>JARLTB010000442.1:5850000-7092500 GCA_030141615.1 Unio pictorum
TAGAAAAAATAATTAATCTGAATAACTTAATCTGATAACATTACAGGATCTATGATGAAAATCTTACGACGAACACAGTTAGGAATCCTTGCGGTAAAAATCTTTACGATGGAAATCCTACGATTTCACGTAGAGATTTATAATCAATTGTCCTCCGCGCAGGTCAATTAAGTGTCCCAAGTGATCGGTTAATTTGAAATATATTCTGGATATTGACGGATTATGACACCGTAGATAAAAAATATTGACTGGTTCTTGAACGATCAAAGTCCTTGGGGGTACTTGGCGACTAAATGTGTATAAAATATATCATTGGTGAGTCTGATTTGACTTTACAAGGTATATTTCCAAAGTCTATTCCACTGCATCACAAACAAGATTAACCGAAATTCTCGATATTATGTTGACTATTCCTGGAGATATATGACGACCGCTTCCGAATGGTTCATTATCATATTTGAGAATAACGGGAGGTGGGGCTAGTTTTCTCCATGCAGCGAGTATTGGAGAAAATAATTCATCGATGATATTATAAGTAGATTTCTTTAAAATATCTGCTTTAATCCGGGAAATTTAAAATTCGTAAGACCAGATTTTGTTATCGAATACGCATTTTTTGTTTGTTTGTTTAGATTGATCATCTATATCGTCAGTATAATCAATCGTTGCCTGAAGTGGTCGCTGGTTAATATATTCCATGTCTGCTAATAGTTCAATTTGTTCAATGATTTCATTGTGTGAACTTGTTATATTAAAAAGATATTCTTGGACACTTTGCTGTAGCTGCTCTCGTTGTCGTTTATGCTCCTGATTAATGACTCCAAAATATTCAGTAATTGGATATATGCAAATTGATGATAATCTAGTACACCTCTGAGTTTATTCAAGAAGAAAAAATCCATAACACATATTCCTTACAACTTAATCTAATTACACTACCTACCATTGCAATTTTTATATTGATTGAATGATCTTTGTATGTTGGAGTAATTTCGTGGTATGATTGTTTATCCGTTGTAAAATATCCACGTGCTGGTTTTGGTATTGATGGTGGTTTCTTGGGAGCAACTTTAGGCCATCCTAAAATAGGTCTTATCGAAGATTGATAAATATCAACGACTTAACCCAACGACTGGATTTCAGTTGCAGAAGATAAAATCTTTTCATGAAGTGTTATATATAATTTTTACTCTTTTCCGGTTCAATTTGATAATTGCCAATGGTTATCCCAACAATAATTCATTCAGGTGGTCCATCCGGTTTGTTCTTGCTAGCAAATACAATTATTTTGATCTAATATTCGCCCAAATGTGATATGCTCGTAATGTCAGGTTTAGTCGAGCGAGCTTATTGATATCATCGTTTTCTTTGGTGAGGTTGTGTTAGCAACGATCTGTTATAGTAGCTCTTGTGACGTCAGTATTGTCATTATTATTATGTTTTTCGAAATTTAATATAGATTCATCATAAATTTTGAGTATCGCTGTGAACTCGTTATCTGATATTATTCTGTCTTGAAGTATTAATCATATCAGCGAGTACAATTATTGATATGCACCCGCAGATATATTTAATTTAATTATATACTCGTGTAGCTTATTCTGGCTGCACGTGGATATTTCTTTTGCAAAGATGCTGTTGAAATGGTTGTTGCTGAAGACATATAGATTGTGATAGCTACTGGAGCCTTTATTGTTACCGTTGATAATAATACGAAAATAGATGCAATAACAGCTGAAACCGAATATACAATTATATCAACAACGACTACTTTCCCGCGATATTGCTTTAGCTTTACCGTGTATATATCAATAAGATTGTTTTGTTTAGGTTTTAATTCTCGCACTTGATTGCATTTATACTGCTGCACTTTGATTGGACAGCTAATATTATTATAAGCTTAAATAATTACAAATTATATATACCATGTGATTGGCGCTGATGCTAAATTATCATTGATGGGGGCTATTCTAAACATTTCAATGACTCCATCTTCTATTGCACTTACATTATTCACGCCTGTGGATGTTTCTGATGATATATTAAATTGTTACGGCGAAATTATCGTAAATCTGTATATACTCCGGATAGATGCAATAATTAGAACACTGCTTTTTAACGGTGTCCAAGTGAAAGATTCATGTTTTATCGAGTACGCGATTTCTTTATGTGGTATTTTAATCTTATCAAGTCTTTCAGCAGAAAATCACTAACAATATTATCCTCCGTTTCTTTAATCGTGTTAATGCTCGTCTTGATATCAGAACGTTTCATGACAACATTTAACTGTTTTCCAAAGAAATTATCGGCGATTGCATCATTTTTTTCTAACATTGCTATGGATATTTGAAAACGCGCTTATATGAACATCGTAGCCTGGATAATCTATTATCTACGATGATGTAGTTGATATCTACATAATTGTTTGTTGACGCATCCTTGACGGATACTGGATCTCCAAGGTTTGTTATTTTATTCCCGTTCAGTTTGAGTTTGCCTGTCATTGAATCACCGGATTTGTTTTACTCGCGTGTTAATAATCGATATCGTTGGCACATCAAAACTAGGATGTATTTCTCGTTTAGAATGTAACACAGTTATGGAGTTTTCAGGTGCTCCATAATTATAACGATACTATCCTTCAATGAAAGATTACTCGTCGTTTTTAGTTATTTCCTTTGCTTATTTTAAAATATAACCTTCTCATCTGAAACCATATTTGCAAGATTTAGTAATTGCGATAATTCGTCACTAATGATTTTTTCTCACTCTATGTTGTGATATACCGTCAGTAATTTTTTTTTTCTCTCGAGGTAGGTCGTTCATAAATATCAACGATTATACTCGTCGATTTTTTTAAAACGAAGCGGTTACTCGCGTACGGATTTATGAGGTGGTTTGATTGATTTTGATACAGCATCAAGTGCAATATTAACTTTTCGTATTGGAGGATCTGTTATTGTTTGAGTTGGTAGCGTTGAATAAGATATTGGTTTGTTTTTTAACATTGACATACTCGATAAATTCCTTTGGCGGAGCTAACCTGTAGTACGAATCAGAAGAAACAATTCCACTTGGATCAATAGCGTATGCAATCCAATGAGTACCGGGTCCTCTAGCGCTATTTGGTCGTCGCGATAATTTATCTTGCATAAAAACGCCTCTGAATTGTATTTATTTATAACTAATTAACGAGGTGTTCCTGGAGGTCTCAGACCTCCTCTTCCGAGATATGTTCCTAGTAATCTCAATCCTCTGTCCTTTTTATATATCCTCATCCATAGCTTTCTTTAACGCCATCCAAGCAGTGGTTCCAACAGCACCTAACGCGGCTGCTTTACCTACAGCGGGTGCGGCTGCGGCAATTAATGCTAGCATTTCAACACGTAATGAAAAAAATACCACCGGATATAATTGAGTCTTTAATCGCATTCGCAGAGAGATTAAGTTTAACGCCCGTTTTCTTTTATTGTTTAGCTTCACTGAAATGCTTAAGTTGACGTTCTGATCATGATAATTTATACTAAACACATGTGATCAGATCATATTTTAGTGAGATTAAAGTTTCGGATATTTTCACTGACGCGGTTTGTAATTTTTTAATCTGACGCGGAATCAAAGTAACACTAACATGATGAAATAACATAATTATAATGTTCGTGTGTTTAAATAATACGATTCAAGGTTTTCTAATGGTGCATCAACAGCTCTCATTGGTCCACCAGCACCTTTACGTAGCATCTATTTATCGTTGAGTATAACAACAATTGCTTTGTAATAACCATAAACTGGTAGTTTATCTGCAATAATAAGAAGTTGTGTTATAATAGCTGGGAAATGTATATCAACAACAGTCTGTCTGGTTAAATCAAGATGCTCCAACGAAAATTAATAGATTGGATAATGTATTACTAGTTCCAAATGTGATATTTGCAGACCAGTATCCACATTTTGATCACACACACCCTCTCATAAATGTCATTAAACTGTGGTATACGCGTGCAACTTAATTTTTTTCATAATTTAGTCAGGTGGTTCAGGTTGACAATTTACCTTTAACGTGAAATTGTTAACGCCATCCAGCCACATTATCCTGACACCAGGCCGACACTACCTTTCTAATGCTGAGCGCCAAGCGAGGCACCTGTTAGTACCATTTTTTGTAAGTCTTTGGTATGACTCGGCCGGGAATCGAACTCACGACTTCCCGATCCCGCTGAGGACGCTCTGGCCACTAGGCCAGTGGAATTGCGCATGAAAAATCTTCTATGGTGATCTTTCAAAAATGATTATCGTGTTTTAAAAATCCTAGTGTGTAAGTGTTGTTTATCGATACTTATGCAGATGTTTCTGCAGCTCCTGCTGCATTTCTCACATTGCCAGTGTTAAAGTCCCTACACTCAAAATGTTTGGAGCTATCTTTAGCAAACATCATCGATAGGCCAGTTGATCTAGTGAAATCATCAGAAAAACATCAAACATCAACTAGTGAAAACATCAACGTCTTTTTAAGTTATTCAATATCGCAGCCATAAATTATATGTGCGGCGCTATCAAACAGTGCCATAATCACATTCTATACAGAACCAAACATTAGTACTTCCATCATATGGTGCATCGTCCATTTTTACAAGTTCTCCTTATAATTCGATATATACTTGAGCGGGTAGGAAATATCTACTTGTAGCCTGAATTTGTAGTTCAATTCCACCTCGTTGATTTGGTTGTATTGCATCATATGAATAAAATTGATAGTGCGCACATATTCATCTTTGAGAGCCGGTGCTTCCATATCAAATGCTGTGTTTGATACATGTGAAAAAATTATTATTAAAAAATTTCTCAAACTAAATCAGTATCTTTTATAAAGTCTACCTCCGGTAAAACTAGTATGTATACTTTGTTACGCTTGTTGATTCAACAACGATGCTAGTTTTTGAAGCGCTGCTTGATTTTCTTTTACTAACACTCGTGGGTATACTTTTTTCAGATGGTAGTTTCGCTGGAGGTGGGGTTGTTCGTATTACCCGTTACAAGTTTTCCTTGGCTTCAGTAAATGCTTTACCGGCAACGTTACCAATAGCAGCAGGAGCTTTTTCAACAATAGCACTAATATCATTCATTGATAATTGTTTTACGATTGGTACTATTTTTGGAGACATTCTTCCAAATAACCCTTGGATTACATTACCAAGAGCATCCCCAAAAATTGTTTCATAAGATGGTGATCGTAAATTAACTACCCTGACCGTAATCAGTCCACGCTGAACATTGGGTATACTTATAGTATTTCACTACCGTTTATTTAATCACTGTGATATACATCAACGAGTTCATCAATAATGTCCCGATAAAAGCCGCTATCCATAATACAAACTTGAAATAATTGTCCACCAATATCAGCAGCTTCTTTAATTATTTCCGGAGAATTATTTCTAGCCCTTAATCATCCAATCAGTATTTCTAGTCGTTCTCTGTCGTAACGAATATTGTTAGGACAAGGAGCAATACCACTTCCTTTTGACATACATTACCAGTAGCGCCAGTGTCAAATGTTCTATAAAATTCTTATTTTGTTTTATTTCTGAAGCAAAGTTTTTAAAAATCTTGATAATTTTTACTAATTATAGACTCATTATAATCAATTTTAAAAATCATTTTGGGATACTAATCGTCTTATATTTTTCTTTGATGTTCTAATAACACATCAGATAAAAAAATCTGAATCATTTGCGGTATATTCAGCTATATTGATCAATATCCACTTTATAATTTTTTGTTTCATAAACTCCAGGTTTCAATTTTTGATTTTTTTTAAGAGATTGAATAATTTATCTCTCTTGTGGTTTCTCCTTTTTTATATTGTTTTCTTTCTTCTTTTTTGTATGTTTAAGCTCTTCATCTGCACTATAAACTGTCAACCGCATTGAGATAGTCTATATAAGGTGCAAGTTTTATGTCGATTACACTCGCGTTAGTTTTAATTTTGTATATCACATCACCCTAGTGTTCTAGACTGAAATATATATTTCATATATCGGTTCAACAGTTTTTTTCTTATTTTCGTATTAACAAAACCTGGAAAATTTATTGGATTAATTTTATAGATTGCTGTTAAAGCTTCGTCATTAAATTTGTTACGCAATTCTTTGATTGTTGTTTCATCAGTTTATTTCTTCTCTTTAGTAATAGGTTTAACCGGTTGAGGCATTCGACCAGAAAGACCTTGTAAAAAATTAAATGTTCCTTCAGGTTTTTTCAGCTATGATTTAATTGTTTCAGTGCTAGGTTTGAATAATTGTTGAGAACCCTGTGCGATTTGAACTTGCAATTCCTGGCGTTCTTGTCGTTTTTGCATAAATGCGTCTTACAGTGGTATAAATTTCCTAATTGCTGCTAGTCGCTCTCTTGCCCATCTGGTTATTAATGATTCATTAACCGTTATTATTAATAATAATTTAGTTTTGATAGCAGCAGAGCGGGTGTGACCTCATCAACTAGAAACTTTTGTTTCTTATACTATAAATGATCAGACATATTTTTTTCATTCTTTGAAAGATCTATTTTCAAAAGAAAGCCTACTTATGTTAAAATGAATCGCGTAGACCTTTTCATTTGAATTTATTATGGTCGGCTCACCCCATCTGCTGCTAAAAATCCTCCTTCTGTACCATTCACTCTCTTTTTTCAAATTAGTGTAATAAACGACAATCATTTGCCGTCGAACACGAAAAAGATGACTAAATCTCATGTTTGTATCAATCAGAGGGCTATTAGTGAAACCGAATTCACATAAGCACTTGTTTGTTATTTGGTATAAATGCGGTCCTTATAAAAACTGGAGACCACCTGATATACCAACCGGTGACGAGTGGTGGGTGAACTATTAAATTCGAGTTCCAAGGTCGTATAGACGGGACATTCTTTGTTTAGCCCAAAAAAGTATATTGGCTTGTCATTTAGGAATCATTAAGTCGTATCATGATATCTTAAATCAATTTGACTGACCAAACATTACAACTGAAGTTTGTTAATACTACTGATCTTTCTACACTTGTAAAATGCCAGGAAAATCCAATTAGATGTTACATAATGCTCATATGTAACCTATCCTTGCATTTGATGAACCATTTATTAGAATAAAGGCAGATTGTGTCGATCCTTTACTTAAGACCAAGTAAGGCAACCAATACTCGCTGATCAGAGGTAATTCCTTTGACGAATATTACAGCCAACAGAATAGTAAAAGATTTCAAAAAGTTTATTGTTTTAAGCTTTTACAAATTTGTCCAGTCTAATCCATGGTCAAATTGTATGTCCGGAATTTCCAGTAAGTTGTGCTGTTTGTCCGTCGATTCGACGAAGACCTCTCTAGTCATCGAGGAGTTGGAGGGTCATGTTCTGATGAGGCCAACCCTTACACGGAATGTTCGTTTGCATAAGGGACAGGGGATAAGTGTAACATCTCCAGGAATGTCGATGTCATGTGCTTTCTGGCTTCCCTCTTAAGCTATGCAACTACTGTCCTGCTAGATTCGCAAAACTTGGAGCCTAACTGCACGGAGGAATGCCAAGTGATTTGATCGCGTGCTGTTTGCTCCTATGAATCAGGATTTATGTTGAATGACGCAATGCAGCTTTCATATTTTTTTTTAGGCGTTTCTTCTTACCTTCGTGTGATCGCTGTCATTGCTGTATCTCGCCACAGAAGAGCCTCTTAGGCAGCCGGTGGTCTGGCATGATTAGAACATGTCCCGCCCAGCGTAACTGGAACTGCATCAGGATGGTGTGGATGCTGGTGAGACCTACTTAGGCGAGTACCTTGGTGTCTAGAACCTTGTCCTGTCACTTGATGTTGAGGATTTTCCTCTGACATGTGGTGTGAATGTGGTTAAGGTTCCTGGCGTGGCGTTGATGCACCGTCCATGTTTTGCAAGCGAATAGTAGTGTGGGGAGCACAACTACCATGCAGACATTTAGTTTGGTCTAAATGCTGATTCCTCTTTTATTCCAGACGTTGTCATACAATCTGCCGAAAGATGAATTGGCTCTGGCAATGCGAAGGTTAACGTCAATAGTGACGCTCTGTGAAAGTATGATGTCAAGGCAGGTCAAGAGGTTCACTACGTTGAGGTTCTCACCATTTACGGTGATGTGAGGTTCACAATAGGGCTTTCCAGGGGCCGGCTGATGCAGGACATTATTCTCTGCAGGTCTGCTTCTGAGCGAGCATCGAGGTTGCAGTCAGCAGCAAGTATGGAATCCCTGATATTGTCTTTCATAACTTTGGTTTGTGCTTGTACGGTTCCTGATGCCGACTCAAACCTCTTCGTCTCTGAAAGCATTATGTAACCTTGGCTGAGAACATAAGAATGAACTGTGTCGGTGCCAGAACCCAACCCTGCTTTACACCATTGGTTACCGGGATTGGCTGAGCTATCTCTCCATTGTCCTGGAATAGTGCATGCATGACATCATGGAAATGCTGCACCAAGGATATAAATTTTCTTGGGCATCCGCGCTTGGCCATTACCTTACAAAAGGCTGTTCTGCTGACAGTATTAATGTTTTTGTCAAGTCGTGAGATGTAGAAAATGTTGATGTTTTGCTCCTGACATTTCTCTTGTAGTAGCATCGCAGCAAACACCGTATCGATGGTATCACTTTCTTTTCGGAATCCATTCTGGCTTTCTGGCAGTAGTCCCTGTTCAATATGTGTAGTTCATTAGTATTCTGGCGTGAATCTTTCCTTCAATAGTGAATAAGAATATACCCCGATGGCTGTCGCAAGCCAGGTGGTTCACGTTGCGTTTAAACAGGTGGATTATGGAAGCGTGTTTTAACTCCTGATGGATCCTAATGGATCGTCTCTTGCTGCAACATCAGTTAAAACCAGTTGGTTAAGTCTTTCTATCAGGCTGTTCCCCAATCCTTGTAGACTTCAGCTGGGATGAAGTCTGAACCAGGTGTTTTGCCACTGGGGAAGACGTATCACTTTCTGTTTCTCCATCAAATTTGAGGATCATCCAGTGCTTCGTTCAAAGGTAGTTGGGGGAGACGACTGGTAGCTTCATCATTGATGTGTGAAGGGCGATTCATGACGTTATCAAAGTGTTCAATCCATCATTGAAGAATCCTATCCTTGTCAGTAGTTAGAGTGTTCACGTCTACGCTGAGAGGAGGAGATGATCCAGAGGATGTAGGTCCATACACTTCTTTCAGGGCATTGTAGAAGTTCTTTATATCAAGTTGGTCTGCGTAGCACTTGATCTCATCAGTTTTTTCAGCCATGTGCCTCGCATCTAACGTAGCGTCTGCTGTACAGTTCTGCGTATGTTGCTGTACGCATCTTTCCAAGAAGTTTACATGGGGCTGTTGAGGTAATTTTGACGGAGGCGGTGTTTTTCATCCATTATCCTTTTGATCTCGTTGCAGTTCTCATCAAAGCAGTCTTGTTGCTTTCTGGTTGAGGGTCCTAGGATGTCCGAAGCTGTGCTGCAGACCAGTTCTCTGAATGTCGCCCAGTCGGGCTTCACATTCTGATTGTTAAGAAGGGTGGATTTCAGACGTTCTTGCAGGGCATACACGCGATACTGTTTGCTACTGTTGCATTTCATCTTGGTTACGTTCAATCGTTTATGAGCCTTCTTTCTTTCTTTGCATTTTTTGGGTTGAATGCGGTTGTTAAGCTTGGTGATGATAAGGCGAGGGTCTGTCATGCAGTCAGCGCCGGACAAGTTCTTGGTCACACGCACATCCTGCCTGTCATTCTTCCTGACAAGGACATTGTTGATCAGAGGCCAGTGCTTAGAGCGAGGGTGCATCCTTGACGTCTCTTACCGGCAGTCAGGTGGAAGACTGTATTGAAGATCAGCAGTTCATGCTCGGCGCAAGTCTGGAGTAAAAGGAGACCATCGATGTTACTGTGGTTTCCTAGCACTCCATCCCATGCAACGTGATCACGGTCTACTGTTGCATTGAAATCGCCAAGAATGATGAGCTTATCTGCCATTGGAACTTGAGCAATGATAGAGTGAAGATCCTCATTGAACTTGACCTTCACTTCATCCGGGTTGGTCATGGTTGGGTCATAGCAACTGATAATGGTAAGGTGATTTCTTCCATACAAGAGTTTCATGATCATGAGGCTGTTGTTTACTACCTTGGGAAGTCCAGCCAGTTTTTCAATCAGTGATGTTTTCACTGCAAAGCCGACACTAGCCCCAAAGTGTATCCGGAGCCCCTTTCACATAGTTCAACTTCTCCTGCAAGCCGGGTCTCGCTCAAGGCAACAGTGTTCACGTTTTATCTGGCGAGTTCCTTTCCTATAAAGGCGGTTCTTCTCTGGGATCTATTTGCATTGAATCTGTCAATTAAGGTGCGCACATTCCATGCGGATAGTGTGAGAGGAACAATCCTCATTTTCTTTTATGTATATTACCGCTGGAGTAGGGTCCCCGCCAGCCACGTTATACTTGCTAGGGTCGTTTAGAGCAGGCAATATTTGGGGCACCTTTTCTAATCCGTTCCTAATGTCAGGCAGTGCATTTCTGCTGCGTCGCTCAAGGGGCTGCCGAACACCACTCCTGCTCCATGTCAGTGTTGAACGACCCTAATGTCCTGAGTGACTGTACACAAGTTTGTCAGTGTACTCATAAATGCAGCTTCGTCGCTGGCCTGTCGCCACAGAATTTTTGTAGGAAATTAAATGGGACGGGTGGATTACAAGAATGATTTGCCCAGTGACTTTGTTTTAAGTCATGAAGAGTTGCGCAGTTCGTCGACCTCACTCTCGCCCAAAAACATCTGGGTCATGCAGCACGAGAATGTCGAGACGGCTGAAGACAAAGTTGAGTGTAGTAGATGACTAGTACGTCCTACGTGTCTCGTCGTCTTCTTAGCGCTCCACGGCGCTTTGCTGAAAATCACCTGTCTTCCTGTTAACCAGCTGGTGGCTCCTCTGCGTAGGCTGCCTAGTCTAGTCTTTATATGCTAGGTAGACAAAGTCTAACTCACCGAGGGTTTAAGTCTCGTCGGCTAGGCTCAGCCTGGTTTAGCCTGCCTGTCGAGGACTTATTACCGGATGTGGCCCCTGCACATGCCACAGCTTTTTGGAGCCACAGGTGAGGGGCTGAGTGCGAAGTGGGAACCAAAGGTGGGCGAGTTACCACCGAAGGAGTACAACTGCTTAGCCAGCCAGATTTGTTACGCTCTCCCAGGACACCCCATACACTCCTTCCGATACGTTATACATGTATTCAACAGGTAGACCTGTCTCTTCAAAGAGTAATTTCCAAAGCTTTTGAATCAGATTGAAATTAACATATTTACTTCATAACGAAAAGCAATAATGTATAAAATGTAGTAAACATTAGGTAGACCCAGCATTTCAAAGGAAACTTCCAAAGTTTTAAACTCAGATTGAAATAATAGTGTATGCAACAAAACCAATTTCCATGATTCAGGTCAGGTAACAACTGAACTCGATTTTGGAAAAGTTCAAGTCCAGAATACAATTGTCCATACCATACAATGAGATCTTTTTAAAAGTTGAAAAAAATAAAGAAAACTAACGAACAAACAATGCATATTTAATATACATAACAATAGTAAGTCACATTAAATCTTATTCGTCTGAGAAATACGTCCTTTTTCTGCCGTACCCATAATCCTTTTCGTGAAATCTAACACATAGATTGGACCTTCATGTAAAATGTTTATGTACGTAAACTCTGTTCACCAGAAAATATCCGTATTTCAGTTATATTAAGATTGATAAATAAATTATACCTATTTATAGAGTATCCATAATACTAGGGATATAACTCTATGTCCCTTTTCTATGTCCGACGAGTCAATAAAGAATATCTCTCTCTCTCTCTCTCTCTCTCTCTCTCTCTCTCTCTCTCTCTCTCTCTCTCATACATGTACATATTTTGTTTTATAGTTTACTAACTCCTACTCCTCCTGTCCATATTTCATATCTAAAAATGATTTGGCCTACGTTAGTAAACTGTAATATATATATATATATATATATATATATATATATATATATATATATATATATATATATATATATATATATATATATATATATATATATATATATGTGTGTGTGTGTGTGTGTGTGTGTGTGTATTTGAGCATAGGACCAAATTCATACGGTCATAACCTTACTTTAACACTGTTTTAGTTAAATACTATTATGCTATTAATTTACCAAAAAAATATTTTTTACCAATTTCTTTGTATGAATCAAAATTATTGCATATACTTGAAAAAATCTGATGGAAATTATCTTACAATAAATCAAGTCTCACACAATGCCATGGTTGATTGAATCAGTTGATAATTTTAAGCCCCAGTCTGTTTTTAGATTTTTTTATTTCCTTTTTCCGTTTGGTGGTGGTTCAAGATTTAGAGTGCTATGAATACAGGTAATTTTTTGTAATTTGTTTTTAGAATTTGAGCTTATTGTGTTGTCTTTATGTATTTCGGCGACAGTGAACAGTTTCAACCTCTCAAAGAAATGTCGTTGACACTATGATAAGTCTACTTGAAGTCATCTATTTAGATATTTTAGATTGACAACTGATTTGTATTAATTTTTTGCCAGTGGAAAGTCCAGTACTGATACAAAATGCTGAGACTGTATAAGAACATTAGTTGTGATTTGAGTGCTGACTATATATGTGTGGGATAATTAGGTCTATGACCTATGTATCGGTCTTTTCCGTAGCTATGTCTAAAACTGACCACAGGGGCTCGTTACAACGCAAATTATGAGTATCCGTTCATGAATCAATGATCTAATCGTTGTTACAAGCACAGGAGTCTGACGTTTTATCAATAAAGTACGGCGAAATGTATGACAAAATGAAATGTCCTTATCAATAATATATAGTGTTATATATATATATATATATATATATATATATATATATATATATATATATATATATATATATATATATATATATATATATATATATATATATATTATTGATAAGGGTATTTCATTTTGTCATACATTTCGCCGTACTTTATTGATAAAACGTCAGACTCCTGTGTTACAAGATAAATCCCACCATCCGTTGATTTATGGACCGATACTCCTAATTTGCTTTGTAACGAGCCCCTGTGTACAGGTTAGATCCACCCATCCTTTTTATTCATGGACGGATACTCCTAATTTTCTTTGTAACGAGCCCCTCCCAATAAATTGATCAAACTATTTGGCCGAATTCCGGTTACTAGAAACACTGAAAAAGCGAAATACACGTACTCTTTGTATCTATCGGTTTCCACACACAAATTATTATTTGTTATTGTTTGGATAATATAATAATCAAAATAAATATGATTTATGTGATTTTCATACGAAATATATACTTTATTTACCAAAGAATTGCAGTGGCATGGTAGGTTCGCAGGTGCTTGATGTAAAGAAATTTTTTTTTAATCTAAAGCGAAAAAATCATACAAAGTGACAAAAATACCTTAGATCACCCCAATTACCCAATCAGACATAGGATCCTCTCTATCATACTATATAAAAAAATTGTCTACAGATAAATCGTAAAAGTATGATCACTGTTTAAGAGGCAAGAGGAAAAGCCTTTTCTTGTTAGTCTTACAAATGCAGTCTAAGACATAACACATTATTTCTATTTTGGTGATTCAGAATTTTTTTTATACTATGTTTGCATTTTTTTTATACTATGTTTGTATTTTTTGTATACTATGTATTTTTTTAATACTATGTATTATTTTATGCTATGTTTGTATTTTTTTTAATACTATGTTAGTATTTTTTTATACTATGTATTTTTTTATACTATGCTTGCACGTCTAACGTTGCTGGACAAGTTCTCTTATAGTTCTTTATCGTCGGGGGGGGGGGTCAGGTGGGGGTGAACGGCATAAACTATATGGCGACCTGTAGGTTTGAAATTATAAACTGACAACTGAAATGTCAGAGTTGTGTCTATTTTCTACATTATCGATTTATTTATTTTCATAAATTGATAGTTGGTATAATAAGCTGAGGGTGGGTTAAAATTGCTCTCCCTATTTTTTTATATCTTTAAAATTGGCTTTAAAAATTATTTTGGGACATTACTGATGGTGATTTTTTTTCCCAAAACAGAATTCACAGAAGAAGATAAAAACTATGGAGAACAATTTGTTGGTCTAGGTAGTTGAATACAGTTGAAAACTGAACCCTGCATGATTCTCGTTGTATTATCAATGCATAAAGTGACTTGTAAGCTAACTACATTTTGAACTTTCATGTATAGTGTATTCATTATTTATATTTGTGATATTAAAGTTTCTGTTTGGAAGACAATGCCTACCTACTTCATAGTGAATTCGCCTTATATGAAAAGGGAAATACCCTATGAGAAATGTGATCTGTTGTGTTGATCAAAGTACGGTTAGTGAAAACATAACAATATATTATCCTTATATAAAGTAAGTTCATAATCCAAACGTCCTGAGAAACATAACATGCCTTAGGTGCTAGATTTTTTTACAAATACATGTATATCATTTTTTGGGGTCTCTGAAAATAATTGTATCTGCTCCATTGCAATGTATAGGACCCTTGTTTATGCTGAAAACTTCAGTTTGGTTTGAAACACAAACATGATAGTGGTATGGACAACATAGGCTTAGTCAGGGTGGGAAATTACGAACAGAATGAATCAGTTCAGAATGATCAGTAGGGATATATTCTGGCATGAACGGGGCACGTAGGTGGACACTATAGATCACGATTGCTTTAATATATCTTTTTTGTTATGTAGATAACTTAAGGGTAATGGCTTATATGCATACAAGTACAATATAGTAAATTAAAAGATTAGTGGAAAACATGTACAGAATGTTATTCTCCATCAACGCATACAAGTACAATATAGTAAATTAATATATTAATGGAAAAAATGTACAAAATGTTATTCTCCATCAATGCATACAAGTAGAATATAGTAAATTAAAAGATTAGTGGAAAAAATGTACAGAATGTTATTTTCCATCAATGCATACAAGTACAATATAGTAAATTAACAGATTAGTGGAAAAAATGTACAGAATGTAATTCTCCATCAATGCATACAAGTACAATATAGTAAATTAAAAGATTAGTGGAAAAATGTACAAAATGTTATTTTCCATCAATGCATACAAGTACAATATAGTAAATTAACAGATTAGTGGAAAACATGTACAGAATGTTATTCTCCATTTGCTCCTGAAAGAGAATATGATTTTTTTTAAATTTAAATTGCTTTTTATTTTCACTATTTCTTTTTCATATATGTAGTACCCAACATTCCATCTAAGCGAATGGTAGATGTGTGCGTAGTGCTCGCTGCACTGCACAAGCATTACGGAGACGAACAAAATTTAATGTTGGATTGAGCACAAATTGACAATTCAGCTGCGCGGAGATGCCTGAGCAGCTGCGCACGCACGTAGCTTAGAGGGAATGTTGGTAGTACCTCAATAGTTGCATTCACACAGAAGTAAACTAGATGTATTGTCTTCCAAACAGTGTTTAAAAGATGACAAGACATCAAGTACAGAGAAATTTGAAGTAAAAGTTAGTGCCCTCCACCAAGCATCATTTCATCTTCTACGCTGCGGTGTAAGTTATGAGTATGCACATAGTATAAGGCAATTTGTACAGAATCACTGAGTGGTCAGAATTCAAACCATTAATGCTAGTTACCTTATGTCAACTGGAAGTAGAGAAGGGTGTTATCACGAGATTCCACCTTTCTACTGACAGAATATCATATCAAGGCTGAATGTGTCTATCACTAGTGCAAAATTCCTTGATGATTTTCTGTCTTTGTTCGAATCTAAATTCACAAATTGCATTACTGAAATAATTTGCATTATAGGGTTCAAATCACAATGTTGAATTTGTAATTTTACTTTTGGAAAGAAAAAGAATTTATTTTCAGGTGATCTAGTACATATCACATCAGTTAACTTACATTTACAAATTTACAACTTGGCATGAGATAAATAGAACTCGAGAGCTTTTTTGGGTGAATAAATTGATTCAAGATTGCATAGTGACAGACTGATGAAAGAAATATATTTGGAAAGAATACAAATACCAACGAGTAAACTTTAATGCATAAAATAAGACGGAACAAAGTGATAAATATTTAAAATGTTTATGAGCAATGTTAGGCATACATATGCATTCATAGGCATGCTATGCATTTATAGGCATGCTGTGTGCATAGTCAATCTGTATATCTTTATATTCACGTTTTTAAAAATTTATATTTCTATGTCTGTCGAAGATGTTGGCTATGCTTTAAGAATGTACGTTATCTTCCAAATGATCACCAATGTAGTTTTAATGAGAGGACATTTTTGCTGTGTTGTTTTAGTTAGGCTTATATTGTACCTCTGCTAAAAGCACAAAACATAAAATATGTGATTAAGCTTGATGTTCATTTTCAGTCTAAGACTGCCACCATTCTAATTCAGGATGAATTTTTGCTCCATGTTGCCTCTGTTTTCAATAACAGCAATCATTATACAGTTTTGAGAGAATATTTGTATGTTTAGCATCCTTTACTACAGTTTTGAACTACATACTACAACATTGTGTACTACATACTACAACATTGTGTACTACATACTACAACATTGTGTACTACATACTACAACATTGTGTACTACATACTACAACATTGTGTGCTACATACTACAACATTGTGTACTACATACTACAACATTGTGTACTACATACTACAACATTGTGTGCTACATAGTGAAATATTGTGTACTACATAGTGAAATATTGTGTACTACATACTATATATGAGTGGCTGAGTGGTCTAAAGTGCTTACCATTTCAGATCACTGCCATCTCACCTGTCTTTGTGGGTTTAAGTCTCAGGCTTGGCCAATGTGGGTACATGAGACAGCTTGCCAGTAGCTTCTCTTGGGCTGGTGGTTCTTTCCAGGGGTTTTCTTGGTTCTTCCTTCTCCATTTATACTGGCGATTATCAATAGCCTATCTTGTACTGAAAAATGGCATCTACCCTACAACAACAACAACTATAATATTGTGTACTCCATACTACAGTATTGTTCTTGATGGGTCAGAATAGTGACATTTTCTGCCAGTGGAGGCAAAAGCAAAGCAAACTTTACCCTTGTTCCAATTGTTATCTTTTTGTTTGAGTATTTACAATAACACCAGAATTAGCAGTTTTCTGAAATGCAGATTTGTAGAAGAGGCAATTTGAACCATGATCATACATAATTACTTAAAATTTGTTAGACTTGATGCATGTTACTTTACCATTGATTTAAGATAAGAATTATTTTAATATGAATATCACTTCAATATTATGATTACATTTTAATTAGTCTTACCCAAAACTCTTGCAGCCACTTGATGACACAGTCTGCCTTTTTCGATAATGATAATCAGTCAGTGTCATTGTAAAAGTTGTTACATGTATAATGTAGTAAATTTTTTAATTATTTTCTTGCATTTTTTAGATGTTTATTAAAAAAAACATTGTAATCTAATTAGCATTTTTATGTTTCTCATCGTGATATCTTCTGTATTTCAGATGACTGGTGTGTAGTAGAACTTGGGGAAAATGTTCAGTTACAACACACGGGAAAGTAAACAATGCGCTATGATAATTTGAAGATAAACTAATAAACTCAAATAAGACTTGTGCTCATAAACCTGCAGTTCTCTACACTGGAAGTTGTTTTGATTCTTTGTTAAGATTTTGCTCGATATGAGTGGAAATGAATGATTATACTTCCTAATTGGTAAAGAAAACAACATCAATAGGCAACTTGGACTACTCTTTTTACGTACAATTTATTTGTATAAATATGTTTATTTGAATCGGAATCACTGACATAAGCATATAAGCAGGACAGGCGATATATTTGAGCACAAGTCAAATTTTCTGAGCTCCTCTCACAAACTGCTGGAAGTTAGATTCATACCAGTTTAATGGTTCTGCTACGACATGGAGCATTACACAACAATGCCGGCACTGAATAACAATGCTTCAACCTTTTCAGTTCTTCCGGACTATACTCTGGCTCTGACAGCCACCAGTTGCTGCATGTCCATATTTGGTGCCATTTTCATCGCTGTGACATATTGTCTTTTCCAGGTATTCGAAATTTTCCACGAAAACTTTTGCTTTATTTGGCTTTTGCGGATATACTGACTGCGTTTGGGACTCTCATGGGTACTAATCGCTATGTGCTTTTAAGAGATGGAGAGAAAATTGTAAACAATTCTGGAACCATTTTTTACTATGCCAGTATAAATAAAGTTTGTGTTATTCAAAGTTTCGTTACAACATTTTCCAATATATCTTCTTTCTTCTGGACTGTGGTAATCGGGGTGTACATGTTCACAGCAGTTGTGCATCCATCACAGGTATTCAAGGGTGTCAAGGCTGAATGTGTCTACCACTTGCTGAGCTGGGGAATTCCAGGTAAGTCATAAGATTAGTTAAGATAAGATATTTAGAATGTTAATTGTTACCTCACCTGACGATAATGGTAAGCTACTAGTATAGCCCTGTGTAGCTGTGCATCATACATCATGTGTCCATCTACACTTGTTGCCGCTCTCCAGGTCATATTTCTTATCAAACTTGGAATACATTTATTATAAGGGGATGAGCAGTGCATGCTAATATGATTATCTTGCATCTTTGATTTTCAGTCCTATTTCTGACCTGATTTTTAGCAATCTAACAACCGCAGACAAGTTCAGTAATTAGTGAAACTCAGCATATTAAAGACAGAGCTTGCGCCTCATTGGCTGAATTAGTACCACTCTCAATCCTTGATAGGATTTTGCTCATGTTTGGTAAATATGCATAGATCACCAAGATCTCGATAATGTTACCCTGATTCAAATTTAGATCTCAGAGTATGGATATCTGACAGATAGACAGACTTATAAACTTGTGATTTCTCAATGAGGTTACAACTTTCATATTTATGAAAGTGAAAAATATCATTTGGAACATATTGTTGGTGATAATTAATCCTAACATGAAATAACCCACTTTATCGGACATGTTATGATAAATGATTGGACTAATTTATATTGATCTTCTTACTAGCAATGGATCTTTTAGGTTAGTATGATTGTTGTTTGACTATGATTATACATATGATTCACATAATCTTATTTGGAATCGTAGGTATGAGTATATTAACTAGCATGTCTGTCATTGATTTGGTCGAACTTGTTACCTGCCTTGATCAAACTTGAAACCAGGTTCATATCACCAAGATCTTGGAAACCTTCGATTGTAAACAAGAAACTATAAGGGTTGTTTCTGGTTTTTTTTTTGTTGGGACAATTTTATCAGATAATGGTTAACTAGGTAAAATGGAGATGGTATAAATTCTTGAAGACAGCTTACATATGGCTGTATCAAGGTTCTCCAGTTGGCTTTGCATTTTGGAAGACAGAATACATATGGCTGTATCCAGGGTCTCCACTTGGCTTTGCATTTATAGCCTAATATGAAATAATTTTGAAAGTGACACTATTTATTACTGACTGGCGAATGTTGTTGGCAACAATTTTGTATAAAGTAAATGTTAAATTTTTCATTGATATAAGTGACTCGGGCCAGCTAATACCACCTCTTTTCACTATCTGCAGCAGTGGGTGGATCATGTCGGTAGATGATAAATAAGGCATTGTTTGAACATAATTGCAGCTATCCGCTAGCTGTTAGTTGGTTTTGAGAAGCAGTTGAATGTTATTAGTAGGAAATAAGAAATGACCTGAAGATATACTCTATTGTTGAACAGGTCAGCAAAAAGATTCAGGATAACGTTTATACAATGTTTATTGCAAACTGGAACTGCTTAGTATTTTAAGGATTACTTATTTACATAACCCATTTCTGTTGTCTGAACTTAAACAAGTAACATACGATGCTGTTACAAGGTTACCAGTTATCGAACGTACAGGGCCTGAGTCACTTATATCAATGAAAACTTAAAAATTTATTTTATAAAACAAGTCTGTATAAAGCACAAAGACTATGGCTATCTAGCTCTGAAAAATAAAGATTCATTTCCAACCGTATCTGAGGCAGCTACCAGGTCACTTGTTGGGTTCAGTCGCCAGAATTTGATCAAACAACCTTTCAAAATTCTGAGGGTATATCTACTCTTAAAAAAGTTTATTGATGGACCCAGTTTTGATAATTTTTATTTCAAGAAGTCATTTAAGAAGTGGTCTTGGAAAAAATGATGCTGATATTGATAAAGTGTCAGTGATATTGTTCATAAAGGCTAAGCAGTAATTTGTACTATCAGTTATAAAAAATCTTCCTTAATTATTCTTGGTTTTTATTTACTATACATTGAACTTCACATGTATATAATGGCATTGTTATATTGATTAATAATTATTCTTATGCTTTAAAATGTAATAAAAACATACAGAAACTGTTTTCTATTTATATTGATTAAATATAGGGCCAGTGTAATATGCATATATTTAAGTCCCTATATAAGATAGCTCTTATGGCTGCAAATTAGCTCCAAATTTTTAAATTTTATGAATTTCATGCCTTTTGTTAAAATATAAATTGCAATATGCCAAAAAGGAAGTAATTTTATTGAAATTAAACTATTGTTTAAACACAATATCAATTGCAAATATGCATACTGGGAATTAGAAGCTTTAATTTATACATACGTGTTTCTTGCTTTGGTTACACTTCTCCTTGGTTTGGTACAAAAGCATGATGTACATAGCTGCAATTTCTTTTTTGTTTCGATTTGAACCAAAGTGTGATATTCACAGATGATCTGTTTTAGACCTTTCTTATCAGTTCAAAGTAAGAAAAAAAAGTAAAAAACCTTGATACTAAGGAGAACACATTAGGAATCAATTAGATGAGGATTTTACATTATGTGTATCGGGTGTAGAAAAGTTATTTGAAATGTGTATTATTATGCCATCACACCTCTGGAATCAAGCCTTGGGCTCAGACAATCTTTGGATGTGAGAACGCTTGCTAGTAACTTTTCATGAGTTGGTGGTTCATTTTGGAAATTTTCCTATTTCCTTCTCCACCATTTACCCTGATTTATAAAGACTACATGCTAATAATGCACTATTTATAAAGACTACATGCTATTAATGACCTGTTTATAAAAACTACATGATAATGATGCACTATTTATAAAGACTACATGCTATTAATGACCTGTTTATAATAATAATAATAATAATAATAATAATAATAATTTGTATAGCGCCTAATCTTACGAAGCCCTAAGCGCTTTACACCATCAATAATGATATGACTACACTACAGAACAACAAATGACAAAAACAATGAAATTGGAAAACATGAAAACATGCTGAAAACATATAAGATACAAAACATGATTAGGTCGCAAAGTTTGTCCCTGCAGTCGAAACAGGTGAGTCTTAAGAGCACTCTTAAAAGGGACCACTGTGTCTTTGTGTCTAATTTCAATGGGCAATTCGTTTCACGTCGCCGGGCCCTGGTGTGCAAACGAACGTTGTCCATATGACTTTGTTTTCACCTTGGGAACAATGAGTATACGATTATCAGAAGAAGATGGTAAGGATCTAGCTGGTGCATACACATGGGTGAGGCTGGATAGGTATGTTGGACTTGAGTCTTTCATTGAAACATAGCACAGAGAACAAATTTTGTGTTTGATTCTGTATCGAATTGATAGCCAATGTAGGGTACAGAGTAGTGGTGAGGTGTGCTCTGATCGAGGTACTCTAAAGATGATCCGTGCAGCTGTGTTTTGAACTTTTTGAAGTTTCTATAAAAAATATTGTGACGAACCAGACATAATTGAGTTACAATAGTCCAGTCTTGAAAGTACTAATGAACACACAAGTGTTTTCATGGCATCAACTGAAAGATATTTACGAATGGAACAGATGCATCTCAATTCAAGACATGCAGCCTTGCATATGTTCATGACATGTTGGTACAATGTGAGAGTACTGTCTAGAGTAACGCCTAGGTTCCGTACTGACTGAGAATTTAATGTTGGTGTTGCTAATATTTATTGTCTGAGGTAAATGATGTGAATGAGAAAGTCTTTTTGTTGTGATCAGAATAGCCTCAGTTTTATCATTATTCATCTGCAGCTGGTTACATGCCATTTATGATTTCACATCAGAAATGCACTTCTCTACTCCATGGATGGTAGCATCAACTTCAGTTCGGTGGCTAGACTTGTAATTTTGGGTGTCATCAGCATACAATTGGTGCGACACTGGGTGATGTTCTATGACACTTGAGAGTGGCTGAGTATACAGAATGAAGAGAACAGGTCCAAGAACAGATCCCTGTGGAACACCACAACATACGTCAACTGGGCTGGGGTGTATTCCATTTGCAGATATCATTTGTGTCCTGTTAACTAAGTAGGACTTGAACCACTCTAAGGCTATATTCTGAATGCCAAATACATGCTGGGGACGGTGAAATAATATATCTTGGTCTATTGTGTCAAATGCTGCAGATAAATCCAGGAAAGTGAGGACTGTAATCTTTCCACTATCCAAAGCAGAGAGAATGTCACTAAATTCTTTCAGAAGAGTAGTTTCCGTACTGTGGCAAGGGCGATTGCTAAAAAGACTGTTTGAATTCAAATAAGATACAAGTTAAGTTAGAACAACCTTTTCTAAGATTTTTGATATGAATGGAAGATTAGAAAATGGGCGGTAGTTCTTTAAATCGTTATTGTCCAGTGTTGGTTTCTTCAGCAGTGGCTTTACGATGGCAGTTTTGAAAAATGATGGCAATTCCCCTGATGAGAGAGATATTAATAACATCAGTTAGTGAAGGCAATATTGGGTCTAAGCACTCAAGCAGCAGTGATGTCGGAATTGGATCAAGTTCACAAGACTTTGGTGCACTTTTCATCACGATTTTGTCTGTACTAAATCCATAGAAACAGGTTCAAATTCTACTCACGGTTGTCGCTGAAATTCTGCATCATAACTGTATGGTGACTAATCAGTTGAAATTGTGCTGTCAAACGAATTTCTAATGGTTTGTACTTTGTCATCGAAGAAATTTGCAAATTGGTCTTGTACGTCTAGTGGAGAGAAGGTTGTTGGAAGTGGTGTACATTTGTTCCTTGACATTAGTTTGTTAGTTATCTCGAAGAGCTCTTTGCAGCTGGAACTCTCCGTGATCTTAGTACTGTAGTGGAATGATTTGGCTTAATGAACTCTGTTTGTGACGTTCTTCTTAGCGGCTTCGTAGATTTGTTTATGAATAGTGAGTCTGGTGGAAAGCCAAAGCCTCTCCGCTTTTCGGTGATGTCTTTTAGCAGTGCGAAGCTGGTCCCTAACACTGCTATACCATGGAGAACAATTTTTGTTTTATTGATACTCCGCATTTGGTGGCTGGGGCATGTTTTGCAAGCAATGAACGCAAGCAGTTATCAAGTTGTTCTGCTGTTGGATGTAAGAAAGTTGTTAGGTTTTCTTGGATGTCATGCATGAATTTGGTTTTATTTATCATACGGATGTTTCTCTTAATAGCAAATATAGATGGAGGGTTCGGCTTGATGCAGTAATCGCTGGATGTTAAATCCGCACTCTTACATTCATCACCTGCGGAATGTAACCAAGTTTCTGTCAGGAAGAAGACGACATGTTATTAATGACCTGTTTATAAAGACTACATGCTATTAATGACCTTTTTATAAAGACTACGAGCTAATAAAGACCTGTTTATAAAGATTACATGCAAATAATGACTCGTTGAAAAAGACTACATGCTAATAAATCACTATTGATAAAGACTACATGCTAATAATGACTTGTTTATAAAGACTATATGCTATTAATGACCTGTTTATAAAGACCACATGATGATAAAGATATGTTTATAAAGACTAATGCTAATAATGCACTATTTATCAAGACTACATGCTAATAATGACTTGTTTATAAAGACTACATGAGAAAGATGACCTGTTTATAAAGACTACATGCTAATAATGCACTTTTGATAAAGACTACATGCAAATAATGACCTGTTATAAAGACTACTTGCGAATTATGACCTGTTTATAAAGAATACATGATGATAATGACCACTTTTACTTGATCACTAAAGTTATCCAGCAAGTATTTTCTTTTCTTTTTGTCTATCTGTCTGCGTATGTACCTACCTACCTATATAAAGCAATGTTTTATTTCCATGGATATGTCACGAGTCCCGCCATTCAGACCACTTGTTATTCGTACATGCATAGCCCGATTTAAGGCGTGACATTTACATATTTGTGGCACGACGTGTATATGCCATCAAAAGATATTGTACGATCATATTTCCTATATTTTGAGCGTTATGTAAATGTCCTAATGTTAATGTTAGAATTAACTTTTCTGTTTTAAATAAAGCACTAGTGTATATTTGGAAATATAAAAATACGAATCTAGGAAGTGAATCATATAATGAAAAAACGGTTTTATGTACATATAAAAGTTAAAGACGTCAACCAAAATCAAAATCACGTTTAAAAGACCATATCACGGGTACTAAATGCTATCAATTATTATACTCAAACAACCACAAATTGAATCAGTTTCAGTATTTACACGTGTCAAGCAGGTAAAATGTTATCATCGATAACGTCACCGGCTTATTTGCTCGCTTCATAATAGCAGACAAACCTAGAGATTAATTTAGCACAACATTACGGCATAGACTACAACTGCGCCATCTAGTTGTGAAGAATAGCATCATTAAATATTCACCGGAAACAGCGAGACAAGAGGTAAATCTCTCATCTTCTCTCTTCAACCTCTTTTGATTACAAAGATATTAATTATTCATACAAGCTTAAAATTAAAGATGGGTACTGTACATTTTCTAAATGTATCTTGTTTTGCTTCAGTGCCATTTTGACCTTGCTTGTTTTATTTGTCAGGGTAAGCTACACTGTACAAACTTGACAGTTACCTTTGGTATGAACCTGAATGAAAGTTTTCTTCTTTTTGTGGAGTATTAGAAACTCTTAACACTATCACATATTCACAAGACTGATTACGATACATGTCCAGGTGTGATTAGGACACAATCTTACCTGGTAATATATATATATATATATATAT
This sequence comes from Unio pictorum, assembly GCA_030141615.1. NCBI lineage: Eukaryota > Metazoa > Mollusca > Bivalvia > Unionida > Unionidae > Unio > Unio pictorum. Next base: position 5,875,190 of record JARLTB010000442.1, read on the forward strand.
ATATATATATATATATATATATATATATATATATATATATATATATATATATATATATATTCTGGGTGGTGGCGTCGACGTCAATGGCATCAATTTATTCTGCACATAATAATGTTACATAGAAGATCTTGCTAAGATAAGTGTAATATAACAAATATATTCCAATCTTATCATTGGAACAAACAACAGTTGTAATTTGTCGTCCTTTTTCTTCTTTCAGTCAAATGTTTGCAAGCTTTCAGTACTGTTATAAGTGGCTATTTAATCCTTAACATGTTCTTGTTTTTACATTGCTAAAACGTAAACTTGAGCCGTATTTTTACAAACGTGTACCATCATGCAGTCTGTTGGACATATCATTCCTAAGCTTATTACGGTCACCTATTTATTAGTTACATATTTACTAAATCTACATATTTAATTAAGACAGGTAGTTGTTTATCTTTATACTAAACCTCACGCCTTAGTTTATGAAAACAGATGTAAACTATCTCATAATAACAGCGACAGTGGCGTCGCTACGGGGGTGCGGGGGGTGCGGACCGCACCGGGTGAAACCATCTCAGAGGGTGACACCAAAATGAAAAATTGCAAATTTTACAGAGCACACACTGCTCGGTCTAGTCGGATTTCATAAGCGGATAACATAAGCGGATAACCGATCACAGTGGCGTCACTAGAGGGATGCGGACTTCACCGGGTGACACCATCAGAGGGGGTGACACCAAAATGACTGTCTATCAAGTTTTTGTATGGTATGTTAAAGAAGGAGGTCCATGGGGGTGACACCATGAGTTACCGCACCGGGTGACACCAACCCTAGTGACGCCACTGAACAGCGACAAAAAAGCACAAACAAAAAAGAATAAAAAAGATAATATATTCATCGTTATGTGTCATTTAGAAAGGAAGGTCTGTCTGTACGTCCGTTCGGCTTTGCCTGAAAAAATGGAATGAACTGATGTTTATCGATCGCTCTAACGCAAACGTTGGAATTAGTTCATGAGACATTGATTATGTTTCCGATGATGTTGAATCGCCGTTCCGACGTTTCATAATATTTTATCACACATTTCTACTAATTTAAACAATCGTTTGTGATGCATGGCATACATACCATCATTGTCCTACGATAAACATAACCTTGTTAAGAGAAAGTCATCATTAATTCACTATCTGAACAACCCCAAGAGATTGAAACTCATATCATTTCAATTCGACCGATTACGAGATGAAACTTTTCAACTTTTTGGGGGGGAAAATGGCGAGAAGTTAATTAATTGTAGGTGTATAATACCAGTATAAGATAATGAAAAAAACCCACAAATTTACATTTCAAATACAGATCACCAAAGAATGCCACAAGCTACTAATTTGAAGGCTGTACGGGCCCTGACGCTATGTCCGACTGGGCCCGATTCCGTACACAAACAAGTAGCGAAGATGTGTGCTTTAAACCGACAGAGGGCATTGCAGATCAACAAGGTAGAGGTTAGCCGGCTTGACAAAATTACCAAATTTATTGAAAAGGAGAAAAAGGAGAGCGAGGCTATACAGTCAAGGATTATGGAAAGGATGACAAAATCGTTGCAAGTAAGGAAACATTTATAATTATCAGTAAGCACAGAACTAGACGTAACAACCAGATTCGAAAAATCTTGACATTATGTAGCTTAGAAGTCAGTATTTCTCAATTTGTTTATGACTGGTTACTTTGCTAGAAAGATGATTATAATGACATATATACGCGTCATATCTGATGTTGGGGACTATCGCTTCTTTGTATACATTTCGTGATTCTTTTACATTGAATTCGAGCCATGAATAGAGTTATGTTCAGCTGTGAGAAAATAAATAGTATCATTCAAAACCTAAATTTATGTTACAAAATAGTCTCCAGAATATAATTAAAAGCATTTGCTTGAGTGCATACAAGGAATAGTATTATCCTGTTTCTATAATTTAAAAAGAAAATGATGAATTATATTTTTTAAATTAAAATTTTGATTTCAAACTGGATACAAGGTAAATCAAAGTTATTTAACTATCTTCCGCCAAAGTTGTTCCGAATATCAGGAAATTCGTGTAAAGACCATTAAAGACAAGAGATACTAATACAAAACACAGCGTAGTAACTAATTTGCCTGCTGAAATTGCGATTGTATGTATGTATGTATGTATGTATGTATGTATGTATGTATGTATGTATGTATGTATGTATGTATGTATGTATGTATGTATGTATGTATGTATGTATTATGTAGGTATGTAGGTAGGTAGGTATGTGTGCGTGCAGGTAGGTAGGGATGGGAGGACGGATTTATGGATGCATCTTTAAAAGTAGATAGTCTCGTTGGTATAATTTAAATTTGTATTTATTAATACATTATTAGGAACGGAAAGCTTTGCATCGGGTCCTTGTAGAAGACTACAGAGTGGACAAATTTATCACAATGAAGAAAGACTTTAATCCCGAGGATATCGATACAGAGGACAGAAAATCTTTGAGGAGATTCGTTCTGGAAAGCCGAGTTTTTAACTCTGGGTTTGGGATGTAATCTCTTAGGCCAGAGGTCAGAAGAAAACTCAGACAAATGGATCCGGTGAGGAAGATACGTCGTTTTAAGAAAACACTTTTGGAGCACAATAAAGCTGAAAGTAATTTCTTAATTAACCCGGCCATCCCTGATTATGCCTTTTACAAAATGTTGAGCGATAGGAAACACTGGAAAGAATATAATGTTCCAAGAACTAGGTATGAAGATGATGATGGTATAAATTCAGATGGACTAAGTGTACAAGATGATCAAAAAGAAATAGTACAAAAGGACTCATTAGCGGGGACACACCAAGAAGAGTCGTGTGGAAGAGATAAGGTTTTGGAGAGAAGAATGTCTTTGATGGACAGAAGGAATGTAGTGGACAGAGATGTAACTGCCGCACCCAAAGTGACAATGAGCACACTTGGTCCTGTCTACTTTCAAACTACAGTTAACGTCAATGGGCTTAAGAGGCAGTAAACCTAATAGAGACAAAGTTTACATTAAGGGTACACGGCGATAGATTTAAACAACTACTTTAATGTTTATTTTAAACGAAATAGACATACAACAAAATCTCCAAGCTGGACCATGTTTATCAAAATAATTTACTCTAACTGCTAATTTTGTAAAACTGCGATGAAGGACGATTTATGTTGCGTATAATGTATACCTGTGACTAATGCACGATTTCAGTTTTGCTTTTTTAATTTGGGAATGGGGATAGGTGGTGGTCATTGGGGGATAGTTGATAGGTCAGTTATGTATTTTTTACCCAACATTTAGTAATATGACATATAAACAATATAAACCGAAACATGTTGTCTACAAAGCAATAATGACGTATTTGATCGTGTGAGAAAGAGAGTGAAAACGTATTCATCCATGGAACAATTAATAGAGACACTGGCAAGGAACATTTTCTGTGTTGCGATCTTCGTTTGGAATAATATTTTCTATATCATTCGCTTATCCGTCTGTTTGTTTGTATCCCTCTACCAATTTTACAAACAGAAACTTTTATGAATATAAAAATATACACAACTTAGTAATTTCAGTTATTGATTTTTATTTTCTATCCTGAACGTCGCCTAGAGATCCCCAACACTGTCGAATTATTGACGTTGCAACACAAACGGAAACTTGTGATGAAACAAGCAAGCAGACTGCTCGTTGTTTATTTCTGGGTTCTAGAATAGTCTATTTCAGTCAAAACTGTGTAGTCTGCATCCAAAGTTTGCAATGTCTAGTTTTAATATTTCTAAACCAAAATGAACAAATATATACGAGACACACAGCTATGCATGTGTTCAGACAGATGCAAATCCAACATTTTAGAAATTGTTGAGATTTTCAAAGATGGTGAACTACGTCACATTTGTTCGTTGCTTGAAAACAGAGACTGGCTCAAAAAAATATGGCATCCGTGTTGCTAAGGAAACTCTCTTTTGATTCGAAACGCCAACAAGTTGACAGTGTCGACAATCAGGTTAGAAAATCAATAAATGGAATGACTAAGTGTTGTGCATATATCCTTGATTACTCCTGTTTTTAAAATCGGTAGAGGTGTAAAACAAGTAAAGAGGTTGTTAGAATAGAATACGTTACAGTTATATGTTAGTATAGAATAAGTATCTCTATCATTAAAAGTAATTATCACGAGCAGTGGATAACTCTTAATCTATGATAGAAACAGTTAGATCAATGCAGTAACACAAAACGCTGTGTTAGATCAATGCAGTAACATGAAACGCTGTGTTAGATCAATGCAGTAACATGAAACGATGTGTTAGATCAATGCAGTAACATGAAACGCTGTGTTAGATCAATGCAGTAACATGAAACGCTGTGTTAGATCAATACAGTAATATGAAACGATGTGTTAGATCACTGCAGTAACATGAAACGACGTGGATGGAACTTTTCTACGAGGCGAGTTTGACATGTTTTGAATATTTTGTTACAATTTTTACTCCTTTGAACCTGCTAGTAAATTTAGCGCCGATCGATTACAAGATAACGCTCTATAAAATGGTAGGACCTCCACATGCAGGAGGTTGAACACATTAAGATATATGAGTGTATGCGAGTACCGTCACATTTAGACCTTCCTAAAATGTGTCACAAGGAGAACAATGAAGCTAGTATACAAAAAGCATACTGTAAATTCCAAGCGCTCTAGGATACAGTGTGACTGATATCCAGGCAGACTTGAGCGAAGTTTACGGATGTACATCTCTGCCATTTTCTTGAGTTATAGGGTCGTTTATTGTCTAAAAGGTGGTATCAAATAAATGAAAGACGATCGATGTTCTGGAAGATGTTAGTCTGCGATTGGTGAGTTGGAAATAGATGCTATAACGGTGTAATGGACAAGATTGTTCCATAGACAGTGGAAGCTATTTCTGTTATCGCGGGCAATTATTTATCCGCTGTTTTTAATATTATGAAGAATTATTCTTGAAAGTCAGAAAGGTTTTGTTTAAGATGGGCCCATCATTTGTTGACGTCTGGTCACAAACATACTCCGGTTGAAATAGATAGAGAGCTACTCGCCTAATGTACTCGGGATAAAATAACTTAAGAGCTACTCGCCCAATGTGGAATGAGCGTGAACAAAATTATGAAACACGGATTTACTTATCTTTTCAAAACTCGAATCTAGAAAAACAACAAAAGTTCTATAAGAGAAAACTAAAAGAGACCACATATTCCTTGATGTTACGGGACAGTCAAAAGAGTTTAAATGTAACTATTTTTCAATGTAAAAGACTCGTTCGTCCAGGTGCAGGTGCCTGACTAGCGAAACTGGGTATTTGTAATCTTCCACTATGTTGTCAGAAGTCGATTGACGCTACCGAATCACCTGTTTGCGAACTGGTATTTGATCTGTTCATCTAGTCCATTAGAACACGCCCTCTAAAATATACCAGTCTGGATGTTGTTAACGAAGGAGCACAGCACACAAACTTTGCCACAACCTACATACATCTCGACTATTTTCAATGAGTTTTGTTTGCTTGCTTGCTTTGGATTTTTTAAAAGTAGTATTACGATCTTAGCCATGTCGCTACTATATTTGCAACATGGCAGTTTATAGTGATATCTAGCACTGGAACATCATGCCGCAGACATGTAGCATCATGTTCCAACCAGTCGCATTATCCTGGCACCAGGCTGACGAGTCCTAACATTAGCCTCTTAATGATGAGTGCCAAGTGATGCAGCTCCTAGAACCAATTGTATAATTCTTTGGTACGACTTGACCGTGGTTCGAAGTTTGTCATAAAAGTCACGCTGAGAGGCAGACGAATTAAATACCATCATTGTCATAAAAATCACGCTGAGAGGCAGACGAATTGAATACCATCATTGTGTCACAACATATACAACTACCAAATGACAAAACATAACTAATGAGAATGATGAAGTGTAGAGAGGTAAAATGAGAGTACAGTACTTTGAGAGAATGCATTAATTAATGCTTAATAATAAAAGATTTACTTACTTACTTACTTACTTACTTACTATTGTTGTTCAGTACTTTTTAAATATCTCTCATATCCAATCGTTTATTCTGAAGATAATAAATAATTGAAGTTCTTGGTCACGTGCAATATATTTTGAATGTTGTAAATTTAGTCGTTTATTGCTATGCCAAACAAGCAAAGCAGACATAAAAATCAACACATATTCTGACCTTCAAAACAGATCCGTCTGACCTTTGGTCTCAATACCATATCACGATTGAAAAGTACCAAGCTAGTGATAATAGGATGGTGATGTAGTTCGAGGTCAGATCGGTACATACAATGCGATTGCCAGTATAGTATTTTAGCGTGTCAGGTGGGGGTGTGGGTATGACGAATTGCATGGTACCATGGTTCTAGCATAGAAGGAAAATCCAAAAACCAATAATAGAAATGTAAAACATGTCAAACATGTAAGAAACGAGATAGTGTTTTATTTTGGCTCAGAAATCGTGGAATCCCTATATAAGGGACAATAATACGAAATGTTGTTATATTATTGTCTTCTGTATTTAAAAAAATAAACATGTAATTTATTGAGAGGACTGTTATGAGCAGATTTTAGAAAACATATCGTCCACCATTTGTACAACCGTTTCTCGTGATGGGTGTATGTGTTTTGTCTCCGCTGAAATTGTAATGTCCATGCCGTCAAGGTAGATAACTCTGTTTTTAATGTCTACGAACAGTTCTCTCATTAAATTTGTGTAGATTTCTGCGTACGTATCAAGCATCCACAAAGTTTGATATGTCTGCTTTTCGAATGAATAATAATGTGGTCCTTTAATGGCCACAGTTGCATTAGGACATCTTTGATATAATCTTTTTATTGCATTTTTGATTGTGTGCATTTTATTGTAGAATGCATTTGAATGAAATGACATCATATGAGCAAACAAATTTATGAGAATGATAACTTGATTATCTCCCTTGATATCATCAATATTCGACGCTATTGGTCTGAAATAACGCCTAGGTGTATTGTCTGTTGCAAAAGGGAGTCCGTGAGGAGCCCAGTGAAGAGTAAAATTTAAGTTCCGGTCCACGCATGTGGCTGGCCGATGTTTGTGACTCTCAACTCATGAGTCGGTGATGAACGTGCATTTAATGCGGTCTTGTATGACGTAATGCCATTGACGGAGAGTGGAGTCGCCTAGGAGATACATTGAACGATTTCCAAGGCATCTATTTAGCGTGGTGTCTTGGTAAGTGAGGCGTCTGGTACAATGTCTGTCGTACCAAATACCGTTGTAAAAATAACCTATCGGAGAAGGCCGATTCCAAACTGTTGTTACTTCTACTTCTGAACATGGGCTCGAACTTTCAATCAGTCTTTTCGTTGGTGTTCCTGAAATTAGAACCAGTGGAAACAAATAATAATCTGCGCGCCTGTGTTCAATAAATGCAACATTGAAGAGGAAGCTATTTACCAAGTATGAACAACTCAAATAGACGTTACTCCTTGATCGCTTTGACAGCATACCACTCCCGAGAGAGAATTGTCCTCTTCCAACCAGTCCACCCATTTGGCCACGTAGTTTTATAATACGGATGTATAACACTTACACTGATAGTCATACGAGAAAGAGAGGCACTCTTGTTAAGTCATCTAAGTGTTAATCTTTGATATTATATAATGAGAGCTACAGAAGGTAAATGACATTGTCAAGCTTGTAACCGTAACCCCATGTCATTAATGCATCTTAAAGGATCGCTTCTATAACTCAACATGGGGCATTTACAGAACACCTTTAGGACCAATTTTGGCCTCAGATATGAATACGTTTGCTAATAGATCGCTTACCGAAGTTTTAACTTAGGATATCGATGGGACATCTTAACTTTTAGTACTGTTACAATTTGGAACCGTGTAATAGTTGTTATATTTGACGCGTTTCTACCACGGTCTGTATTTGCAACGTTTATGCTTTTGGAGGCAGGATTTTTCTGGTAACTGTGACCACACATTAAAACACTGCTACTAACGTGGTTACGTCTTCACGTGAAACGGGTCAACGACAATGCGAGAAAGGAGCAGAAGCAACCCATATTTCGCACCCATTGGTAAATTTATCGATATAACTGTTCGCATTATGACATTTGTTGACAAAGAGATAAGAATATGGACGGAGCTTGAAACTTTCACTAGCGCATAATAACAGTAATAAAAAGAACAGGGGCGTGCATTGTCCAGTATAACAAGATACGTGGTTGTTGTTGTTGTTGTTGTTGTTGTTGTAGGGTTTCACGCCATTTTCCAGCACAATTTAGGCTATAAATAGTGGCAGTTGTTGTTGTTGTAGGTTGTAACGCCTTTTTACAGCATACAATAGGCTATACCTGGCGGCCATTATTAATGGTGGAGGAGGAACTCGGGAAACCCCCGGAAAGAACCACCGACCCACGAAAAGCTACAGCCATGCTTTCTCACATATGCACACTGACCGAATCTGAGGCCCGAACCCAAGAAGACAGAGGTGAGATAGCAGTGATCCGTAAAGGAGAACGCTTTAGACCACTCAGGCACTCGGTGCCCCATAGCGACCAGTATAAATGGAAGAGAAAAAAAAAAGGGGAAACCCCAGAAAGAACCAACGATCCACTCGAACCTATTGGTAAACCTTTTCACATACCTACATTGGCCGAACCTGAGACTCGTACCCACGCAGACAGAAATGAGATGGTGATGATCCGTAACGGTGAGCGCTTTAGACCAACTGGCCACTCGGTGCCCCCCTGACACGTGGACTACACCATTCCACTCTCTCTCTCTCTCTCTCTCTCTCTCTCTCTCTCTCTCTCTCTCTCTCTCTCTCTCTGTAGGGTTTCACGCCATTTTTCAGCACAAGTTAGGCTATACATAGCGGCCAGTTGTTGTTGTTGTAGGTTTTAATCCAATATATATATATATATATATATATATATATATATATATATATATATATATATATATATATATATATATATATTCCTAGTCTCTTCCTCTGATTTTTTTTATTTATTTTAATGTAGCATAACTAGAGCACAAGAGTTTCAGAGGTGTTTGTTACAAGTGAATATTAATTTTTATCTTTGTTACGAACTGTTGGTGATAGTACTTTTGTTGATCAGTTAATAGAATAAGGCTTTATAGTGTCATTTTTATAACTCTTCCATATCAAAATATATTTGACTATTGTGAGGAACGCTTCCAATTATGAAATACTTAATCATAAACACTGTCAATTTATAGATTTTAAGAAAGTAAAATAAAATACCTACAGTATAAAATGGTAACTATGGTAACGTAATAGAGAATTTAAAAGACCGATGTTCAGCTAGTACATTTGGCTAAAATGTTTTTACCTGAAGATGTAATAGTCAGTCGACCATGTCATTTTGAATAATATTTACAAATATATAGAATATCTAGCAGAGATGAACATAAATCATATATATATATATATATATATATATATATATATATATATATATATACATATGAGCCATCGTGTTGTTTTTTGTTAAATTGAAAAATCGAAATAACCTTTTCATTAAATGATGATAATTATACTACTAATAATAAAAATAATAAAAAATAAAATAATAAGAATAGTAATAATAATAATAATTTTAAAGGACCACAAAACAACAGCTCCATAAGTTACTATGACTAAAAATGTTTGATAAGGAACTGAAATAAACGAATCTGACAGAACACAACTGTCAAATTTTTGTATATAAAGTTTTCTAACATTTCTAATAGTATATAAGATGTATTTTAGCACATGCAATCAAACCTCGGGCCTGGGGCGACAAAAGTTCAGTGACATTTATTTTAAAAGCGCACTGAAGTCAATATATAAATATTTAACGACTATTTTGATCCTGCCGCTACTCTTCCCGTCCTTGTTATTGCCAGATTGAACACTTCCGAAAGTGAAATACAAAAATTGGTACTGTATTTATGATTTTATTGTCAGTCTGTTAGTAATTATAAAAAGTAAACTATTTCAATTCGAACAAATGTGAAAACGCTGCTTTCACTGTTGAATTTGCCTGCTAGCAAGCAATAGGATTACGTAACAGCGTCACTATCTCACCAAGTTTTGTGTTCTTACACGCTGTTTTGGACAGCTCAAGGAACCTGATAAATCACGAGAATTGTTATATTTTAAACAACTGTAAATGTCACATCTTCCTATAAGAAAATATTTATTAGTTCACATAATGTTAATCAGCGATTGTCAGAAACTGCCCTGTACCCAAAGTTATTTCCCTTGTACCATGACATCAATGTTAACAGGAAATTGTCATGCATTTGCTTGAATCGGACTTATTTTGAGGTTGTATTATATAAAATAGTTTTAAAAATGTCCAAAATGTATTGGAACAGATTTTTAAATTTATCCATGCAGATCACGCTATTACAACCTACTACCATCTTATATCAGTCATAGATGTTTTTTTTTTTTTTTTTTTAAAAAAATGAATATGAATTAATTTGAATGTTGAAGTTCTGAAAAACGGATAAGGGTAATAACATAACACTATATATCCAAATTCATAAATATTTCAAAATGGAATGTTTTCCGCATATTTAGAGTGTGCAGATTTCAAACATAAATCCTTCTTTGTTAAATCTTTTATAACAAAATTAACATGAAACGTTCAAATTAGACGTGTCTGCATTAAATTTTGGAAGTTTCAAAATTGATATTTTATCTTCATAATAGGACAATTATTTTGAGCAATATTACATAGATCATAAATAAGTACATGTACGTATTAATATGTAAAATGAGAGAAGAAACTGTCCTTTGGTTGTTTTGAAAGATGATGATTGGATTGTTATGTTTTTCTTTATATAAAGGTACATTAGACTACACATTGATTTTCTGCATATATTCTCCTTTGCAAGGTCTCAACTGGATTTAATTTAGTTGCCTTCCAAATTCTGCACAATTGTTTCACTTTTTTATTATTCACCTGTGCTAAATATTAATATATAGAAAAATGACTTGTGTAATTTCTCTTCTTAAAACTAAAGCCATTTCAAAACGGAAAATAACACACACAGCGAGCCCACGCCACACCCTTCAGTCAGATTTTGGTTTGTTTCTATACTATTTTTTATTTCATTCGATGTTGTTAATTAAAACTTTGCAACAATTCACATATCTATATTACCTACAGTGAGGGATAACGTATTTACATACTTCCTTCACAATTTATCAACTCGTATATACTTTCGGTGACGGATAAATTATTTACCTGCTTCCTTGACGTGAATTCTTATTGATCCGGGCAAAAATGTTGCCTTGTTTTCTCTGAAAATTAATAACAGAGATTCATATAAATAGATATTAGCCTATGTGTGTTGACATTCATTCATAATAATTTCAGTAATACTACTCAAATGGCGCTTGTGGCTTAATTTATCGGTGGTTGATGGCGTTTCGACGTTTCGAGAATAATTTAGATAATTCCCATTGCTTGGGACTTGGTCATATGTATATTCCGAAGCGGCGAAATATAGTTGCTATAATGTTCTTTTTGCGTTTTTCTTTCTTCTGTTAATTTTTGTTATAACTTATGCCCGTTTCACTCATGATTATAAACGTGTAGCTGTTTGTACTTTAACATTTCCATTGGGAATGTCATGGAAACGAAAGCTGAAATGAGAAATAACTTCCCATGGTTTAATTATGATAGAACTGTTAGTAAAAGTAAAAAGATTGACATTGTTTCTAAACTGTATTAAAAGTAATGTGTCACTAAATTATATTGAAGTAGTTGTCTACTAAGATATATTAAGATTAATTTCATTTATTTCTAAATCACAATTATATACTATTTTAATAAAGTTTGCACTATTATGGGCAAAGGCAAAATAAGCTTGCATTTATACATTTCTATTGTATTGCAAAGTCAGCAAATAAAATACACTCTGTAAGCTACAAAGGTTACGGACTACACATACTTTGAATTCCAATTTTGTGAGTAAATTTGTAATGTAGCAAACTTTCTGTCGAATGACGTAACGCAACATGAGCGATCCTGTGTATTGGAGATGAGAGTCTCTTTCTGCTAGAATGAAATGAATACCAACGAGTATGTTGACGGGTAACCATATTTGGTCGTGTGGTTACGTCTAGATTGCACATACAGGAAATACAGACCGCGCACCGTCAGTTTATTGATTCAGAAGTCAGAAGGACTCGGCTCTCTAATTACAGTTAAGAACCATCTATGTTCGTAAACTTAACAAGAATAGACTCTTGTTTAATGGTTTGAGACCTTAACGATAAAGTTAATATTTTTGGAACATTGTGTACTGAATTATTATTTTAAATATTATAATGAAATGGAATATTTAATTGTTTTAAAGATTTCATATTCATTTATACTTATGTTAATTGGTATTGTAAAAGTAAAATTCGCTATCAACTTCATGTTCAGATTCAATGTTGAAATAAAGTATTTTTTAAATAACAAAGAATAATATCTAGTAATATATTTAAAATCAGTATTCTATTTTTCCTCAAAATGATTGTGGCAATAATATAAGCTATTAAATTTTATACTATTTGGCTACCATGAAATGAATCCAGATTTAACTCTTTGAATTATATTCTAAAATGCAGAAATTATACAAATGAATGAAGTTGGTCAGCTCAAAAAAGTAAAGTGTAATTTTGTATGTATTTCATGTGTGTTATATATAAAGCTTTATAAACTGTATTTCTAAAATGTAGTAATATATGTATATTAAGTTTTTAAATAAAGTTTATTCATTCTCAAGTCAGAAGGACTCGGCTATGTAATTACAGTATCCCTAGACCTCTCACACTGCCAAGTTACCCAAGATGTAGCCGTATCTACACCGTTATGCGTTATAGACTTTCTTTAAAGAGAGTATGAACTCTCTCTCTCTCTCTCTCTCTCTCTCTCTCTCTCTCTCTCTCTCTCTCTCTCTCTCTCATGTACATTGACATTCCTTAACTTATGTTGTTGATGTTGTTGTTGTAGGTTTAACGCCATTTTCAGCACAATATAGGCTATACATGGCGGCTAGTATTAATGGTTGAGGAAGAACCCGCGAAACCCCCAGAATGAACCACCGACCCACGATAAGCTACTGGTAAGCTTTCTCAGATACCGACATTGGCCGAATCTGGGACTCGAACCCACGCAGACAGAGGTGAGATGGCAGTGATCCGTAACGGAAAGCGCTTGACACCAATCGGCAACTCGGCCCCCCCCCCTTAACTTATGAGTAATTCCTTCTCATACCAAGACGTGAGAAGAAGGCTGTGATACGGCATCCAAACCTTACAGAACAGTTTTATTATGTTTTTAGAGAAATTGCTGTGTCTGCCAGTGAGCAGGGGTTAAAAATCAATCAACAAAACAACACAAAACATGAGATACACACTTTAGTATTGTCCACAATTCTGAGCCGGCACACCCCGGAAGAGAGCTAAGATTCATACCGAATCTCTTTAATAGAACAGAGCTAGTAAAAATTGGTCATTCCGTTTGTACTTTTCATCACCATTCACCACTATGTAACTTGAAAATATGAGTTTTTAATAAAATAATAATTTAAGTAATATCCACACTACTATCATCGTCTCTTTCATCAAGCCATCTTTTGAATCACTGCAACAGCAGCATCAATATCATGGGCAGTATACGCTTTTGTTTGTTAAAATAGCTTATAAATATTAATCAGTTCTTGACACTGGGGCTGTCGTCGACTATGGTAACAAAACTTACGAAGTTTAATGGAAACATTTAATAAATATCTCATTTTCATCAATTAATGCTTCTTTTCGTGCTTACTCACGTGCCCCAAACGCAATTATTACTAACCCCGGAGAATGACGGACAATTAAAAAAAAAACAAAATAGCTCAGAACCCCCAGTCAGGAAGGCCGACGGTTTTAGTGTATAAAATATAACAATAATAAGATGAAAGGTATAACAGTGTAATACACTATATCATGGTATTTAACAATTACAGGACAGTTTTTCAATGCAAATGCTCCTAATTGGTGCAAGACCTATCCAAATAGCCAGATATTTATTCATCGCGCGAATTTACAGGTGAGAGTGTTTCCTTCCCGTGTCCCTTCTATGTTACTCATCTGTAACTTCTACCTCGTATTCTTTCATTGGCACATGTACTTCCGGTACCCTTGTTTCTGTTCTCCCGGGATCTTTATCAGTACTTCCTGCACCCTTATGTCGTCGCCCGGCCCTGCACCTTCGCACAATTGCCTAACTCCACTTGTTATCATCTCTTTCTCTCTAACATTCGGATGGCGTTCTATCCTACCTGAAAGCTTCAGCAGACACCATTATTCCAAATCTCGTCCGAAGTTCGTTGAACTCTCTTCCAGCTCTTTTAACGAGCGCACAATTTCGGTATTCAGAGCGGAGTCGGAGTGTCTCCAATTTCCATACGATCTGCTTTCGCTAAGTGTCCAAACATGTACTTATCCGTTACATTGAATGTAACAGAATAATGTCTGGCTGCGTAGGAAACTAGCCCCAACATTTGACATAGTTCGGAGTAGTCTTTCTGAAAACTGTATCGGATAGTAGCACTGATGTGTTAAAATGTCGGCTTTCCCGTCTCTAAGCCTAAACCGGCCATGACATCACTGCTGATTGCAAAACAAAGTTTCTCACCACCGTGGCAAGGTTGTCGTTGAAGTAATCGCGAATTTGTCCGTAACGCAATGGCAAGGGTAGTTTCTTTGTTTCAGATTCGGTCTAAAATCGTAATATTATATAACAAGTATTGACATTACATAAAGTACTTTGAATTACGAATTCTAAGAAAAGACTACATTTTGAAGGTCTATTGAGTGTTATATTTCTTGCCCTAAATATTATATTCAGTACGATCGGGATCTGAATCCCGGAAAAGCTTCCTTAGTTTTCTCATTCAGGAGAGTGTAGACACTGGATATTTACGCTAATAATATCACTGGTGGTGTTAGTAAAACAACAACTCCTTCTTCTTCTTTTATTTGTTAGGCGACAACTATAATACAAAGTATCCTGTACAACTCTGCATTACACGCAACATCAACAAGCCGAGCACAGTAGCTTACATTGAATAACATACACTTACGGTTGTAACAGTAATCGCTCGGCATGTGTTAGATGTGGTTCATTATTAGGCCAGGTCGACTGTGCTCTTAGTCTTGTCCAATCACTACACTGAAGTCGGCGATTTGTAGGTTTCCCGCAATAAAAGGGACTACCGTGGTTTTCATGCGTGAGGTTGCATACCGCGGTATAACCGGGTATGTACTCATCTATGTTACAGACTGTACTCTCCTTGATGCTGGAATCGACGGGATGCTCAAAGACAGCTAACTGGTAAAGGACTTGAGGACACATAAACCTAAAAATTAAATGTATAAACAATATAACTGATCATCTGAGCTAATTATGGTTTCCGCGAATCTTTCTGACGTAGTTTTAGCCAGTAGCAGGTTCTCCTGCATTCGAATGATAAATCATAGGCAGTGAAGTAATGATATATATATATTTTTTTAAAGTTAAGTCTGATTTTATACCTATTGCAACAGTGGATATCATATATATATATATATATATATATATATATATATATATATATATATATATATATATATATATATATATATATATATATATAATGTTCAATTTCAGTAATAAGTCAAGAAAGGTTGTCTCTCCTGGACTAAAAGATACTTAGTATTGATGGTATAAACTCCCAAAAAGTTGCGGAATAAAATATACATGTGATTGTGATTAGCTCATCCCAAAGAAATCGATGCTGATCATAAATCTAATATGGTCACCATGGCGGTCATCTTGAAAATCTTGTTATCGTTAAACCTCAAGCATGTGTGTCATATTAATGCAGGGTTTTCACCAAAGATTTCTAACAATTTCAACTAGTTCCCAAAGTGAAAGCGTGCCCCATACGTCCAATATGGCGGCCACAAATTACCTATTAATCATCTTATCGTTATTTATCTTGAATGGATGGTCATATTGGCATGGGGTTTCACTATACGTCATTTAATCGTGTACATTTGTTTCGTAAATGAAAATGGCGCTGATCTTATGTCCATTGTAACAGCCATAGCTGTGAACGTGAAAATCGTATCACTCATGGATAGCAAAGATAGATCAAACGTTCTGCAGTTAAAATGAAGAAATTACCATATCTTAAATTCCTTCAAATTCTTTGCAGTAGAACATATATAAAGAAATATAGATAAACATATTAATTTTCTATGAAATATGTATAATTTATTACAATTTATGAATTTATCAGTTAATGAAACTTGTATGGAATCATATAATTGGTACCAATGTTGTCATTCGTCTGCATTTATACTGGACATTGCTGTTTTCAGCTTTTCTGTTCACTTCTAAACGTTATTAGTTTTGCGTGTGTGCAAAAGAATGTCTGGCTATCTTGCGTTTTTCCAGTGCCATGCCTAATTCTGACTCTTTAGACATGTCTGGCAGTATCCGAATGTTGAGGACAATCTAATATTGATATTGGATTCATCATTTTGGATACTGTCAGACAGTATCCGAATGTAGAAATCAATCTGATATTGATATAGGCTTCATCATTTTGGATATTGTCAGACAGCATCCGAATGTAGAAGTCAATCTGATATTGATTTTGGCCTTATCATTTTGGATATTGTCAGACATATTTCAAAAGCTATTAAGTTGGACATTTCCTTCAATCAACGATCCAGATAAGAGGTAAATTTAGATTATGCATATAATATTCAGTTTTAATGTTGCTTGAGGACGATTTATCCAACAACGCCGCTGTATGATTGTCATAAACAAGCAAATTAGGAAACAAATACACAACATGTTACCATTACCTCCTTCTGAAGGATGTGTCAATAACTTCCTTTGGATGAACCAGGACGACCTTTATTTCTGGCACACCTAACCAAAATGTAACGAGTGTGGCAGTGTAACTTCCGTTACCATCGTCTCTTACCCGGGCTGCAGAACTTGCATTAAGAGTTTCCTCACGCATCCATACTCGAACCTAAAAACAAAATAAAGGTGAAATTTAACTTTGGGAGGGCCGGGATATAAGACACGAAGATCAAAGCCGAAACGATTATTTTCAGAGTTCTTATGCAAAAGACCATTCTAAACATTTCATTCTCAGAGACCTCGACTTATGATAATTTGCCCCTGGAATCAAAAGATGCTAAAGAAAGTAGGATAAAGTGTGAATAGATTTTGAGTTATATTTTATATCTATATGCAGTCTTTACTGAAGTCACTAAACGTCGCCTGCAGCAATAATCCTGAGAGATGTTATTTTTGTTTCCCTAATTCCGAACTCACAGGACCCCTTTAGTTGGCATTTTCGTTCTTAATTCATTTATCTCTGTCCTCAGTCTTGCTGTCCTTCATGATATAAACAAGCACCTAAGCATACAAAAAAAATGAATTTTCTTTTTCCTTGTAAAATAACGAATATATTTCATCGCGTGGTTGACAACCCACCCCAACCAACCACACACAAACAATAATATTCGCGCTACTGATACAAATACCGTGTTTTACTCACTAAATGAGAAAAAAAAAACATTATTCTCTCAGTCCAAGCAAATAACGGAATAAAATGACACGATTCTGGCATTTTGTTAAACAATATTTTAAATCTTCCATCATGGTGGAATGGATGTAGCAGGCGTCATGTACACACACTCAGTTGTATGTTATTATCTGTTTCTTAGTACATGTACATTTACCTCTGACAGTGTATTGAGAATTGCGTTATTTACACGGATCGACCAAAACCTTGATGAAATAGAGATATTTGATATATATACCCAATTTACAACCCGAACAAAGACCCGGTAAATCTTTATTGTTCCTGGAGTAGTATTAACATTTATTAGGCAGTTCTTGCAGCCATTATTAACATACGACGCCTCTCAGTACCCTAAGTACTTTGTATATTTATTTAAAGTCTTAAATCTTTAGTTTCAATGGCACTTAAGTATGGAATGCTTCAGGCCATATGCACGTTTGTTTGTCGAATTCTAAGTTTATGTCATGGGCAGTAAATACTGTATCATCAGGATTGTGCCATAAGACTGGTATACAAATATAATTCTTAAGCTAAGCACTCAGACTGTTTATAAATATAACTCTGAAGCCAAAGCTATACTAACATTTAGTTCTCTGTCACTATTACGCCTTAATGCATTCACTCTGCCATATATCTATTATAAAGTTTAAATACAACGACAGTATGACATGCTAACTGGTACATTATGTTAATATTTGAATATTTTTTTAAAAAAAATATACTAGCATTGATATAGGTAGAAATGTATACAAATTTCTTTATAATGGAAGAAAACACTGGTCACTGAAAATATTACATGTCTCCAAAAATATGTTTAATACCATTGAGTTCGTCGCATTTTGTCAAACGGTTACACTGTTAAACGTTCGTCCAATATATCAAAACGCAATTAATAAATTAGTTATAAATCTGTTACATTTGAGAGCAATTGAGACTTTGCAAAGGCAAGTTCTGTGATGAAAATTCACCGATAAGAAGACTCTTACATTCGAAAATCAATTTGATAATTTACTTTGTCCTCGAAGTCCTCGATTAACGCTCGTACGAAGCGTCAAAGATGCTGATTGTTTAAAAATGCAGTCTTCTCTTTGACGCAGTGCATATAAAGGGTGGATGGGCAGGAATACCATTCTGTACGATTAAGAAAGGCTCGTAAAACGACATTTTGACAGCAAACTATATCACATTAAAAAAAATTAATTCACATTTTGCAATCGTAAGTCGATATAGAATGCACGTGCATTTTTAAAATACATGTATTTTTATCGATCTTAATATTTAATATTGTTTATTGTTTGAAGATTATAGTTTGGGGTGTGGGAACCGATGACAGCAAAAAGAAGGATATCAATAATTGAAGATTTTAAAATGCCCAAATAAGACGTCGAACACAGTAGAACCTCGACTACTCCCACCCCCACTCTTTCTCATCTATGTCTTTATTGTCTTTATCCATACCATGTCTCCGCCTATGGTCCTTTTATGTCCGTAACCATCAAAGAGTTCGAGACGAACACGAATCTCTTCACCCAAGCGATAGGTCTGCTTCTGGTTCAGTATAATGAACTTTGATTTAGACGCATTAGACACGGTCATATGATCTGAAACTGGAGCTTCCAAAAGGGCAGAGTCTTCAGCCCACGTTCGTGATTTGGTTTGGTTGTCTTTTAGAAAATTACAAGCACCCAGTACGAAAGACGTTTCCTGCAAGATACTGGATTGAAGCGGTTGGAAGTTACCGATCGTGAGGATCTTCTTTCTGCAAAATTTAAAATATAATCCTAACATCATATGATTATTCGTCTATGCGAATACGGCAGTTTAGTTGTAAGCCTAAATAATGGAAATCTCGTGAGCACAACAAAGAAACAATCTTTTGACTGTCATAAAGGACCTTTTACTAAATCATGCATCCTATAGTCTGTGTACTTATATAATCCGACTCATTCCTGAGTATAAAACCTTGGCATTACACGTACGTATTAAAGGGATTACATCCGTATTACATATGGTTATTTAAGCGTGTGTGTCTGTGCGTTTATGTGCAGCACTGACACATCAATACCATTAAATGAACTGAAAAAATGGTTATTTGCTTATATTTATGTCAACGTCGTATGGTACAACAACACTCCGAATGTTACATTATGCCGCAGGACATACTATTGTAGCCAACTCAGACTGATGCGATGACGGAAATCGAACCCAAACCCTTTTAGTAAGGAGTTCAATGGAGTTACCACTGAGTAACCACGGTACCATAACTAGAAAAAGAAGGAAAAATCATGAAAACGCATAAGGTCAAACTTACATGGGCAATATATCATCAAGCCTATCCTGTATAACTCGAGCATAACATCAGACAGTAGATTTCTCAACATATGTAAATTAAAATAGAATAAAATGATTACTGAATCAACTGCGTTTGGTTACATGCCGCATTACATGGGTAGCGACCCCTTCACATTTTCCTTACTTGATCTGGAAATAGTCATCCATTATTATCCATAGAAACACAAATGTTATGATCAACAATGCAACTTTTCCGTGGCCACATCGTCTGCGCCTTGTCTCGGGACTGTTTGTCATGATGATTTTCAAAACTGAACCGGTGTTTGTAGGTACTTTATGGTCACAGTTGTCTAGTCACCATGCGGTGGAAAGCTTGTTTGCAGGTGCCCGGCCGATATTGACAACGAAAGTTTATGCCGTTATTAGCGATGTATATTTTGATGGTACCTGAAAAAGGTGTTAAGAGAAGACAAAATAGTCAGTGTTGTTGGTGGATATCAAGATGATTTTGTAAAATTCAGCAAATAATTTATGTACCTAGAATACAATATGAAAATTAAGGAAAGAACTCACAGCACCGGTATTTTGAATTAAATCCCAAATAGTCCTAAGTTTCTATTGCAAGTTCAAATATAAGAGGTTCCATTGCATGTTCAAGTAATTTCCGATATTGAATGTGTTTATTGCCTGTAGTCTAGAACGTGTTAATGTGACAGTAGCTTGAAATGTGATGATGTGCTAACAGTATTTTGATGTTTTACAATAATATAATGCAACACTGCTCTTGTCTGAATTACTATAATTTAGAATTAAAGTTTGTTGAAGAATAAACACTTAGTATTTCCAGCGAAAAGTATTTTGAATAAATAATTCCAAACAAATGAAAATTGAACACAGCAATAAGTCGCATTCGGCTTCAAGATATTAAGGCAAGAATAAATAATCCCAAGGTAAAAAACACTATATACCACTCTATTTCATCTCGGTTGCAATTCCCATTTCTGAATATTCTGTCACTTATTGGAAACTTCCATTCTAGAACTTTCTGATGTCAGAATCAGGACTATGAGAATGTTAACCAATACTAATATTCTGAATAGTTAATTCACACTCACAGATAAATATTTAGCAATGTATTGTTTTATTGTTTACAAAATAAACATCACTGGTCAGGAACATCACGAACGTCATTTTGACAAGTACAAAATACCATTATACATAACATTCAATCACTAAAAAAGTCAACAAAGTTTCTAAACAACCATACGAACTTTGTTACATGCTTAGGCTCGAATAAACAGTAACAGAGAAGAGTGAAAATAACAAGCTTGTAAAACGTAATAAACAATTTATTAAGCACAAATATTTTTCAAAAAAGAAAAGTAAACTTACGGTTTTAAGAATCAATTCCAAAATTAATCCAAAAATAATTCAAAATATTATCCACTAGAGAAATTGCAAATATCCTCGTAATAAAATGTCCAAATAATTCTAAGTTCGAATCACAGCGAAGTATCCAATATGGAAGACGATGTCACTTGATGAAGTCTGTTCTTGTTAATAAAATTTATATGAACACAATTCTTTTCCAGATAAATGACAAAATAATTCCTCTTGATCCAAACGAACTGACATAATTTCCAGTACAAGGTAATTTATAATAACTCAAAAAGACACAACTTAATATTCTAAAAGCCCAACTTCTACTGAATAGCTCGCTCCAAAACATAGTTTATATACCTGTTTTTACGTAAACAAGAAAGGGGTCACGATTTTCTAGAATCTCTCAGAACATTTATACGTTCAAGAAATCACGTAAACAGCGTATGACCCAACTAAAATAGAAAGATGTTTATACAAAACTGCATTTTGTCCTTGGAACCAACCAATCATTTTAAAAGCTTGTTTACAACTCTGAAACCAGGTTAGAAATGAGGTCAACACCTGGTGTTTACTCTGTAAAGTACAGGTCACCCCTCCCTCCCTTCAATGAACGAATCTTAAAACTTAAAATGCCAAATTTAAATCTAACAAACAAACAATAACAATAAATATAAATGACTTATATCAAATATACGTAACAACTTTCACTAGGAAACTGTTTGATATAGTTTCATTGTATACCTCCAAATTTTAACGCAGTTCATAGAAACACAGTCTGAGCTATATAAAAAGGAGAATCATTGAGCTGTTCAATTGTTGATATAAAGTACCTCTCTGATATACTTGACTAGTAATTATTACTATTAGTAACTAGTATACTAGTTTCTATATATCATGCAATTATAACCCTATAGGTACAAGTTTCTATCTGTCGTAAGGACATACTTTCCTCTTAGTTTGACCGTCATACTTAGCTTAGTTTGATCGATCCTAAGAACCGATGTAAAGGAAGGATTCTATTCTTTGGGGACATTAGGATTATTGTATAATTCTCTGTGTCTTTTCAGTTGTAGCTACAGTACACGGCCAGTAATCAGGTGAGATGAAATCTTGGATTGATGTCAAACTGTTTTGTTAACTGTTACACAACCAAAAATGCCGGGTACTAAATAACCTTGAGAACAACATCGCTGTCAATATGATGAAGAAGATGGAAGTTTCACTTTTAATAAGAACAAATATGCAATATGATTTATAAGGAAAAAAAATATGTACTTATATCTGTCTATGGTATCTAAAAGATGCCCTGGGGGAGGTTTGCTGGCCCTTATATATCTCATTTGTAGCACACAACTAACGCGCAGATCTAAATAGTTTCACACCGCAAGAATATTTAAAAGGTTTGACTGGTATTTTTTGTAGTCATTTTTGTTGTTGTAAAACTATAAATGAATCATTAATTGTCGTTGATCTTTGCAATATTGACAATTTTGCACCATTTAAGTCGTGTCGGTATGAATACAAAGTGACGTTTCTTGGTATTTTTACTCACTGTATCATCGTCATTTTCATTTTCTCCCCTACACGTTATCTTTATACATTGCCCACCTCATTAATTTCATGTTTTCCTCACTTAAAAGTCGGAATGTGACCGTCATTCAATATGCAGACATCAGTCTAGTTTTTATCGTGCGTCATTTACGTTATATATTATGGGTCTAAGGTGTGTAGTTCTGTGCTTATGTTGGTGTGATCTATTAGTAACACATATCTTTGATAGTGTCCAGAAATTGTGTAAGAACATGTGTCGTGATGCGTGAGAGAATGAGGAGTGAAGACGCACCCTATAGTGCAGTAAATTAAGTCTGTATACTAAGCCATTCCCACAATCTATAATACAGCCCATTCAGACTGTGTATTAAGCCATTTGAAGAAGATAAGGTAAAACCCACCCATTCTGTGTACGAATCCATTTGAAAACGTGACAGTACAGCTTAATCTTTATATTTACTAAGCCATTTGAAAACGCTATATTTACGCCTACTCAGTCTAGTTACTTTTTTGGGAGTGTGGGGCACCAGACATGTTCCCCCCCCCCCCATAAAAATAAGTAAAAAGTTTTTATGTTTGTGTGTGTTCCTCCTCATATGCTGTTTTGGTTGTTTTTTTATTTTCCATTTATCTCCCCATTTAAATTTTCCCCATCGGGGATATATGTTTGAAAAGGGGTATTTTTCTTCCCTAGTGTATCTTTAAGTAGATCATTACTAGATGGGATTTGATCTACCCAAAACTAGTGTTCTACTTTTGTTCTCTATTTATTTGACCATGGCTAGTGGTCGCCTAGTATCCTTGTGTTGCTATTTGTGTTGGTGCTATTTGTATGTTGCTATATATAAGTCTATACTTTGTGTTATTGTAAGGATAGCCATTTTCATTCAAATTCTTTTCACAGTTGTCTTACTTTGTGATTTCTCTCTATGTGGGTAATCACACAATTCTCTTTATTTGGATATAGTTTAAATTAATTTTAAATTTTATGAAAATTGAAGTGTATTTAATTAAATATTTATTGTGCTTCAATTTACTTTCTAATAAAATTTAAATTTTCTAGGTCCGTCTGCCTTGAGTCGTGAAATGTACGAATTTATTTAGATGTACAATTCCCGATTCAATTAGGGCCGTCCTTTGTTTATTTATATTAATTATTCAAAAAATGCCAAAAGTTGTTTAAGTTTACCCTTTAATGGGTTTCATGTCTAGTGAAGGATCTATGCATGAAAGAAAAAGAATGGATCTAGTATCCAGAGAAAAGGAAGTGCAAAATTAAGTAACATTAGAAATAGTGGGGTGATTTATCCAAACTGCCATAGGCCTGCTCACTTCGCGTAGTGCCATGTGATATAGCCCTATGGCTTCCTCATTAATGTACTTTCTCCGGTAAGGTTTACAATATGAATTGAACTATTTTATATAATAGGAAATAGAAAAAATATTTTTTTTATTTTTTTTCTTTTTTCTTTTCTTTTATTTTTTTCCACCAAAGATAAAGAAAAATATTTTATTTGTTTATAACAAAAAAGAAGAAAAAAAGAAAAACGTTTTAAAATTTACCTAACCTTTATTTATTAAAATTTCCGTCTAGGAAGAGTATTTGACGTCTGTCGTACTTGTCTACCTTCATTATTTCAATTAGAAGTTTGATCCTTTCTTCCTTTGTTTTGTCACATTGAGTCATCGTATGATTTTTTTTGTGAACGGGGCATTTCTGCATAGAGGGCAGCTAACAGGGGCATGAATCATTCGTCTTCTAAGTACCACTTCGCCCGTAAGCCAGGCGTTGTGGAGGTACTTATAGATGACACTCTGTATCTTAGGAGAGTTGATGTCAGACCAATGCCTCCAAACTCTAGCCCAATTTACATGAGGATTTTCTATTTCTACTTTATTTTTTACTTAAAGTTGCATCTAAATCACAAATCCTGTCATATGTCTTATCCTTTCTTAGTGCCCATAGTTCTTTGTAGTCCCTATACCTATATAAAGTTTCTTTAGACCCCCCCCCCCACATATATGTGTGGTGTGTCTATTTTCTTACTCAATTTGTTGTTTGTGTATATGTCTTGTCTGTTTCTCATGCCAAATCCTAACCAAAAAATGTATAAAGCTTCCCAAGGTGTTTGTGGTCCGCTTCCTAAACTTTTAAACCTATTTAATAAATTTTTACATTTTATTAGGGTGGGATTAGGTATGGCTAATCCCCCATTTAGTTTAGACCTATATAAAGTCGACTTTTTATGTAATGTGTCTTGAAATTCCATATGTAGTCCACTATTTCGTTATCTATTGTTTCTAGTATTTTATTGTTAATGTCCACAGCGTTTAATAAGTATGTCAAGTTAGAATACATATATGTTTTTGCAACCTGTGAAAGTTCTATTAGACTAAGCGGCGTGAGTACCCAGATATTTATTACATTATTTATTTTATTTTTAACTTTTATACAGTTTTCCTTTTCTCCATTTACGCCAAAGAAAATTCCTAGGGCTTTTACTCTGTTCTTAATCAAGTGGGGTGGTAGCAAAGGGTAGTTTCCCCTCCAGTTTCCTATTTTTAGAATTTCCATTTCTTCATGATTTATTTGTGATCCCGAAGCTTTTCCAAAAGCTTCATATTCCTTTTGTAGGTGTATAAAGGAATTTGGATCATTTATAAAGTTTGTACAATCATCAGCATGTTGTAGCATCTTGAATTCTTCTCTTAGATTTGGTATTTTGATTCCCTGAATATTAGTATTATTCATGATTTTTATACTCAGGATTTCAATTGATATTACATATAATAGCATTGCTAGTGGGCATCCTTGCCTCACTGATCTTTGTATTTCAAATTTCTATGTTTTTGTACCATTTACTTGTACATTAGCAGTTATTTGATTGTACATTATTCTAGTCCATTTTTGGAAATTATTTCCAAATCCAATTTTTTCCAGTACTATTTGCGTATAATTATGTTCTAATCTGTCAAAAGCTTTCTCCTGGTCGAAAAGTACCATAGCACATTTCGAATTTGATCCATATATAAAATCTATAATAGTCCTAATATTAAGTATATTGTTATGCATGCTTCTACCATTACCACCGCATGTTTGATTAGTGTTTACTATCGTGTTTATCCCGTGTTTTACCCTATTTGCTAAAATTCTACTTAGTATTTTGTAATCAGTGTTGAGGAGGGAGATGGGCCTTAAGTTTTTTAAGTCAGTTTTGTCCCCTTTCCCTTTCTAAATAATTGTAATCAATCCCTCCCTCACTGAGTCTATCATGTTGTCATTTTTAAAAAGTATGTTATTAAATAATGATTCTAAAAATGGTGCCACCTCACTTTGGAATTTCTTGTAGAATTCCGCCGTGAGGCCATCTCGCCCTAGTGATTTACCTTTTGCAAGTTCTTTTATTGTGGTTTGCACTTCCTCCACAGAAATGAAATCATCACACAAATCTTTGTGTTCTGATGAAATCTTTTCGCATTGTATTGAATTTAAGTATTGTTGTTGTCTATGTTTTGAGATGTATATAGTGTTGTATAAAAATTTTGTACTTCTTTCATAATTTCTGTTTTAGTTGTCACTTCCACTCCATTTATCATAAGAGTGTCTAGTGACTTCTCCCCCCCCCTTTCCTTTTTTCCTCTCTTTTAAATAAATCCTTAGCCTGTTTGTATAAATGGTGAAATTTTCCCGCCCTTGTTTCTGTTCCCTTTGTCTCCCATTCTTCTAGCTTTTCTAATTGTTTGGAGCAGCTCTCCTTATCCCTTATAGATGTAGTATCTTCATTTAGTTTTCTTTTTAATTCTAGTATCTCCATTTTTTTGAATCCGATTATGTTTAGTTGAGTGATATATTGCTAATTTTTTAACCTGTTTTATGAATTTATTCCAATCAGTTATTATATCAGCTATATTTTGTCCCTTTTCATTTGTAAGTATTTTAGGGATTTCTTCTTTTATTTCTCTAATAAGTTGTTCATCATTTAGAATGGAGTTATTTAATTTCCATTCTCCCTTTCCCCATCTATTACTTTTAATAACTATTTCCAGAGTTATTTGTTTATGATCTGATATTTTGAAATCTAAAATTTGAGCTTTTTTGTATGTTTTATGTCCGAAATCAGTTACATAAAATTTATCTATTCTACTTGCTCCATTTATTCCTTGACGTGTATATTCATGTGTGTATTACGTTTTTAACGTCTATACACATCTGTTAATTTTTTTTATTAGTTTACTCATATTTTCCATTAGTGTTAGATCAATGGTTGTTAATTTTCCAGTCCGATCTACACTTTCTACCGCCCAGTTAAAATCAAACCCCATAATCAGGTGTTCTGCAGGAAAACTATTTAAGTAGTTATTTAAGTTTATTAAGAAGTCTTTGTGACTTTCCCTGTTCGCTGGATAATATATATTCATAATGTGAAGTTTATTAAGTTTTAAATGAATAGCTCTCCCTTTTAAACTAATGTCTTCTTGTAAAATTTCCCAATTTTGCCTAAATCTATTACTTATTATAGTAGCTACACCCACTTTAGTGTCGTTGTAGTTACTATCATTTATGACAACTATCGCATCCATTTTCAATTCAATTTATGCTATCAATGTCGGTGAAAGTTTGTTGTGTGATTTTTGAATTAGTATTATGTCAAACTTTTTAAAATTTTATTAGTTGTGCAGTTTTGTCCTTATCTAAAACATTAGTGTTAGTTGATGTGATATGGACGTTTAGTTCTTCAATTTTGGGTATTCCAGGTGGCTAATTGTACTAAATTATTTAAAATTTGAATTTGAAAATATATATTTTAAAAATTTAATTAAATTAGGTGTGGGGCATTGGCCCCCCGTCTGTCAGTTCCCTATCTGTCCTATCCCTAATGTCCGTAGTCGTTTTCGTGTCTTGTATCGGTCCCGTTGTTCCTCCCATAATAGTTTGTTCATCCGTTGTTGTTTTTTGTTCATCATTACTGGAGGTGTCAGACAAATTCGGCTCCTTGTTTTCCCTTTTCTTTTTTTCCTTATTTTCCTTTTTTGCTGTTTGGACTCCATCCTTATCTGGACTAATGTCTTAATTATGTCAGCGACGTCAGGTAGCTCTGTATCGTCGCTTGATGAGAAGCCTGAAAGCGTTTTACTTTTGCGTTTTCTTTGGGATGGGATGGGAGTTGAAGTGATATGTTGCATACCGCTCATGTCCGTCTCGTTTAATGTGTCGCAGATAATGTCATCCATTTCTTCTTCTACTTCTTCTACTTCTTCAATTGGTAAAATTCTATATTTGTTGAGTGTTTGCAGATGTTTCTGCAGGATGAATTTCTTTGTTGTTTTTCTGAGTGTTTGAAAATCGTCATCCTCTTCCATCCTCACAGTTTCTACAGTCCTCTCCGTTTGATTTTGTCCCATACTTTCTTCAGGAATTAAAGTCTCCTCTGGTTGATCTGTAAACTTAACTTTAGAGGCATACGTATTTGCATTTGGATCCTTGTTGTATTTTGGTAGACAATTCCTTGGAGCATGTCCAATTACTTTACACCGTGGGCATGGTCTATCACATTCACAGCCTTGATACCATGACTTCACCAAAAACCCCATGATGTAAAAATGCGATGGTATTTTCTTTGCCTCTGTGATGGAAACTTTATTGATCCTTTCCCCATTACATATCCCGTAAGAGAGTGCCTTTTTTCATATGCGATCTTGATTTTGTAGACACATATTAACTTGTCTATTATGACAGTCGAACTCACTTCTAAAGGTAGACCCGAAATGAAAACGTCTGTATTTTTGGGTTCAATATCTCTCACAATGGGTTCAGTGTCCCTTATTTGAACTCTATATGTCCATGAATTTGCAATTATGCCTGATTCAGAAGTTTTGTTTGTTGTTTGGGGTAAAGCGTATACTTGTTTCTTCCCCCATACTGAAGTCCGTCAATCTCATCATGATTAATTACTAGGACCTTCATAGACATCAATACCTCTGTTTGACGAGGTAATTTTTCTATCAAGGGTCTGGCATCCCTCTCTATGGTATATTACCAGTTTCTGGTTTCCTGGTGTTCCTTCGACACACGTGTTGAAAAATTCCGAGTTTCCATCTCGCTGCTTCCATTTTGCCCGTAATTTTGTCAGTAATTGTCAAGTTTGTCCTAGCGGGTGCAGATCCTACAACTTTTACAATTTTAACTACAAGACAAATGAAAAAGCAATGCAAAAAAGTGTACAAATTAGGTAATTTAATAAAGGGTGATGAAAAAAAGAAAATTTACAACAAATAAATTCAAAGTATGCTAAACTAAATGAAAAAAAGTAGTAAAGATAAATACTTTATGTGATCCCCCGTGAGTACTTCTAAGCACTACTCACAGGTTATACCTGTATGAAAATGAATAAATCCAAGTAATCCTTGAATTGAAATCGCATAAATCTCACGAATCCATGAATCCAGTGGACTTCCTTGATAACACACAAAAACACGTCCGCTCTCCTCGCCGTCTAAACTTTTTTCATACGCTATAGTACCGCCCACTCATTCTGTGTTCTAAACAGTTTGAAGACGCTATAGTAAAGCCCACTCAAGTCTGTGTTCTAAACTGTTTGAAGATGCATTAGTACAGCCCATCCAGTCTGTTTTTTTGTTTGAATACGCTATTGTACATCCCACTCAGTCTGAGTTCTAAATTGTTTGAAGACGCATTAGTACAGCCCGTTCAGTCTGTGCTCTGTTTGAATACGATATTGTACATCCCACTCTGTCTGAGTTCTAAACTGTCTGAAGACGCTATAGTACAGTCCACTCATTCGATTACTAAGCAATTTGAAGGTACAACCCACTGTATATGTACCTAAACATTTTTAACTTCTACAGAATGAGAAATGTGAAAATAAATATATTTTTAAGTTATGAAATTTACGTTCCACTAATCGCATTAGTTTAGATTTAGAAAAACCGCAAAGTGAAACGTTCAGCATTCAATCTATCCTTTTGTGTTGCTAGTACTGGTTGAGATTTTGATTGAGAAAGTGTGCCATTAATGCATACACTAATAATAAATGCCAGTGAACCTTTTTATTTGATGATAGTGAACTAAAACTTTGAAACACACACCAGTAATGATCCAAAAATCAGTTGAATTCGCTTTGAACCAACGTTATTTATACTGGTCACATGCACCGCCCGAAAGAATATCCATCCCCTAGGCTCTAAATGTTTCTTTAACAAACCTGTCGGACACACAATAGGCAGTATCCACTTTAAAATCCAAATTGTAATTCATTATTGAAATATCTTTTGTATGTTAATATCCTTAGCTATGCACGAATTGTTGTACAAATACTCAACCCCCACCCCTATTTCAGGACTATGAGCAATGGCTGGTGTTTCAAGTGAATTATTGAATCTGTAAATGGTTGAAATTACTCAGGAAAAGGTTCTGGAAAATTTATTGTGTGGTGAACATTGACTTTAATAATGGCTCCTTCATATTTATAAATCTATATAAAGTGTCATGGTCGTCCTATGCTTGCACACTACGTGTAAGGTTGAAACCTGTTGAAAGGTACCTTTTCACTTCATCTATCGCATGCTTTCAGAATAATGGTCATCTTTTGGCTCTGTAGTTCGAACAATGCATATGAGTTGGATGAGCATAGATGTTACGGGGTTTTCTGATGACTGTACTAGGATATCATTATCACATGTCAAATCTACAAAAGTCATCCGTTTCGACAAGGGAGGTATATATATCACATGTCAAATGCCCAAAAGTCATCAATCTAGACAATGGAGGTATATATCAGATGTCAAATGTACTATGCTAAACTTTTAATTTTAATAAAATGTCCTTGAATTATATGAAGCTTCTAACTTTAAAAAATTGGCACATTGACCCACATACTATCCCTAATTTAGGTGGATGCATAGTCACGTTATCACATCTTCTCTTCCTTCAAATTTGTGTCACAATGTAATGTTTAATGTCTTCTTGTATCAGCACTTGACTGGCAAAGAGCATCCGAGCTAATCAGTCTGTTGTGTCCAGTACCATATCATCTCCGTCCAAAAAAAAAACATTTTCCTTAGTCCCATGTATCACTTTTATCCCATATTCTGGCCAATTTGTTAGCTTCTATTATGTGTTACGTATTCTAAACCATGTCCGCAATGATAATATTTTATGCCTTCCGAAACATGACGCGTCACTCTAAAACACCGTTTACTCCCAGCCCACGACACAACCGCGTTCCGAAACATTCGATTTTTAGTAATCTTGACGGAAACGAGCACGTCAATTGATGCTCCCGGACAAAGTCACAAGAAGACGATATTCTGACCATTTTGACGGCGGGCAACCTCACAAATCTTCTATCACCAACATGTACCATATTTAAAAAGCCATACTTATCTTAAAATTCACCAAAATGTAAAATATTTAACAAGCCAAACTGAACTTATAAATCACAAATTTAGATACTAACAGAAAGCTTGATTTGCGTTCTGTTAGTGTATGTAAGTTTCTTCAAAGTATATTGAGATTCAATGAATTTATTTTAACTTCCAAACACCATATCAAGTCAGCGGTAAATATGTCAGCTGACTACAAACATGGCTGATGATGACGTAATTCGGGAACTACCTCTAGGTGCCGTAACATGTATCATGTATGTACAGTTAACAGAACTGCTCATGAAAAACTATGTTTGGTGCAGTCTAATCAGAGAATGAGATAGAGACAACAGGGAGGAAAGCAGTCATGCATAAATAACCATCATTTCTCATATTAAATAATTGGGTGACAATATCTAGGGTGACAGCCGTGGTGTAGTATTCTAGTTTACATATGCAAATTTCACAACGCGGAAAAACGCAATTAATATGAAGTTACGGATAAATCCATGATATGCGTTTTGAAGAATACATTTTACTACAAATTAGTGCCTTGAATTAGAATGTGTCAACAATCTTTATTAAAGATTATTGGCAAGGTTCGTTTCTTTACGGTCAGAATTGTGTTTACGTGTAATGAACTGTTTAATGTAAAATATCAAAACTTACCTGCGATTCAGGAAACAACGAGTAGTCATTGAATCAAACAAAGCAGAGTAAAACTAAATTCCAAGGCTCCTGGTTTATTCAGTATGACTTTTTTAAACATAGCATCAGTGCGGGGTTATTTCTTTCTTTGCATTACCTCGTGAATCCAGTGAGCTTGAAACACAAGTATTATCACTCAATCGATGAACGTCTTCCTGTTTTCACTCACCTCCCCCCACCCTCACCCCCCAATTTTCTTTTCCTTTTATGCTCAGATAAGTTGGTTAGTTAGTTTGTTTTAAGTGTTGGAAAGATTTCCCACGCAATGCAACTCGGCTGCAGCGATTTATACGTTAGTAGATGAAATATCTAATGTTATGACTGAATAGTGAAAACAAAAAATTCGATAATAAAACTAAATCATTAAAATAGTTTCTCTAAAGAAAACCCAAAATCCACTTACTTTAAACTCCAATTGTTTGAACACCACATCATAACAATTAAATTCACATTAAGAGACAGACTCCAGTCTGGCAATGCAAATACTATTATCGAAAGGAAGCCCTGTGAATAGTCTTGGTAAACCTTAGTAATACTGCTACAATACAAAAAAAAAACCACTTTGGAACAATTTGCTTTGTTTAATGGGGCTTATAATCTGATAAACTGGTTGTATTAAAAAAATGATATCGAAGAATATATGCTATGTTGAACTGAGTTTACGGTGTCAATGCGTATGCTCTTTCTAAAAGGATGTTACACTGCATCCGTGTCAACAGACTCTTCCATCAACATAAGTCATTCGCAAGTGTACGTCGTCAGACAACAAAGTATTAGCACCTGTCTTTAACATCAGGGCAAGCCAGATCATATTGAATGCATTTGATTAAATATTCACGATCTCTTTACTTTATTCGCTATCGTAATGTTGTTAAAATTGCAATTATTAATCGACACGTGCTTTTCAGGATGACTTTAGACTGGTAATAGATTGGCTAAATGACAATAATAATCACGCGCTCAGGTTTATTATGTTAATAGAGAGATCGCGTTAACACATGTACTGAAAAGAGGCATATACTATTGCATTATTACATATAAATCCAAAATAATTATGGAAAACATATCCCCCATCCCAAATAAAGATGGAAAACATATCCCTATCCT
Organism: Unio pictorum; assembly: GCA_030141615.1. Taxonomy (NCBI): domain Eukaryota; kingdom Metazoa; phylum Mollusca; class Bivalvia; order Unionida; family Unionidae; genus Unio; species Unio pictorum. The sequence continues at coordinate 5,908,321 of JARLTB010000442.1, forward strand.
AAATAAAGATCGGAAACATATCCCCATCCCAAAAAAGATCGGAAACATATCTCCATTCCAAATAAATGCTCGTTCTATAATGTGATTTATATGTTGGGGACATATAAACAAACATCTCGTGTTCAAACCGCATCGAATACAGTTCTGATATTGTCAGCGTCATGGCTTGGCAAAGCAATGCAGTTCTGACCAGGATTCGGTCAAAGAATAACATTCTGGATATTAATTCCTTCCAGTATGTATTGACTGCCGAGAAGAATAGAATGACACTAGTATTATCTTCAATCCCGCCCCGCCCACCAAACTATTCAGGGCAGAATGATGCTACTATTATCTTCAATCCCGTCCTCCGAACTATTCAGGGCAGAATGACACTAGTATTATCTTCAATCCCGCCCACCGAACTATTCAGGGCAGAATGACACAAGTATTATCTTCAATCCCGCCCACCGAACTATTCAGGGCAGAATGACACTAATATTATCTTCGATCCCGCCCACCGAACTATTCAGGGCAGAATGACACTAGTATTATCTTCAATCTCGCCCACCGAACAATTCACGGCAAAATGACACTAGTATTATCTTCAGTCCCTCCCACCGAACTATTCAGGGCAGATTGACACTAGTATTATCTTCAATCCCGCACACCGAACTATTCAGGGCAGAATGACACTAGTATTATCTTCAATCCCGCCCACCGAACTATTCAGGGCAGATTGACACTAGTATTATCTTCAATCCCGCCCACCGAACTATTCAGGGCAGAATGACACTAGTATTATCTTCAATCCCGCCCACCGAACTATTCAGGGCAGAATGACACTAGTATTATCTTCAATCCCGCCAACTGAACTATTCAGGGCAGAATGACACTAGTATTATCTTCAATCCCGCCCACCGAACTAATCAGGGCAGATTGACACTAGTATTATCTTCAATCCCGCCCACCGAACTATTCAGGGCAGAATGACACTAGTATTATCTTCAATCCCGCCCACTGAACTATTCAGGGCAGATTTACACTAGTATTATCTTCAATCCCGCCCACTGAACTATTCAGACAGCAAGGACTGTATCTAACAAAAACTATTGGTTTCACAGACATCATGATATTGTACGCAAATACCCACAATGCATCTTGCTCAGCCCTTTTGAGTCCCCAACAAACCTCTGGCAACATTAATCACACGTATATTCAAGATAAAAAAAACATGACTTAATTGTCGATAACAGTATTAACATCACAGGAATGATATATAGATTATAATTGAAATTAAGTGACCCTATAGCACGAAAGTAAAATAAATTTCCTGGCTTATATAAAAAGACAAAATAGTGAAGTTGAACCGTAATCATGCGCATAGCTATTAAATAGAAATGCATTTATGTTTTTAAAATCCCCAGACATTATTGACATTTTAACAAATATTTTGTAAGATGCCCCTACAATCTAACCTTGGTGTTTCATTATTTAGTGACAATGATCTTTGAGATACAATATCTGTTAACTAATTAAAATTTCAAAGTATGTGCGTTATGCCTGAGCATTTATGTACAACTTCTCGTGTTTGAGCCGAAGACATCTAATAAACCAATAACAACTAGTACTGTCAAATATTGTATTTTTGATAGAGATGATGGATGTAGGACAATACTGAATGATAGCAAGAACTGTTCAAAGAAGTTTCATCTTCAGTATATTAAAATGGAACACGTGCCAAATGTCAAAACAGAGTGTTTTGAAACGCTGTGAAGACAACAGATATTCTATCTTCCAATGGATTTTAAAGGAAAAAGAAATGTGGCATATTTTGTTTTACTTAACGTCAACATTGTTGTGATCATATGAGTGTATGCAGATAAGTGTGTGGTGATGATATTTAACAATGCCAATTGGTGAATGAAGAATCTGAGAAGACCCCAAGAAAACCCACCGACTTACCGAAAGCTACAGAGAAGCTTTCTTATATACCTTCGCTGGACGAGCAGGAAGTCGAACCTACACGAACTGAGGTGCGATACAAGTGATCTGTGAAAGGGACAGTCTTTTACCACTTAGGCCTCCAGCCTCCAGCCTCCACCTTTCCAATTGGTCAAAAATATCTATCGCTACACATTTTTGATAGCTCACTTAACATGTTAAGTTCAATTGATTTTAAATTATTTTATTAGCTCATCTTCGATATATTATAACTCATATCTGTTACTTGAAAATCTACTGATATCATGTAACAGAATGTATTCGTTTAAACTTTAATCTGTCTTCTAGACTGGTATGAAAACAGCTTTCATTGTTTCCTGCTCAGTGCGTTCTACTGTAAATTAAACACTTCTTGAGTTGTTTTCTTTCCTGTATGCGTTAATGTTAGACGATAATAAATAATGGTATAGCGTTGAATTTATTTTTCTTGTTAGAGTATTTTGTGCTGACATGCTGCAGTTTCCAAACGTTTTATGTTGAGTAAAATCACCCAGGACACCTTCTATGTAGATTGAATGCAATTAGGACATCGTATATGTTGGTTAAAACACTTAGGACAACGTCTGTGTTAATTGAATACATTTAGGACACCGTCCTTGTTGATTGAATAAAAATAGGATACTATCTAGGCATGCTCTCTCTCTCTCTCTCTCTCTCTCTCTCTCTCTCTCTCTCTCTCTATATATATATATATATATATATATATATATATATATATATATATATATATGGGATAAAACCCATATGTAACTGAAACTAATAGTCACTAAACATTACAAAAAATATTCGCTAGCTTTCATTCAAAACTTCCTTAACTGATGATTCTTTCAATAAATGGTAAGTGTCAGCAAGCAAGCATCCCTATATTTGTTACTATATTTGTTCACAGAAAAGAAGTAAAACCAAACAAGTTTTATGAAACTTAACAAACAAATTAATTATTAAGGTGATCAATAAAAAATGTGAGAGAAACTTAGAGCAATGAAGAGAATCCCAACGTTTGTCCTCATAAAAGTCTTTGAAAATCCTAAACGAATGAAAAGTAACATATAATTTCAATACCGGAAATATACTGGTTCTCCAAGAACCATGATGTTATCAAGATGCAGTTGTTCAGAATTATCTTGAATAATTTTGTACAGTTCCAGAATAATTTTAGAGTCCAAATAATTAGCACTTTTTATCGTCACTGAACCGTCCAAACATATATTTTTCTTCTCGAAAAATATCTAAGTACAACGCAAAACACGTCTTCAGACTTACATCCAGCACACTAAAAGCGTGAATGACTCCATAAACCGGAATTAAGCTGAATGCTTAACTTTCTTCTTATATACACCATAAATTATGGCTGTGTTTAACCATGGACCCCGCATGATAAGCTAACATTATTGGTTTACGACATACTAAATCTCGACGTATTAAATTCACTTGATCTCTCGCAACCGATGGGGAAGCCACATAATGTTTGTCGAAACTTTCATATCCCACCAGTCACTGAGAAAATACGCCATAGGCGCCATTTTAAGTCTAATTATTACGATTATTATCATTAATTGTCTACACGTACGTAAGCGACTACTTATAGATCCTACGTGATATGTTTCAACAGGGTCAAACTACACACACAATTAATAGCCAAAAATATTCCATATAGGTTACGATCATAAATAAAAGTTGCAGAAAATATGGATATACATATTTCATACATACATCATTGCGTAAAAACGTAACAATAACGCGTAGACAGTGCACTTAAGAAACCTTTGCATATGAACATGAGATAAAGACCAAAACGGATATATATATATATATATATATATATATATATATATATATATATATATATATATATATATATATATATATATAAAATGTGCAAATATTTAAAAGGAAATATTTTTTTAAAAAAATCATAAAAAATAAAAGAAATGTTCAGTGCAACGTGAATTTAATTAACATAAGTGTACTCAATGTGACTTTACTTAGAACAAAACTCCAAAATATATTATTGCTAGAAAGAGTTTCTAAAACGGTACCTGAAAATGTTCCTAAATAATACAGTTTGGTGAATTAAAATGCTAATAAATTCAAGAAATTTTGGCTATATGAATACGAATGGTTATTACAGTCATTCAGTACAGAAGTGGTTATAAATTGACAGATATTGTACTTTTTATCGCCTCATGGCCAGATTTATTATGGTGGTCTTCGTTAGTCATCGGCGTTACCTTCGCCCAGACCATGATGTCTTTGAGAGATTTCGATTTCCGGTAGGCTACATATGCTACGATGGATCTATTCAATTCCCTTAAATGGTCACTCCTTGGCTCTTTGTACTACATTGTGCTAAATACTAAACAAATTAGGATTACTTTCATCATTACTTAAATGTAAACGGAAGCGAACAAGAAAAAAACATTGTTTCAAAGCTGGCCGGCGTAGAATAGGAAGAAGAATTCCAGTTTCCGTACCTACGTACGTGCATACATACATGCATGCATGCATACATCCATCTATCCATCCATACACACATAAATACGTACGTACGTACGTACATGCATGCATGCATGCATGCATACATACATACATACATACATACATACATACATACATACATACATACATACATACATACATACATACATACATACATACATACGTACATACATACAGTCTGCGACATTCTGTTTTACTTTTCGATGATTTGGTAGTAGAATGATATTATGGAAACCTTGAAACTCATTTTATAGGAAGTCAAACGTTTTGTTATCGCCTGCTGTTGCACAAAACTTACATGTTTGTGAAGCCAAGTTTATTTAGCAGAAATGAAACGATATGTTCAGAAGCACACAGCCAATGACAAAAATGCGATTGTATGGTCTGAACGGCATAAATACAGAATTACATTCTGAAGTGTGATTTTTAAACCGCAATTTAAAGTCAAATAATACTGGACTTTTTGTACTATAGGTAGAATGCTACACGAATTGTGTACATATTTATACTGCTTTATTCCAAGTAATCCTGATGTAAGTTCAAAATGCAGGAAACATGAAAACAAAAATAAGGCCGCATTAGAAATAAACGAAACAGATGTCTCTAAAATAATGGACCCTATCTCTAATCCAGGTGGAGACCATTTTCAACTGGACACAGCTCCAGCTCGTGTCGTCAGCATGTCGCCTGACTTTGAAGAATAATATGCACGTATAAATTATGCATCGAAAGAAATTTAACTCCAAAAAGTACCTTCTAAATCCGATACAGTGATCAAAAGCATATCCTTTCACAATTATTCTGGAATATTCACAATAAAACACGTGTAGCTTTATCGTATATCTAGAAAAATTACTATACAAAATGTCAAGATGGCTGCATTTTGCTTGCTACATATTTTCTGATTTAGCAGATGTCCAAAAATTTGTGATATTTTCATCATTAGTATTTTTCCATGATAGTGCAGTACAATCAACACAGCCTGATTTCTCCAAAGAGTCTTGATTATTTTTAGTCAGTTTACAAGATGTGTCAGAAATAATAAATACTGAAAACTAGAAAGATCCTTGAGAGATTAAATTACTGACAAATTATGAGAGGCAATGCTTGAACGCCTAATGATTGTTTAAACCCATTGAAACTTGAGTCGGATTTATTCAGCGTCTCCGCTGACTTGAATTGTGTGGTAATTGTTTGTGATAAAAATAACTCTGTTATGCCTACGTACTTTTCCTGGATAAATACAGTAATAATGCTACAATGAGTGTTTTGTTCGCTTGTTTGATTTTCTGCACACAAACGTCTGAGCAATTAAGACGACAAAATGGTTTTACCTCTACATATAATATGAACTTTTGTGAGATCGACAAATGTACAGTGAAGTTGTTTGCATTTACAGCATGCACAATGGAGAGAATATTGGAATACCTCTATATAATACCTCTATATTACTTTCATGTACTGTAGCTGAAATGCATTTCGATATTGTAATTGTGGAAATTGTAAATGATCTAAGCACAAAACTAACTATATGACTGCTCACACATGTGCTAAAAAATTCGTCTGAATTAATTTAGAGTTTACCATTTTTAGCAGTTACTAAAAAAAAAGAAATTTTGCCAGACTGGACAAAACCAGCTTCTGAAATTACAACGTGTGTGTGTGTGTGTGTGTGTGTGTGTGTGTGTGTGTGTGTGTGTGATTTGGAATTTTGATGTAGCTTTAACAACTATTGAGTCATCTTGCTACAATGTCGGCAGTGTGGAAATTTATAGTGATGTCTAACACTGGGGCATCATGCCGCTGACATGTAGCATTGTGTCCCACCCAGTCATACTAAACTGACACTAGGCTGACCAGTCCAAAAACTAGCCTCTTAATTCATACAACCTAAGTAAAAACGGATGAAATTATATGCGCAAAAACGTGTTTACAAAAATAATGGCGGACGCAATCATGCAACCTTAAATCGAAAGCGATTCTGAAAGGACGGGGGAAAAAAGGCTCTCTGGGCAAATGATGGCAGCACACGCATATGTATTGGTAACCAGCGTGAACGATGGAATAAAAAGAAGTCCACTTTGAGCCTGTGGCGTTTTGCTCGACTGAAAATTAAATTAGAAACAAGTAATTCGGACAAGCCACTGTTTAATGTTAAACATGACCGCAGGCTAACACTATCCCTTAAGTAAATTTGCCGTGGATAGGATGGGAAGCCCGACCAAGGTCGTCAGAAGTGCAATTATCACCTTGGTATGGAAGCGTTTGTGCAGATCAAAGAAGTTGCCAGAAGGAGTGGACGTGCCTGATCTTCTTGATATGCAGACTGACAGCAAGGTTTAATTGGTCGCTTAGGCGATTGGACAGGGCCACAGCGCTACCCAATCAGAATCGAGATAGGGACGAGATCCTAATTGGCTAAGTATGATATCCTTAGACCTGCCAGCAAGATTTAGTTTGCTAGAAAAATTGCCAGAAGATAGCAACTCCGATCAGCCATGCGTTATTAGCGGGGAAAAACCCTCAGGACAGGATTCTAAGTGTAGCTTCTAAAGGTCAGTGAGCTATTTGTTCGATCTTTGCTGAATGCGACTGCATTTAATTGTAGATCGTAGATATACGTATTATTATTACTAGAATCGTAGTAGGAAGAATTATTTTGTGATGTTTATATGTTTGCATATTTTGAAGAATGAATTAATATTTATAAAGAATCATATCATATTGCTAGCTATCCGTCGTAAGAGTTAATATTATTATAATTCGCTTTGTGGTTATTGCACAGTAGGCTAGCACATTTGTCCATGCAATTACAGATTTTTCCATTGCAGAATTGAATAGTAGCTTGGAAATGGTTGCAGTGTGAGAAATTAGTCATATAAATATTTGAATATTTGTGTATGCTCGTGGGAGTGTAGTGTACAAACATGCGTCTGTTTGTTGTACTATTATAGTACAATGAGATTAAATATATGTTTGGATATACTGATGTATGTATGGTACCGTGTTTTTACACCATTGTTTACCCTGTAAGAAGTGTGTGGGAATTTCGATGTGTAGGTATGCGTGACTTAAAAAGTAATAGCCTTATCTGATGGTTAATTGATGATTTAGTGTGAGGTGAGATTCGATAAACCATATGTTAACGCCTTGTGGTTTTCAGGAAGCTTCGAGGGACAGACCAGTGATAGTGGTCCCAGTGTCTCCGATAGAGAGACGGAAGAAAAGAAAAGGAAGGAGAGAAGTCGGGAGAGGAAGCTTCGAGGGACAGACCAGTGATAGTGGTCCCAGTGTCTCCGATAGAGAGAAGGAAGATAAGAGTAGGAAGGATAGAAGTCGGCAGAAGTGCAGGAGGAGTGGGATGAACGAATAAAGAGATGAGTAGAACCAAAGGCCAGGGGAAAATCGGACTCACACTGAAAATCACGAGATGAAGTAAGCTATCACTTGGAGGACGAGTGATTGAGTTTATCATTAAAATTGTCGCCTTTATTAAATTGTTTTATTTGAATTTCATCTTCGTGTTCTATATAATAAAACCGTCGGCAGTGCTGACTGGGGGCTCAGAGCTATACATCTATTTCGGCAGTAATTTAACTTTATAACTTCACGAGCCAGGGTAGACCTTCCATAATATTTTAATTAAATACCCCACCCCAACCTTTGCAAACGCCACAGTGGGCGCTTCGTCCGGGATTTGAATTAGACATAAATATTATTTTAAAGACCTAAAGTTTATTTGTTAGGAGTATTAATGAACAGCGTGAAATAGGTGTGAATTATTTTTCATCCGGTGTATTTTGAATGTTTATGATTTTCTCATCTTGTTTTTGTTATATTTGATATTTGCATGCTTTGTAGATCTTTAATTATCTGCAGTAATTGTGAAGCAAATATCGAGCAAATATCTTACCTGAACGAAATTAGTTGTTGTCGACAGGTAAGTATTTGGCTTGGAACTTGTAATATCGGTCCATTGTTAGTAATGTCGAGACAAGGTATCACTTCGTATTAGTATAACAACATGGCTACAGAAAGGCAAATGATCAAGGAATACCGTGCCATGGGGTCGGAAGATCGTGGATACAAGTTAGATCGCCTGGCAGCATTTATCGAAGAAAGAATCAAGGAATGGAAGTCAGAAAAATCAGCAGAGAAAGCGCTAGCCAAGGAAGCAGCGGAGAGAGAGCGAGAGAGAACTAGAGCTAGTCAGACTTGCTTATACTCTCGAAATGGAGAAGGTAAAGCTAGCAGCTAGGGACATCGATAGGGACGACGCCAGTACGAGTTCCGGAGGGACCGGACGACCTTTCATCGACCACCGAATGACCCAGATAAGCATGCCGCGGTTCAACGATAAGGAGGAGTCTATCGACGATTTTCTCGTGCAGTTTGAGAAACTTGCTCACGCTCATAAAATTCCTGAGCAACATTGGGCGATTAATATTTCAGGCTTTTGGCAAGGTGCAGCTCGTGAAGTCTACCACGGCTTAGCAGCAGACGATGCTGTCGATTATAATGCGCTTAAGAAGGCCCTTCTTTGCCATTATTGGCTGACCGCCGAAACGTACCGGAAACTTTTTCGGGACTCGACGAAAAAGGCAAGGGAAGCCCACTCTCAATTCCACAACCGTGTTCGAGGGTTATTTGAGAAGTAGATGAAGATGGCCGAAGTCGATCGATCGTACGACGGGCTACACGAGGTTATACTCCAAGAACATGTCCTGAGTACTTACCGTCGCGAGTTGATAGTCTTTCTAGCAGAGAGGGAGCACTGTACGCTCGAAGAGATCGCTAGCATGGCGGAGCGATACGAACAGGCGCACTCGAAGAGTGGAAGTTCGGGGGGGGGGGCGTACCGACCCCGACACACTGAGTCGCGCCGGGTGCTTGAGGTAGAGCCGGCTGTCCGTAACCGTCAGGGCGACGGCGGGAGGGCCGGAGGGGGATCTACAGGTAGGGATGCCACCCATAGACCAGGACAGGACTCACCCCCGAAAGCGGGATTTGCAGGTCGGCGAGGACCGCCGACGTGTTACAACTGCAAGCGCCCGGGGCATATAGCCAGGGACTGTCCCAAGAGAGACAGATCCAGGTGAATGCCGTCACTAGGAAGGATTACGAGCCGGGAATAAGTTACAAACCCTCAAATCTCGCGTTTGCAACTGTCAACTGAGAAAGTGCCACCATTTTGTATGACACCGGGTGTAGCGTCCCAGCCCTTGTCGACAGGAAGTACGTTAAGCCCGAGGATTACTCAGGGGAGGTAATCGAAGTTCAGTAAGCAAACAGCGCGCGTGACTCATTGCCAGTGGCTGTCATTGACCTCGATTCGCCATACGTGAAGGGGAAAACTGAAGCTGCGTGCTTAGATGGTCTATCACATGACGTCATACTGGGATATCGTTATGTGTTTCCACAACCGAACCCCGAAACATGCACACCGATACCGGTGAGAGCTGTGGATACCAGGTCCAAGAGTCGACAGACGAAAGCGAAGCCGATGGAAGTTACATCGACACCGGTGAGTAACATTCTTCCGGCCGAGTTGATGAAGGTGCAACAGGAAGACGCAACTCTTGCGCAGTTGCACAACCACGCTGTAGCAGGAACAGAGAAAGAAATTCCGAATGGCGCGGTGAAGTTCGCGTACAAGAAGGGAATCTTGTATCGCCACGCCAGGTAAGTCAGCGAACACTTTAAGCAAGTTGTCATGCCGAAAGAGAAGCGAGGCGAAGTGTTAAATCTTATGGGAGGACACATGACAATTGCCAAGACGCGTGACCGTCTTGTGAAAGAATTTTACTGGCCAGGAGTCCATGGTGATGTCAAGCGATTCTGTCTCTCCTGTGACAAGTGTCAAAGAATGGCACCGAAAACGGATCATCAACCCGTCCCCTTGGGGAGTACACCCCTGATCAATGAACCCTTTCGATGCGTCGCAATGGATTTAATCGGACCGATAAAACCCGCGTCGTCGCACGGAAATCGGTATATTCTAACGGTCGTGGATTACGCTACACGCTATCCCGAGGCCGTCGCGTTGCGTAATATTGATTCGGAAAAAGTCGCGGAAGCGCTGTTTGGGATTTGGTCAAGAATCGGAGTACCCGACGAGATCCTGACCGATCAAGGGACGCAGTTCATGAGTCGTGTGATGGCGGAGGTAAACCAACTAATGTCAATTAAGCACCTCAAGACTACGCTGTATCACCCCCAATGTAACGAACTGGTCGAACTGTTCAACGGAACCCTAAAGAAAACGCTCAAAAAGCTGTGCGAAGGCCGCCTCAAGGATTGGGATCGGTATATTTCTGCCTTACTTTTCGCATACCGGGAAGTACCACAAGCAAGTTTAGAGTTCTCTCTCTTTGAACTCTGTACGAGAGGATCGTACGTGGCCCAATCGCCTTACTAAGACAGCTGTGGACGGACAATCACGTTGTAGAGGAGGTACGCACTACCTACCAGTACTTCGCGGACATGCGCAACAGACTGGAGGAAGTTTGTTCCCTCGCACAGGAGAACCTCAAGAGAGCGAAGGCGCGTCAGGCTAAGAATTACAACAAGCGCGCAAAACCATGCCAGTATGAAGTAAGGGACAAGTTGTTGTTGCTGTTGCCCCAAGAACACAACAAATTGCAAGTTTCCTTGAGACGTCCATATGTCGTCACCGAGAAGGTCGGAGGTCAAACATATCGGATACAGCTGCCAACGGACGAGAAATTGTACTACGCCAATCTGCTTAAGAGATACCGGGAAAGAGAGACCGTCAGCGATTTTGTCATCGCCACGATAGTCACCGAGGACGCCTAAGTCGATACGGAAGGCGCCAACACTGTCCCGAATTGTTCGATAACGAGGGCTGAGACACCCTCGGACGTGAAGTGTGACCCCATGCTGACCTCGGCACAGCGGGAAGAGATTGAGACGTTGCTGCCCGGGTATTCCGATGTGCTTACGGAAATACCCGGAGAACTTCGCTTGTCGAGTTCAGGTTAAATCTGGTAGATGACCTGCTAGTCCAGAGGAAACCCTACGCCTTGCTCGACGCAAAACGACAAGTCGTAAGTGAGAAGATCGAGCAGATGATTGCTCTTGGAGTAATCGAACCCGCCGACTCTCCGTACAGCTCTCATGTAGTCCTAGTGCAGAAGAAGGACGGCACTCATCGGTTTTGTGTCGACTACAGGAAGCTGAATAAGGTGACAGAATTTCAAGTCGAAATGATACCTGACCCGGAACATATTTTCGCTTCTGTCTCGAAAGCGAAATATTTCTCCAAGCTGAATTTTCCAAGGGCTATTGGCAAATTCCGGTAAGGAAGGAGGATAGAGCAAAGCTCGCTTTTGCTACTCCTGACGGGAAATAACCAATGGTTGGTCATGCCGTTTGGGATACAGAACGCGCAAAGCGTCTTTACTAGGATGATGCGGAAGTTGTTGGAGCCCTGGCGCGATAGGGGTGTCCACAACTTCATGGATGACCTCTTGTTTGCCATAGAGACGTTGAGTGAAAACCTCACTCTATTAGCTGACGTTCTGGAACGGCTACGTCAGACGGGATTGACAGTTCGCCCTTCCAAATGTCACTTTGGGTTCCGGACATTGGATTATTTAGGACATACCCTAAGCCAAGGCACATTGTCCCCAGAGAAGTCAAATTGGAGCAGCTGCGAAACGCCGCACGGCCAACCACGAAAATTGAGATTAGGTCATTCCTGAGATTGGCCGGGTATTGCCGGAGGTATGTGGCCGATTTCAGCGCGATTTCCGGGCCATTGTCTGACCTAACCAAGAAACGGGCCCCGGGTAGAGTTATTTGGACCGATGCGTGTGACGATTCTTTCCAAACGCTGAAGGATAGATTTACATCCGACGCAGATGTTCGTCAACCGGATCTGGCAAAAGACTTCGTTCCTCGCACAGACGCATGTGACACTGAACTGGGAGCAGTACTACTGAAGGAGTACGATGGGACGCTTTTTTCTGTCTCGTACGGCAGTCGGACGTCGTTTTCTGCCGAGAAGAACTACTCTATATCGCAGAGGGAATACCTCTGGAGACCGACCACCAACCACTCGCCTATCTCGCGCAGGCGAAATTATCGAATGGACGATTGATGCGATGGTCGCTGTTCCTACAGCAGTACCAAATGTATATCAGACACGTGAATGGTACAGAGAATGTAGGCGCTGATTTAATGAGCAGAAGCGCTGCAATGATATAATCGCTCTGTATATAAATATATATATATATATATATATATATATATATATATATATATATATATATATATATATATATATATATATATATATTCATGTTTTTATTCGTGTAGTGTCACGAGGATTTTGTATTACTCGTGTAGTAATGCCTTTCCATTTGGAATAATTTTGATGGAATAAAATCCCGATTTTACTCTCAAGCATGGGGGTTGGGGGGGGGCGTTTTGCCTGACCCAAAATTAAATTATGAACATGTATAATCAAAGTAATTCGGACAAGCGACTGTTTAATGTTAAACATGACCGCAGGCTAACACTATCCCTTACGTAAGTTTGCCGTGGATAGGATGGGAAGCCCGACCAAGCCCGTCAGAAGTGCAATTATCACCTTGGTATGAAAGCGTTTGTGCAGATCAAAGAAGTTACCAGAAGGAGTGGACGTGCATGATCTTCTTGATGCGCAGACTGACAGCCAGGTTTAATTGGTGGCTTAGGCGATTGGACAGGGCCACAGCGCTACCCAATCAGAATCGAGATAGGGATGAGACCCTAATTTGGCTAAGTATGATATCAACTCCGATCAGCCATGCGTTATTAGCGGGGACCCTCAGGACAGGATTCTAAGTGTAGCTTCTAAAGGTCAGTGAGCTATTTGTTCGATCTTTGCTGAACGCGACTGCATTTAATTGTAGATCGTAGATATACGTATTATTATTAATAGAATCGTAGTAGGAAGAATTATTTTGTGATGTTTATATGTTTGCATATTTTGAAGAATGAATTGATATTTGTAGAGAATCATATCATATTGCCAGCCATCCGTCGTAAGAGTTAATATTATTATAATTCGCTATGTGGTTATTGCACAGTAGGCTAGCACATTTGTCCATGCAATTATAGATTTTGCCATTGCAGAATTGAATAGTAGCTTGGAAATGGTTGCAGTGTGAAAAATTAGTAATATGAATATTTGAATATTTGTGTATGCTCGTGGGAGTGTAGTGTACAGACATGCGTCTGTTTGTTGTACTATTATAGTACAATGAGATTAAATATAGATTTGGATATACTGATTGTCACAAGATAGACCGAGTCGGGACTGGATTTGTGAAGACACGGAACGCAATTGCGTTAATAAGATGTTTATTTTATAAACGCAATTTTAAAAATCAACTCTGACACTAATATTTTATAAAATATAAGAAAAATCTATTTAAATAAATGTTCCTAACATGGAACTATGAATTTCAGTAACGTAATGACAAAAAAGAAGTATATGAATGAATTTACAAATATGAATATATATAAAAGGCTCGTATAACGAGATAGATGCAATTTGAAAAGATAATGCGTCGTCAATATGACGAGACTAGAAGGAATATATTAAATAAATAATACGTCGTCCATATGACGAGACATATGCCATCGTGAACCCTAAATTCTGAAGTTCTCGTTCATGGGACGAGATTTGTGTAGAGTGAAATTATGCAGGTGTCGTTTATATAACGAGACTGCAATGAATAAATGTAAACTACTTGCTGAGGTATTTTGCTACTAGCCTGGCGTCCGTTTGACGTCAGGAAGTACATCCGGTTACACAGAGTCAAACCTAACAGTTGTGACCTTCACCTCACGCAATCATATATAAATACCATATATCTATACATCTAACGCAGCATACATAAATGCAGCATACGTAAGCACCATACACAGGAACCACACACGGGCATTACACGGTCAGCATAGACAAGCCCACACACGTAGTCACCACAACATGGCACTACACACGGGCAGCATAGAGAAGCCCCACGGTCACTCCATGACCCTACGGTCACTCCAACATGGCACCGCACACTGGCACCACCGGACCCCACTCAGCACAACACGTCACCACACCACTTCAGCACAACACTTCACCACACCACTTCAGCACAACACTTCACCACACCAATTCAGCTAAAATTAAAACAACCGAACCGTGTAATACATATGACACGGTCAAGTATTTTCACACATATATGTAGCGCATGCGCGCACATGAAATAATTGTCCATGTACATTTAACGTTAAGCATGCATTGTATAATTGAACTCAATTATGTTCAGATACAAAAGAACTAATGAAACAAAATATAGTACTTCTGATAAAATGGCGCTGCCTAAACTATGTATTTATTCTATAGATTTTATAATAAATACTAAACATCTAATATGTAAAACAATGAATTATATCATAATACAAATAGCAATGAGCAGCAGAGAGGGTGAACCCTACAACTATATAGAGGCGTCGATTCGATGATCTGAGGCTTCTACCAAATAGTAAAAAAAATGGCGTATATTCGATAAAATAAGATTTCCTTATATACGCCAAATGTCGTTGTCATCCACCCTCTCTGCTGCTATGGGTTAATAATTTTTTTACGAGTTCAACCAAATATTTGATCCAGTCTTTAGGACGAAAATCATTTATGATTTCACAAACAAACTAATCGCTAACACCTCCTCTTGTAGATCAATTAAATTATTTGACTGGTCGGTGAGTCGGAAATTAATTCTCGTTAACGAATTATTATGGCATCGCATGTAGACAGGATTAATTGGGTTTTCAATAATTAGGAATCCTGGAGGAGCTATTGGTGCAAACGAATAAAGAATATATCCCTGCTGAGCTTGATTTGATTGCTCTAGATTAATTTGATAACTTCCTTCGATTGCATCACATGTTAAATTGAGCGCAATCACCGTTGAAATATTTACATTATGCGGGGCAATATGCCTACCGCCACCATCTGGATCATTATTATATTTGAGGAGGACAAATGGATCTTGTTTTTGTAGCGCCTTGATATCGGTTTTAACAATTTTTGCTAGTTCATCAGCGTTGTATTTGGGAAACTTGAAATTACGCAGATTGTCTTCTGTGATATTGTAATCGGTTAGGAATCGTTGTTTATTGTCGCTGTTGTCATTAATTATTGTTTGAATAATTAGTTCATAGATATATTCCATGTCAGATATAAGTTGATTTATTATTTCAACGTGTTTTTGCAATTTTTTTTCCGTAGTTGTTCTAGTTGTGTTTCGTATAATTGTTTAATTTCATTAAAATAACCACGGACGTCAGTTAGCGTAAATGAAATAGTAACAGATGAGTCGGCTGTTCTTTTAATGATAAAATCCCATTGCAATGTGTCTTTGTTGGTAAATATAAATCTATCGCCGATTCTTCCTTTTCTTATATCAGATAAATTATCTCGATAACTGGGATTGATTTCATGATATGATTTTACGTCCGTGGTTAAGTCGGCGGTGGATTTCTCCGGTTGTTTTTCGGGCCATCCTAACACTGTTCTTAACGAGCTGTTATAGATATCTACAATGTATCCCTCTGTGCTTATTTCGATCGACGACGAGAGCGTTGGTTCATGAAGTTTAATAGCTATTTTTGATTCTTTTCCAGTGATTGATTTTATTCTACGCTGAATTTCAGCATCGATTTGCTCAATTTGGTACGACCCAGTTGGTAACGAAACAGTTTCCCACGCTGGAGTGCCATCGGGTTTATTCTTATACGAGAACACCAGTGCGTTATTGGGTTGCTGACCGCCAAATGCAACAGATCTGATATTAGGCCAGCTATGATACACTCGTAATTTTGCCAGCGCGATCTCGCGTACTGGAATCGGAGAAGGGAAGTTCACACTAAATTCAGGGGTTGTTGATGTTATTGATATCATGCTTGTTCGTATCGGAGTGGTATTCTCCGCGATTCGTTGAAGCAGTTGCAATTCGTTGAATTGTAGTGACATTATTGTTAACGCTGTCTTCAATTTCCAATTTCAACATCGCGGAGTTATACAACTGGGTCATCGTGGAAAATTCAACATCGGATATGAACGAATTATCTATCGACAGCGAGATCAACTCGGATAATTTCGAGTACGCGTCAAATACCACCCGGTACCGAGCTGTATAATCACTGAGTTTTTTCTGAGAACACGATGATAATTTTTTAGTTATCGCGGTGGCGACTGCCGCGATTGTTGTTTCCGCGGAGATAGCAATTGGAACTGCATCATGGTCACCGTCGACATAATAACCCCAGCGCTGGCCATCACACCGGATACCGAGTACACGGTGATGTCGATGATTGCTACGCTGCGTCGGTATTTTTTCATTTTTTCACGATAACGCTCAGAAAGTGATTTCAAGTTCGCGGAAAACTCTTTCACGGTGTCGAATCGATATTGCGATGACGGCGTCATCTGCGATTGTGATACCGCTGACTCCGTCAACGGGACTATTATCGGTTCAATTGATTTCGTTGACTCCGTCAATGATGTCATTGTTATTTTAAACCCGCTAGTGTTTTCAATTATTAGCCATCGTTGCGGGGGTCAGGTGAGTAGATGGGTTGGGATGTCGTAGGTATGGTAGCTTCAGCCTGAAAAATCATCTACAAGTTCTAAACACCAAGTTATTTTTGATCTAATGGTGGAGCTATCAACCGCGACGACATTAAAGTGTTGACCGTTACTCCTTATAATTAACATCGCGGTGCCACCAGAAAAGGTTTTACCGCCCGCGATCATATTAAATTGATGGATAGAGATCCACGTTAGCCTGTAGATACCTTCGACCCCCGTTGGACTGTAGATATCATCGCCCCCAGCCCCGCCACTCTTCCAAAGACCGGTGGACAATGTAGTATTAACACCTCTTATCCAATCCATGGTTCCATGATCGACCGTATACACGACATTTTTAATGCTTATGCGTGGATGCGGAATCTTTATCTTTTCAAAGTTTTCTTTTAGTTTAAGAATATCATTGTAAATCTCGAGATAATTTGCTTCGATTTCGTTAGAAAGCATCATCCTCCCATCCCTCTTGCTAAAAAAGAATGAAATCAGAAGGTCGTTTATTTTAAGCTGTGCTTGTTCTTTAATATACCAGTTGATGTTAAAAAAATTTGTCGTGATATCTTGGGGTTTACTGCCCTCAAAGAAATTTTTAACAAACTCGTGAGTTTTTGTTCGTCAATAGCTTTTTTAACTTCAGCGAGGGTTGGGCCTGTCAACGATGTTGTTTCAGATTCGCGTGTTCTCCCCAAGAATTTATCCACGATGGTATTAAGTGTTGTTTGTCTCACCATAAACATATTAATATCTTTGAGAGTCATTGAAGATGTAGCTGCAGGGACACCAAAGAAACTATTAGCGACGTGAGCATTGTGAGTATGCTTGCCGATAAATTCGCTAATTTCAGCGAGAGTCATGCCTGCCACAAGCGGGTTTCCAAAAAACTTAACAATGACGTCGTTAGTGGGTTTTTGTACCCGCTCAAGATTTTCTACTATTTTAAAAATATCATTGTAAATATCGAGATAATTTGCCTTGCTTTCTGAAGCAGTCATCATCCTTCCAGCTTCCTTGTTAGCGAAGAATGAATTCAACAAGTCTTTAATTTCAGCTAGAGTCATGCCAACCACAAGCGGGGTTCCAAAGAATTTATGTACGACATTTTTGCGAAAACAATTTTAACCTCGTATAAGATCATTCAACTCACGTTCGTTGGTAGCAATCGCGTCGGTGATCGTAGACACAAGTGCACCTGGTTTAAGTCGTCCACCGCTGGAATACAGCGCAATAGAGTTTTCAGTGGCATCGCTCTGCCGTATCAAAATGTCATTCGCGGATATATTACTGCTTTTTAATTTACCCTGGCGATCTTGAAATACAACTATTTCGTTCGGGTCAACACTTGCTAAATTTAACGTCTCAGCGATTTCATCTTCAATTATTTTTTTTACATCCTCGATAGAACCCGCAGATGTTTCCGCGGTGGGTTTCGACATTGACAGAGATTGTCCCCAAATATTAATCATTATTGTAAAGATTCTAGTATTTTCAATTTATTGATTCTCTAAAATTACCTTGTAATTTCCCACTCGTGTATTTATTTACAACCAGATGAGGTGGTTTCTGTGACGATGAAATTTCCGCGAGGACATTTAATACTTCACGACCGCATATCGGTGGATCATTTAATTGTTGTGTTGGCAGCGTGGAATAAAAAATCGGAAACTCTTTGAGTTTTATCGAGGAATTTATATACCGCATAAACTCGCTTGGCGGAGCTAACCCATATGAATCGAAATAGACAATTCCACGTGGATCAATCGCGTATGCAACCCAGTGAGTTCCCGATCCGCTGCTGTTATCAAGATTGATGATACCGGTTTCAACGCTGTTTGGTTTTCTCGGTAATTGATCTCTCATAAAAACCCCTCTGAAGTTTTTTATCGCTAGTTTTTTAGCAGCATCAATTAAATCAAAATTGGACATGGGAACCATAGACTCCTCAACAATTGGGTTTTCAACTAATAAACCGTTCCTGGTATTCTTAGACCTGATCCGTTCACGGATCTCCCGCTGTACCATGAATACGGGGTTCCTGGTAGTCTTAGACCTTTTCCCTTTTTTATATCCTTTCCCAGTTGCCTTTTTCAACGCCATCCCTGCCGCGGTCCCAACAGCCCCTAACGCCGCTGCTTTAGCCACTGCTGGAGCAGCCGCTGCAATCAATGCTGGTATTGCAGCTAACAATGGAAATATACCACCTGATTTTATCATGTTCGCGACTGCAGCCTTTGAAAATACAATTTGAACCCCTGGCCGTTTCTTTAGCGCATCATTGAAATGTTTTATTTGACGATCCGTCAATGATATTTTATGTGTACCGCCGGACATCTGCGCTGGTTTTAACGTTATTGTTGTTCCACATTCTTTAGCGGATTTTGATCGCAATTTCTTGACCTGACCATCAGTCAGCTTGACACTAACAACACTATATGTCATTTTATTGTAAAACACATTTATGCTTTCAATTGATCTAATTGGAAACTCTTCAAGTTTCATTTACATATTTTTGGAAAAATCCGAAGGATTTTCAATCATAGATTTTCCACTGGTGCATCAATAAGTCTCATTCGTCCACCAACACCTTCTAACAACATTGATTTGTCGCTGAGAATGACAGCAACCGCTCTATAATTAACACCACCAGGATCTATACGAGCCCTAAAATGTATGTCAACGACGGATTGCCTTGTTAAATCAAGATGCTCCAGCGAAAAGTAATAAATCGGATATAGGTTTTTAAAATCAAGTTGCGATATTTGCAAACCGGTATCAACATTTTGATCACGACCCATAAATGATAGCATCCGATGATACACACGTGCTATATGGTTGTTTTCGTAATCAAGCTGTATATCCTCAGATGGTTCTTGTTGTCCGTTTATTCTCAGTGAAACCTCACTTACCCCTAATCGATCAAATATCATATGACTGCGTTCTTGGGAACCTAATCGATTCCTATTCTGTAGAGCTATAAATATATGACGTGGAGCTGAAACGCCTTGTTTTGATGCCAGGTGCCATGTAAATGTACCAGCAACACTATCCTGTTTGACATCAGTCGTTGTTGTTAGCCAACTTAGCAATGATTTGCCGCCTGTTTCCATAAATGAAAGTAGCCGCTCTTCTCTGGTAATTGATGGTGTCATTACTGGCATCCACAATACTATTTTACTCAAAACAACTTTACCATCAGCGGCACCGGTACGCCAAATTGCATCAGTGTCATCGCCTTTTCGCACTAATGCGATTGTGTGTTTGGCTCCATAGATGACTTTTCTGACATTTCTGCAGAATCCAAATATGTGATGGAGTGGAATCGCACATGAAAAATATCGCTGCTGTCCTTGCAACGTTGCTACACGTGTTGCAAATCCTAAATTGAAATTAGGAATGGTGGCAGTTATGACATCAAAATCTGCGGCCGGTCTAGTATATCCGGCTGGTGCTGGATCAACTGCGGTATCTCGTGTCGCCTTTACCCTAGAATACTGAACGTTTTCAGGATGATCAGAAGTATCCTTAGCAAACATCATAGATGGACCAGCAGACCTTGTATAATCATTGGAGTATCTTGCTAATCCGAATATTGTTGTTGCAACATCCACATCACGGTCTATTGATTCAATTTCTTTTCCATCAATGAGATATTTTGCACTGTCAAATAGCGCCATGATACCATTATTGACTAAGCCGACTTTGGCACCATCTGGATATGGGGTATCAGCTGCAACATTTGTTACAAGTTTTCCTTCTACTTCAATAAATGCTTCACATGGCAAAAAGTATTTACTGGTATCTTGAACTTGAAGTTCAACTCGCGATCGTAGGTCGGGTTGCATTGCATGATAGGAATAGTATTGATAATCGCGGACGGAATCGTCCTTGCCCACTTTGGCTTCCATATCAAGCGCGGGATCAGCTGTTCGTTTAAACATTTATAACATTACTAGTGTTTTCAATTGTGAAACTCTTTATAATCATCGTCGTCGAAAATTCTTCGAATTTCTTTCTCGTTTCAAACCACTTCCTGCTATCGCGCTCATGATAGCGCTATCTGTTACCGGTGAAGCCGGAGTCACCGAAGCAGCCAACGACGCTAGTTTTTCTTCCACTGCGCTATTTATTGCTTTGCTGATGTTTGCAGGCATCACTGTAGTTGATGGCAGCACTGGTGGTTTCACCACCGACTTAGTCATTCCTGGTTTCTTTCGCACCAATGATGCTATTTTATCTTTCGCGGCAGAAAAGGCCTTTCCTGCAAGATTTCCAACGAAATCTCCGATTTTGCTGGTTCCCTTATCACGAATTACATCAATGGCTTTCATTGATAATTGTTTAGCTAACGGCGCCACCTTGGGAGCCATTCTTGTAAATAACCCCGCAATGGTATTGCCGAAACCATCTCCGTAATATGCTCTATAAACAGACAATCGTGAGTTCACCACGTAGACGCTTACGGGTTTATCATGGTTGTAGTGTATCATCATCTTGTTATAAAACTAGTAATTTTTCAATTAGTGATCAATCGCTAGCGTCCATTGGATTTTCATCATAACCACGGGCGTCTCTATGATTTTCAACTAATTCAGCAATGAGTTCTCGATATACATTAATGTCCATGATACCGCCGGCAAATAATCGTCTACAGATATCAGCGGCCTCATTAATTATTTCCGGTGAGTTGTTTCCGGCTCGCTTCCCCCCGATGAGAACCTCCAGTCGTGATATATCACTTAGGATGTTACCGGGACAACTACGAAACGTCAAGACGTTTTGACCACTACCTGAAATTACTGGAGATTTAGAAAATCCCTCCCCACTACTATAATCAGGTGCTTCCTCCGATTTTTCTAAATCCGTACTTTGTAAATAACTAAAAGAATCATCATCATCTCGATCAGATGGTTCAGGCGAAGGTCCAAGCGAAGCTTGGGGTGGTAGTTGTTGTTGAGATTTTTCTTGTTTAGCAGGTGAAAAAGATATTTTTTTTGCAGTTTGTTGTCGCCGTCGCTGCAGTCTTTGTGGTTTTCTTTGTGATTTTTGTTCTTCATATTGTTTATACACTATACCCACCGCATTGATATATTCAATGTATGATGCACTATCTGTCTTAATTTGACT
Organism: Unio pictorum; assembly: GCA_030141615.1. NCBI lineage: Eukaryota > Metazoa > Mollusca > Bivalvia > Unionida > Unionidae > Unio > Unio pictorum. The sequence continues at coordinate 5,930,576 of JARLTB010000442.1, forward strand.
TTTTTCAGTTTTAATTTTGTAAAATATATCAGCCCAATGTTGTATACCTCTTACATAATTGTGCTGTTCTGGTTTTAACATTTCCTTTCTGTTTTCATACGTCGTAACAACAGGTGCAGGAAACTCTGTAGGGTCAGTCTTATCAATTGTTGCTAACCCTTCTTCGTTAAATCGCGCGCGTAATTCATCTACTATTTTATCATTGGTCTTTTTCGGACCAGGTGGGGTTTTTTGTAACAACGCTGATGTCTTTTCAGTTTCCGCTGCTATCTTTTCAAGCACACCAAGAACAGGCACTTCTCGTCGCTTGCCTTCCTCAGGAATATCTCCAAATATTGCTCGTTCAGTTGCTGTTTTCACATCGCTGGTCGCCTTAGTTACCGGGGCGAACAGTTGTTCACTTGACACAGAAAAGTCAGTCTGCGCTTGTTGTCGTTGTTGAAGTTTCTCGCGAACTCTGTCTCGAACCGGTATAAACTTTTTAATTACTGCTAGCCGCTCTCGGGCTAATCTAGTTGTAAGCGATTCACCTACCATATATTGTTTGTGAACTAATTTTTCAAATGTGAAACTATCACAATTAAAAGCTGAGTTATTAAATAATGTACCATCAAGCTAACGTATCCATCTTCGACAGGGTTAAACTGTACGATGCCATCCGCGAGTGTTTCAGAAATAACATCGCTGGGGGTTTCAGAATTGTAATATCTGAGAACGGCGATGAACGATTTGTGTTAACGACGCGGCAACAACAACAACTACGTAAAAATGGAGGCATCGCGGTGATTACTTGCTACTACGACCAGATCATCCATTATGCACATAACTGCATAAGCAGGCCCAAACTGCTGATTATCCTTTCAGGAGAAAATCCCATGTGAGTGTTACAAAAAACGCTAAAAAAAATTATTTTTTAAATTATTTACTGAAAGCCTATTTTTTATAGTAACGCTCACGTGGTTAAGATACTGGTTTTTCCTCGTTTAATATTTTTTTAAGATCACGAACCTTAGAACTAATTTCAGCTCGTTTTTGATACTCTTGGCCGAGCTTTTGACGTATTGCTTCAACGGTGCTAAATAGCGTTATAAATACATCAATATCGTTACCGTACAAACAAGCATAGATGGACTTTTGAATTCCTTTCACGAGTCTGTACATTTTAGGTAAAACATAACGACCCTTACTAGACTGATACTCAATATCTTCATATTCCGAGGTAATCTTGTCACAGTCGAGACCTTCAGATAATACTACCCCGTTATTTTTTAAAATTGAGATTTCGGCAATTATAGAATTTACATCTTTGATATCCATTATTGATATTTTTATATAAATATAGTATACTGTATCTCTAATTATTAAAAAAAATGCAAAATAAATGATATCAATTATGAGCGGTTATTCATCCCTTATTCAGGCTTTTGTGTCTTTGCTAGGGTCTTTTCTTTTGGCTATCCATTCCAGATGCCTTTTTCTTTTGGCTATCCATTCCAGATGCCTTTTTGTGACCCTAACACCGTTTCTATTAGCCCATTCTGTGCTACCCTGTGGGGTTCCTCATGTGAATGTAGAGCTTTTGCATCAATTTATACCATTTATTTTACATCCAATTATACTTTGATAAACACATAATCTCCGGCGAGGGGTCTAACTCAGCAAAGGCTGAATTAGATCTCTCAGAAGGTATATGCTTATTGAGATTTTGACGTATTGCTATTGGATGTTATGTGGTGTGGGCGTGGTAAACCAAACCAACATGGCAACCCATGAAATCAAATTCATGGTTGCATGAGTTGGAAAAAACACCAACCCACGCTACCGAGAATGCGATAGCATGAGTTACAATGTTGGTTTGGCTGAGGGGGTCCGCCCCTCCCCCCCCAATTAATAGAAAAACATCTTCCGTTTCGCCATCAAATAATGTATCTGCTATGGGGACCGAACACGTAGTAGTTGATAGCTATGTTTACAAGACAAACACGCTACCATTACACCACGGAGCCGTCATATAAAATAGAGATTGTTAATATATATATCTGATTAAGAGATTTTTAAAATAGACAATTTTACTATCGTATTTAAGAAAACGAATAATAATTTAACTGTTGTAACTATCCAGAAAACAGTGAAAACATAAAATCGGAGCAGTTTAAAATATAATGTAACTATCAGTCACGCATGCCTGCGTCAGTGACTAGAAATACATTATCGATTAGATCACAAAGAGCTGTATACAGGAATTTTAACCACGCCCACCTACTTCAATGAATAGAAACCACTCGCGATGTACATATGGTTCTTGATAATCGGAAGGATGCATTTGCTTTTATTTTCCGCGCGTGGTTTATCCTGCACTCAGTGTAGCCAAGCGACAATAAAACGTTTTAGAAATTGCTAAAAAATAAAATTCTACCGAAACTATGTACAGTCACGTGCGCGCCTAGTTAACAGACGACAAATTCCTTTGACGTCATAATACAAGGGAACTTAGTGAGTTGCGGCGGATTTGTCCATGGGGATTTATCTCCCTTGAATAGTTTGAGATGTATACGAATTTTATTTTATGACTATTTTTTTTCGACAGAGCAGTTTTAATTATATCTTCTGCAACAAATCGTATTGAAGTCCCGCAAATGTCAAAGTATCTACTGGCTTCATTTATCGACTGAAAGCTTCTCTCTTGATTATTTTCTAAATCAAACGATTTGATCCCCCTAGGGCGTTTTGCATGTTTGCCAGTTCCACCTAATTTTGCATTCCGACTTTGTGAGACGGCTTGAAGATTCTCAAGACAATTATCAGTCTTTACGCCATTTATGTGATCAATCACAAGGCCGTCTTCGATTAATCCGTAAAATGCTTCATAGATGGCTCTGTGACAGAGATACTTCTTCCTCCCAGCTGAAAACATCAAATACCCCATATTATTCAGATACCCAACCGGTTCTTTTAGTCTGCGGTGCCTGACAACACCATCACGGGATGCTTCGTAATTAATAAGCACTGGATGAGGTCTGAAATCTTGGCTCATTTGTATAATAATACTACTTGTCTAATTTATTATTTGCTTTAATTATAAGTCTATCAATGTAGTCTTGAGGGGTTTTGATGATTTTGTCCTTGATAAAATCAAGGTCGTTGGGGTCAATGATTCGTTTGTCATAATAGCGTTTTAGTTCCCTGTATCGTTTACCGCCGCAACTGAGACACAACTGCGATTTTCCCCTTACCCCAACCCCACATTGGAGGCATGGGAGTGGACCAAAACTTCCTCGCCGAACGCTTTGTAAATGATGCCCACAGAATTCGCTTCTGCATGATTTGTTACACTGGGTTGTTGATCCAATCATAAGCCACTTGCAGTGATTCATTATACTATATTTTTCTATTTAAATACTTGTTTTAATTATAACATGGAGGAGTTCAAGAGATTATCGAAAATCAAACCTTGGAGAAATACTAAATTCAATCTCGATAGAGTCTCTGATATACCAAAACGTCTAATCGGTGACAGAACTATACTAAGTAAAATCAAGGAGTGTTTTAATGAATTCTACCAAGACGGTGCAGCATACTGTTGGTCGACATTTCGAATTATACACGAGGATGTCAATGTACCGAACATCGATGCTACCATGAATGATGAAAGAGCAGCTGAGATAATTTCACACCTTGGCGAGCCAACGGGGTGGAAATCTAAAGATGGAAATCGCAAAGCAATTCCCAAACAAAGCAATTCCCATCAGAAGTATTTTTTCAGAATAAAACTCATTATCGAAGTCGAAGGCAAATGGATTATCAGGGATAAATTTCAACCAATCCTCAAGGATAAAAAAACAATCACGCTGAGTAGAGATTCCAAACCAGGAATTCTAACTGGAATTGACAAACCATACTGCGAGAGATCTTATCCTGTAACAGCAATCGTTTATGGGATATATCCGTTAAATGATAAACCCGATATCGCAAAACTAGCTCCTATGAAATATTCTAGTTCACTGAATTGTGTAGCAACACGGGTAATGGAACACTTCACAAATGCATCCCGAGGAAATAAACTAACTGATCTGCGACGTAGGAAAATAACCGAATGGGAATTGACAGTGAAACAGCACGGTGCAAAGATTTCTGATATAGCTAAATTAGAAACATCATTAAGATTCCCAATATCAGTAATAACGATAACCGGAGAAGTTTTATACGAACCGAAATATAACAAAAATGGAGCTCCAATACAAATTATTGATCATAACGAACACGCGTGGACACCTGCAGTAACAATATTTCCACGAGATAGAACCGTGAGATATATCCCCGAAGAATTTTCCGGGGATGTTTTTTATAATGAGAAATTATTCGATGCTATTCATGCGTTGTGTAAAGATGATCCTGTGTCAGTGTGGTTACTTAGAAGTGATGAAGATCCCGAAATAGGATTTGATCAATTTGTAAGACCAAATGGTGAATTATATCGCGTTGAAGAATTAGATAACAGAATGAGAAAAATCGCTAATGATTTTTCACCGGAGAGTTTCCATGAAAAACTACTCACGGATAGTTTTACTATTCCATCAGTGGTAGCTCACTTCGCAAGAGAAAAAAACTCATGGCGTCCAACACGAAGTGATTTTCTCGAGGATGTTAAATTGAGTTGCGTCATATTTAGTCATGGAGGACGGTGGAATACAAAATACTCACGTGATGGTATGATTTCAATTGATATAGCTGCGTGTTATCCAGGGAGTTTTCTTGGATATGGAGAAACCGCTGAATACTTTAAACGATTTGGACACCCCACGCATGAAATGACTCGTGTTGCGATTAATGGGCCATTACCTGATTTTGATTTAACCGGATTCGCTCGTGTGATATCATTTGAACTCGCTACAGGGTTACATCCGTGTAGTTATGTTTGGCTTGGTAGACATATATCTGAAAAGGCCTGGATGCCAATAGTGTTACTACGATATATGATTGATTGTGAGATGTTACAATCGTTGATTGTTTCGGAAGCTATTATATGCTATCGAGCTCAGAAAGAAGTTTGGCTACCACAACCCGATCTAGATCGTATAATTAGCGAACAGCGAAAACAGTTTCCAGATTTCAGCGAGGAAGAAGTCATGAATTGGTCTAAGAAGTTATTTGAAATTAAAAAAGAACAAGCAAAAGATTTTGGACGAAGAATAATCGGTAAATTTACCCAGGGTGGAAGATACGACAATGCAAAATATTCCTCGCGGTTGATCATAGACGTCGCTGAATACGATTTTATTGTAACGGATTTAAAGAAACAGGGAAAACTTGTAAATCGTAAAGACGCTTTTCTATCCAATGGTGAGAAATTGGGTACTGTTGTTACCTATTGTGATTGATATATTAAACAATATACACATTTGAGAAGTTCTATGCTAGCTTATGCTTCTATCAATTTATTTTCGATGATAGATAGATTTCCTAATACCGCAGTTAGAGTAGCCACTGATTCTATTTATATCCACGAGAAATACAAATCAGATGTAGCTAAATTCACAGATCCCGAGGAAGCGTGGGGACGTTGGCGATTTAAAAAGGAAAAACTACATGAGTATTGTGAATCGGCAGATGTTACCATGGATGAAAAGTACTTAAAGTGTGATAAGATTCAATCAGAATTTTCTAATGCACCACCGGTATCTGATCCAATATGTAGATACAAGACAGTTTATTTAAACGGTTGTGGTGGGTCAGGAAAGACAACTCGTGCAATTGAATTATATCGTCGGTCAAATATGATTGTGTTAACACCGACTCACAGACTCGCCAGAGAGATGATACAGCGAGGGGTAAATGCCTGTACTTATCACAGTTTCTTTCGATGGAAAGGCGATGAATGGACCCCTGATCGAATGGGCGATAAATTCATTCCTGAAATCATAATTTGGGATGAAATATGCACGGTATCGTTGAGAGTATTACAAACATTTCTCGAATGGTTGTTAAACAAAAACACAAAAGTCGTCATGTGCGGTGATCACGGCCAACCACCACCATTTGTCGGTGCATCTCCACATGAATGGCTAAAGGGTTTTGTAGACTACTATGAAGAAATTACTACTGATTATAGATCACTTGATGAACAATTACGCGAGTTCAAAGCACTGACTAGATTACAGCCGGATAAAATCCAATGTGAAATAGCGCGTGAAATAATTTCAGAAACTCCCATGAATGATTTTTGGGAAACGTGGAGACCAAATGATTTGATAGTAGCAAGTAGAAAAATAGTCAGAGACACACTTCAGATGAAGTTATTTGAAACGCATAAAGAAAAATTTGCAACACTTCCAGTACCGTTGTGTTATAGGCCTTCGGATACACGAAAGCAGAATATTGAAGTTGATATTCCAGGGAAGAGTGAAAAGCAGATTCTCGTGTTAAATGATATTGTGCTGGTTGATATCAGCGTCGTTGAAGATGCATTGCGTTCTAATAAATCCCCGTGGACGCTAGGATACGCAGCGACGATACATTCTTCACAGGGATTGACTATATCGGATACAATTGTTTGGATGGTAGATAATCGCATCGAATGGTCGAATTTAGTCTATCTTGCAGTATCCAGAGTGAGGAGATTAAATCAACTTCGAAGAGTTGTTTTCGATGATGAAATCATTGGTGACGATGATGACACTACAATGGATGATGCTAGCATCATTAATAAAAAAACTCTCCGGTTATAAACAACAGGATAAAAAAATAATAGAGAATTTGACATTGATGCTAAATTAATAATTACGCTGAAACAACAACAGAATAATCACTGCGCGAGTTGCAATTGTATAATGCGTTGGCAGTATTCGGATAAAGATCCTCGCCAATTTACCGTAGACAGAAAGAATAGCAGCATTGGTCATACCAACGATAATGTTATGCTGACTTGTCTTGAGTGCAACAGACGAAGGGGTGCTAGTTAAGACCATGAGGTGGCAATTGAGTATCGTCAGGAATCACTTGTAATTGTTCGCGTGTAAACCCCCGCTGAGGGGCAGTTGAATCCAGTTTATAGATTGGAGGTCTACCAGTTGATCGTGTTATAGTAGATATCTTGTGTGCAGTAACACTCCAAATAGGATCAGTAGCCCTTTTTCTGCCACCTTCAAGCTCTCCTGGTTCGTACAAATATCTCACAGTGACATTACTACCAAGAATTGGTTCTTTGAAATCTTTTTTGTGAAATTCCTTGGATTTCCATTTTTGGTATGGACGCTTTCTTAATCGCGTTGACAGGTTTCATGTTAATTGTTCGAGTAATCTCGTTATTGAGCGCGGTAATCACAGCTGGTAATCTCTTAACCCATTCACGGGATCTTTTATCCTGAATAAACTCCTTCGCGTATTGATATCCAAATAACCGCTCAGCAAGAGTCCGATTAAATCGTTCAACAATTGCCTGATCGCGATGTAGCGCAGTATGCCCTCGTCTGATGGTGACATTATGATGTTTCATCGCTGATAACACTGCACCCTGAAATTCCTTGCCAGGATCAACTTGTAACAGATTTGGCCAACGCAGAGGACCCTTTCGATAAATCTTTTCAAATGCAGAAGCTACTTCAGTAGCTGACTTTGTTTTTAGCGGTTCTGCTTGTTTGTATCGACTCGCAACGTCAACTACGGTTAGCGCGTATTTGTAACCGTTGTCATGTGGTAAAAACAATAAATCAGCTTGATGAACTTCATTGGGTCCGGTAACATCAAAATGCGAAAAATTGATTTGTTTAGGCGGTGGTAGATAAATCTGCCATAGTGCCTGTTTGGATAACCAATTAGCCGCAGTGGCCTTTTTCACTTTTGCGGCGTTAGCGAGTTTATTGATTGCAACGTTACCCCTCCAGTATCCTTTTGGAGAATAATAAATAGATTCCATATTATTAATTACCAGCGCCCATCATCAATTTGCCTTTCATAGCCGATTTTACCAACCACGAAGCCAATTTTTCTTTCAAAGATTTATCAGGAATAGCATTTAACGCATGAATTAATTTCACATCTGCGAGATGCCTGTGTTGCAGATTGCTGCTTTTATATGCAACATCATGAGCATGACAGGCCTTATCAATGGCGTTTATCGGATACTCGCCGGATCTGGGTTGATTTTGATCATCAAGTCTGATATCTAATCGTGTTCCGGGGCCACAGTAGCTATATCCTGGAAGGTGCTTTTCTCCGGGGTACTTTGCCCATGGGGTTCCAGAAAGTTTTGCCAATTTGGCTGCGATATCACCTCCTCGTTTTTTTTTAAAACATCTCCGAATTGTAAAATATTTGATTGTGTAGAAATAAATCTAAATTTTTTTATACCACATTGCACGCATTTACCAGAAAGCGCTGATCGGTTATTTCTAGTTGTAATCGTCGTCAAGTCATCTGTGTCAGTACGCGTTTTACACTTCACACAATATAGATCCATAATTTATGTATAGAGATATGGATATAATTGATTTTTCAGCGACTAAAACAAGTGAACCAGTTAAGAATCATGCAGCGCTACCAAACTCTATCCGGATGATTATAATCGGGCCATCTGGATCCGGCAAGACGCAATTGTTACTCAATTTAATAATGAGATGGATAAAGTGGGATAAGTTGTATTTAATTGCCCCTAGCGTAGATGATCAACGATGTTATGAAGTGTTAAAGGATTTTAACGAGAATGCATCAGAAATTAAGGGTGAGAACGCCATTGATTTTATAACTGATATTGACGAGGCACCATCCGTGGATGACCTTGATGGGAACATTAATAATTTAGTCGTATACGACGATGTGATGTTAGACAATCAAAAAAATCCTGCTAGGATCTTTTCCAGAGGCAGGCATAAAAACACCGACGTGATATATGTCACTCAACGATACACTCAGATTCCAAAAGTGATCAGAGATAACTGTAATATTCTTGCTGTGTTTAACGGCGTTGATACACATGCGTTACGAAATATTTGGCAGACATGGTGCTCTGATATGGATTTCAATCAATTTAAAAATTTCTTTAGTAACGCTCTGTCAACCCCGTATGGATTTATAACAATAAATTTACATGATCCTCGAACACGATATCGTATCGGACTGGATCAAATATTTGGTTAACCTGTAGCAGCAGAGAGGGTGGATGACAACGTTTGGCGTATATAAGGAAATCTTATTTTATCGAATAGACGCCATTTTTTTTACTATTTGGTAGAAGCCTCAGATCATCGAATCGACGCCTCTATAAAGTTGTAGGGTTCACCCTCTCTGCTGCTCAATGAGAACAAAGTTAAATCTATTGTTACCTCTTTTAGCTGATAGATTGCTCAGTTTAGGATGGAAGCGTTTCCGACAAGACTACATCGTAATGTGATTTCTGTCTTAGAATTTCGTCCTTATATACCCCTAGCTGTGACAGATATGCGCAGCTAGGTACTTTAAACTGCAGGCAATTTCTCACCTGCAGCATGAGCTGAGTGTTCGCTCATTATGCCGAAATAACTAAGAAGCCCAAAAAATAATAAACTACCCTCGGTAAGGCTGTACGCAGTAACGAAATCAAGACTAGATTTTTTGACCATATATACATATTGAACATAGTCGTATACAATTCAGTGACACTGATGTGATACAATGTATTGATGTATGTTTGATACCGTGTTATTACACCATTGTTTACAATGTAAGAAGTGTGTGGGAATTTCGATGTGTAGGTATGCGTGACTTAAAAAGTAATAGCCTTATCTGATGGTTAATTGATGATTTAGTGTGAGGTTAGATTCGATAAACCATATGTTAACGCCTTGTGGTTTTCACAGGAAGCTTCGAGGGACAGACCAGTGATAGTGGTCCCAGTGTCTCCGATAGAGAGACGGAAGAAAAGAGAAGGAAGGAGAGAAGTCGGGAGAGGAAGCTTCGAGGGACAGACCAGTGATAGTGGTCCCAGTGTCTCCGATAGAGAGACGGAAGATAAGAGAAGAAAGGATAGAAGTCAGCAGAAGTGCAGGAGGAGTGGGATGAACGAATAAAGAGATGAGTAGGACCAAAAGCCAGGGGAAAATCGAACTCTCACTGAAAATCACGAGATGAAGTAAGCTATCACTTTATCATTAAAATTATCGCCTTTATTAAATTGTTTTATTTGAATTTCATCTTCGTGTTCTATATAATAAAACCGTCGGCAGTGCTGACTGGGGGCTCAGAGCTATACATCTATTTCGGCAGTAATTTAACTTTATAACTTCACGAACCAGGGTGGAACTTCCATAATATTTTAATTAATATATTGGAAGTACCCCACCCCAACCTTTGCAAACGCTACAGAGCCTGAAAACTAATCCATAGGTCGCCAAATTCTTGCTGGATATTTGAGTCTCAATTTTGCAATGAACAGTCAAGTTTTTATACCGTTATTTTGTTTCTCTATTGTTAATTCTTTATCAAAACTTTTAAAATAACATGTGATATAATCTGGCATAATTTCATTTAGCGTGAAAGAAAATGTCACAGGCCTGCAACAATATTGCTGATACCCGCATGTATATACTGCAGCCGTTTTTGAGGCTACCAAAGGGAAATTAATGATGATCTTCATTTTCGCTCGCAACCATAAGACTTTATTTAGAGGCAAGCAGTCACTACTGTTTTTTAAATAAAAAATAATATATAATGTAAATGGTGATGGCTGTAAATGAAAGTAATGCAATGCAGTTAAGTATATTTTATGCATACTATTATTTGTAAAGTATATATAATTATTGTGTCTAATGAAACATTTATTTTCCCTTGCAATATTAGTTATGAATTGAATGGCAGTGCAAGGAAAACATCAGAAACAGAGAGGAATTTCACAGAAGACATGACCACAACTTATACAACTGGACCAACAATTCATAGGATACAAATTCCTGCTGTGTCTGATATAACCACATAAGAATGAGATATGGCATATGTGTAAGTATTACTACATTTAATTAAATTCTATGTATATATACTTGTTTACAAATATTTTGGTAGATGCACATCTAAGGAATTACCTGGAAATATATCATTCTATATTAGTTTAATATTTTGCAGTTGGTAAAAATTGTACATTTTGTCAAAATATGGTTTGTTATATTTAGAATAATATTTGTGTTGTACATTGTTTGTTGGCATATGTCTTTTTTGTTATTTATATATACCTCAGCATGCTGTTTGTATGTTAATTAAAGTGCCTCAAGGGAGAATAGTCTTTGACTAAATGAGTCACCCCTTTAAATCAATTATTATTATTACTATTATTATTATTATTATTATTATTATTATTATTATTATTATTTCTTGCAGCATAATCATTCCCATCATAATAACCAGGATAACTTATATATTTTGATACAAAACTAAAGATTTCCAAGTTCAACATTAGTATTTAGTATTTACACATTTCAAAATTTTGGTTTAAGGGATTCAGTCTTGTCTGAAATTGACAAACTTAAGGAGAAGGAAAGTCTAAACGTTTTAACAACCCATCTGAGAAAGCACGCTAACAAAAATAATCGTGATACATACATAAATGGGGATTATTTGTGTTAACTATACTAAAAAACAACCATTATGATTCATGCATGATATATGTAACTAAACTAAAAGTAATTGTATGATATATATATATATATATATATATATATATATATATATATATATATATATATATATATATATATATATATATATATATATTGGTATTTGTGGCTGGCATTTTGTGTATGAACCAGAAAGTTGCTCCCACAAAAGCTTTCTTTGCTGTTTATGAACATACAAGTTAAAAATGTGTAATTACAATATATCTTAAATATAGTATTGATGCATAATTGAAAGAATGAAGATATACTGGTAATCATAGTAAGAAAATGAATCCATTGTATTATAAATACAAACCACACTAAGGCCATAGTTATGGTTTGTCCGTTTAGTACACATGGAGAGGGTAAGGGCTGTTTACCAAAATGCATATGCTTGTGTATGGGGGTGGGTGGTCTACTGATAATGTATATACACATATACCTCGATAGTAATTGTCTAATATGTAACCTGCTTGACTGGGTTCAGTTGGTGTTTGAGTTTTAGTGGACAATAGATAAACTTTTAAGGTTACGCAGCTTATTTCCTCGATGCAGCCAGACATTCAACATTGGTGGACAATCTGTTAAATTAAATACATAATATTATTAATCCTTGATATTTTCTGTGTGGATTAAATATAGGCTGTTCTACAGAATGCGGAGGGTAATCGCATGTACGCAGATAGGGTGTGTGTAAAAAAAAAGTATGCATGTGTACAGGGAGGGAGGGGTCAAGCTTTGTGCACATTGTTGGAATCAGATTTTGTTTCCAGATGTTTGACTTTTTTGCTTGCAATCTAATTCTCACCAGTCTGAGCTATACACAGACAGGTGAACATTTGCTAAAGTAGGATAAATTGGGGATTGGAAGTAAAAAGTGGCCAGGAGGAAAATGATGGGTCTGAAGAAGAAAACACTCCAGCTTTTACCCTTATGCAGATGCCGAATGGCGTTTCTAGCACACCTAGGCATATATCTAAGAAAAAATTTCTTGGAAGCAGATGTATTTTGATGTATTCTAAATTAGCCCACAAATGCGTTCCCTGCCCCCATTCCAGGTGACAAGAGAAACAAATTATAGGGATGGAATGAGTTGATTATTCTCTGCCTGTATAATGCTACTGTACATTGGCATTTTCATCAAAACAAATTTATGGGGATTTATAAAGTTTAAATAGTTCTCTGCATCTGAATCAATTTATGTATTTATTCATTTTACTTTGTTTCAGATGTACAGCAGAACTGGAGAATTTCCAGACAATTGATTGTATTGTATGCCTCCAAAAGACATTCATATAATCCATCAGCTTTCAGAGCTAGGAATCTGTTGACAGCTCTTGATCATAACAATCATATTGACAGAGATGTGATAGTAAACACAGATGGAATAATAAGGTAATAAACTTTATTCTAGTTTGTTAACGTAATAATTCATTATTGTTAAAACATTAATGCTTTACCTGAAAGTTGATAATCCATCTGTTTGTGGTACAATTTAATATTTTACAGAAGAAATTTTTTAAATTAAATTTCATAAACCAATTTTGGTTAAAATTAGTCTAATGTAATTAGAAAATTCTGTAAATAATCTAAATGTGTTTTATGATATATGGGTAAGATATAGGTTTGCTATATTGACATTTTCATCTGTAACAAAATTATTTGTTTCATGTAATTGTATGCAGTTTTTATTTGGACTTTTGAGAATTAAACAAATATAAAATGACATTGAAAGTGAAATGTTTGCATTTTCTTGTCAGATACCAAAGGTAAAAAATGTGAGAGATGGTCTGCAAACCCAAAGAAAGCTGATCAAGAGTACCTCTATATTCCGGAAACAATTATGAAAATATTGAAAATGAGGTTAGATGATAGAGTTGGCATGAACCAGCCAGTTGTTTTGGACATAAATGATCCTAGGTGAATATCTGATGTACTTGCTACAATACCAGCATCACCTACAGAAGAGATTGTTACTAAGCAGAAATCTTATTTCAAGTTAAAATGATTTAGGCCTTTTTAGGTAACATCTTTTGATATCAAATTGTTATGGAGAGACTATTCTAGTGATTGGATGGTAACAAATGGTCCCTACCATGGACCCATAAAGACTTTGACTAAGTCTTTCCTGAAGTGCCTACCATGAGCCAAAGTCCAGCATCTGTTTGATTTTCATGTAGCAGTTTATCTTCAGACCACTGTTGATGATGTTCGTAAAGCTTTTAAAAACATGCATTTGAACAAAAAGATGTATCACCTTTTCCAACTTTTCACACTCATTGCATTTATACTTGTTATGCATGTTTAGACTGAGGTAAATGCAGTGTAGTTTGGCCATATGATGTATTTTTAAAAAATCACAGCAGAAACTATACATTGTAATATATTTAATCTTATAGGAGTAACAAGATTAAAATCATGTAATTGCAAGTCTGTATTATTGCATAATAAAGTACCTTTTAATAATTTTATTTTCTCAATGTTTTGTGTAAATTTGCAGTCAGAAAGATTTCTAGCATACTTTGAAGAAGAAAAAATGTACATTGGAGCAAATGACTTCAATCCATACTCTTCATCTTGACTTCATTGCTTCCACTAAATATTATTGTACCTATCAATAGACAACACACTGAAGCATTAAAATTGATATGCACCTAAACTAGACCCTTTTTTCAACAAAATCCATCAAAGAACATGTGTTGTGTCATGTGAGTGCATCTTTTAATTTAACTACACACTTTTTAGATTTATTACAAACATCCAATATTAGGACTGCATATTTATTGTTTTATTATTTGCCTAAATACTGATAGCAACGATATGCATTGCTTAAAAGACTTTTCGCTTCACTACTATATGTATGTATGTATGTATGTATGTATGTATGTATGTATGTATGTATGTATGTATGTATGTATGTATGTATGTATGTATGTATGTTTATTTTTTCATGAAAATGAATTACATCAGAAAAACAGCATTGAGCTTAACAACATTGTTTCGAATTTTCACAACATAGCATTATCCCATATTTCTGACTACATTATTAAATATTTAGTCTAAATCTTCTAACACAAAATATTTAGACTTTTATTTTAATTAAATTATATATTTTGCTGAATTTATTTGCTTAATTGTTTTAAGAATACAATGTAATGAAGTGGTTTATCACAGGTGCAGCGATGTCTGCCATTAATGATTACAGGTTCATGTACAGTTTCAAACTGATTTTACAAACAAAATAATGATGTTTACTTCTGTTTTGCTAAAAAAAGAATAAATTAGAAATGATCTTCACCGATTATATTTGTTAACAACAAATTACTATTCATATACTGGTGTAGTAGCCTAGTGGTAAGAGCATCCACCTCATATGCAAGAGGCTGTGGAGGCCTTGATCCCTGGCCAAGCCATACCAAAGACATAAAAATGGTATTAACAGCTGTCTTATTTGGTGCTCAGCATTAAGAAGTTAGTGTATGGACTGGTCGTCCCAATGTCAGGATAATGTAACTGGGTGGGATGTCATGCTACATGTCTGCGGCATGATGCCTCAGTGCTAGATATCACTATTACTGGCACACTTCAAACATCATAGCAATATGACTGAAAAATTGTTCAAGGTATGTTAAAAATCAAAATCACACACACTGTTACAATTTTGAAACAGAATTTGGTATATGTTCTTCACGGTACAGTAGGCCCAAATTCATGAATTCGAGCAGTGATATATTGCTGCAAGCAGGGTTAACGGTCAGTTAGCAATTAAAACACTCCTGTGAATGTGTAAGAGTTTGTTTGTCTTCGTAGCCTAATTGGTATCAACAATGCATAAATACATTTTGCCTTGGGTTAAAACACTGCCATAACTTAATGGATACATAAACATTTATACATGTCTGTATAAAGTAAAACCAGTCATTATACGTCTGAAAATTCAAGAGGGCAAAGTCTCTTCGCCTGGTAGCGTGACCCCTGCATTCCTGATTTTGATATGTATATCTGAATCAGTTTTGCATTGTACTTCGTACATTATATATACTAATCAGTATATATATATATATATATATATATATATATATATATATATATATATATATATATATATATATATATATATATATATATTTGTGTGTGTGTGTGTACCTAGCTACCCTAATATTAAAATAAATGCAATAGGAAACATACGGGGGGGGGGTAACTTAGTTTCTCTGCAGTAGTTTGTTTAGGTGATGTACTAAAGTTTGGCATTGAGTAAATGGTAATCACTTTTGTCAAAAGCAAAAAAAACAAGCACAGGTTACTAAAACATCAATGTAATTTCTATAGATCTGTCTAGTATTTTGGAATGGGATGACTGTAATCAATCTTTTATAGTAATGTACACTAGTTTCTCATATAAAAGTCTATGGGAGACAAAGAAAAAGGAAGAACGGAGGCAGAAGTTAGACGGACTGGAGGGAATTGGACTACCAGTAATGAGACCATAACTTGGTAGAGTTAAAGACGAGTGATAGGGTTTTGATTGGAATTTCATTTGAGATATGACTTACTTAATGATATTAAATTGTTGTTTATTTGACTTTGACATTTTGTGTATTCATCAATTTAACTGTCGGCAGCACTGACTGGGGGCTTTGAGCATTGCATCTCTCTATCACTACTTCAATTCCTCACAAAACCAAGCCGAGGGTGGGGAGTCTTTTGTAATAATTTAAATAATATTGGAAGTACCCCACCCAACGTAAAAAACACGGAAAACCTCTGTATATGCCATAATTATTCTTAGATGATATCCTTCAATTTTTATGCCTGAAAGTACTCTTGAATTAAAGTTATGTCTGTACATGCACATTTGTACTTATATAAGTTTAGTACATTTCATAATATATAACAGTTTTACAGTGTATGGAGTTGTGTACATTCATCTGGGTATTCATATAAAGGGTATAATTATTTCTATGGTAAATGAACACATTTTAAAAAATTGAAAATGTGATTCATTTATTTGGTGTCAAGTATATTTGATTTAGTTGTAATAAGACGGCTGATGATGCACATATGTGATAAAAGCATTCAAGGTTGCTTTTGATGAACTAATATTTTAGTCTTAAAAACCTTATTCTGTTTCCAAAGCCATTTTGTTTTACATGTAATTGAAATTTATGAGCAAAATCTGGATAGAATAATATAGTAGTATGTGTAGTTCTGTTGATATTTACAAGCCAATCTGTATTCATGAAGCACTGCAATAAGTTTTGCTTTCTCAACTCAATATGAATATGCGTTATTTATCATTTAACTTAATGTGTTACTTTTTGATGCACGATTAAAATCATGTTCACTAGTGTACTTTTGTTCTTTACATCCTTTTCATCCAAGACAATGTTAGTCAACTTCAATTTATCCTATGTTTTTAATAGTCTCCTCACAGTTGCTTTCAAAACCTAGCCATACGTCTAATCATTCTTTAGTGGGTAGGTAGCTAAAAATGTTTAACAAAACTTGTTCATGCAAAATAAAAATTGCATACTACAAACGAAATGCTTTATGCAACTTAAAATCAACATGAATTATATTATTCACACATCATATCATTGGATAGATCACCCTAGTCTTCTTTGAGTAAAGACATGGTACTGGCCAAAATTATTTATCCATAATACACCTTACACAACAGCTTGTAATGACATGTATGTTGCCAGTACTTAGGTATGCCTTTTCCCCGGGTGTAATCATTATCTTCTTCTGCCAGGACATCTTGCATATACCTCTGTGCAACAAGGAGCACGACTTCATCTAAAACAACCAGGTCGAAGTCCTGCAGAATTTTTTAAAAAGTTGTCAGAAAAAAAAATTTCCAAAAATATATATGCATTAAATGTTATGTGGGAAAATATTATTTTTTGTGTTATGCAATGAAGCAAAAGTGTAAATATACAAACAAATGCGCAAATACCACCGACTATCGGATACGTGAGCGTGAGGTGGTAATGCAAATGTACAAGAAAATCAATTTTATTCTGAGTCTAAGAAGCGACTTTAGCGAGACCTTTTAATACCGGTTCTGATTACAATGATACAAGTTATCATATTTTTAGTTGGTTTATCTTACAACGTAACACAATCTCACAAACACGACAAGTAAACACTTTCAAGAATGGCCCCTTAAAGGAACCTCTTATTGTCATTCTTGTACTTTATGATATATAATGAGAAATCTATAAGCAATACATATATTGTGTGTGACTATAAAGAATTAAGGAGAAGGACAGACGAATAAATACGAAGAATAAGGCAATAATTACATCAAAAGAGAAATATATGCTTACCTCGACTTCCATATTTGTTTACTTGCGTCACGTGACACTGCGACTACGGAGAATATCGGTAAATTCCGTTTCTGCATAATTAATTAACAATCCGTACAGAAAATCGTTATATTTTCATTAATTAAACTTACAGTTGTACATTTTTTGAAACTGAATGACCTGTAATTACTCATTATTTCTACTAAACTTTTCATAATATCATGCATTTGCAACAACAAAAAAGTCAAAAATCTTTAGTTGTATGCCTTTAATACTGATTACCTAGCAGCTAGTACCATTTTTTAAAAATATAAATCTCTAGTATCAATCGACCGGGGTTGGAACCCACGACCTCACTCATCGGAAGCTGAGGCTCAAACCACTTTGGCTTTGGAGCCGTATGAATGATTACCTAGCGACGCCGCAGCTAGTACCATTTTTTTAAAATAATAAATCTCTAATATCAATCGACCGGGGTTGGAACCCACGACCTCACGCATCGGAAGCTGAGACTCAAACCACTTTGGCTTTAGAGCCGTATGAATGATTACCTAGCGAGTCCGCTGCAAGTACCATTTTTTAAAATTATAAATCTCTTGTATGAATCAACCAGGGTTGGAACCCACGACCGCACGCATCGGAGGCCGACGCTCAAACCACTTTGGCTTTGGAGCCGTATGCATGCATAATGAATGAATTACATACTATATAACGTGTAAAACGTTATTGGCTGTCTGATTAAAGTTTACATCTTAATTTAAAGAAGTGAAAATGAGCATGTGGAGCCTGCATATTTTGTTTTAGTTTGGTAGGTGCACATCTGCAATAAGGTCAAGGTTCATACTCTTTAACCCAAATTATCCTCATCAACCATACACCAAGATAAAGGGAATACAAATTTATTTTGACAATACCTAACATATACAAGTTCTTTTGTTTCAAACATAACTATTGTAACCAATAAAAGAAATAGCTGGGAAGTGGTTTCTATAAATATCTAACCCTATGCCAAATACAAAAACGATAGAGCGTCACCTTCCTGGGAAATTTCATTTATGGAACTTTCAGAATGTAACTTTATCTCAAACTGACGTAAACGTTTTTACAGTTAATGATGATTTGAAAATTTAATATATGCTCAGAGAAAAATATTAGTATTGTAATAATTAAACACCAACTAGACATAACATATAATTATTGAATAAAGCCAACAAATATACTTGTCCTAATAGAGAAAGAGATAGATTTATACTACGAAGCTTCTTTGAAATACTAGTGAATTATCTTATTATTAAAATTACATCCGATGAAGTCGTATGAATCACACACTATAAAGGAAGCAATATAATACGTTTGTACACGTTAAAGTGTATCTGGAACTAGACTATCTTTGTCCTTGAGGTGCTTGATGTCAATATTGTATTCATGGAACATTCAACTCCACGTTCATAATCTCCGATGTTTTTATCTTCCTAATAATATCAAAGGAGATGCATCTCTGAATTCTTTAATTGGCGGAGCTAAACTAATACACGCTTCAATGCGTGGCAAAGCCAATATCAACGCCAAACATTCCTTCTTTATGGTACAATTTTTTCTCTGGTACTTGTTAATTTTTGTTAATTTTTCTTTTACATACATTGGTTGATCTACACAATATATGTCTTCTAGAATCAATACTTCAACAACCCTAATAGCACTTGTATGAATGATACATAGTAAATATTCATTAACTAAACCAATAGACAATACAACTGACATACACATAACAACAGGAATCACACGCAACATTACATGCATCATCTCAAGGCCATAACAGCAAACAAAGTTACCATATCATACATCTGCTGCACTAAAGTCTGAATTTACTAGTTTTATTTTGAAATTTATAGCGTGTTTTGAACTGAAACATTGTTTACGTGTGTTCTAGGTGTGCATGTGTGCATGTGTGTTTGTTCAAAGAAGCAACCAGTTTTAAAATCTCAAACGTTGATGCTACTATTTACTACCAGTACCTACACGTGGAAATGATGTTGTCAAAACTACTGGGACCGCGTTAGTGCCAAAACTGCTGTAAATAACGTCTCTATCAACACTATTGTAGACGACGTTACTACCAGAACTATTGAAGACAACGTCATTATCATCACAACTTGAAGCGACGCTGCTATCAACACTAATGCAGACGACGTTACTACCAGAACCATTGAAGACAACGTCATTATCATCAGTACTTGAGACGACGCTGCTATCAACACTACTAGGGATGACTGGAGATGAAGTTACTGAAGATGAAGCTGTACTGACTGAAGAAATTGTCACTATTATCGCTAATTAAACAATGTTACAACAAACTCTACTGACGACAAGGTCATTATCAGAACTACTGGAGACAACGTCACCGTCAGGACTACTGATGAAAACGTCACTGTCGTCGTGACTGGAAACAACGTTAATGTTAATAAAAACATTACTGAACACAACGACACTATAATCGCTAATGGAGACAACGTTAGTGTCCTCGATACTGAAGACAACTTTACTGACAATGAAGGCAATGAAAAAGATGAAAATGCACTGTACAAATCAAAGCCGTGTATACAGTCTAATCATTATTGCTCTTTATGTTTGAATGTTTGTCTAGCAAAGAAAGATTTGTAATTTTTTAACCCCCACAAAGCAGATTTATTTATTTATTAGCATTTTTTCCAATTAACTGCAACACAAATTAAAACATGTCCGCCTGCAAACTACCTTAACCTGACAGGTTCATACGTACGCAGGCAAGGTAAGAACAAGTAGCATAATATGGTAGCATCTCTAACACAATTTAGCAATGCCATCTTAAAGTTACAGTTGAATACATCAATTGATGCAGAATATATGTGTCAATGCAACACCTGAAAATCCTTATATTTCATAAGCTTTCTGCTTAAACAGGCAAGACAGCAACTCCAAGCAAATCAGGGCAAAATCCTTAGTCATAGCATACTACTATCTGAAGGTTTTAACATAGAATCACACTGTCCCAAATCTTTATACATAGAATCACACTGTCCCAAAGCTTTATATGTAAAATCATACTGTCCCAAAGCTTTATATATAGAATCATACTGTCCCAAAGCTTTAGATACAGAATTACACTGTCCCAAAGCTTTATATATAGAATCACACTGTCCCAAAGCTTTAGGTATAGAATCATACTGTCCTAAAGCTTCATACATAGAATCATACTGTCCCGAAGCTTTAGATATAGAATCACACTGTCCCAAAGCTTTAGATATAGAATCATACTGTCCTAAAGCTTTATACATAGAATCATACTGTCCCAAAGCTTTATATATAGAATCATACTGTCCCAAAGCTTTAGATATAGAATCATACTGTCCCAAAGCTTTATATATAGAATCATACTGTTCCAAAGCTTTAGATATAGAATCATACTGTCCCAAAGCTTTATAGATAGAATCATACTGTCCCAAAGCTTTAGATATAGAATCATACTGTCCTGAAGCTTTATATATAGAATCATACTGTCCTAAAGCTTGATACATAGAATCATACTTTCCTAAATATTTGGACATAGTGTAGTACTATGTCCAATAGTTAGACGAAGCATAAAGCTGTCCCAAAGCTGTAGATATTGTATAGTACTGTTACATAGTTTTAGACATGGAACAGTACTATCCAAAGATTTACCCATAGCGTAGTATTATCCCAAGTTGTAGACATAATATAGTACTGGCCATGAGTTTTAAATATAGTGTAATACTGTCGCAAAGGTTTAGACTGTCGCAGACATGTTTCAGACATAATATATTACCATTCAAACGTTTCAGACATAATATATTACCATTTAAACGTTTCAGACATAATATATTACCATTCAAACATTTCAGACATAATATATTACCATTCAAACGTTTCAGACATAATCTATTACTGTCCAAACATTTCAGATATAACATAATATAGACGTAGTATAATAATATGCTTATGTTTAGACACAGTGTATTACTATCCCAAGCTTGTATACATTATATCTACTGTCACAGTGGTTATATAATACTAATATTGTTTCAAATTTCAGACACATAATAGTACTATCAAAAGGTTTGGACCCATTACTATCACAAGGATTTAGTCATAAACTATTACTATCCAGAAGTTTCTGCATTAGTATGGTACTTATCTAAAGTTTTAGACATAAAATATTACTATTCCAAATGTTTATACTTAACTTAGTACCATACCAAATTTTTATACATAAAATAGTACTGTGCCAAAATTTTAAACTTAATTTAGTACGATGTCAAAGTTTAGTACTGTGTCAACGTTTAATACATAAAATAGTCATAAATGGTTAGATTTAATTTAGTACTATGTCAAAGTTTAATACATAAAATATTAATACATACAATAGTCCCAAAAGTTTAAACTTAATTTAGTAATATGTCAAAGTTTAATACAAAAAATATTACTATTCCAAAAGTTTAGACTTAATGTATTTACTATGCCAACGTTTTATACATGAAATATTACTATCCCAAATGTTTAGACTTAATTTAGTCCTTGCGAACAGGGTGCATAAAACATGGTGTCAAGAAGAACCACATGCAACAACTTAATCGGCAAATATGTACCATATCTAGCTTCCATGACCCTGTCCGTCTGTCTGCAATCTGACTGAAAATTCGTATTACGCCGTATGTTTATATTGCGCGGTGAGTATGTCGCGGCAGGAAATGTTACAGTGAAACATTGCATGTGTGTTACACACACTCTACCTGGAAACATACTCAAATTCTGTTACACAACAAAAGTAAGGCGCTTACGAGATAGCCTTCGCGAAAGATATAGACATACTCAAGCATGAAACATACATTGACAATGATTGAATAGTATCCTTCTATGTCTGAGAAAATTGTAAGGCCATACAAAATCGGTAAGTTATATTTCGAAGAAACGTTGGACCTTATCATAGGCAGCTGCGTTCGACCTTTTCCACATTGAGGTCCTTCTCATGCTATCACAGTAGCAGAGACAGTGATAGTCGCTGCTGCAAACATCAGTGCAGTGCAGGGTTTAGGTGTAGACCTCTTTCTCTTAGGTTTGTGCAACAACATTTTATAGTTTTACTCAAGTATTTTCACTCTGTTAAAATGTCTTGTCAGACACTGATAGCTTCATTTACAGTCTCCTCCATCAGTTCGCTGTTCAAAATGTTCTTCATATTGTCCTATTGCATTCTTTATCCGTCTTCTTCATGTTGAACAAATGTGTCTTCTTCTTGTTAGAGTTGCAAATAAGTCTCCGACGCTTCCTTCAGTTTCTTGAAATCGTCATGGACTCGTCATTATGGGGAAGGACCCACTACAAGCACACTATGAAAGACCCACTACAGGCACACTACAACGCAAAGTCTTCATTTCAGCAATGATATGGTATACATGAACACTTCAGCAATAGTATGTCGTAGAAAGACTACAAGCTATGTGCTACTGGAACAATACAAAATCAGTTCTACACTAAACTATTTAATACTAAGACATTATATGTAATTTGTTCTCTCAACTGTGTGCTACCTGGAAACATTACAACTCAGTTCTGTACTACACTGTATGATACAGGAACCGTAATAAATCAGTTCTGCACTACACTGTGTTCAACAGGAACACTTCGTCAGTTCTGCACTACACTGTGTTCAACAGGAACACTTCGTCAGTTCTGCACTACACTACGTTCAACAGGAACACTTCGTCAGTTCTGCACTACACTGTGTTCAACAAGAACACTTCGTCAGTTTCGCAGTAAACCGTGTTCAACAGGAACACTTCAAAACAGTTCTGCACTAAACTGTGTTCAACAGGAACACTTCAAGTCAGTTCTGCAATACACCGTGTTATACAGGAACACTTTAAGTCAGTTCTGCACAACACTGTGTTCAACAGGAACACTTAAAGTCAGTTATACACTACACTGTGTTCAACAGGAACACGTTAAGTCAGTTCTGCACTAAACCGTGTTCTACAGAAACAGTTCAAGTCAGTTATACACTAAACCGTGTTCTACAGGAACAATTTAAGTCAGTTCTGCACTACACTGTGTTCTAGTGAAACACTTCGAGTCAGTTCTACACTACACTGTGAGCTTCTGCAACTGTAAAAGTCGATAATATTAGTTGCACTATAAAAAAGAATCAAGACATATTTTCTTTGTATTTCTGATATGTGAATTTGTTTACCATGAAAGGAAACACAAACTCTCATTTTGGAAAGGGTTGCACTGTTAAATTTGGCTTCCAAAACCTAGGTCGTTTTAGACTTCGTCCTGCGTCCTGGAAATGAAACGTGTGTGTTTGTGTTCTTAATTTAATGCGAGTCAGACTGCATAATAACGCAATCGGTAATGTTAATTGAATGCAAGTTCAATTAAATAGTAATGTATTCAGTGTTCTGTATTGTATGCGAGTCCGACTGAATAGTAATATATTTAGTGTTCTTAATTAAATGCGAATCCGATTGAATAGTAATGTATTCAGTGTTCTGAATTGAATGCGAATCAGACTGAATAGTAATGTATTCAGTGTTCTGAATTGAATGGGAGTCAGATTGAATAGTAATGTATTCAGTGTTCTGAATTGAATGCGAATCAGACTGAATAGTAATGTATTCAGTGTTGTTAATTGAATGCGAGTCAGATTGAATAGTAATGTATTCAGTGTTCTTAATTGAATGTAGTCCGATTGAATAGTAATGTATTGAGTGTTCTGAATAGAATGCGAGTCAGATTGAATAGTAATGTATTGAGTGTTCTGAATTGAATGCGAATCAGATTGAATAGTATTCAGTGTTGTTAATTGAATGCGAGTCAGATTGAATAGTAATGTATTGAGTGTTCTGAATTGAATGCGAATCAGACTGAATAGTAATGTATTCAGTGTTCTGAATTGAATGCGAGTCCGATTGAATAGTAATGTATTCAGTCTTCTTAATTGAATGTAGTCCGATTGAATAGTAATGTATTGAGTGTTCTGAATTGAATGCGAGTCAGATTGAATAGTAATGTATTCAGTGTTGTTAAGTGAATGCGAGTCAGATTAAATATATCTTTATAGTAATTTAGTCGGTGTTCTTAATTTGATCCGAGTCCGACTGATTCGTAATATAGTCAGTTGTCTTAATTCATCGCGAGTCCTACTGAGTCGTAATGACCGACTAATCTTATTCCATGATCCCAGATATTCCGAACGTCTATAATTGTATAAATATACAGTATATTACATTCAGATAACCAGATGAAGTGCCAAATTACAGATGTTTCATGACATGTTCAAAATATAGCAGACATGACTTTTAATTTGGAATGATTTGTAACTTTATAAGGATAATTAAAGCTTATAGAAAAATACATTAATTGTTCAGGTTTTCTCTATGTTTATATAATTTAAGCTGAGCTTCTGGATTCTAGATGCGGAAGCACACTGGTTGTTATTTGAAATTTTGAGATTTTGTTTTTAAAGTTGTTGGACCCTTTTAAGGCACGTGGCAATATTGTTCTCTGTGTGTGTGTGTGTGTGTGTGTGTGTGCTGTGATTAGGATTTTTATTGTAGTTTTAACACTTTTTAAGTATTATGACTACGATGTCTGCATTGTGGCAGTTTATAGTGATGTCTAGCACTAGGGCATCATGCCACAGACGTGTAGCATTATGTCCCACCCAGTAACATTATCCTGTCACCAGGCCAACCAGTCCTAACACCAACCTCTTAATGCTGAGGGAGGCAGCTGTTAGTACCATGTTTTTAATTATTTGGTATGACTCTGCCAGGGATCAAACCCATGATCTCCAGCCGAATTTTTTGTCTAGACAGATGAGGAGTTAGAATAATAGTATAGCTACTACAAAACCCATCCACCCACATAAGTAAACACCAGTGACGTCTTTCAATTTTGTTCGGGGAGCGGTGGGGGTGGGGTGGGGTGGGGGTGTAAATCATAACGGGCTTGTTAATTTTCGTATATAGGCTACATCAATTGTACATACAAATTCATTCACCCAACGCCCAATGCCCTCCCCAAATGACTTCCCTGGTACAAACGTAAATAGATGTCTCTGCTTACTTCATTCTAATCATCTCTATGTTGGCCGGATTGGCTCTCTATATCGATATAAATATATGTTTATGTCGATACTTAAATATTGTACAAAAAACGTTTATTTGAAAAGATATTCAAGCAATTTCAAAGAGCAAATAATCAGCCTTTGTTAAATACGTTGCCTTGAACATGCCTGAGCGTGCCTCTATTGACAAAGAAATACGAAGACATGTTCTTAATAAATGCATGAGTGGCGCAATGCAGTATTGACCTTGTGTAACCAAGAGCTCACATCCTCGTATAGTCAATAGTTTTCGGCGGTTGCATTGTTGTTTTGTTATAGGGTAAAAAAAAATACCACTGTAATAAGATAAGAAGATAACGAAAGATTTGTTTAACGTCGGCATGATTTCAAACAATACAAGCTCATAATAAAGCTTTTGCTGACATTACATAACAAGCAAAAAAGATTTAAAACAAAGTTTGATTTACAAAACACACTTCACATCAAAAGACAGATGCAAGTGGACAAAACGCACAGCATAATATGACAAAGGCATTATTAAATGCAGAAATTTAAAAGTTAATTAGGTATTTGAATAAATTGAAAACAGAAATTAGGACAATTTAATAAAAAAACTTTGTTACTAAGTATTAAATGTAAAATTGTATATTAAAATTAAATGCAGAAGTACTAGTTAAGGACCGAAAATGTTGAACTGTGGCTTATAACTTCCTTGCAAAGAAAGGAGCCAACACTAGGGAAATTGATTGTAGACAAGAAAAGGACTGATACTTTAAGAAGAAACGGTAGCGTACTTAACAGTACACAAGACAAGGTCTGAATTTTAAAAAAAGAACTAACAGTAGGGCACTTGACTGTGTACAAGACAAGAACAGATGCTTAAAATAGAGCTAATATTATGGCACTTCACATTATATAAGACTTGGATATATTCTTAAAATGAATACAAGACAATGACTGACACTTATCAAAGAACATAGGACAGATATTTAAAACGAATACAAGACTACGAGAGATACTTAAAAAGAATGGAGCTAACACTAGGATACCTGACAGTACACAACATAAGAGCAGATACTTAAAAATGGAACTAGCAGTAGAGCATTTGATAGCACACAAGATGAGGACAGATGCTTAAAAATGGGAATAACAGTAAGGAACTTGACAGTATCTGTATGAATAGATATCTTCATAACAATGTAAAAAGGATATCGTATATACTTTATGAAAAGTTTTTCTTAGGAGGGGGATAAATGGTTAATTGACTTGGTCATGTCGGCTAACCCATGATTGTTGCCACAATAGAATGACTATGAATTAAGTTCTAGCAAAATATTCCTTCAAAATGCATATATCAATGTGATATATATAACGATGGTAGACAATATTGGTTGTAAAGATATGATTCATTCATTCATTCATTCATTCATTCATTCATTCATTCATTCATTCATTCATTCATTCATTCATTCATTCAAGCCCGATTGCTGTAAAGCAATGATAATACAAAATCCGAGATATGTTTGCTTATTTTACACTCAGTTATTATTCCAAGACTGGCTAAGCTTCGGCATTATATCTATCATCCGTTACTTATATTAAAGAAAATGTATTGTTAAAGGAAGACTGTTAAGTCCCTGAATTTTGTTTTACTTTGTAAGCCTACACCCACTCCACCACGCAACTCAAACAAAATGTATGTCAAGAAATGTCCCATTGACATGTAATTGTTGTAGGATTCATGGAAAAAAATTGTCATTAATATACCGGTAAGAAGCTCCTACGGGTAAGTTTACTCTGCAAAACATAAAGCGTTAGAAATCATGTAATATTTTACATATATTTTGTACATGTCATTTTTGTACCTTATGTAGTCTTTGTTTTCATGAATAACAAAGTACATTTGCATATTGCTATAGTAAAAATACATATTATTTCAATTAAACATTCATGTTGGTTTAGTAAATCCGCCGTGTACTTAAACGTACTTGACTCCCCCTACAAGTTTCATTAAGCTTAACCTAACGCCACCAGGTTTGAATGGGAAATTACGAATCAACAGTACAAATACCTCAAACGGATGTTAATACTTTCATTATTAAGACAGTATCACACTTCTATTAGTTGTATAATATAATATTTTGAAAGATACGAAATTAAAACAACGTACCTTTGTCCCAAATGAGAATTTTGACCGTGCTAATCTCATATTACTCTACCTGGGACTGCTTGATGTGGTATGTGTTTGCGCATGACTAGACCGCAATGTTTCGCCATTATGTTATATGCCTGATTTTGCGCACTTTCCACGCGTAAGCTGTTGACAAACTTAGCTATGGAAAAACAAATATTAGAACTATCGACTCGAAAAATCATATTGCCCTGTATGACGACGCTAGTGAAATGAAGTTTGCTGCTAAACAAAATTTTCAGAAGAACTGATTTCTCGTTTAACTCAGAAAGCCAAACGATAACACACTATGCTACACAAAAATAACAAACGACGTGGCGGACAAACAAACCACATGTCAATGCTAATATACATAAAAAATAATAAAGAATTGGAAAGAATATACAAAATGGACTGGACTTGATGTTTATCAAACAGGCATAAATACATATTTAACTTGGACTGTGACACATGTATAGATTTCTCTGGAATTCACAAATTTCCGATTTAAATATTCACTTAATTATCAATAAGTTTGCTTCGAAACCATTCAAATCCCGTAAACAGGGTTTGACCTTGGACTCAAAGTTTAGAAAATATCTTAAAATCATGTTAATTGTCCAGTTGGTCAGATATCTTCTCTTGATCACTGACAAAGATAAAGAACGCCGTATAATTTAATATATATAACATTTCATCATACAGTCATGTACACCGGTATATGCCGATTTTCACCCCTTTATCAGAAAACGATATGTCTGTCACTAATAATCTACCAGCAAACTGTAAAGCGTGTTTTATGTTTTAAAGGTTAACTGTCTTAACATTAAAGTTTATTAGATGGCCACTTAATCTATTAATACAGAGTTCCATATCCCTGCCGACGTTGATCTGTGATCGTTGGCAACAACACATCACCAGAAGGAAAGTCAGCTTATCGCTTTGATAGACTACATATGTTTGATAATTGATTCGTGATTAAACAATACAAGTTAAAGCACTCCTCTTTCTTTTTCTTAGAAGTGAAATAAAGCAGTCATTGTCTGCTCCATTCGTGTTAAATAATCTGTCGGAGATAATAAGTGTACTTTTGTACAGAATTGATTGTACTCCAGTCGCGAATCAAAAGATTTTAGTCACCAGTTCACACACCACCATTCGCAAAGAACATTCCTCTACATAAAAAAAATTGATAGTGTCAAATATTTTGTTAATCCTCTAACTCTTCCTTTGGAATTCCATTTAGTATGGCAAGCATGTAAGTAGTAGAAGGACGTGTAGCAAGCAAAGTCTTCTGGTCCTTGTCCAGTTGAACAATGTCTGACCACTGGAACACTTCCATCTTAAACACCCTCTTATAGCATTCAGGAACAAGTGGTTTAATCACTTGTATTTTGACCAACTCTCGGTTAATGCGTTATCACAGGGAAACCACGAATGTTCTCTTGTAAAGCATCGACGATCATGTCAGTCAATGTTTATATCACGTCAAGGGCCACTTCTGAATGTCTCTAAGTTTTATTTAAAATATTCTCCTAGAGCGAAAGAAATTTATATAGTGACCAATGCCAGTCAGGGTAACGGTCAAGAATGGTAATACAATCTGATGTAAACGGTGTAATGCAAAATGATCGGACAAGGGAATCCTTGTTCCAGTGAAATCTGACGCGTTGGTTGAATTTTGTCGCTTTCTTCTTGTGAATTTCTCAACAAAAAAGTTCTACAGTCATCAACTGAGATTTTGCTCTGGCAAGTTCCTGCCAAACGTCCTTGCAGATTTTGTCTTGAAATTTGTTTAGTAATCCTTGAATATCATTTTTAAATGGGGTTTAAACACTTGTCAAGATGTTTTCCAAAGTTTGTCTCCTAGCCAAGCTGGTTTCTTAAACGACATGGTATGCCACTTTAATTTATCATCGTAGCGACAGAGAAATCTTGCTATTTTGCTAACCTTACTTTTCTTATCTCAGTCTAGTCATCTCAGACCAATCGTCTCAGTCATGGTGTCCACTCGATGAGAACTACTTTTAGCAAAATTCTGCTGTGCCATAGTTGTTCTCAAATAAAACAACAACAACAACAACAACATCAGCAAATAATATATAACCAAAACATAGTTATTTAAGGTCAATCTGTCTTAGAAAACAAACCAAAACAAAAACATTTTGATAGAGACAAATACACACACGCATGCTATTTCGAGGTTTTGATATTATGTTAGTTCGTTCTAACTAGCATGGTCAAGTTTATCCAGGACTAGCTCAGTACATTTTAAGAACATTAAATGCAGCTAAAGCAACTGAACTAGTTGTAAACACATCGCGTGCAACATAGTATATACTGTTAGCTACATTTAATGAAGCTGACCTGAAAATTTAATGTGCTACAGATAGGATAAAATTCTCAATGTTGTTTGAAATTAACTATGTCAGAAAACACTGATCTATGCACATAAGACTATATACCTATACACTTCATTGCATCCCAACTCTCTAAACAAGAATGGGAAACGTAGCAACAGCCAGAAATGGGTTATGTCAAACATGCTCTTTTATAATTTGGTTAAGCATCTCCGTTGTGCTCCAGCTGAATATAGATGCAATATTTATTGACAAATAATACACTTACCAGCCAGAAGGAATCATTTATCCCTCAACACAATAATTCATAAGAAAATTTCACTTGCCATATTTCCAAGACAGAAATATAAATTTTCAAAGTATCCGTGAACTTGAACGTTTAGCACATTGCTATCTTCTGGGGTCCGCACATTTTCTTTTTCTTCTTCTGACACTGTCACTAACACAGGTTTAAAAGTGACTTTTTTCACTCGACGATGGATTTTACGAACACAACTCTTGGGCATAATGGGATGCTTCGTTTGTCCAAGCCTCAAAATCCCAACTCTTCCAGTCACGTACATCTGTCCAATGAGGGTGTAAATCACAAGCTACACACACATCCTCGTACACCGCTTCCGTACGTAAAAGTTGACGAATTTTTCTGTCCTGTAGAGGTCGAGACGTATCCAGATGAAAGCGTAAGGCTTTTAACATAATGAGTCTCTCGTGGACTTTTCAAGGATTCAACATTCTATCTTTTCTGTAGGTATTGTTCGTAAAGTGTCCAGAAGGGATCGACAGGTAAACGAAATCCCAGAAAGCAAGTCACTAAAACACACACTACACGTCGACCCCAATGAATGGGACACAGTTCTTGTAATAAGTGTTCGTAATCCTTCACCGTGTGAATATTCTCATTAATATCCTTCCACAGAATCTGTTTGATCACAAGTGATAAAGGTTGTGGCATGCTCGTTCTATTTTTATGTCGAAGATCATAAGTGTACAATCTGCACAGAATGATTTAAAATCTTCTCTAAAAGCGAAAGTGATTAATACAATGTGTAATGTCGTCCCACTGCCGTTCAGGGTAACGGTCAAGAAGGATAAAAAAAATCTTCAGATGTAAACGAACTAAATTCGAATCTGTAGAAGGTAGACTTGGTCCAGAGAAATATGACACGTTGGTTAATTTTTGTCACTTTCCTCTTGTGAATTTGACAACACAAAAGTTCTACAGTCCCCATTGAGATTTTTCTTTAGCAAGGCCCTGCCAAACGTCCTTGTAGATCTTCTCTTGCAATTCGTGTGGTAATCCTTGAATATTATCTTTTAGAGAGGGTTTATATATTGGTCTAGATTTGTCTCCAACCCAAACTGGTTTGTTAAAGGACATGGAGCAGTATTGTCACTTTCAATCACTAGGTCCCACTAAAGGTAGGTATTGACAATTCGGAGACCATCGAGCATGTTCCAGGTAAGCGGAATCTTTCTGTTCCCATTCGTAAATTGACACACCACAACTGAAACACTTGACTTTTTCTCCTTCACCCAAGTAGAAAAATCCGGCTCTGGCTAATTCTTCAGGAATTGGTACGGGCAGATATTTTGGCCATTTATCTTTGAAGGTTTGGAATCGACTTTTAAAGTGACAGTATTCAGGCAAACTCGTAGGGAACGAATATTCGACTCACCTCACTTCAGTTCGATGCAGGTACGGTGAAATTCCTAGGAGTTCACGATAACGTGTGGCACCGCTTTCGCATCCTCAGGTTTGACACGCACAGCATCACTTTCCATGGTAGATATAGGGGTTGTAGTCATAGCAAAGTTCCCACGATGTCCTGCTGAATCGCTAAGGTCGCAGCGTCTGGCATCACTACAATCGCAAGGTTTAGCATCGTACTCCACTTGATAATTCCCAGATTTAAATGATGCCTGTTTAAATGGATTCATCTTCTTTCGCTTGGTCGTTGTAGTTACAGATGAACTATTGGTCTTGGACAATGTCCCTTTTAATATGCTGCCCAATCTCGACGTGACCGCACGGTAGAGTGAAGTGACTGGGAAGTCGTACTCTTTTTTGGCTAACGATTTGGTGGGTGGGTAAACGGACAATCTTGTGCGGTTTGTGGGTGGTCACTTTAAACGTTTCATCCTGTCCATACTTCAAGGCTTCTTGTAGCACGTCAAAGTTCACCACTCGACTGGTGCGATAATTGAGAGTCAATACTTTCACTTTACATTCGGTGTGCATTTCTCCTTGTGGGTCTCGGTATTCGTAGCCGTTATTTTTAGGACCAGCCACTTGCAAAACATAGAATCTTGTCGTCGGGATGTTCATCGGTCCAGGCTCCTAAACGGTTTCCTTCGATGACAGGGTTACACTGGTTCGGTCGGTGAATGTAGATGAAACTGTCCGTGTCAAAATACAACACACGATCTCCTAACAGTTCTTACACTTCGTACAATTTTAAGCGAGCGTGGGCTGTCACGTAAGCCGCAATGATGACATTTCCAAATTTGTCGGCTTCTACAAGGTCTAGTTCTTCTTCGTAATTGACTAAGATCAAGTCCTCACGAATGACGTCCACGTGTTTCATGTATTTGGTTTTGTCGTGAATCATCTGGAAGTAGCGAGAAGGTTGGGACAAATACTCCGTCTTGGGTAAAGACGGTCGTTGTGCCATTTTACCCCACAAGCAATTTAACATCACTTTGGCTAACGATCGCCTTCCTTCGTTTTTCTCGATGTGGTCTAAAATGATGCCTTCCAGCTCCTGATCTTTTTCTTTGAATATCTTTTGGTCCTCGGGAGTGTGGCACCAGGAAGGATAGCCGCTAGCTTCTTGTTTCAGTTTTAAAAAGGCATCCACGTAGTCTGCAAAAATACCTTTCCGTGTCTCGTCGCCCTAGTGGTATTGTTGTGTCTTGGGAAAGTGGTAAATTGCGTACACTTCTAGCAGTTGATATCCCAGGTCTAGAGCTTTAAACAATTCCACGCTAACCCACATTCCTGTCAAGGCACGTTCGTCCTGGGTGTGCTGACAATGTTGGTTTTGGTTGGAAGTTTCAGCACAAGTTCGACACAAAGAACACATCAGTTTTACTTGGCAATGGTGAGACAAAACGGGATGGTACATGTCCGTGGGAGGCAAGACTTTGCACTTGATCAATCCTTCGTACTGGCGTATGTGGTCCAAGTCAATGTGTTCTGTCATTAATTCTGGATGCCCTACTGGAAAGTGACAATATTTTCACACGTAAGGATACAGCAAACACACGTCCAAGTACTTGATTTCTTCTCCCTTCTCCTCGTTTACTTGGTACAGCAAACAGGTGGCATTCGTTCGTCCTCCGTACAAACTATCCCGGGGGTTCAGGGGGCCTACCAACTTGTAACTTTCTACGATGCGTTTAAACTCGGGATCGGTTTTCAAACGCTGATCGTACTCGTGTTCCCACTTTTCCACTACCTGGTATCCTTTCTGTTCTAACTTCAAACGTCGCTGATAAGTTGTCTGGTACAAGACTTCCATGGTCCGTTGTGAAAACTGATTTTTGGTGTCACGTTGAGGGTAGCACATGGGACATCCGTGAAATAAGCATCCGTTAAACTCGTACACGATCTGAGGGTTTTTTAAGTCCCAACCATCCACCGAATACATTCCGATGGTCTTTTCGCCTCCTCCGTTGCGAGCGTGTTGGATCCAATTGCCTTCCTTGTCGCACACGTGATGTAGCCAACGTAGGGCTTTGACCGAGTATTGACGCTTGACAAACTTCGTCGTTTGAGGACTGATGACAGTCAAGGTGTTTTCGGGCATGAATCGATGGCGGTACACTGAAGAACACGCTTCTTTCAAAGGATCGATCCCTCTGTACTTCATGAAGAATTCTCGAAATTTTAGACAGCAACGTCGTAAAATGCCCACGACAGATCAACAGTACTTTAACATTTCTTCTTAAAAGTCTAAGGGGTCCGAGGCGTGAGTCTGGTACCAAGCATGGAAAGCTTCTCGTTGTTCGGTGCGCATGTTATCGGGGTCGTAGTCGTCAGCCTCAGGTAAATGGGGTAGAACGGCATGTTGATTGACTTCGGTATTGAAAAAGTGTGAAAAATAACCTTTGGCCATTTCTGTCATTCCAAACGTTTTAGATATGCGCCTCAAAGACATGGCCAAGTAACACATTGAATCTTTAAACTGTACTTGTCCTGCTTGCATAGAAATAATGTTGGCTCCGTTTAAAGTCACTTGAGGACGTTCGGTACTTTGTTCCGCATAGTATCTGAGCAGAAATTGCCCATCGTATCCCGAGAAATTGTGAGCCATTACCGTGGCATGGCGATGACAATCTCCATAACGTTTGATGTCTTCTGGACTCCACGTTTCGTCGATGGGGTTTAGGATCCATTGGGCAAAATCGGCTAGCGTGTTTGACCCTCGAAAGATTTTTTCACGTCCTCTAGGAATCTTGCTGCGGTGAGGGCAATGACTAAAGATAGGTTCTTGGATGCACTTCTCGCACGCAGGGTGAGCCACGCAGAAATTAGGAATGTGAATACCAGTCTCTTGTATGCATTCGAAATCAAAAAAGATAAAATTCCCTTTCTTCTGGGTATCTTCTGGTTGGGGTTGGTATTTTTGAATACAGCATTTGTGTTCCAAGTCCACGATTTGGTGACAAATGTGACATCGTTTTTTCCCTCGACAAACGTGAAACTTGGCATTACTGATACGTATGCCTTCTCCACAAGTAGGGCACAATCTTAGAAGCTGACAGGTACTTTTCTGCTGTGAACCTTGCGTCTTCAAATGTTGTTGGTAACAGGTAAGACTGACAAAAATGCGCTGACAAACAGGGCAATGCACTCGTACATGTTATTTGTCCAGACAAGGTTGAGAGGCCAAACATCCCTCACATTTCAATCCACAATGCTTGTGTTGTTCTCGATTGTTATAACCATAGTCACATTTTTCACAGTAGTAACCGTATCCCAGGAATCCAGTGATACTAGTAATGGTATCAAAATGACCATCGTGATGATAGACGTGAATATATTTTCCGTCTTTGAAATCGTGGCCTCGAAACAAAAGAGGACCACGCACTTCATGACGGTGTACTTTCAAGGTGTAATGTGGAGCCAAGGCACCTTGCAATTTTTGCATTTCTGGAATACCGCAAGGGGTGTCTTTGGATATCCCCGCTTGCTGTAACAGGAGTTTTGCTTTACTTCGTTGTTTGACTCGGTCCAATTGTCGAATAGTTTTCCAGGCTCTTTTCCATTCTATCGTGTCGTTCTTGTTGGCATACGTTTGTCCCACGACGACAGCACGGGATAAACACATCTGGTCTTGAGGATTATTAATTCGGACGAGGCTTAGTTTGGTGTTGCGAAGGCTGTCCACCAATAATACTTTTTTTGCGTTGTCCGGTCCCCTGAGGACGAGACACGTGGGTCATGAACAATATGGTTTGTCCATCGGTGATGTGAAACTTGTCGATTGATTGTTGCACATGTTGAATTTTGTCGATGACTTTGGAAGGTGTTAATTGTAATATGCTACTAACCTCGATCCAAACGGGAGACCTCAAATTATCGTGATGAATAGAAAGTCTTAAGCGATTGTCTTCTTAGGCTTGACATTGCTGTTTCAGTGCAGTTAACACAGAATCCCACACCTCGGTAATGAACCCTTCTGTATTCTCCAAAGGTATATTGGACTTGACATCTTTAAACCTTACTGCATACGTGTTAGCCGTTGTTTTAAATCTTCGAGAGGAAATCTTTACCGTCTCTCGAATGTGATAGTAATTTTCAGGTTTACTTAGGGTGGTGAACTTTGCTTGGACGTCGATTGTCTGGGTGCGGATTTGGGCACACTCATGTCATCTTCAAAATCACTGGCATGAATTTGAGCCAAGACTTCAGCTACTGTGCTATGCGATACATTACGTTTCTGTCTCTTACGGTCTTCTCCTTTCTCCATAACATGATGCGGTCTTTTCATCTTGTCTGCAAAAAGTCAAATGACTACATTTTAAAGACCATAACCCTATATATTCATGTCCGATCCGTGCATATATAAAGGGTCAGTGTCTAACCTTTCAGTATTCATTTTATTTTCACATTGAGCAGAACGATGGAAGAACCTACACAAGTTGAACTTCTCATCAGAGCTTTAGGTGGTGTCATTCGAAAGTTTTCTTCAGACAAGCCGACGGACTACTCTCCCTTCTTTCGAGATAAAAGTCAAGATACTTGCTATATCTGTAAGAAGAAATGACATTAGGCTACAGAATGTCTAGATCGCGATAAAAAAGGTACCAACAGAGACAAAGTCAAAATACCTGTTATCATTGTAAAGAGAAAGCACATTGGTCTCCAAACTGTCCTAAGAAACAAAAGGAGGAGAAGGAGGAGAGGGAAATGAATTCTGAAAAGGAGGAGCAGGAAGAGGTACCCTCCCCCAAGGAAGAACCCCGACACGTTAACAAAGACAATAAAAGAAGACGAAACGAAAGTGAAGAGGATGAAGAAGATAAACGTGACAGTAAAGAAATTAAAGAAACAGAAAGAGTGAACAGAAGAAACCTATGAAGTTTTTAAAGTGGTATTGTGTTATGTTATGTTGTGATATTGGATTGCAACGTTTGTACCAGAATACACCAGAGAGAAAATACGTAAGTGTCTCTTGGTTTTGATTTTATAGAATAGGAACCTACACTCACACATTCATTCACTTACACATACAGCGTGAGTTTAAAAAAATAAAAAAGGACTTTTGAGTTTTCATTGAATTTGGCAATTGAAATAAGTGTTTCTTTTCGAAATAATTTGAGTGGCCCTGAAAAGGACCGTTGGTGGTTTGTTCGTTTAAAACAAAACAAACTCAGAAACAGGACAAAACCATCTTTAGCTGTCTTAAGCCTTTGCCATGGCCAAGGCCTACTTCGGAACTGGTGGTTCCTGTCATTGATTTGGTAGAAATCACTAACGGTGGTATGGCAGACGTAGTCACAGTTAGATTGGGTTGTTTAGCTCGAGGTCGTTTTCTCTTCGGTCGTGATAATGAAGTCTGATACATTTGTTTCAGACTCCTTAACTCTGCTAAAATATATAAAAGTACCGTCGTGACCGTTTGATCGTTACTATTCTCTTTCTGTCCTTGGTCTTCTTTCTTCTCTCTTGCTGCTACTGTTTCTTCCTGGTGTTTCCTTCTTGCTTCTTCTTTTTCTTCCCGCTGTTGAATAAGAAAAGCTTGTTCTTCTACTTTCTGTTGTTGTAAAAATCACTCCAATTATTTTTTTGTCCCTGCTTAAAATCATTGACGTGTACATAAGAAGAAGCAGAAGGTAACGAAGGTTCCGGAATAAATTCTTGTGATGTTAGAAAATCCACAATATCCCAGTTAAAATCAACTTCTTCTGGATGTAGATTTGTCATGACTTTGGTAGTCACTGATGTCCAATTACTTGCTGTCTCTACTACTGGCTCATCCCAATTCATCGTCTTCTTAGTGTCCGACATCATTGACAGCTCTGTCGCAACGATTGACTGCGCACAGACGCTAGTACCTCTATATAGGGAAAGTGACGTTACAGACTGCTCTCTTCCGATTGGATGACTGTGACTGCTTTTTGTAACTCACGTTTGAATTGATGTATACACTCAATCCGTTTCGATCCGCTCTTCCCCTATAAATAACCGCAGTTCACGGTATTCGCTTCACCTGTTTCTCATCACAAGATGTGGACCAACGTAGAATCTTCTACCCTTGTTTCTACCATGTTATTACGTACTGACGTACCCATGTATGTCAGATCATCGTGGACTATCACTCGTATGACTGATACAGCCTTTCGAAAGAGAAGGATATATGTGGATAGGCAAGGTTGTTTAAAGAGAGTTCTCTATGGCCCAACAATGAGGATAAGTTTAAGGAAAAGAAGAAGATCTGTGAGATATCCTCTTTGTTAACAAGATACTGTTAATATTACACATAACGGCCCTTTTCAGGGCCACTCATATGCCTCGAAAAGATATTTGCTTTCTTTGCCTCCATTTTCCCCTTGTCGCTAGACAGACCCATATACAAATACAAATAATATTTCCCATGTTCAATTTCCCTTGTCGCTAGACAGACCCACCATGTTCAATTTCCCTTTGGTCCAAAGGGTCCCAAATAATATTTCCATGTTCAATTTCCCTTGGGTCGAGAAGGTCCCAAGCCCTTTTTGACTGGATTTTCCAAAGGGTCTAGATGGTCCCATATTACTACTTATACTATATATGAGTGGCTGAGTGGTCTAAAGTACTTACCATTTCAGATCACTGCCATCTCACCTCTGTCTTTGTGGTTTCAAGTCTCAGGCTTGGCCAATGTGGGTATTTGAGAAAGCTTGCCAGTAGCTTCTCATGGGTTGGTGGTTATTTCCAGGGTTTTTCTTGGTTCTTCCTCCTCCATTTATACTGGTGACTATGAATAGCCTATCTTGTACTGAAAAATGGCATTCAACCCTACAACAACAACAACGTTAATATTGTGTAATCGATACTACAGTATTGTTCTTGATAGGTCAGAATAGTGACATCTTCTGCCAGTGGAGGCAAAAGCAAAACAAACTTTACCCTTGTTCCAAGTGTTATCTTCTTGTTTGAATATTTAAAAAAAACTGAATTAGCAGTTTTCTGAAATGCAGATTTATAGAAGAGGCAATTTGAACCAGGTTCATACATAATCACTTAAAATTTGTCAGCCTTAATGCATGTTACTTTGCCATTGATTTAAGATACGAATGTTTTAAATATGAATATCACTTCTATATTATGATTACATTTTAATCAGTCTTATACAAACCTCTTGCATCCACTTGATGACACAGTCTGACTTTTTCGATAATGACAATCACTGAGTGTCATTGTCAAAGTTGTTACATGTATAATGTAGTAAAGTTTTAAATTATGTTCTTGTATTTTCCAGATATTTATTAAAATAAATATTGTAATCTAATTAGAATTTTTATATTTATCCTCATGATATCTTCTGTATTTCAGATGACTGGTGTGTAATAGAACTTGGGGAAAATGTTCAGTTGCAACACACAGGAAAGTAAAAAATGCACTATGATATTTTGAAGATAAAGCTAATAAACTCAAATAAGACTTGTGCTCATAAACCTGCAGTTCTCTACACTGAAAGTTGTTTTGATTCTTTGTTAAACGTTTGCTCGATATGAGTGGAGATCAACGATTATACTTCCTAATAGGTTAAAACACAACATCAATAGGCAACTTGGACTACTCTTTTTACCTACAATTAATTTGTATAAATATGTTTATTTGAATCAGAATCACAGACATAAGCATATAAGCGGCACAGGCGATAGATTTGAGCACAAGTCAAAATTTCTGAGCTCTTTTCACAAACTGCTGGAAGTTAGATACATATCAGATTAATGGTTCTGCTATGACATGGAGCATTACACAACAATGCCGGCACTGAATATCAATGCTTCAACCTTTTCAGTTCTTCCTGACTATACCCTAGCTCTGACAGCCACCAGTTGCTGCATGTCCATATTTGGCGCCATTTTCATCGCAGTGACATATTGTCTTCTCCCAAGGATTCGAAATTTTCCACGAAAACGTTAGCTTTATTTGACTTTTGCGGATATACTGACTGCATTTGGGAATCTCATGAGTACAATACGCTAAGTGCTTTTAAGAGATGGAGAGAAAATTGCAAACGATTCTGGAACCATATTTTACTATGCCAGCAAAAATGAAGTTTGTGTTATTCAAAGTTTCATTACAACATTTTCCAATATGGCTTCTTTTTTTCGGGACTGTGGTAATCGTGGTGTACATTTCACAGTAGTTGTGGATCCATCACAGGTATTCAAGGGTGTCAAGGCCGAATGTGTCTACCACTTGCTGAGCTGGTAAATTCCAGGTAAGTCATAAGAGAGTTAATATAAGATACTAAGAATGTTAATTGTTACCTCACCTGACGGTAAGAGTAAGCTAGTACTATAGCCCTATGTAGTTTTGCATCATACATCATTTGTCCATCTACAGTTACTTGTTGCCGCTCTGAAGGTCATATTTCTTATCAAACTTGGAATACATTTATTATAAGCGGATGAGCAGTGCATGCAATTCAGAGATTCGAATATGATTATCTTGCGTCTTTGATTTTCAGCTTGTTACAAATCTTGAAGTCATATTTCTGACCTGATTTTAGCAAACTAACAACCGCAGACAAGTTCAGTAGTTAGTGGAACTCAACATATTAAAGATAGAGCGTGCGCCTGATTGGCTGAATTTGTACCACTCCATATCCTGAATAGGATTTTGCTCATGTTTGGTAAATATCCATAGATCACCAAGATCTCGATAAAGTCATCCTGATTCAAATTCAGATCTCTGAGAATGGATATCTGACAGATAGACAGACTTATAAACTTGTAATTTCTCAATGAAGTTACAGCTTTCATATTTATGAATGTGAAAAATATCATTTGAAACATATTGTTGATGATAATTAATCCTAACATGAAATAACCCACTTTATCAGACATGTTATGATAAATGAGTGGACTAATTTATATTGATCTTCTTACTAGCAATGGATCTTTTAGGTTAGTAAGATTGTTGTTTGACTATGATTATACATATGATTCGCATAATCTTATTTGGAATCGTTGGTATGAGCATATTAACTAGCATGTATGTCATCTATTTGGTCGAACTTATTACCTGCCTTGATCAAACTTGAAACCAGGTTCATGTCACCAAGATCTTGGACACCTTCGACTGTAAACAAGAAACTATAAGCACTGAATCTGTTTTTTATCGTTGGGAAAATATTTATTAGATAATTATTAACTAGGTAAACTAGATATCGTATAAATTCTGGAAGACAGCTTATATATGGCTGTATCCAAACTCTGGAAGAGAGCTTACAAATGGCTGTATCCAGGGTCTGGA
The DNA here is from genome assembly GCA_030141615.1 of Unio pictorum. Taxonomy (NCBI): domain Eukaryota; kingdom Metazoa; phylum Mollusca; class Bivalvia; order Unionida; family Unionidae; genus Unio; species Unio pictorum. The sequence goes on from JARLTB010000442.1 coordinate 5,972,135, forward strand.
AGACAGCTTACATATGGCTGTACCCAAACTATGGAGGACAGCTTACATATTGCTGTATCCAGGGTCTCCACTTGGGTTTGCATTAATAGCTTAATATGAAATAATTTTGAAAGTGGCACTATTTATTACTGACTGGCGAATGTTGTTGGCAACAAATTTGTATAAAGTAAATTTTATATTTTGCATTGATATAAGTGACTCGGGCCAGCTAATATCACCTCTTTTCACTATCTGCAGCAGTGGGTGGATCATGTCGGTAGATGATAAATAAGACATTATTTGAACATAATTGCAGCTATCCGCTAGCTGTTAGTTGCTTTTGAGAAGCAATTGAATGTTCTTAGTAGGAAAAAAGAAATGACCTGAAGATATACTCTCAGTCCCGGATTACCCATTAGGCAGAGTAGGCAACTTCCTATGGGCCCCACGACTTTTATGGGCCCCATCAGGGGCCCCCAGGGGCCCCCATGAGACCGTGACCGTGGGTCTGGGGCCCCAAAAGTTTGACTGCCTATGGGCCTCCACGGTGCTTAATCCGGCGCTATATACTCTATTGTTGAACAGGTCAGCAAAAAGATTCAGGATAATTTTTTGCAAACTGAGATGCACCTGTAACTGCTTAGTATTTTAAGGATTACTTATTTAGATAACCCATTTTTGTTGTCTGAACTTAAACAAGTAACATACGATGCTGTTGCAAGGTTACAAGTCATCGACTGTATGGGGACTGAGTCACTTATAACAATGAAATATTAAAAATATATTTTATAAAACAAGTCTGTATAATGCACAAATAATATGGCTATCTAGCTCTGAAAAACAAAGATACATTTCCAGCTGTATCTGAGGCAGCTACCAGGTCACTTGTTGGGTTCAGTCGCCATAATTTGATCAAGCAACCTTTCACAACTCTGAGGGTATATCTACTCTTAAAAAGTTTTTTGATGGACCCAGTGTTGGTAATTTTTATTTCAAGAAGTCATTTAAGAAGTGGTCTCGGAAAAAAGTATGCTGATATTGATGAAGTGTCAGTGATATTGTTCATAAAGACTAAGCAGTGTTTTGTACTATCAGTTATAAAAAAAAATCTTCCTTAATTATTCTTGCTTTTCATTCACTATACATTGAACTTCACATGTATATAATGGTATTGTTATATTGATTAATAATTATTCTTACGCTTTGAAATGTAATAAAAACATGCAAAAGCTGTTTTATTGTGATGTTTATATTGATAGGGCCAGTTTAATATGCATATATTTAAGTCCCTACATAAAATGGCTCTTATGGCTGCAAAGTGGCTCCAAATTTTTTAAGTTGGTGAATTTCATGCCTTTTTTTAAAATAATAATTGCAATTTGCCAAAAAGGAAGTATTTTTCTTGAAATTAATTGCAAATATGCATACTGGGAATTAGAAGTTGTAATTTATACATACGTGTTTCAAGCTTTGGTTACACTTCTCTCTATTCTTAAAAGTCATGGCTAGGTTAAATGGTGTTAATACTTATGTTAGAAAATACTCAGTTGAAGCTTGGTGTAGATAAGTTGATAAATACCACCAAGAAAGCACCACAATGATCACTATGTTCTCAAGAGAAAGCATTATGATTATTAAAGGTACGATAACTATCACAGCAGTTTCCCTTAATGTGCTTGGTGAGGACAATTCTATGGGCACAGGATGTTGGTGTTGGATACGCAGTGACCTGGAACCACCTGTAATGACGTCAGTTTGGATGGTTCTGGCAGGAAAAGGCTGGGAAATACTGTGTTACCTCACAACTATGTCATTGTATTGATTGCTCAAACTAATACTCTGGGTAAATAATTGTGAATGTCAAACTTGCGTGTGTTTCAAACTGGATTATTAACATAGCTTTATTTTAAAAATTCAGTCATATCGCTACAATGTCTGCAGTGTGACAGTTCATAGAGATGTCTAGCACTGGGGCATCATGCCGCAGGCATGTAGCATGATGCCCCACCCAATCACATTATCCTGACATCAGGCTGACCAGTCCTAATACTAACCTCTTAATGCTGAGTGCCAAGCGAGGCAGCTGTTAGTAAAAGTTTTGTAAGTCTTTGGTACGACTTAGTTGTGGATCAAACCCATGACCTCCCACATCTGAGGTGGATACTCTTACCACTAGGCCACCGGAACAGTCTATTTTAAAGCATTGACATTTCATCTGGACTGCTGACTCTTCCAAAACGTATGATGTGAAATACTTTACAAGACTTCTCTTTTGTTTGTAGATTATAGAAATGTTAAATGCTTCCATACTGGAAATTTTCATCCATTTGTATCGTATTATCCAGTAACAATAACAATATAATAAGTGAAATAATGAACCAAAATGGGGGTAATTGAAACAAATTTAGAGTTATTTACAGTTGATGTAAGTAATTGTTATGCTTTGCTTTCCATTTGTACTAATTAGTAAAATTGCTCTCTCTCTCTCTCTCTCTCTCTCTCTCTCTCTCTCTCTCTCTCTCTCTCTCAAGACATCATTACATGCCACAGGTGGAGGGCACTTAAACTTCTTTCTTTACCGATTTTGCATGTAGCTTGGGATGGTGGTTGGTCAAGAGCGATGGAGACATTGGTTAAAATTACTAGCTGGCTGACAAACCAACAGAGGTGGGAGGTGGACTTACCATAAAATCAACCATGTGCACTTATTTCTAAACATGTATTTCATTTTGGTTTGGTACAAAAGCGTGATGTAAATAGTTACAACTTCTTTTTTGTTCCGATTTGAATCAAAGTGTGATATTCACAGATGATCTGTTTTAGACCTTTATTATCAGTTCAAAGGAAGAAAAAAAGTTTAAAAAAACTTGATACTAAAGAGAACACATTAGGAGTCAATTAGCTGAGGAATTTACATTATGGGTATCTAGTGTAGAAAAGTTATTTGAAATTTGTATAATTATGTCATCACGCCTCTGAATGTATGAATTCAAGTCTTGGGCTCAGACAATGTTTGGATGTGAGAAAGCTTGCTAGTACCTTCTCATGAGTTGGTCGTTCTTTCTGGAAATTTTCCTGTTTCCATTTGCACCATTTACCCTGATCGCCATGTACTGAAAAATGGCGTTAAACCCAATAACAACAACAGCATCTATAAAGACTATGTTTGACAAAGTTGCTTCCTGAGAAATGTCCAAGTTCAAGGATTTCATCCTGCAGGAATCTCTTTTCTCACTTCAAAGAGTTCCATGTAATTATTTCCTTTCTGAACAAGGAAGTAGGAGCAGCGGGAGTAACATGAGGATATTTCAGTGATAATATGACACATTTTTAATTCATTTAGAAAATGGTAATTATAAGATATCTTTTCTAGTTATTTTCTTCTTTTTAAAAGACTATTTAGTAGAAGTTTTTATGTAATCGAAAGAGTTTTGGTATGCTTGTGTGAATGACAATTTTAGAATTTGTTATACCAATAGTATGTATGTATGTATGGAGGGAGGGAGGGGAGGAGGGAGGGTGGAAGGTAGGGAGGGAGGGAGATAGGTGGGTAGGTAGGTATGTGTGCGGGCGGGTAGGTAGGGATGGGAGGATGGATTTATGGATGCATCTGTAAAGGTAGATAGTCTCGTTGGTATAATTTAAATTTGTATTTAATAATACATTATTAGAAACGGAAAGCTTTGCATCGGGTCCTTGTAGAAGACTACAGAGTGGACAAATTTATCACAATGAAGACAGACTTTAATCCCGAGGATATCGATACAGAGGACAGAACATCTTTGAGGAGATTCATTCTGGAAAGCCGAGTTTTTAACTCGGGGTTTCGGTTGAAATCTCTCAGGCCAGAGGTCAGAAGAAACTCAGACTAATGAATCCGGTGAGGAAGATAGGTCGGTTTAAGAAAACACTTTTGGAGCACAATAAAGCTGGAATTAATTTCTTAATTAACCCGGCCATCCCTGATTATGCCTTTTACAAAATGTTGAGCGATAGGAAACACTGGAAAGAATATAATGTTCCAAGAACTAGGTATGAAGATGACGATGGTGTAAATTCAGATGGACTAAGTGTACAAGATGATCAAAAAGAAATAGTACAGAAGGACTCATTAGTAGAGACATACAAATAAGAGTCGTGTGGAAGAGATAAGGTTTTGGAGAGAAGAGTGTTTTTGATGGACAGAGATGTAACTGCCGCACCCAGAGTGACTATGAGCACACTGGGTCCTGTCTACTTTCAAACTACAGTAAACGTCAATGGGCTTAAGAGGCAGTAAACCTAACAGAGACAAAGTTTACATTAAGGGTCCACGGCGATAGATTTAAACAACTACTTTAATGTTTATTTTAAACGAAATAGACATACAAGAAAATCTCCAAGCTGGACCATGTTTATCAAAATAAGTTTACTCTAGTTGCTAATTTTGTAAAACTGCGATGAAGGATGATTTATGTTGCGTATAATGTATACCTGTGTCTAATGCACGATTTCAGTTTTGCTTTTATTTTTGATTTAAGATGTGCTCATGTAAACAAACTGCTAGCTCCGCATGGTCATTTTCACTCCCTGGACTTCAGAGGTAAATTGTAGAAAAATGGTACTATAACTTTGTTTACTTTTCAGTTATTTTGGAATTTGTTCATTGCACTTTCAGAAGCTGCTATTGCCTACTTCAGCAAAATTCATTTTCCCTAGTTTAATAACTGCTAAAGTTAGTGTACTTTTGATTAATTCTGGCTAATTTTTCAAGCACATGGGAGCATCCATTTTGTTATACCATGCGCTTAGATCATTTACAATTTCCACAAGTGCAGTATCCAAAGAAATATCAGCCAAATTACATCGAAGTAGCATTGAGATATGCCAACATTATCTCCATTGTGCATGTTACAAATGCAAACAGCTTCACCTCACATACGTCACTATCTGAAAAGTACATATTTACTGGTGAGCGCCCCCTTTACAAACGAAAAACATCATGAATATAATAAATACACATAAATTAGTCATTTCAGTTATTGATTTATATTTTCTATCCTGAACGTCGCCTAGATATAACCAACACTGTCGAATTATTGGCGTTTTAACGCAAATGGAAGTTCCTGATGAAACAAGGAAGCAGACTGCTTGTTGTCTATTTCTGGGTTCTATAATAGTCTGTTTCAGTCAAAACTGTGTAGTCTGCATCCAATGTTTGCAATGTCTAGTTTTAATATTTCCAAACCAAAATGAATAAATATATACGAGACACTCTGCTATGCATGTGTTCAGACAGATGCAAATCCAACATTTTAGGAACTGTTGAGATTTTCAAAAACGGTGAACTACATCACATCTGTTTGTTGCTTGAAAACAGTGACTGGCTCAAACAAATATGGCGACCGTGTTGCTAAAGAAACTCTCTTTTAAACGTAGTATTACAGTCTTAGTCATGTCGCTACTATATTTGCAACGTCACAGTTTATAGTGATATCTAGCACTGGAACATCATGCCGCAGACATGTAGCATCATATCCCACTCAGTCACATTATCCTGGCACCAGCCTGACGAGTCCTAACATTAGCCTCTTAATGCTGCGTGCCAAGTGAGGCAGATGCTAGTACCAATTTTATAATTCGTTGGTATTACGTGACTGTGGTTCGAAGTTTGTCATAAAAATCACGCTGAGAGGCAGACGAATTGAATACCATCATTGTCATAAAAACCACACTGAGAGACAGACGAATTGAATACCATCATTGTCATAAAAATCACGCTGAGAGGCAGACGAATTGAATACCATCATTGTCATAAAAATCACGCTGAGAGACAGACGAATTGAATACCATCGTCATAAAAATCAGGCTGAGAGGAAGACGAATTGAATACCATCATTGTCATAAAAATCACGCTGAGAGGCAGACGAATTGAATACCATCATTGTCATAAAAATCACGCTGAGAGACAGACGAATTGAATACCATCATTGTCATAAAAATCACGCTGAGAGGCAGACGAATTGAATACCATCATTGTCATAAAAATCACGCTGAGAGACAGACGACTTGAATACCATCATTGTGCCACTGTGTGGACAATATACCAAGCTACCAAATGACAAAACATAACTAATGAGAATGATGAAGTGCAAAGAGGTAAATTGAGAGTACAGTACTTTGAGAGAATGCTAACTAATAAAAAAATGTATTGTTGTTCAGTACTTTTTAATATCCCTCATATCCAATCGTTTATTCTGAGGATAATAAATAATTGAAGTTCTTGGTCACGTGCAATATATTCTGAATGTTGTAAATTTAGTCGTTTATTGCTATGCCAAACAAAAAAATCCACACATATTCTCACCTCTCATAGACGGAAAATCCAAAAAACTAATAACAGAAATGTAAAACATGTCAAACACGTAAGAAACGAAATAGTGTTTTATTTTGGCTCAGAAATCGTGGAAACTCTATATATGGGAGAATAATACATACGAAATGTTGTTATATTAGTGTCTTCTGTATTTAGAAAAAATAAAACACGTAATTTATTGAGAGGACTGTTATGAGCAGATTTTAGAAAACATATCGTCCACCATTTGTACAACCGTTTCTCGTGATGGGTGTATGTGTTTTGTCTCCGCTGAAACTGTAATGTCCATGCCGTCAAGGTAGATAACTCTGTTTTTAATGTCTACGAACAGTTCTCTCATTATAGTTGTGTAGATTTCTGCGTACGTATCAAGCATCCACAAACTTTGATATGTCTGCTTTCCGAATGAATAATAATGTGGTCCTTTAATGGCCACAGTTGCATTAGGACATCTTTGATATAATCTTTTTATTGCATGTTTGATTGTGTGCATTTTATTGTAGAATGCATTTGAATGAAATGATATCATATGAGCAAACAAATTTATGAGAATGATAACATGATTATCTCCCTTGATATCATCAATATTCGACGCTATTGGTCTGAAATAACGCCTAGGTGTATTGTCTGTTACGAAAGGGAGTCCGTGAGGAGCCCAGTGAAGAGTAAAATTTAAATTCCGGTCCACGCATGTGACTGGCCGGTGTTTGTGACTCTCAACCCATGAGTCGGTGATGAACGTGCAGTTAATGCGATCTTGTATGACATAAAACCATTGACGGAGAGTAGAGTCGCCTTGGAGATACATTGAACGATTTCCAAGGCATCTAGTTAGCGTGGTGTCTTGATAAGTGGGGCGTCTGGTACAATGTCTGTCGTACCAAATACCGTTGTAAAAATAACCTATCGGAGAAGACCGATTCCAAACTGTTGTTGCGTCTACTTCTGAACATGGGCTCGAACTTTCAATCAGCCTTTCCGTTTGTGTTCCTGAAATTAGATCCAGTTTAAATAAATGATAATCTGCGCACCTGTGTTCAATAAATGCAATATTGAAGAGGAAGCTATTTACCAAGTATGAACAACTCAAATAGACGTTTCTTCCTTGATTACGACATCGCTTTGAAGAGGCATGGTCCATAGGTGTCCTTCAGAGCATTGTCCTTTTCCAACCAGCCCACCCATTTGGCCACATGGTTTTATTAATACGGATGTATAAAACTTACACTGGTAGTCATACTAGAAAGAGAGGCACTCTTGTTAAGTCATCTACATTACAGAACACCTTTAGTACAAATTTTGGCCTCAGATATGAATACGTTTGTTAATAGATCGCTTACCGAAGTTTTTACGCAGGATATTAATGGGGCATTGTAACCGTTTTAACTGCTACAATTTGGAACCGTGTAATTGTTGCTCTATTATTGACGCGTTCCGACCACGGTCGGTACGTGCAACGCTTACGCTTTTGGAGGCAAAATTTGTTCTGGTAACTGTGACTAAGCATTAAAGCACTGCTACTAACGTGGTTACGTCTTCACGTGAAACGGGTCAACGAAAATGCGAGAAAGGAGCAGAAGCAACCTATATTTCTCACCCATTGGTAAACTTATCGATATAACTGTTCGCATTATGACATTTGTTGACAAAGAGACAATAATATGGATGGAGCTTGAAACTTTCACGTGCGCATAATACCAGCAATAGAAGGAGCAGGGGTGTGCATTGTCCAGTATAACACGACACATGGTTTTTCTTGTTGTTGTAAGGTTTCAAGCCATTTTAAGTACAAGTTAGGCTATACATAGCGGCCAGTATAAATGGTAAACGAAGAACACGGGAAACTCAGGAAAGAACCAACGACCCACGCGAAGCTACTGGTAAACTTTCTCACATACCCACATTGGCCGAACCTGAGACTCGAGCCATCGCAGACAGGTGAGTTGGCGATGATCCGTAACCGTGAGCGCTTTGGACCACCTGGCAACTCGGGGCCCCCACGACACGTGGACTACATCCATTCCCCGAGTTAAATTCGATAATAATTTTACCTTGTTCTCTCTCTCTCTCTCTCTCTCTCTCTCTCTCTCTCTCTCTCTCTCTCTCTCTCTCTCTCTCTCTCTCTGTATATATATATCCTCATGTTTAGATTTTGCTGTTGGTCGGTGGATGCAAATATGATTATACAATAACTATGCTATGGAATTGTTTAGTTTTAGAGATCTTACAACTACGTTTGTTTTAAGCTGTATTTCTCCCTTCAACTGTCAAAGTGCTTACTATCTAAAACCCCATGGACCTTTGAAACTCTGCCACTGTTGTAAGAAAATATTAGAATACCTCTGTATAAACGAGCAAATCAAAACCTATCCAGATAGAGAGGATCTCAATTCGATAATGATTTAATATTAACTTTATTCAACGAGTTACATCAACAGTTAATATTATATTTTAACCATTAGAGATTCTGTTTATCACATAGTTTTTATATTAGTACAAATAAATAGGAAAGGAAAAAAAAATGCTCCGTTAATCAAGAAATCCGCGTTCCGGATCCTGATCTCTACATTTAAACTTGTCTCGATAATCCGGAAATAATCTGTCCAAGAATAAGATAATTCGAAAAATCGTATATGAAAGCACAGTCTGTAGAATAATACATAAAACACAATAGTGAAGCCTTTGAAAATCTATGTCCACTATCAATAATAAGTAGCGTGGCCATTTTAACCAGCGATTGAATAAACAATGTCTGTTTTAGTTTGTCGCTGACGGGGGTGTTAATAATTCAAAAAACACACTGGGATCAAATCGTCCACGCTTTATGACATAACATATGCTAAATAAATTAAAACTGTCATTAAGCCTCTTTGTTGTTTACCAATTGTATGTAACAATCACAGTTTATGGATGGCGATACAAATGCAGTTGACAGATTTAAGCTGTGGACAGTATAGGGCTTCATTTCCGAATAAAATGGGAACTCAATCCTTAGCAATTTTAACAGGAGTAAAATATGACTTTAAAAAAATTACTGAATTTTATTAGTTCACAATAACGCATTTAACTGCGAGATAACAGTTTGTAATCGTTGTACTTTTTTTTTTTTTTTTTTACAGTATATTACATTTAAAGCTAGCATATACATGTACATATATACTGTGTGATGATATCGTAAAATAAAAAATGTGCATGATTCAATTATCCGGAAAACACGTTATTCCGGACATATTCATTGGGAACGAATGTGTCCGGATTAACGAGGCTAGGTTCTATTATATATATATATATATATATATATATATATATATATATATATATATATATATATATATATATATATATATAAGCCATCACATTGCTTTTTAGTAAAATTAAAAGATCCAAATAACTTTATCATTAAATGATGATAATTATACGAATAATACTAAAATTAATAAAAAACAAAAATAATTATAGTAATAATAATAATAAGTTTAAAGGACCACAAAGCAACACGTCCATAAGTTACTATGACTAAAATGTTTGATAATGAACTGTAATAAACGAATTTGACAGGACCCAAGTGTCAAATTTTCGTATATGACGTTTTTTAACGTTTCTATTAGTGTATAAAATATATTTTAGCACATGCAATCAAAGCTCGGGCCTAGGGCAGCAAACGTTCAGTGGCATTTTTTTTTAAAAACCGCACTTAAGCCAATATATTAATATGTAGCGACTTTTTTCCTCCTGCCGCACACTTCACGTCTTTGTTATTGCCAGGTGGAACACTTCCGAAAATAAAATACAAAAATGGGTACTTTATTTATGATTTTATTGGCAATCTGTTAGTAATTATAAAAAGTAAACAATTTAAATTCGAGAAAAGGTGAAAACGCTGCATTGAAAATAGTTCACTGTAAAATTGGCTCGCTAGCAAGCAGTCCTTCATTATTCCATTAGATTAGATAACCACGTCACTATCTCACAAATGCAAGTTTTGTGTCCTAACACTCTGTTTTGGAAAGCTCAAGAACCTGATCAATCGTGAGAATTGTTATATTTAAAACAACTTTAAATATCACATTTTCCTATAAGAAAATATTTATTATTTCACATAATTTTTAACAGCGATTGTCAGAAATTCCCTGCACCCAAATGTTACGACTCACAGCGTTCGCGTCAATACAAAATTATTTCCCTTGTATCATGACATCAATGTAAACATGACATTTTCATACATTTGCTTGAATCGGACTTATTTTGAGGTTTAATTACCTAAAATAGTTTTAAAAAATGTCCCAAATTTATTGCAACAGATTTTGAAATTTATCCATGCAGATAACGCTATTACAACCTACTACCTCTCAAATCAATGATACATGTTTTTTATATCATGAGCAAGAGTTAGTTTGAATGTGAAAAGTTCTGAAAAATGGATTGGGGTATTAACATAACATTATAAATCAAGATTCGTAAATATATCAAAATGGAATGCTTCTGCATATTTAGGGTGTGCATATTTCATAAATAAATCCCTCTTTGTTAAATCTTTCAAAACAAAATTAACATGAAACGTTCAAATTAGAAGTTTCTGCATTAAATTTTGGAAGTTTCAAAACTGATATTTTATCTTCATAATTAGGACGATTATTTTGAGCAATATTACATAGATCATAAATAAGTACAGGTACGTATTAAGATGTAAAATGAGAGAAGGAACTGTCCTTTGGTTGTTTTAAAAGATGATGATTGGGTTGTTATGTTTTATTTATATAAAGATACATTAGACTACACATTGATTTTCTGCATATATTCTCCTTTGAATGGTATGAACTGGATTTCACTTAGTTGCCTTTCAAATTTTGCGTAATAGTTTCACTTTTCTATTATTCACCTGTGCTAAATATTAATATTTTCAGTTTAATAGCACTTTATTTTAACCTTCTTGCAATTTAATTCATTTTATAATAAACTGGTTCATTTTTAGGCATCGTTATCTGAGATATCAGGCCATGATCTACATGACAATTCTAAAATAAAGAATATGTTACATAACTCACTTGATACGAACATTTGATGATAAAGGTAGTATCCAAAAACAAACATACTATAAAAAAATAAATTTATAAAAAGAAAAGATATTTTATTACCTTGTATGAATGTCTGCTGTTTGTTTTGACAGGAAAAGTGTTTTTGAGCCGAACTATTTCGTACTCTGATCTTTTTCAGCTTTTGATTTCATTGCGCGGTGGCACGTGCCAGTGAGAAGTATCGTTCTTAAACGATCTTAAAAAGAACAATTCGAAATATAACACAAATACTGGCAGAAATTGTATCCTTGTTATTGAAAAGATAATCCCAGTTCAATCTGTTTCAAAAACATTCACAGACGAGCGTTATATTGTGGTCCTTTACTGTTGTTTTCCTTTCATGGTTTATGAAAACCTCATTTGACCTTTATTAATGCCAAATATTTTGTGCAAAATTCCCATATATGGCCATTTCACCTTTCAACTGTGAATACATTCGGATACAGATTTATCGGAAATTTCAAGATCGAAAAAACTTGCGAAGCGTAATGAGGTTACAGTTGCATACAATTAACTGTGATCACCAGCATCGCTTGTTGCTACTGGGGGCATTGCGCCAAATATTTTAACTTTTAAGATTCATCTAAAAAGCATGTTCTGTATATAATAAAACATAACGTCTTTTCCTATGTAAATACTGGAAATATTGCAGGTTTTGGCATAACAACGATATGTTTTGACACCTGGAATCGCCACCCATTAAAATATCAGTTGCCTGTACCATGTATTACAATATATGTTGTATACATATGCAAATAAAATATTCTCTGTCTATATTATAATATCTGACAAAAGTAGAAACACAAATGTATCATAATATTTACAGGTAACACGAGATAATATATCATTTTAATTTTAAGAAACATATGGAAAGCAATATTTTCGTCTTACGTCATTTGACTGTAATTTGGACAATCAGAATAAAACATTTTAATTTATTGTATCGTCTCCATCATTTTAGGTCTTTGAAATTAAGTATTTGATATTAAAGACTAATTATCAACCCATGAGTTCCAATACTGACAGTTAATACCAAGTACTAATTAGGAGTTCGTTTTTAGAACTTGTATCTTCCCATATCCGTGATATTCAAATAGTTCATTAGCACCAATTAGGAAGGGATTAAGGATTAAGGCTGGTTTGGATTAGGCCATTTGGGACCATATTTTATGAGTTAATTTAGTCTGTGTGAAATATAAGTATCGGTGTACAAATTAAACCAGAAGCGTAGCTAGAGTATTTGGAGCCCGGGGACAAGATTCATTATTACGCCCACTCCCCTCCCCCTCAATTCTGAAACCCATTATTTTCATCAATAATATCACCATCACTCAAATTAAAGAGAGGAAAAAACTAATGCACAGTTGCATATTTGCAGCGAAAATTCCACATGAAACCTATTTCAAAGCCCATTTTGTTTGGCGCCCCCACTAGTCTGGCGCCCGGGTACAGATATCTGTACCCCTCTGCACCCCTCACCCTCCAGCTACGCTTCTGAATTAAACGAAATAAAATAACACTATATATCTTGCACTGCTAATGTATTAGTTACATATTTTCAAACCAGCTTTGTGAAAATATAAAGTTTTCTTTATTTTTTTGATAAATAATATTACTACTAAAGCTGTAAATAACTGTGAAATACAACACTTATACAATAAACTATTTTCATCTGCATGATTTGGTCCAATATTATTATTCCCAGCTCAAAAATAATATATTGAAATGAGACACAAGAACAATGACTTGTGTAATGTCTCTTCTTAAAACGAAAGCCATTTCAAAAAGAAAAATAACACACACAGCGAGCCCACGCAACACCCTTTAGTCTGATATTGTTTGTTCCTATAATATTTTTTATTTTCATTTGATGTTGTAAATAAAAACTTTGCAACAATTCAGATGTCTATATTACCTACAGTGACGGATAACTTATTTGCATACTTCCTTCACAATTTATCAACTCATTTATATTTCAGTGAGGGATAAGATATTTACCTGCTTCCTTCACTTGAATGCTTATTGATCCGGGCAAAAACGTTGCCTTGTTTTCTCTGAAATTAAATAAACAGAACTTCATATAAATAGATATTATTCAATGTGTGTTGCTAATCATTAATAATAATTTAAGTAATAAGACTCAAATGGCGCTTGTGGCTTAATTTCTCAGTTGTTGATGGTGTTTCGACGTTTCTGGAATAATTCCGTAAACTCCCATTGCGTGGGGCTAGGTCATATATATATATATATATATATATATATATATATATATATATATATATATATATATATATATATATATATATATATATATATATATATATATATATATATATATATTCCAAAGCGGCGAAATATAGCTGTTGTATAGTTCTGTTTTGGATTTTTTCTCTGTTAATTTATATTACTACTTATGCACGTTTCGCTCACAATTATAAATGTGTGTCTGTTTGCACTTAAAAAGTTATATTGTTAATGTCCTGGAAACGAAAGCCGAAATGAGAAATACCTTCCCTTGATTTCATTATGTTTTTCGACAAATTGCATTGTCTGCCAATGAGCAAGGGTTACAAATCAATCAGCAAAACAACACAAAACATGGATACACACTATAGTAATGTCCATAATTCTGAGCCGGTACACCACGAAAAAGAGCTAAGATTCATATCGAATCTCTTTAATAGAACAGAGTTAGTAAAAATTGGTAATTCCGTTTGTACTCTCCATATCCATTCATAACTATGTAACTTGAAAATATTAGAGTTTTCGATATTACAACAAAAGTAAAATCCACTCTACTATCATCGTCTCGTACATCAAGTCATCTTTAGAGCTCACTGCAGCAACAGCATAGATTTCGCTGTAGTATGTAATGGGCAGTATTTTGTTTGTTAAAATAGCTTACAAATATTAATTAGTTCTTGACACCGGGGCTGTCGTCGACTACAGTAACACAATTTAAAATGTTTAAGTGAAGAATGTATCATTTTCATCAATTAATGTTTCTTTTCTTTCTTTGTCAGCATCGTCGCCGTCATCATTGTCAAGTGCCCCAAATGGAATTATTACTAACCCCATAGAAGGAAGGGAGAATAAATAGCTCAGAGCCCCCAATCAAGAAGGTCGACGGTCTACGTGTATAACATATAAAAATAATAAGGTGAAAGATATAACAATTTAATAAACTATATCTCGGTATTTAACAATTACAGGACAGATTTTTAATGCGATTGCTCCCAATTAGTACAAGACCTATCCAAATTTCCAGTTATTTCATCGCGCGAAATTAAAGGTGAGAGTGTTCCCTTCCTGTGTCCTTACTATGTTACTCATCTGTAATTCCGCCTCGAAATTATTTAGTCGGAATTCCGGTACTATTGTTTCTGTTCTCCCGGCCTCTTTGTTAGTACTACCGGCACTCTTATTTACATCGCCCGGCCCTTCGCTTTCGCACAACTGCATAATTCCACTTGTTATCGCTTCTTCTCTCTTATCTTCGGATGGCGTCCTATCCTACATGGAATGCTTCAGCAGAAGCCATGGTTCCAAATCTCGTCCGAAGTTCTTAGAACTCTTTTCCCGTTCTTTTAACGAGCGCACAACTTCGGCATTCGGAGCGCAGTCTAGTGTCACCAACGTCCATATGATTTGCTTTCGCCAAGCGTCCAAAGATTCGTTCACATTGAATGTAATAGAATAATGTCTGGCTACGCGGGAAACTCACCCTAACATTTGACATAGTTCCGATTTGCTACCGGTGGTCTTTTTAAAACCGGATCGGATAGTAGCACTGATGAGTTAAAATGTCGGGTTTGCGGTCTACGCCAGCATTGACATCACTGCTGATTGCAAAGCAAACTTTCTCACCATCGTGGCAAGGTTATCGTTGACGCAACCGCTAATTTTACCGTAACGCAATTTCAAGGGTAGTAACTTTGTTTCAGATTCGGTCTAAAGTCGTAATATTATATAACACGTATTGACATTTCCTAAAGTACTTTGAATTACGAAGTCTAAAAAACGACTACATTTCGAAGGTCTATTGAATGTTATATTTCTTGCCCTAAATATTATATTCAGTACGATCGGGATCTGAATCCCGGAAAATCTTCCATAGTTTTCTCATTCAGGAGAGTATAGACACTGGATATTTACGCTAGCAATATTACTGGTGGTGTTAGTAAAACAACAACTCCTTCTTCTTCTTTTAGTTTTTAGGCGACAACTATAATACAAAGTATGCTGTACAACTCTGTATTACACGCAACATCAACAAGCCGATCACAGTAGCTTACATTGAACAACATACACTTACGGTTGTAACAGTAATCGCTCGGCAGGTGTTAGATGTGGTTCATTATTAGGCCAGGTCGATTGTGCTCTAAGTCTTGTCCAATCACTACACTGAAGTCGGCGATTTGTAGGTTTCCCGCAATAAAGAGGACTACCGTAGTTGTCATGCGTGAGGTTGCATATCGTGGTATAACCGGGTATGTACTCATCTATGTTACAGACTGTACTCTCATTGATGCTGGAATCAACGGGATGCTCAAAGACAGCTATCTGGTATAGGACTTGAGGACACGTAAACCTATAGATAAAAAAATAATTAAAACAATATAACTGATCATCTGAGCTAATTATGGCTTCCGCAAATTTTTGTGACGCAGTTTAAACCAGTAGTAGGTTTTCCTGCATTGGAATGATAAATTTTAGGCATTGTAATACTGATTTTTATTCATGCTGAAGTCTGATATTATACAGTGGATGATGCAATCTGGTCAAGCAATATTTCTCTATGTGTTCATTGTATTTATATCTGTAAGTCTCCAAAAAAGTTGCTGAATAAATATACATCTGATTGTGTTTAGCTTATCCCCAAGAAATCGATGATTATCATATATCTAATATGGTCACCATGGCGGTCATCTTGGAAATCTTGTTATCGTTAAACCTCAGGCATGTGTGTCATATTAATGTAGGGTTTTCACCAAAGATCTCTAACAATTTCAGCTAGTTCCCAAAATAAAAAGGGTGCACCCCAATATGGCGGCCACAAAGCTATTAAGCATGTTATTGTTATTTATCTTGAATCGATGGTCATATTGACATAGGGTCTCACTATATGTCATTTAATCGTGTACATTTGTTTTGTAAATGAAAATGGCGCTGATCTTATGTCCATTGTAACAGCAATAGCGGTGAACGTGAAAATCGTATCACTCATGGATATCAGCGATAGATCAAACATTCTGCGGTTAAAATGAAAAAATAACCATATCTTGAATTCCTTCAAATTCTTTACAGTAGAACATATATAAAATAATATAGACAAATTTTAATTTCTTTTAAATATGTATAATGTATTACAATTTATGAATATATCAGTTAATGAGACTTGTAAGTAATCATATAATTGGTAGAAAAGGGTTGTCATTCGTCTGGATTTATACTGAACATTGCTGTTTTCAGCTTGTCTGTTCACTTTGAAACGTTATTACTTTTTAATTATGCGTGTGTGCAAAACAATGTCTGGTCATCCTAATTCTAACTCTTTAGATATCTCTGACAGTATCTAAAATATTGAGGTCAATATAATATTGATATTGGATTCATCATTTTTGATAATGTCAGGCAGTATCAAAATGTAGAAGTCAATATGATATTGATATTGGCTTCATCATTTATTTGGATAATGTCAAACATATTCCAAAAGGTATTAAGTATGACATATTATATTTCCTTCAATCAACGATCCAGATAAGAACTAAAGTTGGATTTTGCATAACATTCAATATTAATATTTCTTGAGGACGATTTATCAGAGGCGTAGGTAGAGTGTATGGAGCCCGGGGAAAAGATTCATTTTTACGCCCCCCCCCCCCTCAACTCTGAAACCCATTATTTTCATCAATAAAATCACCATCACCCAGTGTTTCAACCAACGGCTAAAAAACTAATGTTGCATAGTTGCAGCAAAAATTATACATACAACCTATTTCAAAGCCCGGAGACATCTGTACCCCTCTTCCACCCATCCACAGCTACTCCTCTGTAATTATACAACAACGCCACTGTATGATTGTCATAAACAAGCACATTAGGAGGAAAAAAAACACAACATGTTTTTTTCCATTACCTCCTTCTGAACGATGTGTCAATAACTTCCTTTTGATGAATCAGGACGACCTTTATTTCTGGCACACCTAACCAAAATGTGATGAGTGTGGCAATGTAACTTCCGTTACCATTGTCTGTTACCCGGGCTGCAGAACTTGCATTAAGAGTTTCCTCACGCATCCATACTCGAACCTAAAAACAAAATAAAGGTGAAATGTTCGTTTTCGGAGGGCCGGAATATAAGACACGAAGGTCAAAGCCGAAACGATTATTTTCAGAGTTCTTATGCAAAAGACCATTCTAAACATTTCATTCTCAGTGACCTCGACTTATGATGATTTGCCCCTAGAATCAAAAGATGCTAAAGAAGGTAGGATGAAGTGTGAATAGATTTTGAGATATATTTTATATCTATATGCAATCTTTATTGAAGAAGGTAAGATGAAATGTGAATAGAGAAGCTATGCTATTATATCAGCAATTAGATTTACCTTTTCTTAAATACCTTTTGAATTATATTTTATATCTATATGCAATCTTTATTGAAGTCATTAAAAGTCGCCTGCAGCAATAATCATGAGATATATTATTTTTGTTTCCATACCCCTTCCCTCACCAGCCACACAAAAAACAATAATATTTGCGTTACTGATACAAACACTGTGTTTCACTCGCTAAATAAAAAACATTATTCTCCCAGTCCAAGCAAATAACGGAATAAAATGACACGATTCTGGCATTTTGTTAAACAATATTTTAAATCTTCCATCATGGTGGAATGGATGTAGCAGACGTCATGTTCACACACTCAGTTGTATGTTATTATCTGGTACTTAGTACATGTACATTTACCTCTGACAGTGTATTGAGAATTACGTTGTTTACATAGATCGACCGAAACCTTGATGAAATAGAGATAGTTGATATATATATATATATATATATATATATATATATATATATATATATATATATATATATATATACCAAATTTACAACCCGAACAAAAACCCGGGAAATCTTTATTGTTCCTGGAGTCGTATTAACCTTTATTAGGCAGTTCTTGCAGCCATTATTAACATACGACGCCTCTCAATATCCTAAGTACTTTTTATATTTATTCAAAGTCTTAAATCTGTAGTTTTAATTGCACCAATGTATGGGATGCTCCAGGCCATATGCACGTTTGTTTGTCGAATTCTAAGTTTATGTCATGGGCAGTAAATACTGTATCATCATGATTGTGCCCTAATAATGGTATACAAATATATTTCTTAAGCTAAGCACTAAGACTGGTTTACAAATATAACTCTGAAGCCAAGGCTATACTAACATTTAGTTCTGTCACTATTACGCCTTAATGCATTCACTCTGCCATATAACTATTATAAAGCTTAAATACAAGGACATTACGACATGCTAACTGGTACATTATGTTAATATTTTAAATATTTTTAAAAAATATACCAGCATTGATATAGGTAGAAATGTATGAAAATTTCTCTATAATGGAAGAAAACATTGTTCATTGAAAATATTACATGTCTCCAAAAATATGTTTAATACCATTGAGTTCGTCGCATTTTGTCAAACGGTTACACTGTTAAACTTTCGTCCAATATATCAAAACGTAATTAATAAATTAGTTATAAATCTGTTACATATGAGAGCAATTGAGACTTTGCAAAGGCGAGTTCTGTGATGAAAATTCAGCGATAAGAAGACTCTTACATTCGAAAATCAAATTGACCATGGACTTTGTCCTCGAAGTCCTCGATTGACGCTCGTACGAAACTTCAAAGATGCTGATTGTTTAAACATGCAGTCTTCTTTTTTGACGCAATGAAAATAAAGGTTTGATGGCCAGGAATAACATTCTGTAGGATTAAGAAAGGATCGTAGAACGACATTTTGACAGCAAACTACATAACATTTTTAAAAATTTAATTAACATTTTGCAATCGTAGGTCGAAATACAATGCAAACGCATCTTTAAAATACATGTATTTTATCGATTTTAATATATAATATTGTATATTATTTTGAAGATATAGTTTGAGGCGGTGGAACCGATGGCACCAAATAGAAGGATATCAATAATTGAAGATTTTAGATTTTTAAAATTCCAACAAAAGACGTGAAAAACAGTTGAACCCCGTCCACCCCGACCCAACTCTTTCTCATTTATGGATTTATAGTCTTTATCCATACCATGTCTCCGCCAATGGTCCGTTTGTGTCCGTAACCATCAAAGAGGTCGACACGAACACGAATCTCTTCTCCCAAGCGATAGGACTGCTTCTGGTTCAGTATGATGAACTTTGATTTAGACGCATTAGACACGGTCATGTGATCTGAAACTGGAGTTTCCAAAAGGGCATAGTCTTCAGCCCATATTCTTGTTTTGGTTAGGTTGTCTTTTAAAAAGAGGAAGTTACAAGCACCCAGTACGAAAGACGTTTCCTGCAAGATATTGGATTGAAGTGGTTGGAAGTTATCGATCGTCAGGATCTTCTTTCTGAAAAAATTGAATTATGATCCTAACATAAACTGGTTAAACGTTTATGATAATACGGCAGTTTACCTGCAAGCCTATAGAATGCAAATGTCGTGTGCATAACAAAGAAACAATTTTTTGACTGTCTTAAAGGACCTTTTACTAAATCATGCATCCTATAGTCTGTGTTCTTACATAATCCGACTCATTCCTGAGCATAAAACCTTGACATTAAACGTACTTATTAAAGTGATTACATCCGTATTACATCTGATTATTTAAGCGTTTGTGTCTGTGCGTTTATGTGCAGCACGGACAGGTCAACACCATTAAATTATCTGAATAGATGGTGATTTGCTTATATTTATACTAACGTCGTATGGCACAACAACACTCCGAAGGTTATATTGTGCCCAAGGACATACTTTTGTAGCCAATTCAGACTGATGCAATGACGGGAATTGAACCCAAACCCCTCTAGTAAGGAGTTCAATAGAGTTACCACTGAGTAACCGCGGTACGGTAACTGAAAAAAGTACGGAAAATCATGATAACGCAAAAAGTGAAACTTACATGTCATCAAGACTATATCGTGTAACTTCAGCATATAATCAGACAGTAGATTTCCCAATAATTATAAAGTTAAAATTACGCTGGTATACATCAACATATGAACATTAAAATAGAATAAAAAGATTACTGAATCAACTGCGTTCGGTTCCATGAAGGATTATAATTGATTTTATGGGTAGAGACTACTTCACATTTTCCTTACTTGATCTTGAAATAGTCATCCATTATTATCCACAGAAACACAAATGTTATGATCAATAATGCAACTTTTCCGTGGCCAAATCTTCTACGCCGTGTCTCGGGACCGTTTGTCATGATGACTTTAAAAACTCAACCGGTGTTTGTAGGTACTTTATGGTCACAGCTGTCTAGTCACCATGCGGTGGAAAGCTTGTTTGCAGGTGCCCGGCCGATATTGGCAGTGAAGTTTATGCCGTTATTAGCGATGTATATTTTGATGGTACCTAAAAAGGTGTTAAGAAAAGACAAAAAAGTCAGTGTTGTTGGTGGATATCAAGATGGTTTTGTAAAATTCAGCAAATAATTTATGTCCCTAGAATATAAAGTAAAAGTGTAAGAAAGAACTCACAGCATCGGTATTGTGATTAAATCCCAAATAGTCCTAAATGTTCTATTACAAGTTCAAATGTAAGACGTTCCAATGCATGTCCAAGTAAGTTCCGATATTGAATGTGTTTGTTGTCTGTAGTCCCGAACGTGTTAATGTGACACTAGCTTGAAATGTGATGATGTGCTAACAGTATTTTGATGTTTCACAATAATATAATGCAACACTGCTATTGTCTGAATTACTATAATTTAAAATTAAAGTTTGTTGAAGAATGAGCATTTTTGTATTTCCAGTGAAAGTATTTTGAATAAATAATTGCACACAAATGAAAATTGAACATAGCAATAAGACGCATTCTGCTTCAAGATATTAAAGGCATACAACCTAAGTAAAAACGAATGAAATTATATATTTCTTTTTTTCAGTTCGTGATTACTTATTTAGTTGAAACAATACGATTCAGGCTGTTACTGAGGCCGAAATCAGGCTAGTATCGGAAATTTTTGATAAAATACGCTTTTTTTCATTATTATCTGGCAGACAAAAAATCGCTATTTGCCTCGCCTATATTCACGTAACCTTTAAAGCGATTCTGAAAGGAGGTGGAAAAAGGCTCTCTGGGCAAATTATGGCAGCACACGCATATGTATTGGTGACCAGCATGAACGATGGAATTAAAAGAAGTCCACTTTGTGCCTGAAAACTAATCCAGAGATCGCCAAATTCTTGCTGGATAGGTGAGTCTCAATTTTGCACTGAACAGTGAAGTTTTTATGCCGCTATTTTATTTCTGTATTGTTAATTCTTTATAAAAGCTTTTTAAATAACATGTGATATAAACTGGCATAATTTCATTTAGCTTGAAATAAAATGTCACAGCCCTGCAACAATATCGCTAATAGTACCCGCATGTACACCATGACATAATGCTGCTGTTTTTGAGGCTACCAAAGGGAAATTAATGATCATCTTTATTTTCGCACGCAAGCATTAGACTTTATTTAGAGGCAAACAGTCACTTCTGTTTTTTTAATAAAGATTATATATAATGTAAATGGCGATGGCTGTAAATACAAGTAATGTAATACAGTTAAGTATATTTTATGCATACTAGTATTTGTAAAGTATATATAATTATTGTGTCTAATGAAACATTTATTTTCCATTGCTATATTAGTTATGAATTGAATGGCAGTGCAAGGAAAACATCAGAAACAGAGAGGAATGTCACAGAAAACATGACCACAACCTCTATAACTGGGCCAACAATTCATAGGATACAAATTCCTGCTGTGTCTGATATAACCACATCAGAATCAGATATGGCATCTGTGTAAGTATTACTACATTTTATTAAATTTTATGTATATTTACTTGTTTACAAATATTTTCGTGATGCACATCTAAGGAATTTATGTATTATCTGGAAATGTGTCATGCTATATTAGTTCAATATTTTGCAGTTGGTAAAGATTGTACATTTTGTTAAAATATGGTTTGTTTTATTTAGAATAATATTTTTATTGTAAATTGTTGACATATGTAATTTTTTGTTATTTATATGTTTCTCATCATGCTGTTTGTATTTTAATTAAAGGAACTCGAGAGAGAATAGTCTTTGACTAAATTAATCACCCCTTTCAATAAATTATAATTATAATTATGATTATTATTATTATTATTATTATTATTATTATTATTATTATTATTATTATTTCTTGAAGCATTATCATTCTCATCATAATAGCCAAGATAAATGATAATGCTTTCTTTTGATACAAAACTAAAGATTTCCAAGTTCAACATTAGTATTTACACATTTCAAAATTTTATTTTAAGGGATTCAGTCTTGTCTGAAGTTGAAAAACTTAAGGAGAAGGAAAGTGTTATGATGGAAAAGTCTAACAGTTTTATCAACTGTTACGTATATTTGATTTAAGTCATTTATGTTTATTTTTAAATTGTTTGTTTGTCAGATTCAAATTTGACATTTTAAGTTTAAGATTCATTCATTGGGAGATATTGTTTTTAAAAAATGGGATGACTTGTACTTTACAAATAAACAAAAGATGTTGACCTCATTTCTGACATGGCTTCAGAGTTGTAATCAAGCTTTTAAAATGGTTGGTTGATTCCAAGAACATGATGGAGCTTTGTAATAAACATTTTTCGATTTTTAGTTGGGTCATACGGTGTGTACGAGCTTTTTTAACTTAAATTTGTTCTAAACGATTCTAGAAGATCACGTGACCCCTTTCTTGTTTACGTAAAACAGGTATATACAATATGTTTTGGAGCGAACTATTTAGTAGAATTTGGGCTGTTAGAATATTAAGTTGTGTCGTTTTGAGTTATTTTAAATTACCTTGTATTGGAAATTATTTCAATTCGTTTGGATCAAGAGGATTTCTTTTGTTATTTATCTGGAAAATAATTGTGCTCATTAAATTTCGTCACCAAGAGCTCACGTCATCACGTGACATCGTCTTCCATCTTGGATACTTTACTAAGATTCGAACTTGGAATTATTTGGACATTTTATTACCAGGACTTTTGCAATTTCTCTAGTGGATAATATTTTGAATTATTTTTGGATTAATTTTGGAATTGATTCTTAAAACTGTAAGTTTATTTTTACTTTTCTGGAAATATTTGTGCTCAATAAATTGTTCATTAAGTTTTTACAAGCTAAAGTTATTCTCACTCTTTCTATGTTACTGTTTATTCGAGCCTAAGCATGTAACATAGAAATTGGGACCTCGTCCAAGATTGGGATCAATTGGAATTTGGTTAGAATTGTTTTCAGAAAACCTCTGTTTTAAATTTCAATACCCCTAGTTGTTTTTGAAATATTTTTAAAAATCTTTAGTGAGATTGACAGGCTTGTATTAAAATGACATCTAAAGTAGAAATATTTATTTCTAATGCTACTCAGGAGCAATTAGATTTTTTCAAAAAGATGAGTTGATTCAACTTGCCAGAAAATATGATCTTTCTTCTTTAACGAAACAAGATATAAAAAAGATTTTGGTCCAATATTTGGTAGAAAAGAATGTTGTGGAAAAAAGTGCTTTGGTTTCGGTCAGTAATTCTTCATCAGACTCTGACATAAAAATAAAGAAATTAGAATTAAAATTCATGATGGAATTAGAGTTGAAGAAGCTGGAATTTCAGGAAAGGGAGAAAGAAAGACAATTACAATATGACAAAGAGGGGAATGAAAGAAAATTACAATATGAAAAAGAGGAGAGAGAGAGACAGGAAAGGGAGAAAGAAAAACAATTACAATATGACAAAGAGGAGAACGAAAGACAATTACAATATGAATAAGAGGAGAGAGAGTCAGGAAAGGGAGAAAGAAAGACAATTACAATATGACAAAGAGGAGAAAGAAAGACAATTTGAATTACACAAAGATCAGATGCACATTCGGTGACAAGAAAAACAAATTGATAAAGAGAGAGAGAGAGAGAGAGAGAGAGAGAGAGAGAGAGAGAGAGAGAGAGAGAGAGAAAGCAAGAAAGGGAATATCAATGTAAAATAAAAGAAATAGATCTGACAAGTGAAAAACATCTTCATACCTTCATACTTTAAATCCAAATCTAAGTTTTGATTTAGCAAGGAATATTAGATTAGTGCCCCCTTTCAGAGAAAAAGAAGTAGAGAAATACTTCATTCGTTTTGAAAAAGTTGCAGAAAATTTAAAGTGGCCAAGGGAGCATTGGACTCAGTTATTGCAATGTGTACTCACTGGTAAGGCTAGTGAGATTTACAATTCACTGTCCGTTCAACAAGGTGGTGGCAAATATTCAAAAATTACAGAAAAGAAGCTGGACAAACTCATGTCGAATTTGCTAGAGAAAAAGAGCAGTTGTTTGATAGATGGTGCTTAGCCAACAAAGCTGAACAATATTATCAAAATCTCAAGCAAATGATATTAATTGAACGGTTCAAAATCTGTGTCCATAGTGACGTTAAGTTTAATCTTGATGAGCATAGGATTGAAACTTTGGAGAATAATGCTCGAAATGCTGACGAATATTCTTTGACACATAAAGTTAATTTTTATTAACAAGACTTCTACTCAACAGTCTTCTGGCAGAAAAGTATTTCAGCCTGATACAAGTCCTTTTAAAACTCAAACTAGTACAACTTTTAAAAATCAAACTTCAGAGAAGCTTGATTCTAGATCCTTGTCTATTCTGACGCGTACCTGCAAGAAAAAAGGACACGTTATTTCTGATTGCTACAAATTGAAAAATAGGCATCAGAATCAAGACAGACCTGTTCCAAATGCTCTAATTTCTATGAGATCAAAGTCACGGTCATGTATTGAAAGCAATACATTTGTTGGGTTTAATAAATCCCAGTCTGATTTAATTATGGAGAATTATGAAGGGTTCTATATCACTCTTGGGTGATTCAGCCAATCCCACCCTTAATAAAATTGTAAGGGACACAGGAGCTTCTCAGAGTCTTTTATTGTCAGATACTTTGCCTTTTCCTGAGAAGTCTTCTTCTAATGAAAGTGTTATTATTCAAGGAGTAGAGTGCGGATTTGTTAATGTTCCTCTCCATTGTGTAAATTTTTCATCAGACTTAGTGTCAGGACCTGTGACAGTCGGAACAGTCTCGGTTTTACCCGTTGAGGACATTCATTTATTGCTAGGCAATGACTTAGCTGGAAACAAGGTTGTGGTTAATCTACTTGTATTTGACAAGGCTGATTTGGATCAGAAAGTTGATCCAATTGAAAAAGAATTCCCTGATATATTTGAAACTTGTGCAGATACCAGAGCTATAGAAAGCTCTTGAGAATGATGTTGATGCAGACAATATTCCTTTAGCTGACACGTGTATAAAGTAGACAAAGAGGGCCCCACAAGAATCAAGTTCAACCTTGACAAGCTAAAAGACTCAGAGGTCTTGGAAGCCTTCCAGGCAAGGATAGGAGGCAATTTGCACCAGTGTTACTTCTTAGTACAGAGAACACAGTTATAGACACAATAATTGACACATTTCACATAGCAGGGACCCAAACAGCCAGTGAGATCCTTGGAAAACATCGACGGCCAAAGAAGCCTTAGGTTACAACTGACATACTTGATCTGTGTGACAAGTGTAGAGAGCTAAAGAAGAAGAAGTCAGAAGTAGAAGGAGCAAAACAATACAGGGAAATCAACCAGGTTATCAAGAAAAGCACGAGAAAGGCAAGGGAGACATGCATTGAAGACCAGTGTAAAGATATAGAAAACAATCTAAAGAAAAATAATAGCAAAAAAGCATGCCAACTGGTGAAAGACCTGACCAGTGTAAAACAAGGACACTCCTCCATCATTCAATACAAGGGAGGGAAATGTCTTACAGAAGAACAAGACATTCTTAAGAGATGGACAGAATGCTGGTCAGACCTGTACAACCACATACCTACAGGGGACCCAGACATACTCAACACCTCATCAGTGACCGAGACTGACAACTACCCCATCCTCCGAGAAGAAGTAGAGGCTGCAGTGAAAGCATTGAAAAAAGGGAAGGCAGCAGGAGTAGACAACATTCCTGCAGAACTAGTCCAAGAAGGAGGTGAAGAAATGATAAGCAACAAGATCTGGCAGACAGGGGAATGGCTAACACCATGGACTCAGTCACTCATAGTAACTCTCCCGAAAAAAGGCAATTTTCAGCAATGTCAGAACTATCGTATGATCAGTCTTATATGCCACCCATGCAAAGTCATGCTAAAAATCATATTAAACAGACTGAAGCCATGGGCAGAGGAAATCATCAAGCTGAAGAACAGGCAGGCTTCAGACCAGGGCAAAGCACAACTGAACAGATTTTCAGAGAATACTATGTGAGAAATACCTCCAGCACCAACAAGACCTTTATCATGTCTTTATAGATTTTAAGAAGGCGATTGACAGGGTATGGCATGCAGCCCTTTGGTCCACCATGAAGCTGTACAACATTAACGCTAACCTGATCAAAGTCACAGAAAGCCTTTACAGCAAGGCCACCAGCGCAGTATGCTTCAACGGTCAAATAGGAGATTGGTATAGGACAACTGTGGCAGTCAGACAGGGCTGCTTGCTTTCACCTACTCTGTTCAACATCTTGCTTGAAAGAATCATGACAGATGCACTGGAAGACCATGAAGGAACTGTCAGTATTGAAGGCAGAATAATAACGAATCTGGCTTTGCTGATTACATTGATTGCCTTGCAGGAAATGAGGGGGAGCTAGCTCAGTTGGTGGAAAAACTGGCAAGGACAGCTACTGCTTTTGGTATGGAAATCAGTGCAGAGAAAACCAAATTGATGACCAACAAAACCAGTGGCATCAGCACTGACATCACGATTAGAGGCCAAAAACTGGAAACAGTTAATAGATTCAAGTACTTAGGAACCATCGTGGCAGACGAAGGATCGAAACCAGAAATATTGTCTAGGATTCCGCTGACAATAACAGCAATGGCAAGGCTAAAGACAGTTTGGAAAGACAGAAAAACCTCAGTCAGCTCAAAAATCAGACTGATGCGCTCCTTGGTTGCATCTGTATTCCTATATGCCTGTGAGTCATGGACCATCACAGCGGATCTCGAAAGGAGGATACAAGCTGTTGAAATGAGATGCTTTCGAAGGTTGTTTGACATTACATATAGAGATCATGTCACGAACGAGGAAGTGGGAAACAGAATTAAGCAAGCCATTGGGCCCTATGAGGAGCTTATTGACCATTGTGAAAAAGCGCAAAATGGAATGGTATGGACATGTCACGCGATCAACAGGGCTTGCTAAGACAATCATGCAAGGTACTATAGAGGGAGGGCGAAGGAGAGGAAGACAGAGGAAAAGATGGGAGGATAACATCTCAGAGTGGACAGGACTGAAGCTGAGTGACACAGTGAGAGTATCAGAGAACAGATTGGAATGGAGGAAGCTGGTTGTCAGGTCATCAGTGGTGCCCCAACGGTCGGCAAAACTAAGGGATAGATAGATAGATAGATAGATAGATAGATAGATAGATAGATAGATAGATAGATAGATAGATAGATAGATAGATAGATAGATAGATAGATAGATAGATAGATAGATAGATAGATAGATAGATAGATAGATAGATAGATAGACAGACAGACAGACAGACAGACAGATAGATAGATAGATGGATCGATGGATTGATAGACAGATAGATAGATAGATATAATAGTATAGTATAGTATAGTATAGTATAGTATAGTATAGTATAGTATAGTATAGTATAGTATAGTATAGTATAGTATAGGTCAGGCTTTTGATTAGGTCACTTTAACTCCTTGTTTGGATCAATCAGAAGGTATTGATCATAGTGATCCTATTTTAACAACTCATTCTCTTTATTCTAATCAGGGTGATAAACGACAGTAACTTTTAGTAGAACAGGAAAAAGATCCTGAGATCTCCTGTTTGTTTCAAAGGGCCATAAGTAAGACTGAAGCCACTGAAGTTCCTTTCTGTTATTTCATTAAAAATGGAATTCTTATGAGAAAATGGAGACCTGAGGTACCTGCTGGTGATGAAGGGTCGCTGAACTATCAAATAGTAGTTCCAAAACCTTACAGACATGAAATACTTAATCTGTCCCATGAAACTATTTTGGCTGGTCATTTAAGGATTAATAAAACTTATCATAAGATCTTGACTCACTTCTATTGGCCAAAAATCAAAAGTAATGTTGCCAAATACTGTAGATTTTGTCATACTTGACAAATGGTAGGAAAACCCAATCAGAAGATACCTAAGGCTCATCTACAACCTATTCCTGCCTTTGACGAACCATTTAGTAGAATTATGGTAGATTATGCAGGTTCCTTACCCACGACCAAGTCAGGTAGCCAATACCTGTTGACCATTATGTGCGCGTCAACAAGATTTCAAGAGGCAATTCCGTTGAGGAATATGAAATCTAAAACAATAGTAAAAGCTTTGATAAAGTTATTTTTACTCAGTATGGCCTTCCCAAATCTGTTCAGTCTGATCAAGGTTCAAACTTCATGTCTGGAATTTTCCAACAAGCTATGTATGAATTAGGCATTCAGCAATTCAAATCTTCTACCTATGACCCAGAGAGCCAAAGGGCATTAGAAAGATTCCATCAGACTTTGAAAAATATGATCCGATCATATTGTTTTGATACGAATAAGGATTGGGATGAAGGCATTCATTTACTATTGTTTGCTGTTAGAGAATAAGTTCAAGAATCTTTAGGCTTCAGTCCCTTTGAACTTGTTTCGGGACACACTGTGCGTGGACCATTGAAGTTATTGAAAGAGAAGCTTCTCTCTAATGAAGACACTGAGATCAATCTTCTTGATTACGTTTCCGATTTGATATACAAGTTGTCAAAGGCTTGTGAGGTCGCAAGAGCAAATATGCACTCTGCTCAATCTAAAATGAAATCAAGATATGATAAAAAAAGATCGAAGGAAAGGAGTTTTCAGCCTGGTGATAGAGTTCTGGCTCTCTTACCAATACTACAAAATCCTCTTCAGGCAAAATATTATGGTCCCTACACAGTTGACAGGAAAATTAATGACTTAAATTACATCATAAATACTCCTGGGAGGCGCAAACAAAAACAACTCTGCCATATAAACATGCTAAAAGAGTATATTTAAAGAGATACCATGTTAATCATGAAATTAATTTAGTTGTACCTGTCCCACCCAGTGAAGGAATATCATCAGATTCTACTGATATTGAAATGACGAATTTTTGTAATTCAGAAATTATGAAAGATCTAGACCAGGAACTTTCACATTTGCAAGTGCAAGAAAGAAATGAACTGAAACAGTTATTATTTGAATATGAGCACTTATTTCCAGATGTTCCTACAAGGACAAACAAAATTTTTCATGACGTTGAAATTGTAAATTCCAAACCTGTCAAACCTGTCAAACAACATCCATAATGGATTAATCCACTCAAACAGGAATACTTAAAAAAGGAAATTCAATATTTGCTGGAGAATGATTGTATCGAGCCCAGTAAAAGTGATTGGAGTTCACCATGCATACTTGTTCCAAAAGAAGATAAAACTTTCCATATGTGCACTGATTATAGGAAGGTGAACAGTGTGACAAAAGCAGATTCATTCCCATTACCAAGAATTGACGATTGTATTGATAAAATCGGGAATGCCACGTATGTCACCAAATTTGACCTTCTGAAAGGATTTTAGCAGATTCCACTAACGGAAAGAACAAAGGAAATCTCGTCATTTGTGACTCCAGATGGACTTTGCCAACATAAAGTAATGCCATTCGGGATGAAAGAGTCACCAAGTACATTTCAACGCATCACGAATATGATCACCTCTGGTCTAGAAAATTGTGATGCCTATATAGATGACGTCTTGATATGTAACGACACCTGGATAGAACATCTAGCAAAAATTCGAAAATTCTTTTACAGACTCACTGATACATGTTTGACAGTTAATTTATCGAAAATTGAGTTCTGCCGTGCTAGTATGACTTTCCTAGGACATATTGTGGGACGTGGACAAGTTAAACCAATAGATGCTAAGGTTGAGGCTATTTCTAAATTCCCTGTGCCTGAAAATAGAAAGCAACTGATGCGGTATTTAGGTATGGCTGGATACTATCGGAAATTTTGTTCCAATTTTTCTGTAATTGCAGAACCCCTGACACATTTATTGAAGAAGAAGAACAAGCTCTTTTGGACTGAAAAATGTCTGGAGGCTTTTGACAAGATAAAAGCCATACTTAAAACAGCACCAGTTCTTGCAGCTCCAAAGTTCAGTCAGTCTTTCAAATTATCTGTTGATGCAAGTGATGTTGGTGTTGGAACAGTTTTAATTCAAGAAGACAAAAATGGTATTGAACATCCAGTGTGCTATTTTTCAAAGAAATTAAATAAGCACCAGAGAAATTATTCAACTATCGAGAAGGAATGTTTGGCATTGATTTTGGCTTTAAAACATTTTAAAGTTTATCTTAGTTCAGCTCGTTCTTCGCTGATAGTTTTTAGTGATCACAACCCCCTTACTTTCATCGGCAAGATGAAAAATAAAAATCAAAGATTACTAAGAACTATGAGCAATGGCTTATGTTCAGGCGAATTATTGAACCTGTAAATGGTTGAAATTACTCAGGAAAAGTTTCTGGAAAATTTATTGTGTGGTGAACATTGACTTTAATAAAGGCTCCTTCAGATTTATAAATCTATATAAAGTTTCATGGTCGTCCTATGCTTGCACACTACATGTAAGGTTGAAACCTGTTGACCGGCACCTTTTCACTTCATATGTATCATGCTTTTAGAATAATGGTCATCTTTGGCTCTGTTGTTCGAACAATGCATATGAGTTGGATGAGCATAGATGTTACCGGGCTTTCTGATGATTGTACCAGGATATCATTATCACATGTCAAATCTACAAAAGTCATCCGTCTCGACAAGGGAGGTATATATCAGATGTCAAATGTACGAAAGTCATCAGTCTCGACAAGGGAGGTATATGGTTGTTGTATCTTTCATTTGAAGTACATTACTGAAGCAAGACACTAAATTATTTCCAGCGCTTTTGACAATCATATTATCCGTTAATAATGATAAACTTTCAATTTTAATCAAATGTCCTCGAATTATATGAAGCTTCTATCTTTAAAACATTGACAGCTTTGCATTGATTGATTCCCAACAGCATGATGTACGGTGAATATGTTTCTTAACTTGCACTCAGTATTCATGATTTCCGTTTTCATGTTTTCCTTACTTAAATGTCAGAAGGAGCCTATTTTTTCTAAACAGACGAATATACCTTTCTACTTTATACTTTACTTAGTTTTCCATTACGCTAATTATTATTGCTACAAACATCATAATTTAATATCTATGATAGTGTTATACACAAATAATGCGTACATCATATTTGTACACCGATGATGGTGTGATATAGTAATACTAAAGTCATATTTATATATTTATGATGGTGTGGTATAGAAATTCAAACGTCATATTAGTATACCGATGATGGTGTAGTAGAGAAATGCAAACGTCATATTTCTATATCTATGATGGTGCCATAAACTAATAATGCATGCATTATTAAAAGGATGTTACACTGCGTCCATGTCAACATACTCATACATCAACATAAGTCATTCGGAAGTATACGTCAATAGACGACATCGTATTAGCAGCTGTCTTTAACATCAGGGCAAGCCGGATCATATTGAATGTTTTTAATTAAATATTCATGATCTCTTTACTTTCGTAATTTTGTTATAATTGCAATTATTAATCGACACGTGCTTTTCTGCATGACTGTAGCCTGGTAATAGATTGACTAAATGACAATAATAATCACACGCTCAGGTTTATTATGTTAATAGAGAGATCGCATTAACACCTGTACTGAAAAGAGGCACATACTATTACATTATTACATATAAATCCCAAATAATAATGGAAAAAATATCCCCATCCCAAACAAAGATCGAAAACATATCCCTATCCCAAATAAAGATCGGAAACATATCTCCATTCCAAATAAAGATCGGAAACATATCTCCATTCCAAATAAAGATCGGAAACATATCTCCATTCCAAATAAATGCTCGTTCTCTAATGTGATTTATATGTTGGGGGCATATAAACTCGTGTTCAAACTGCATCGAATACAGTTCTGATATTGTCAGCGTCATGGTTTGGCAAAAGCAATGCAGTTCTGACCAGGATTCGATCAAAGAATAACAGTCACCGAACTATTCAGGGCAAAATGACACTAGTATTATCTTCAATCCCGCCCACCGAACTATTCAGGGCAGAATGACACTAGTATTATCTTCAATCCCGCCCACCGAACTATGCAGGGCAGAATGACACTAGTATTATCTTCAATCCCGCCCACCGAACTATTCAGGGCAGAATGACATTAGTATTATCTTCAATCCCTCCCACCGAACTATTCAGGACAGATTGACACTAGCATTATCTTCGATCCCTCCCACCGAACTATTCAGGACAGAATGACACTAGTATTATCTTCAATCCCGCCCACCGAACTATTCAGGGCAGAATGACACTAGTATTATCTTCAATCCCGCCCACCGAACTATTCAGGGTAGAATGACACTAGTATTATCTTCAATCCGCCCACTGAACTATTCAGGCAGCAAGGACTGTATCTAACAAAAACTATTGGTTTCACAGACATTATAATTTTGTATGCAAATACCCATAATGCTTCTTGCTCAGCCATTTTGAATCCCCAACAAGCCTTTGTCAACATTAATCACACGTATATTCAAGATAAAAAAAATGACTTAATTGTCGATACCAGAATTTACATCATAGCAATGATATATAGATTATAATCGAAATTAAAGTGACCCTATATCACGAAAGTAAAATAAATTTCCTAGCTTATATATAGTGAAGTTGAACCGTAATCATGCGCATAGCTATTAAATAGAAATGCATTTATGTTTTTAAAAGAACCCAGACATTATTAACATTTTAACAAATATTTTGTAAGATCCCCCTACAATCTAACCTTGGTGTTTCATTATTTAGTGATAATGATCTTTGAGGTACAAAATATGTTAACTAATTACAATTTCAAAGTATGTGCGTTATGCCAGAGCATTTATGTACAACTACACCTGTTTGAGCCGAAGACATCTAATAAACCAATAACAACTAGTACTGTCAAATATTGTATTTTTGATAGAGATGATGGATGTAGGACAATACTGAATGATAGCAAGAACTGTTCAAAGAAGTTTCATCTTCAGTATATTTAAATGGAACACGTGCCAAATGTCAAAACAGAGTGTTTTGAAACGCTGTGAAGACAACAGATATTCTATCTTCCAATGGATTTTAAAGGAAAAAGAAATGTGACATATTTTGTTTTACTTAACGTCAACATTGTTGTGATCATATGAGTGTATGCAGATAAGTGTGTGGTGATGATATTTAACAATGTCAACTGGTGAATGAAGAATCTGAGAAGACCCCAAGAAGACCCACCGACTTACCGAAAGCTACAGAGAAGCTTTCTTATATACCTTCGCTGGACGAGCAGGAAGTCGAACCTACACGAACTGAGGTGCGATACAAGTGATCTGTGAAAGGGACAGTCTTTTACCACTTAGGCCTCCAGCCTCCACCTTTCCAATTGGTCAAAAATATCTAACGTTACACATTTTGTATCGATCACTTACAATGTTATGTTGAATTGATTCTAAATAATTTTATTAGTTCATCTTCGATATATTATAACTCATACCTGTTACTTGAAAATCTACTGATATCTTGTAACATAATTTATTCGTTCAAACTTTAATCTGTCTTCTAGATTGGTATGAAAACAGCTTACATTGTCTCTTGCTCAGTTCGTTCTACTGTAAATTAAACTCTTCGTGAGTTGTTTTCTTTCTGTATGCGTTAATGTTAGACGATAATAAATAAATTATGGTATAGCGTTGAATTTATTTATCTTGTAAGAGTATTTTGTGCTGACATGCTGCAGTTTCCAAACGTTCTATGTTGAGTAAAATCACCCAGGACACCTTCTATGTAGATTGAATGTAATTAGGACATCGTATATGTTGGTTAAAACACTTAGGACAACTTCTGTGTTAAATGAATACATTTAGGATACTGTCTAGGCATGCTCTCTCTCTCTCTCTCTCTCTCTCTCTCTCTCTCTCTCTCTCTCTCTCTCTCTCTGTCACTATATATGTATATATGGGATAAAATCTATATGTAACTGAAACTAATAGTCACTAAGCATTAGAATGAAATATCTCTAGTTTTCATTCAAAACTTCATTAAATGAGGATTATTTCAATAAATGGTAAGTGTCAGCCAGCAAGCATCCCTATATATGTCACTATTCTATGATCCCAAACTTAAGGCACAGAAAAGAAGTAAAACCAAACAAGTTTTATGAAACTTAACAAACAAATTAATTATTAAGGTGATCAATGAAAAATGTGAGAGAAACTTTGAGTAATGAAGAGAATGCCAACTGTTGTCCTTATAAAAGTCTTTGAAAATCCTAAACGAATGAAAAGTAACATATAATTTTAATACCGGAAATATACTTGTCCTCCAAGACCCATGATGTTATCAAGATGCAGTTGTTCAGAATTATCTTGAATAATTTTGTACAGTTCCAGAATAATTTTAGAGTCCGAATAATTAGCACTTTTTATCGTCACTGAACCGTCCAAACATATATTTTTCTTCTCGAAAAATATCTAAGTACAACGTAAAACACGTCTGCAGACTTACATCCAGCACACTAAAAGTGTGAACGACTCCATAAACCAGAATGAAGCTGAATGCTTAACTTTCTTCTTATATACGCCATAAATTATAGCTGTGTTTATCCATGGACCCCGCATGATAAGCTAACACTACTGATTTACGACGTACTAAGTCTCGACGTACTATATTAACTTTATCTCACGCAACCGATGGAGAAGCCACATAATGTTTCACGAAACTTTTATATCCCACCAGTCACTGAGAAAATACGCCATAGGCGCCATTTTAAGTCTAATTATTACGATTATTATCATTAATTGTCTACACGTACGAAAGCGACTATTTATAGACCCTACGTGATTTGTGTTTCAACAGGGTCAAACTACACACACAATTAATATATATATATATATATATATATATATATATATATATATATATATATATATATATATATATATATATATACATATATATATAATGTGAAAATGCTTAAAATAAATATTTTTAAAAAATCATAAAAGATAAAAGAAATGTTCAGTGCAACGTGAATTTAATTAACATAAGTGCACTCAATGTGACTTTACTTAGAACAAAACTCCAAAATATATTATTGCTAGAAAGAGTTTCTAAAACGGTACCTGAAAATGTTCCTAAATAATACAGTTTGGTGAATTCAAATGCTAATAAATTGAAGAAATTTTGGCTATATAAATACGAAGGGTTATTACAGTGATTCAGTACAGAAGTAGTTATTACAGCCATGCAACACAGACAGGATTGTTATATTCATGTAATGCTGCAGACAAGGGTTATCGCAGTCGTGCAATACTGTAGGGTTTATTACAGCCATGCAGTTCAGACAGGAGTTAAAAATGGCATGCAGTACAAATGTGCTATTACAGTCATGTAAAACAGAAGGGGTTATTACAGTAATGTAACACAGATTTGTTTCTTTTTTTTACAGAATTACGAAGTTTTGGATAATGAATACCAATCATATCATAAGGCGAATTACAGTCCTTTTAATTGTATTGGATCCATCAGGGGATTGTGTGTATCAGGGATTGATTATGGTAAATGTAATAAGCAACTTGCAATGCAATACATCGTTTTTATCAAACCTAAGCACTTTCTACTCTAAATAGGTCTTTTCCAAAGGCAAATACAAAACTGAGAAGATACATACAAATTTGTGTTGAAGTTAAAACAAGTTTCATTTCTATTTTTAATAGAAGCTTGAAATATTTGATATTTCAACTAGATGGTTTCAATTTGATGCTGATGCTAAAAATTTTTTATATCGGTCTAGTAGTTGACGAGCTATATCGCCATTGTAACTAAAAATACTCTCTTTGATCTTTGATTGTTTTAGTAATCACTTGTTATTGGGCGACTAATAATCATGTTGAAAGAATTTTACTTGTGCGAGCTGTCTTTTTGTAGCCGTCTTGGTTTGAACGGCTCAGTTTCAAAGTTTTAAGGCGGTGTACCCAGAAACATGGCTACAAACATTTGGCGTGAGCCCAAGTGCTCGGATTTAGCACCGATTGCTTACTCCATCAGTGGAACCCCCGCCACTCTCGCGTAGGTGGGATTGCTGTCATCATAAAGAATTCCATGACAAAATGTCTTAAGTACAACACAACCTTCAATTTCAGCCACACATCGGTTGAACTAGTCCAAACAATAATCACACTGGAACAAAGGTCAGTCCATTTGTTCTGCCTCCATTGCGCTCCTACTAGTAGAGCAAACAAGCTGACCGAATTGCTCCTTTTGGAGCAGATTCTGAATCTTTTGGAGCATGGAAATTCGATAGGTGGCAACCTAATTTTTCTTGGAGATTTCAACTTTCACTTTAACTGTCCTGGAAAACCATGCACGTCCAAACTCCTAGATTGTATTCATGTTTTCAACCTTAAAAAGTCAGTTAATCAACCCACCCATAAACTTGGTCACAATTTAGACTGGATTCTTCATATACATGATGATAATATTCTACAATCCGCCATTTTATCCCACGAACTTGCATCAGATCACTTCTGCATTATATGCCATCTCTACGTATCATTCCCTAACCATCCACTTTTATTTGCTACTAAGAGAAACCTTCTTATGATAAATTGAACCAAGCTAATGCATGACATTGAAGAAAACCTAACAACTTTCTTACCTCCTACAGCAGATCAACTAGATAACTGTATGCGTTCATTGCTTTAAAAACATGCCCCAGCCACCAAGTGCAGAGTATCAATTAAAAGTGTTCTTCGCGGTATAGCAGTGTCAGGGACTACTTCCGCACTGCTAAAAGACGCCACCGTAAAGCAGAGAGGCTTTGGCTTTCCACCAGGCTCGCTATTCATAAACAAATCTATGAAGCCGCTAAGAAGAACGTCACAAACATAGTCCGTTTAGCACAATTATCCCACTAAAGTAATAACATCACGGAGAGTTCCAGCTGCAAAGAGCTCTTTGAGTTAACTAAAACAATATCGTCAAGGAACAAATGTACACAACTTCCAAGTACCTTCTCTACAGTAGACCATCCGGACCTATTTGCAAATTTCTTCCCTGACAAGGTACAAACCATTAGCGATAAGCTTGACAGAATAATTTCAATTGACACGTGGTCATCATTCAGTTACGATACAGAATGTCAGCGACAACCATTATGAGCATTTGAATCTGTCTCTATGGATTTAGTACGGAAAATCGTGATTAAGAGTGCACCTAAGGCATATAAACTTAATCCAATTCCAACATAACTGCTTGAGTGCTTAGACTCAATGATGCCTTTACTAACTGAATATTGCCTTCACGATATCTCCCTCCAATCAGGGGAATTCCCATTATTTTTTCAAAACTGCCATCGTAAAGCCTCTGCAGAAGAAACCAACACTTGACTATAATGATTTAAAGAACTACTGCCCAGTATATAATCCCCCGTTCATATAAAAAATCTTAGAAAAAGTTGTTCTAACCCAACTTGTATCTCATTTGAAATCAAACAGTCTTGTTAGCAATGTATAGTCTGCATATTGCCCTTGCCACAGTACTGAAGCTACTCTTCTGGATAGCGGTAAGATTATAGTACTAACTCTCCAGCATGTATTTGGCATTCAGAATACAGCCTTATTGATGTTCAAGTCCTACTTAGCCAACATGATACAAATTATATCTGCAAATGAAATGCACTCCTGCTCTGTTGATATATGTTGTGATATTCCACAGGATTGTTTTCGTGGACATGTTCTCTTCATTCTATACACTCAGCCACTCCCAAGTGTCATACATCATCACCCAGGGTCTCACCAATTGAACGCTGATGATACCCAAAGATACAAATCTAGCCACCCAACTGAAGTTAAAACTACCATCCAAGGAGTCCAGAGGTGCATTTTTGATGTGAAATCATGGATGACATGTAACAAGCTACAGATGAATGAGGTTAAAACTGAGGCCATTCTGAGCCCAACACAAATACTTTCTTATTCACATCCTTTACCCTGTTGTGCTGATATATGTCATGTAAATTGACAGGCAGCATTACCTTGAGTACCATCTGTAGTCATTGTTTTCCACGATAGCAGTGATTTGTCACCTTGATTCATGAAAGAAAGTAATTTATTTTCTTCTGTGATAGATGGAATCATTACCGGCATCCATAATGATAATTTTGTTATCGTTATTTTAGCGTCATCATTAACCCTATCGGCTCGTCAAACTGCATCATTGTCTGCCTTTTATGACAAGTACTATAGTGTGTTTAGCACCAAATATAACCTTTCTAACATTTCTGCAAAATCCAAAAAATATGAGATAATGGAATTACACAAGAAAATTCTCCATTAGCGTTCAACATTGACTTACGTGCTGCAAATCCAAGGTTAAAATTGTTATTTCTTGCTAATACTGCATTTACGTCTGTGGCTCCACCTGCGGTTCTTACATTACCAGTACTTAAATCTGTGTGATCTGCATGATCGGTTATATCCTTGCAAACATCATCGATGGACCAGCTGATCTTGAATAGTCATCTAAGTATCTAGCTAGACCAAGTATCGTCGGAGCAACATCAACATGTTGCAGACATGATTCGATATTTTTTCCATCGATGATGTATGTGGCACTACTGAATAATGCCATAATACCATTATTGACAAACGCAATTTTAGTAACAACTTCATAATTTGTATCGTCTACTTTTATAAGTCGCCCCTCGACTTTGATAAATGCCTCAGCGGGTAAGAAATACCGACTTGTATCTTGTACTTGTAATTCTATTCTTCCTCGTTGATATGGTTGTACTTCATCGTAAGAATAATATTGATAATCGCGCAAGGAATCATTTTTACGAACTGGTTCACCCATTTTATTGTAATTACTATGATCTAAATTGTAATTATCTACGAAGACCACTTCCTACTATCAGACTAGCGGTTATGTTATCTTCTTTTTCTTTTAACGATGCATCAGCCAGATCCATTAATTTTTGGGTTGCGGCCTGATTTATTATTTTACTTTCATTTGCAGGCATAACATCAGTAGATGGTAATTTTAGTTGTTTTTTTTGTCGTAATAATAGTAAAATTCTGTCCTTGACCGCCGTAAATGCATTACTGGCAAGATCACCGATTGCACTTTGTGGCGAATAACATCGATAGCTTTCATTGATAATTGTTTTGCAATTGGCATTGCTTTTGGGGCTATCCTAGTAAATAAACCCCGAAAAACATCACCAAGTCCATCTCCGTAGGTTATTTCATAAACTGGCAATCGTGACTTTACTACTCTGACCATTCTTGGTCTACAATACGTATTATGTACGATCATTTTATTTAATCATTCACCATGATCAAAATTATGTGTCAATGGATTTAGTCATCTGTAATTTCATCGAAAAATTCCCGATAGGTATTAATGTCCATGATACCATCGGTAAACAATCGTCGAAAAATATCAGATATTTCGTTGATAATTTCATGAGAAGCATTTCCAGCGCGTTTTCCTCCTATGAGAATTTCTAGTTTATCCGCGTCGGCGATGACGTTGTCAGGGCAAATGATAAGATTATTTCCTAGACCACTTCCTGTAGTAGCGCCAGAAGTGTCATCACCAGGATCCCTTTCCGTACCTAGTGAAGAGCGTAATCTCTCCTGCCGTTTGGTTTCTTTTTGTTCCATCTCTTCTTTGTCCATTTGTTTCAACTGTTCTTTTATTTGAGCAGCCCTATTTTTTTGTTTCACCTTTTCTTTTTTTTTTATCACTTCTAATTTTTTCAGCTTCCAGCATCATCCTTTGTTGTTCTACTTGTTGCAGAGGCGTAGGTATCTGATGCTAGGGAGGTTGTTGATCTTCACGACGATAATATTTTACTATATCCATAAAATCTTTATATAATGGTTCGGTAATATTAGCGCTGGGTTTATTATAAAAGACACGAAATATTCTTCTTAAAAAATTATCATCATTTATTTTAGCGTATTTAGGATTTAAAATGTCAAATTTTCGAGAAAGACTATTATATACAAAACGAGGAAAATCTTCTTCCTTAACATTTTTTATATCTTCAATAACACCTTCCTTAAATTTACTAATCAAATCAACATCTCTTTTTGCTTTAGGTTGAGATGCAGGATTTTCTTTTACATCAGTTATTTCAGTGTAACTTTTATCAATATCTTGAGGAGGTTGTGCGGCAGCTATTCTAGCTGGAAGATCTTGTAAAAATCTCTTGCGTTGCCTTAGCAGTTTCTTGTATCGTCCCAAGATGAGGCTTTTTTTTCTGGATCAGTGATATCTCCCCATACAACCTTCTCAGTTGTTGCAGTAATAGGTTTAAATAATCTTTCTGTACCTTCTGCGTAGTCAACTTGTGACTCCTGGAGTTCTTGAAGTTTTTTCGAAGCGAATCTCTCTAAGGAATATATTTTTTGATTGCTTCCTGGCGTTCTCGAGCTAATCTAGTAGTATATGCTTCTCCGATATTTGACATATTTTTATTGATATATATATATATATATATATATATATATATATATATATATATATATATATATATATATATATATATATATATAATGGTTTAATTACATGTATAAATAGAATATTTGGCTAATTTGCAGCTGCAGAGGGGGTGCCTCCTTGATTCAGATTGACAAAATAACGATATCTTCTAACTAAATTAAATTGATACTATTTGATACATATAAACTTGTACATGGCTGCGTCAAGGTAGCACAGATAAATGTAATAAAAAATGTCGTGGAGAATACTGCAAGAAACATAAATATATCCTATCAAAGAAACCACATGCTGGTCCTCGACATTGTGTTAGATGCAATGTTGGCGTTCGAGAACAATATCGGATTTGTAATGAATGTGGTGGAGATAAATACAGAACTTTGGTGGCCTATTACCGTCGTATGATCGAAGAAGGGGTATTGATACCTAGAAAACAAACCCAACCAACCGAGGAAGAATATTACTCAAAGTTCAAAAAAGTCTGAGATTGATCGTTTGTCTGAATTATTCCTTTTGTTTGATTTATTTACAAGATTTTTTTTATCCTTAGATTGACAATTTAACACATGGAGAGAGCAGCAGAGAGGATTGACTACAACATTTGTTTGGGTCAATCTAGGTGTAGTCAGTGATTGACTTATGTGATAGTCACCATTAGATGATTTGGTAATAAAAAGTGTGACGTTTCGATTTAGTCTGTTCACCCTCTCTGATGCTTGCATTCAGCTTGAAATACCTACCATTCCATGAATTGTACTTGCTATCAGCCTAAAATACCTGCCTACTTATAATTTCCAATTGCAATCGCGATTTCCCATGGCTCGACGTATTAGTTTGATATAATGTCATATTGGTTTAACAACTTTGCGCTTAATTATAATGCCTCTACGTGTCAAATTAATAGCTACTGAATTGTTCTACATGTTAGTTTTATACCACTAAATATTAGCTTTTTTACCCCTATATAATAGCTTTATACCACTAAAATATGTATTTTATACCGTCCACTACATCTAGGTTTAAAGTCTCTACGTATTAGTTTGATATATCAACTCTAAATTATATTTAAAATACAAACCCAATAAGGAGAAACTTCTTTGCATTAATATCCCCTATAACACACACGTACACACACGTGCGATCACACATATCCTTCCATCCATGTGTTAGTATGGAGTCATCCGTATTGCCCTGGCACGCAAACTATAATGATGTTCCAGCTAAGAAGATTCTTGAATTTTTAATAGTGTGGTTTCCATAAGCAAAGACGTCTGACTTTGTTGTTTTAAGACTTTGACTCTTCTGGCCATCATCATTTTTTTTTTACCTTTTGGTGCATGCTTTAACTTACTTGGGCTTTTTAGGCATGATTAATCTGAAACCACATCCATCCATGCATCCATCCGTACCTACGTACGTACGTGCATACATACATGCATGCATGCATACATCCATCTATCCATCCATCCATCCTTCCATCCATCCAGGTGGAGATTGAAATATAACGCAGATAAAAGTTGCAGCATCCTCTTTACAAACAAAAGAAGAACTGATATCCCTTCTTTTCTATTCGACAAATCGCCAATTCCAGTAGTCAAAAGTAAGAAATATGCCGGCATACCTCTAAAGTACAACTTTAAACCTAACGACGCGATAAAAGAAGCATGCGATAAAGGTAAACACTTATTAAACGCTTTTTATTCTATTGGTATCAGAGACGGAGGAATGAACCCTCTAACAAGTATACAAATCTGGGAAAGAATCATCCTAGCTTCAGTCCTATATGGATGTGAATTATGGTCGAATATGACAAACACCAATATAGAAGAACTTGAGCTATGTCAGAGATATGCAGCGCGACGTATGCAAGTTTTCGATAAATATTCGCCC
The DNA here is from genome assembly GCA_030141615.1 of Unio pictorum. Taxonomy (NCBI): domain Eukaryota; kingdom Metazoa; phylum Mollusca; class Bivalvia; order Unionida; family Unionidae; genus Unio; species Unio pictorum. Next base: position 6,015,507 of record JARLTB010000442.1, read on the forward strand.
ATAGAGGCAACGCGTAGTACTTTAGGACTCTGGTCAATGAAAGCATACATAGATAAGATGAAATTGTGCTTTTTCAAACGGCTCTGTAGGGGCGATTGGACTTTTATCTGGAAAAAGATTTTCATTTTGCGCTTATGTCAGTACTTGACCAACCCACTAGCACAGACGGGGTTTATAGCAGATATTGACAAAATATTCAAGAAATATGGTATGGGAAGTGTTCTCTTAGACTATGCAGTAAGAGTACAAACCGAAGGTAAACTTGTTTGGAATCGGTATATTATTGATAATATTAAAAACCTCGACGAATCTACCTGGAATACAGATATTGAACTAAGGAGCGATTTAATTCACTTCAGAAACATTCATTTGGACTTAAAACCAAGCAGTATATGGTTTCATGGGCGTAAATTTCCATCTATGTTATGGCCTCTCTCTGAAATAGTGAAACTATATATCATGCCTGTTGGAAAAGATATGATATGGAAACTCTGGAAAAGAGACTGACGACAGAGCGAAACATCTTATCTTAGGCTGTGAAATGAACGAAACGTCTTCTTTGATAGGGTGATTGACACTTTAGAGGTGAGAGACGGGGTTAATTTATTCAATCAAGAAGACGATATACTATTGGAGACACTTCTTGGAAACAGAGTAGAATGCTTGTCGTCTATCGACGATGATATATGGGATAAACTCATGTTGGTGACGGCAAAAAGCATAACCTCATTTTACAATAAAATGCATGCCCTACTCGCAACCAACATGTCATAACATAACATATTTTAAGAAACAAGCATAAACAAAAGGCCATCCTGTTGTTGTCAAATTCCGCAATTTTGTTGTATGACAGATCAGGGAGATATAATGCTCTCTGGCTCATATAATATAAGAGTGTCATCTTTTGCTATCTTTTCCGTTTAAGAATGGTTTCATGTTGTTCCACATATATATGTATAGATGTGTGTGTGTGTATATGTGTGTGTATATGTGTATGTGTATATATGTGTTTGTGTGTATATATATATATGTATGTGTATGTGTGCACATTTATATATATGTGTGTGCATGTGTGTATATATATGTATGTATGCATAATCACATGTCATGTAGAAAGAACTTCATTGATAATTACACTGGTATACGTTTCACCATTTTTTTTATACACTTTTCTGTTGTATTTCATGATTTTGTATTATCTTGAATTTGATTAATCTGATGTAATCTCTGTTGAAGAGGAAATAAAGTCAGTCAGTCAGTCAGTCGTATATACATACATACATACATACATACATACATACATACATACATACATACATACATACATACATACATACATACATACATACATACATACATACATACATACATACAACCATCCATCTATATACATACATACATACAACCATCCATACATACATACATGCATGCATACATACATACATACATACATACATACATACATACATACATACATACATACATACATACATACATACATACATACATACATACAGTCTGTGACATTCTGTTTTACTTTTTGATGATTTGGTAGTAGAATGATACTGTAGTATCATCAATATTCGTGGGGGATCAATTTTCGTGGTTTTCGTGGTTGCCACAAACAACGAATTTAAATACCCAACGAAAAATGAGCCACATAGGTTGATGACCCCCCCAATTCCCGACCCGTTTTTTTTTTACAGTGTTTCATTTAAGTAAGGATAGAGAGAAAATATAGAAAGAGCTTAACAAATGCAAACAATAGTAATACTAAACAGAAAGAAAGAAAGAGAAAATACTAGTAATACAAAATAACCGCATATGAAAATTAGATTTAATACTTATTCAAGTCGATCCTTCAATCTAGTGCAGCCGTTGTTTAAACATTCAAATCCTTCTGAAAGCCCATTTTATTTTATCCATGCATTTTAAATCCAATAGAACAACAATCCTGTAAAAAAATATATTTCTTGAAACACTAAAGCAGATTATTAAAGCTCACACTGCACAGATTGTTGGACAAAGCCACTGTTTCAACATCGTGTCAATCAAGTCTCATGGTACTTATAAATGTTTCTCGGGTAAATAATCCCCAAATTAAACAAGTCCAGCTTTCTCTAAACCTTTCATAATTAGGTCCGATCGCTCACTCAGTGTCCTTTGATCTTGAACACTCAAACGAAAACATGGCGAAACTGATTAATCCTGACGGGTGTTTGTGATCGCCGTTTGCGTCGGCATCGTTTTATTCTTTTGTATTCTTTATTTGGGGTACTTGTAGAGGTTAAACCATGAAATTAACTACCTTATAATACAGTATGCAAAATTTGACAGGCAAAACCACGAATTTACGTCCCCACGAAAATGCCTTTTTTTTTTTTACAAAACCACGAAAATTGAGCCCAACGAAAATAAATGATACTACAGTATTATGGAAACCTTGAAACTTGAATGAGACACGAAATGATTTTAAAGGAAGTCAAACGTTTTGTTATCGCCTGCTGTTGCACAAAACTTACATGTTTGTGATCAGCATATCCCATAATTCCTCAACTCTTTTGTCTATGCCTATACTTGACTAACACAATCTTGGTGAAGGAGACAGCTGTCAAATGTGTTCGATTCATTAAAGCTTAAACGGAAGCTATTATAGGGTTCATATTTCAGAATGAAGATGGAAATATTGTTAATGTTTTATGCAATTAAAGACTCTGATGACTGCCACACAATGTGAAGTATGATGACTGATGGAGTGTGAAGTATGATGATCAATATGCAGTGTGAAGCATGATGACTGATGACTGCCATGGAATGTGCAGTATGATGATCGATATGCAGTGTGAAGCATGATGACTGATGACTTACATTTGATGTGAAGCATGATGACTGATTGCTGAATGGGAAGTATGATGATCGATATGCAGTGTGAAGCATGATGATTTATGATTGACACGGAGTGTGAAGTATGATGATCGATATGTAGTGTGAAGCATTATGACTGATGAGTGACATGGAGTGTGAAGTATGATGATCGATTTGGAGTGTGAAGTATGATGACTGACTTGCAGTGTGAAGTGTGATGACTTATGACTGACATGGAGTGTGAAATATGATGATCCATATGAAATGTGAATCAGATAAGTTCGATGACTGACATGCAGTGTGAAGCCAGGTTTATTTAGCAGAAAAAAAAACATATATTCAGAAGCACACAGCCAATGACAAAAATGCGATTGTATGGTCAGAACGGCATAAATACAAAATTACATTCTGAAGTGTGATTTTTAAACCGCAATTTAAAGTCAAATAATACTGGACTTTTTGTACTATAGGTAGAATGCTACACGAATTGTGCATTTATTTATACTTCTTTATTCCAAGTAATCCTGATATAAGTTCAAAATGCAGGCAACATGAAAACAAAAATAAGGCCGCATCAGAAATAAACCAAACTGATGTCTCTAAGATAATGGATCCTATCTCCAATCCAGGTGGAGACCATTTCCAACTGGACACAGCTCCTGCTCGTGTCGTCAGTATGTCGCCTGACTTTGAAGAATAATATGCACGCATAAATTATGCATCTATCTGTCTATCTGTCTGTCTGTCTGTCGATCTATCTATCTATCTAAGCAGCAGAGAGGGTGAATCCTACAACGTTTTCAGACAAAATTTGATTGAAATCCTAAAACGAGCCGTCCTATAATCTCATTTTAACCAAAAAGAGGGCGAATCCTACAACGTTTTCAGACAAAAAAAATTGATTGAATCCTTAAAACGATCCGTAGGATTTCGTTGAAATCTTAAAAATCTACGAAATCTCATTTTAACTAAAAAAATGAAAACGAAGATTTTTACGATTTTTTAATTAATTTTGGTCGCAACTTGTTGTCATCCACCCTCTCTGCTGCTTAGTGATTTCATCACTGGGTTAACAAAAAATAATAAATGATTTTCGTCCTAAGGACTGGATCAAATATTCGGTTAAAATCATTTATGATTTCACAAACAAACTAATCACTAACACCTCCTCTTGTAGATCAATTAGGTTATTGGACTGATCTGTGAGTTTGAAATTAATTCTGGTTAACGAATTATTATGGCATCGCATGTAGACAGGATTAACCGGAGACTCAATTATTAAAAATCCTGGAGGAGCTGTTGGTGCAAACGAATAAAGAATATATCCTTGCTGAGCTTGATTTGATCGTTCGAGATTAATTTGATAGCTTCCTTCGATAACATCACATACTAAATTGAGCGCAATCACCGATGAAATATTCACGTTGAACGGAGCGATATGCCTACCGCCACCGTCTGGGTCATTATTGTGTTTGAGGATTTTTATTTCCCCTGATGATGTTTTTTTCCATGCATCATGAATTATTTTAAAACCAACATCGATGGTGTCACTGAGAAGTTTTTTTAGTTCTGGTACGTTATATCCTGGTAGTTTGAATGTGGGGATATCTTCAACGCGGATTTCATAGTCTAATGCAAATTCTGTTCTCGATTTTGGGTTACCTTCATCTAATATAACTCGAATAATTTGTGAATTAAATTTTTCCATATCGTCGATAATTTTATTGCATGTTTCTACGACGCTGATAAATTCATCTCGGGTGAGAGAACCGGATTTAAGAGATATTAACAACAGTGAAAAATCATTATTCATCGCTGTGAAATTTTTAACGATTTCAGGTTTTTTAGCAAAAGCATACTCTGGCAATGATCTACCATCCGCCCTTTTTGGGAATATGAAACCAAAAAAATCTAAAGTGTTTTCGTGCTCTTTATAACTCTTTATTGGATTATCAGGTTTTATTCTGTCGGTGATATAATCAGATTTTTGTGGTTCTGGTACATCAACGGTTTTTTCCACTGGTGGTAATTCAGGCCATCCTAGTACGGTTCTTATTGAGCTTTGATATATATCTACGACGTATTCTTCTGAGTTTATTTCAATGGCAGATGATAGCGTCGGCTCATGAACCGTTATAGCGATTTTTGATTCTTTTCCAGTAATCGATTTTATTCTACGCGCGAATTCATTATTGATTTGTTCGATTTGGTATGACCCTGTTGGTATCGAAACAACTTTCCAGTCTGGGGTTCCGTCGGGTTTATTCTCATTTGCAAACACTAAAGAATTATTGGGTTGTTGACCACCAAATGATTTTGATCTGATATTAGGCCAACTGTGATACACTCGTAATTTTGCTAGCGCTATCTCCTTCACGGGGACTGGGCTAGGGAAATTCACACTAAACTCGGGTTCCGTTGATGTTATTGATATCATACTTGTTTGTACTGGGTTCGTGTTCTCCACTACTCGTTGAAGTAATTCCTGCGGTGTTGTCATTGTTATTATACTCATGATTTATTTCTAATTTTGGTATCGAGGAATCATAAATACTGACCATCACTGAGAACTCACAATCTGGTATGGTTGATATTATTGAGATCATTTTGTTTTTTGGGTTCGTGTTTTCTGATTCCATCGGTGTTGTCATTGTTATTATACTCATGTTGTCGCTCTAATTTTGATATCGCTGAATCAAAAATACTGACCATCGCTGAGAATTCACTATCTGATATAATTGTATTATCGAGTGACGATGATATCATCAATGATAATTGCGAGTATGCGGTTGATGCAATATGAAATTGAAGTAAGTAATTCTGCAGTTTACTCTGGCTGCATGATGATATCTTTTTTGCTATCCCGGTTGATATACCCCCGATTGTAGCCACCGCAGAAATGCAAATTGGAACTACGACCGGGGCAATCATTATAACCGATCCAAGTATTATTCCGGCGCCAGTGAGAACGCTTGACACCGAGTACATAATAATATCAATTGCGGTGATTCTTCGTCGGTATTTTTTTATTTTTATTTGATACTCCTCAGTGAGGGTTTTGAGTCTATTCTGAAATTCTCTGACCTGATCATAGCGACATTGCGTCGATGACAAAGTCATTGTTGTTATTTTAAAAAAGCTAGCGTTTTCAATTGTGAAATCCTTTCAATTTAGTTATTTACTTAAATCCGCTACGAATTCCACATACCAGGTTACTGAAACCCCAATCAAATTTTTATCAGTAGCTGTTATAGTGAACTTTTCAGTTGTATCCTTGTCGATGATCGTTGAAATCGTATTATTAACCCCGGATGAACTCGACGATGATATATTAAATTGAGTTAATGGTGTTACTAGTGTTAATCGATAAATACCCTTAACGGTTGCAGTGATATTTAATTTGTTGTTTGTAGGTGTCCACTCAAATGATCCGTGTTGGATTGTGTATACCACGTTGTTGGTTTTCTCATGAGGAATTTTTGTTTTTTCAATGATTGTTATCATCCTCGAAAAATCACCTTTGACGGCTTCGATGAAGTTTTTCGTCTCATCGATGGATTTTTTAATATCAGGGAGTTTTATTTCTATTTTATCCAACTGGGTTCCAATAAATTTATCAATGATATTTCTACGAAATGATATAAACTGTTTTCCGTTTTCTTCAATTTTAGATTCAAGTGTTTTTAGTACAAACAGAGAATTGTTTAACTCATCGTTGAGAGTTTTTAATCGATCTGTAATCGTCGAAACGATTACACCCGGTTTGAGTTTACCCTGATCGGAAAAAAGCGCGATAGTATTTTCGATTGCGTTTCGTTGTTTAACTAAAATATCATCCAACGACACATCACTGCTTTTCAATTTACCCTGCTTGTCTTGAAATACAACTATTTCGTTCGGGTCAACACTTGTTAAGTTCAACGTCTCAGCTATTTCATCTTTGATTAGTTTTTTTACATCCTTGATAGAATCAGGGGGTGCAGTGCCATCGGGTTTGGGTTTCAAAGATCTCCCCCAAATATCAATCATGTTATTGTAAAACTCTTTCTCTCTTTAAAATCGTTTCGATTTCCAGCGATTACTAGTGTATTCATTCACGACAACATGTGGTGGTTTTCCGCTTGGGTTACTCAAGGAGTTAGAAATAGCATCAAGGACATTTAATACTTCGCTGCCACATATTGGTGGGTCATTCATTTGTTGTGTTGGTAGCGTAGAATACCAAGTCTTCATTGGAAGGGTTTTTATATAACGCAAAAACTCTTTTGGTGGGGCTAATCCATATGAATCAAAATAGACAATCCCACGTGGATCAATAGCGTATGCAACCCAGTGAGTTCCAGGTCCGGTGCTGTTATCGAGATTAATAATACCGGTTTCAACGCTGTTTGGTTGATGTGGTAATTGATCTTTCATAAAGACACCTCTGAAATTTTTAATCGCCAGCTTTTTAGCAGCATCCATTAAATCAAAATTGGACATAGGAATCTTCGATTCCCGAATTAATAAATCGTTCCTGGTAGTCTAAGACCCTTTCCGCTGTACCACGAATACGGGGTTCCTGGTAGTCTTAGACCCTTTCCCTTTTTTTTATACCCCTTCCCCGTTGCTTTCTGTAGTGCCATCCCTGCTGCAGTACCAACAGCCCCTAACGCCGCCGCCTTAGCCACCGCTGGGGCTGCTGCTGCAATCAATGCTGGTATCGCAGCTAACAACGGAAATATACCGCCTGTTTTAATCATATTTTTGATAGCAGCCGCAGAAAGAGTAATCTGAACACCCTTTTTTGCTACTAGTGCATCATTGAAATGTTTCACCTGACGAGTTGTCAGCGATAATTTATTTGCACCACCAGTCATTTGGTTGGGTTTCAACGTGATTGTGGTTCCACATTTTTTAGCCGATTCTGATTGCAATTTTTTGATTTGACCAGGAGTTAACGCAACACTAATAACACTATATGACATTATACATAATTGATTGATTCTAAATCGTTTACAATTTCAATTACATGTTTTCCACTGGTGCATCTACCACTCTCATTCTTCCACCAACACCTTCAAGTAGCATTGATTTATCACTGAGAATGACAGCAACCGCTCTATAATTAGCAATACCACCAGGACGGGTTACACGGGCTCTAAAGTGTATATCAACGACAGATTGTCTCATCAAATCGAGATGTTCCAGTGAGAAGTAATAGATCGGATAGAGGCTTTTAAAATCCAATTGTGATATTTGCAAACCAGTATCCACATTTAGATCACGTGCCATAAATGACAACAGGTTATGATATACACGTGCAATATGGTTGTGAGTGTAATCAAGTTGTACATCTTCAGATGGTTCCTGTTGTCCGTTTATTCTCAGTGAGACCTCTCTAACACCTAACTGATCAAATATCATATGGCTTCGTTCTTGATTACCAACTCGTGCATTATTCTGTAACGCCACAAATATATGACGTGGAGCTGAAACCCCTTGTTTTGATGCCAGATGCCAAGTAAATATATCATCAACATTATCCTGTTTGATATCAGTGGTCACTGATAACCAACTCAACAATGATTTTCCTCCTTGTTCCATAAATGACAACAATTTTTCTTCTGCTGTGATTGATGGAGTTAACACTGGCATCCACAATGCTAGTTTTGTTAAAATGACTTTACCATCAGCAACACCAGCATCATGCCATATTGCATCATTATCAGTACCCTTTCGTACAAGCGCTACTGTGTGTTTAGCTCCATAAATAACTTTTCGGACATTTCTACAGAATCCGAATATATGATGCAGTGGAATTGCACATGAAAATTGTCGACGCTGTCCTTGCAACGTTGCTACACGTGTTGCAAACCCTAGGTTGTAGTTAATGATATTATTTATGACATCAAAAGTACCAGCTGGTCTTGTATATCCGGCTGGTGCTGGATCAACTGCGGTAGCTTGTGTTGCCTTGACTCTAGAATACTGGTTGTGTTCAGGGTGATCAGTGATATCCTTAGAAAACATCATAGATGGACCCGCTGATCTTGAATAATCATCAGAATATCTCGCTAACCCAATTATTGTTGTTGCAACATCAACTTCACGGTCAATGGATTCAATTTCTTTTCCATCAATGAGATATCTAGCGCTTTCAAATAACGCCATTATGCCGTTATTAACAAAACCAACTCGTGTAGTTGGGTTTATGTCATATGGGGTATCAGCTGCAACATTTGTTACAAGTTCTCCTTCGATTTCGATAAATGCCTCACACGGTAGGAAGTATTTACTGGTATCATGAACTTGAAGTTCAATTCGCGATCGGAGATCTGGTTGTACTGCGTGATAAGAATAAAATTGAAAATCGCGTACAGAATCATCCTTGCCAACTGGGGCGTCTATATCAAATGCTGGATCAGGTGACCTTTTGAACATTTTATTCTATTTATCAGAGTCTAAATCGCGATTTCCCATTTCATCGTCGTGTTTTTTTAAAGCCACTTCCTGCTATCATGTTTGCTATCATGTTATTTTGGTCCTCTTGATTTATCAAGGGAGTCACCATCGACGCTAATTTTTCATCTACTGCGTTATTTATAATTCTACTAACACTTGCAGGCATTTCTGCTGTAGACGGTAACGGTACCGGTTTCTTTTTTCGTCTCACTAATGATGTTATTTTATTCTTCGCAGTTGAAAACGCTTTTCCAGCAAGATCTCCAACAGCACCAATACCCTTATCACGAATAACATCAATGGCTTTCATTCCTAGTTGTTTAGCTAACGGCATCACTTTTGGAGCCATTCTCGCAAATAACCCTGCAATGGTATTGCCTAAACCATCTCCGTAGTATGCTCTATAAACCGGAAACCGTGAATTAACTACGTAGACGGGGGTTGGTTTATCATGATTGTAGTGTATGATCATTATTTTAAATCAGAAACAATTTTTCAATTGTTATTTATCTAATCGATTCAGTCACTATGATAACCATGGACGGTTTCACCGTCTACTAACTCGCCAATGAAATCTCGATATGTGCTGATATCCATGATACCACCCTGAAATAATCGTCTACAGATATCAGCTGCTTCATTAATTATTTCCGGTGAGTTATTTCCAGCTCGGAAACCTCCTACAAGAACTTCTAATCGTGATATATCATTGATAACACTACCAGGACATGTCGTGGTAGAGTCAAAGACATCATTTGGATTTCCAATCGAATATCCTTTTCCGCTTGTTTCCTTAGTTGTACCAGTTGCGCCTTCACTATCATCAAGTAATTGCCTTTGTCGGCCTCGTTCTTGTTGTTTTTGTATACCATAACTATCAACTCCTATTTTAAAAGTTCTGTACTCAACTGTATCCTTTTTCAAATTACCAGTAATCCCCTTATTCGTTTTATACAACCAATTAACCCAGTCGTCTCGGCTTATTCTACTGTTTTTATACTCGTCTTTTAAAAAGTCCTTTTTAGAATCAAAGCTTTTGGCGGCGAAATCACCAAAGGTCGTATAATCCTTGAGTTTCTCCAATTGAGGTTTTTTTATTCTTGTTATAGCTTCTTCGGTGAGTTTGTCTATAAAGGGGATACCTCTTGGGGTGACGACATCAACAGGTTGTGGTTCAGGTGTAGAAACTCTTTGAGTTTCAGGCGCAGAATCATCAATATCAGCTAGTCGTTCATACTCGCGTTGAGTTTTTATATCACTGGATAGCTGTTGTATTCCTGCGCGTGTTTGTCCGGCCTCTGCTGCTATCTTTTCAAGCGTATCAAGCAGCGGCGCCTTCTTTACTCGTTCTCGCTCAGGAATATCTCCATATATCGCTGCTTCAGTTAGCTTTTTCACATCTTTGGTCGCACTTGTTATCGGAGAAAACAGTTGTTCACTTGACACAGAAAAGTCAGTCTGCGCTTGTTGTCGTTGTTGTAGTTTATTCCGTACAGAGTCACGAATTGGTACAAATCTCTTAATTGCATCTAATCGTTCACGAGCCAATCGGGTTGTTAATGCTTCATTGACCATTATTTGAAATCAGAAACAATTTTTCAATTGTAAAACAATTTTTCAATCCCGACCTAACACCATCGGATGGTCATGGAAGTGTTATTTCATCCTATAACGGCTTCTATCAATGATGGCGAAAGTCACATATAGCAATTAATAATAATAATACTGTGACTTTCGCCATTCTATTTTTGATCAATCCGAACCAGCCATCAATTTTTTATTCACTGTTTCTGACATTATCAATCAAAAAATGCTAAAAAAAATTAAAATCTCTATGAGGGACGGTCACAATCAAATAATGATTAATGGTCGGGCAATCAAATAATGATAAATGGTTGGTCAATCAAAATTGTTCATTTTCTTGAATTAACGCCCGTAGGTTTCTAACTTTAGAATTAACCTCCTTTTTCAATTCGTATTCGTACCCCAATTCTTTTCGTATTCGTTCTACGATGGTATATAACGGAGCGAACACACTTACGTCACTGGAGAATGCGAGAGAGTCCTTAATAGAATTCTGAATTCTTTTGATGAGTGCATATTTCTTTGGCAGCATGTATTTATTGTTGTTAACTCCGTATTCTATATCCTGAAAATCAGACATGATTTGATCAGGATTTAACCCATCTGATAGTTCAATATCCCAACCTTTCAATTTTGAAATCTCGGATATGATGCTATTCATGTTTTCAGAATTCATTATTCTATAGCAATGACATATTTCTAAATGAAAAATATGACGTATTAGACGTAACTAAATTTAATTTTCTGTCCGCGATTTTTTGAAAACGCAGATCGATAAACCCCCTCTGCAACATATCGTACTGAGGGTGGACAAATATCGAAGTGCCTACCGGCTTCATATAATGATTGAAATATTTTTTCTTCGTTAGTTATCGTATTCAAAGATTTCACAGGTCTCGCTTTTTTCGAGTATTTCCCAGTCCCCCCTCGTTCGGTATTCTCACTTTGTGTAACAGCCTGCAGATTTGATAAAGAATTGTTTTTCGGATTAGAATCGATATGATCAATGACAGAATCATCCTCGATCAATCCATGGAAACACTCGTACACGAAACGATGATTGAGATATTTCTTCTTTCCAGCACCAAACATCAAATACCCCATACCATTATCCCACCCAACTGGTTTCTTCAGTCTGCGGTTTCTTACAACACCATCACTGGATGCTTCATAATTTGTGATCACAGGATGTTGTCTGAATTCTTGGTTCATTCGTATATATAATACTATTGTTTGTCTAATTCATTGTTTGGTTTAATGATAAATCTTTCGATGTAGTCTTGAGGAGTTCTTATGATTTTATCCCTGATACTGACTTTGTCAGCGTCAAGAATACTGACTTTGTCAGCGTCAAGAATACTGACTTTGTCAGCGTCAGGGTCATAATTTCTGATTGATTGTCCATTTTTTATTCTTTTATCATAATAACGCTTCAATTCCCTATATCGTTTACCACCACAATTCAAACACAACCGTGATTTCCCCCTAACCCCAACTCCACATAGAATACAGGGTAACGGACCAAGGCTTCCACGACGAAAGCTTTGCATATGATACCCACAAAACTCACTTCTGCATGATTTGTTACACGGGATTACTGATCCAATCATAAGCCACTTGCAGTGATTCATTATATAAAAATCTTTCATTTAAATGCTTGTTTTAATTATAGAATGAGCGAATTAAGGAAAACGCCTTCGAAAAATGCTGAATTCAATGTTGATAAAGAGTTTAAGAGATTATTAAAAATCAATCCTAGATTTAATCTCGATAGACCCAAAAAACGTATCAAACGTCCAAGAGACGGAAACATGAAAGAGTTTAAGAGATTATTAAAAATCAATCCTAGATTTAATCTCGATAGACCCAAAAAACGTATCAAACGTCCAAGAGACGGAAACATGAAAGAGTTTAAGAGATTATTGAAAATCAGTCCTAGATTTAATCTCGATAGACCAAAAAAACGTATCAAACGTCCAAGAGACGGAAACATGAAAGAGTTTAAGAGATTATTGAAAATCAGTCCTAGATTTAATCTCGATAGACCAAAAAAACGTAACAAATTTAATCTCGAGAAACCAAAAAAAGCGTCCAAGAAATTACCCTGGAAGGATGCTCAATTCAATCTCGATATAGTCTCTGATACACCAAAGAATAAAATTCTTGATAAAGCCATGATTAGTAAAATCAGAGATTGTTTCAATGAATTTAAGCGTGATGGAGCATCCTATTGTTGGTCAACATTTCGAATTGATGGTGTTGTTGACGCTACCATGAATGATGAAAAAGCAGCAGTGATAATTTCACGTGTTGGGGAAAAACGGTATTTTTTCCGAATCAAATTCATTATTGAAGTCGATGGCAAATGGATTATTAGGGATAAATTTGAACCAATCCTCAAGAATAAAAAAGCTGTCATTGTGAGTAGAGATTCCAAACCAGGAATTCTAACCGGCATTGACAAACCATACTACGAAAGATCTTATCCCGTAACAGCAATGGTTTATGGGATATATCCGTTAAATGATAAACCCGATATCGCAAAACTAGCTCCTATGAAATATTCGTCAGGGCTTAATTGTGTAGCAACACGGGTAATGGAGCACTTCACAAATGCATCCCGAGGAAATAAACTAACTGATCTGCGACGTAGGAAAATAACCGAATGGGAACTGACAGTGAAACAGCATGGTGCAAAGATTTCTGATATAGCTAAATTAGAAACATCATTAAGATTTCCAATAACAGTTATGACGATAACCGGAGAGGTTTTATACGAACCGAAATATAACAAAAATGGAGCGCCAATACAAATTATTGATCATAACAAACACGCGTGGACACCTGCGGTAACAGTATTTCCACGAGAACGAACCGTGAAATATATCCCCCCGGAATTTTCCGGGAAATTCGTCGGGGATGTTTTCTATGAAGAGAGATTATTTGATGCTATTAATGCGTTGTGTAAGGATGATCCTGTGTCAGTGTGGTTACTTAGAAGTGATGAAGATCCCGAAATAGGATTCGATCAATTTGTAAAACCAAATGGTGAATTATATCGCGTTGAAGAATTAGATAATAGAATGAGAAAAATCGCTAGTGATTTTTCACCGGAAAGTTTCCATGAAAAACTACTCACGGATAGTTTTACTATTCCATCAGTGGTAGCTCACTTCGCAAGAGAAAAAAACTCATGGCGTCCAACACGAAGTGATTTTCTCGAGGATGTTAAATTGAGTTGCGTCGAATATTCCCATGGAGGACTGTGGAATACGAAATACTCACGTGATGGTATGATTTCAATTGATATATCCGCGTGTTATCCCGGAAGTTTTCTCGGATATGGGGAATGCGCTGAATACTTCAAACGATTTGGACACCCCACGCATGAAATGACTCGTGTTGCGATTAATGGACCATTGCCTGATTTTGATTTAACCGGATTCGCTCGTGTGATATCATTTGAATTAGCTACAGGGTTACATCCGTGTAGTTATGTTTGGCTCGGTAGACATCTATCTGAAAAGGCCTGGATGCCAATAGTGCTATTGAGATATATGATTGATTGTGGTATGCTAATATCGTTGATTGTTTCCGAGGCTATTATATGCTATCGAGCTCAGAAAGAAGTTTGGCTACCACAACCCGATCTAGATAGAATAATCAGCGAACTACGAAAACAATTCCCTGATTTCAATGAAGAAGAAATCATAAATTGGTCTAAGAAGTTATTTGAAATTAAAAAAGAACAAGCAAAAGATCTCGGACGAAGAATAATCGGTAAATTCACTCAAGGTGGACGGTACGACAACACAAAATACTCTTCGCGGTTGATCATAGATGTCGCTGAATACGATTTTCTTGTAGCGGATTTAATGAAACAGGGAAAACTTGTATCCCGTAAGGATGCTTTTCTATCCAATGGTGAGAAATTAGGTACGGTTGTTACCTACTGTGATGGACATAATTCCCAGTACACACATTTGAGAAGTTCAATGCTAGCCTATGCTTCTATTAATCTATTTTCGATGATAAATAGATTTCCTAATACCGCGGTTAGAGTGGCCACTGATTCGATGTATATACACAATAAATACAAATCAGCTGTAGCTAAATTCACAGATCCCGAAGAAAATTGGGGGCGTTGGCGATTTAAAAAGGAGATGCTACATGAGTATTGTGAATCCGCAGACGTTGCCATGGATGATAAATATCTTTGTTGTAACCGTATTGAAAATCAATCAGAATTTTCTAATGCACCACCGGTATCTGATCCAATCTGTAGATATAAAACAGTTTATTTAAACGGTTGTGGTGGGTCAGGAAAGACAACTCGTGCAATTGAATTATTTCGTCGTGGTGGAAATACTTGTATTTCTACTAACATGATTGTGCTAACACCGACTCACAGACTCGCCAGAGAGATGATACAACGAGGGGTAAATGCCTGTACTTACCATAGTTTCTTTCGATGGAAGGGTGACAAATGGACTCCTGAGCGTATGGGTGATAAATTCATTCCTGAAATCATAATTTGGGATGAAATATGCACAGTGTCATTAGATGTATTACAAATATTTCTTGAGTGGTTGTTAAACAAAAACACAAAAGTCGTCATGTGCGGTGATCACGGCCAACCACCACCATTTGTCGGTGCATCTCCACATGAATGGCTAAAGGGTTTTGTAGACTACTATGAAGAAATCACCACTGATTATAGATCACTTGATGAACGATTACGAGAATTTAAGAAACTAATTAGATTACAACCGGATAGAATCCAGTGCGAAATAGCGCGTGAAGTGATTTCAGAAACTCAAATAAACGATTTCTGGGAAACATGGAGACCAAATGATTTGATAATTGCAAGTAGAAAAATAGTCAGGGATACACTTCAGATGAAGTTATTTGAATTGCATAAAGAAAAATTTGCAACGCTTCCAGTACCCCTTTGTTATAGGCCATCGGATACACGAAAACAGAATATTGAAGTTGATATTCCAGGACAGAGTGAAAAACAAATTCTCGTATTAAATGATATTGTGCTGGTTGATATCAATGTCGTCGAAAATGCTTTGCGTGCTAATAAATCCCCGTGGACTCTAGGATACGCAGCAACAATACACTCTTCACAGGGATTGACTATATCGGATACAATTGTTTGGATGGTGGATAATCACATCGAATGGTCGAATTTAGTCTATCTCGCAGTATCCAGAGTACGAAAAATAAATCAACTTCGAAGAGTTGTTTTCGATGATAATGACACAACAATGGATGATATTGATGTTAGCATCATTAATAAAAAACTCTCCGGTTACAAACAACAGGACAAAAAAAAACAACGAGAATTTGATATTGATGCTGGATTAATAATTACGCTGAAACAACAACAGAATAATCACTGCGCGAGTTGCAATTGTATAATGCGTTGGCAGTATTCGGATAAGGATCCTCGCCAATTCACCGTAGACAGAAAAAATAACAGTCTCGGTCATGTCAGAAATAATGTGATGTTGACTTGTCTTGAGTGCAATAGACGCAACGGTGCTAGTTAAGACCATGCGGTGGCAATTGAGTATCCTCGGGAATTACCTGTAGTTGTTGTCGAGTAAATCCACGTTGAGGGGCAGTTGAATCCAGTTTATAGACTGGAGGTCTACCAGTTGATCGTGTTATAGTAGATATCTTATGCGTAGTGACACTCCAAATAGGATCAGTAGCCCTTTTTCTACCCCCTTCAAGCTCTCCTGGTTCGTATAAGTACCTCACAATGACATTACTATGAAGAATTGGTTCTTTGAAATCTTTTTGTGGTTGTACGGGTATTGACTTCTTTTTAATCGCGTTGATAGGTTTCATGTTGATTGTTCTAGTAATCTCGTTATTCAGTGCAGTAATCACAGATGGTAATCTTTTAACCCATTCACGGGATCTTTTTTCTTGGATGAATTCTTTTGCGTATTGATATCCAAATAACCGTTCAGCAAGAGTCCGATTAAATCGTTCTACAATGGCCTGATCGCGATGTAGCGCAGTATGCCCTCGTCGTATGGTGACATTATGATGTTTCATTGTAGATAATACTGCACCCTGAAATTCCTTACCAGGATCAACCTGCAATAGATTTGGCCAGTGCAGAGGACCTCGTCGATAAATCCTCTCAAATGCAGAAGCAACTTCAGTGGCTGATTTTGTTTTTAACGGTTCTGCTTCTTTGTATCGACTTGCAATATCAACTACGGTTAGCGCGTATTTGTAACCACGATCATGAGGTAAAAATAATATATCAGCCTGATGAACTTCATTAGGAGCGGTCACATCAAAATGCGAGAATTGAATTTGTTTAGGCGGTGGTAGATAAATTTGCCATAGTGCCTGTTTGGATAACCAATTAGCCGCAGTGGTTTTTTTCACTTTTGCAGCGCTAGCGAGTTTATGGACTGCTGATTTACCCCTCCAGTATCCTCTTGGGGAATAATAAATTGATTCCATATTATTAATTACCGGCACCTAACATCAATTTGCTTTTCATAGCCGATTTTATCAAAAATGAAGCCAATTTTTCTTTGAAGGATTTATCAGGAATAGCATTTAACGCATGAATTAATTTCACATCTGCGAGATGCCTGTGTTGCAGATTGCTGCTTTTATAAGCAACATCATGAAGGTAACAGGCCTTATCAATGGCGTTTATTGGTTCTTCACCGGGGTTGGGTTGATTTTGATTATTGAGTCTGATATCAAGTCTGGTTCCCGGTCCACAGTAGCTATATCCGGGAAGGTGCTTTTCTCCGGGGTACTTTGCCCATGGGGTTCCAGGGAGCTTTGCCAATTTGGCTGCGATATCACCTCCTCGTTTTTTTTTAAATCAGATTTCATTGACACAAATCTAAATTTCTTTGTACCACATTGCATGCATTTACCAGAAAGCGCTGATCGGTTATTTTTAGTTGTAACCGTCGTCACATCTTCTGTGCCAGTACGCGTTTTGCACTTCACACAATATAGATCCATAATTTATGTATAGAGATATGGATATAATTGATTTTTCAGCGACTAAAAGAAGAGAACCGGTTAAGCATCATGCAGCGCTACCAAACTCTATCCGGATGATTATAATCGGGCCATCTGGATCCGGTAAAACGCAATTGTTGCTCAATTTAATAATGAGATGGATGAAATGGGATAAGTTGTATTTAATTGCCCCTAGCGTAGATGATCAACGATGTTATGAAGTGCTAAAAGATTTTAACGACAGCGCGGTAGAAAAATCCGGAGAGGGTATTATTGAGTTTATAACCGATATCGATGAAGCACCGAGCATTGATGATATTGATGGAGATATTAACAATTTAGTCGTATACGACGATATAATGTTGGATAAACAAAAAAATCCTGCTAGAATATTTTCCCGTGGGCGTCACAAAAACACTGACGTGATATATGTCACTCAACGCTACACTCAGGTTCCAAAAGTCATCAGAGATAACTGCAATATTCTTTCTGTATTCAACGGCGTTGATACACATACGCTACGAAATATTTGGCAGACATGGTGTTCTGATATGGACTTCAATCAATTTCGAGATTTCTTTAGTCATGCTCAGTCAAAACCACACGGATTCGCAACAATAAATTTGCATGATCCTCGGACACGATATCGTATCGGACTGGATCAAATATTCGGTTAAAATCATTTTATTATTTTTTGTTAACCCAGTGATGAAATCACTAAGCAGCAGAGAGGGTGGATGACAACAAGTTGCGACCAAAATTAATTAAAAAATCGTAAAAATCTTCGTTTTCATTTTTTTAGTTAAAATGAGATTTCGTAGATTTTTAAGATTTCAACGAAATCCTACGGATCGTTTTAAGGATTCAATCAATTTTTTTTGTCTGAAAACGTTGTAGGATTCGCCCTCTTTTTGGTTAAAATGAGATTATAGGACGGCTCGTTTTAGGATTTCAATCAAATTTTGTCTGAAAACGTTGTAGGATTCACCCTCTCTGCTGCTATCTACCTACCTACCTACCTACCTACCTACCTACCTACCTACCTACCTACCTACCTATCTATCTATCTATCTATCTATCTATCTATCTATCTATCTATCTATCTATCTATCTATCTATCTATCTATCTATCTATCTATCTATTAGTCTTGCCGACCGTTGGGGCACCACTCATGACCTGACAACCAGCTTCCTCCATTCCAATCTGTTCTCTGATACTCTCACTGTGTCACTCAGCTTCAGTCCTGTCGACACTGAGATGTTATCCTCCCATCTTTTCCTCTGTCTTCCTTTCCTTCGCCCTCCCTGCACAGTACCTTGCATGATTGTCTTAGCAAGCCCTGTTGATCGTGTGACATGTCCATACCATTTCATTTTGCGCTTTTTCACAATGGTCATTAGCTCCTCATATTGCCCAATAGCTTGGATAATTCTGTTTCCCACTTAGTCATTCGTGACATGATCTCTATATGTAATGCCAAGCAACCTTCGAAAGCATCTCATTTCAACAGCTTGTATCCTCCTTTCGAGATCCGCTGTGAGGGTCCATGATTCACAGGCATATAGGAATACAGATGCAACCAAGGAGCGCATCAGTCTGATTTTTGAGCTGACTGAGCTTATTGTCAGCACAATCCTGGACAATATTTCTGGTTTCGATCCCTCGTCTGCTACGATGGCTCCTAAGTGCTTGAATCTATTAACTGTTTCCAGTTTTTGGCCTCTAATCATGATGTCAGTGCTGATGCCACTGGTGTTGTTGGTCATCAGTTTGGTCATCTCTGCACTGATTACCATACCAATCAGTAGCTGTCCTGTCCAGTTTTTCCACCAACTGAGTTAGCTCCTCCTCATTTCCTGCAAGGCCATCGATGTCATCAGCAAAGCGCAGATTTGTTATTATTCTGCCTTCAATACTGACAGTTCCTTCATGGTCTTCCAATGCATCTGTCATGATTCTTTCAAGGAAGATGTTGAAGAGAGTAGGTGAAAGCAAGCAGCCCTGTCTGACTCCCACAGTTGTCCTATACCAATCTCCTATTTGACCGTTGAAGCATACTGCGCTGGTGGCCTTGCTGTAAAGGCATTCTGTGACTTTGATCAGGTTAGCGTTCATGTTGTACAGCTTCATGGTTGACCAAAAGGGCTGCATGCCATACTTTGTCAAACGCCTTCTTAAAATCTATAAAGACATGATAAAGGTCTTGTTGGTGCTGGAGGTATTTCTCACATAGTATTCTCAGGTTGAAAATCTGTTCAGTTGTGCTTTTCCCTGGTCTGAAGCCTGCCTGTTCTTCAGCTATGATTTCCTCTGTCCGTGGCTTCAGTCTGTTTAATATGATTTTTAGCATGACTTTGCATGGGTGGCATATAAGACTTATCGTACGATAGTTCAGACATTGCTGCAAATTGCCTTTTTTCGGGAGAGTTGCTATGAGTCCATGGTGTTGGCCATTCCCCTGTCTGCCAGATCTTGTTGCTTATCATGGCTTCACCCCCTTCTTGGACTAGTTCTGCAGGAATGTTGTCTACTCTTGCTGCCTTCCCTTTTTTCAATGCTTTCACTGCAGCCTCTACTTCTTCTCGGAGGATGGGGTAGTTGTCAGTGTTGGTCACTGATGAGGTGTTGCGTATGTCTGGGTCCCCTGTAGGTCCGTGCTTGTACAGGTCTGAGCAGTATTCTGTCCATCTCTTAATTAATGTCTTGTTCTTCTGTAAGACATGTCTCTCTCTTATCTTGAATGATGTAGGAGCGTCCTTGTTTTACACTGGTCAGGTCTTTCACCAGCTGGTATGCTTTTTTGCTGTTATTTTTCTTTAGATTGTTTTCTATATCTTTACACTGGTCTTCAATGCATGTCTCCCTTGCCTTTCTCGTGCTTTTCTTGATAACCTGGTTGATTTCCCTGTATTGGTTTGCTCCTTCTACTTCTGACTTCTTCTTCTTTAGCTCTCAACGCTTGTCACACAAATCAAGTATGTCAGTTGTAACCCAAGGTTTCTTTGGTCGTCGATGTTTTTCAAGGATCTCACTGGCTGTTTAGGTCAATGCGATGTTAAATGTGTCGATCATTGTGTCTATAACTGTGTTCTCTGCACTAAGAAGCAACAGTGGTGCAAATTTCCCTCCTATCCTAGCCTGAAAGGCTTCCAAGACCTCTGGGTCTCTTAGCTTGTCAAGGTTGAACTTGATTCTTGTGACTTTTTTTTAGACGTAGTCGGAGGGGTATCATCACTAACTTCTTGTCTTGGCAATGTTTACGCTTGTGAGGAAACGTGTCTTCATCATGATATAATCAATCTGGTTATGGTGTTCTCCATTCGGGCTCTGCCAGATCCACCTTCTGGATGCTTCGTGTGGACCAAACGTATTCATCAGCTTCAGATCATTGAAGCTGGCAAATTCCAGGAGCCTTAAGCCTCTGTCGTTGGTCTCTTCATTACAGTAGCGTCCACATGTGCCTTTCCAGTTATCAACGGCATCCTCTCCTATTTTGGCATTCCAGTCTCCTTGCACCACAAGAATGTCTTTCTTTGGGGTCTGGTCCAGGACTTCTTGCAGTTGGTCGTAGAAATCCTCTAATTCTTCATCATCATGGTCTGTAGTTGGAGCGTAAGCTTGCACAATGGTGATATTGAGTGGTGTTGCCTTCAAGCGTTTGACGATGAGCCTGCTGGAGACTGGCCGACAACTCATGACAGTGTTCACCGTGTCTTTGTGGACGAGAAATCCGACACCATGTTCATGTTTATCTTCTGTGCCAGAGTAGTATAATTTATGGCCATCCTGTGTTGATGTTTTCCCAAGGTTCTTCCATCGTACTTCGCACAGTCCCAGGATGGTCCAATGGTATCTTTTCATTTCGTGTATTAGTTCCTCTAACTTTCCAGGCGTTCCTAATGTCCTGATGTACCATGTACCAATGCTGATGTTGTTTCTGATTCGAAGTTTTGGTGGTGATCGTGCACCAGTAGTACACTTAACACCTCTACCCTGGTGCAAGACAAAAGGCGCGGTCCTTGTTCCGGACAACGACTGATCCGGTATGGGTGGAGGTAAAGTTGTCATTGCATGTGGTGTGTCTTGGGCAATGAACCTGGCGGAGCCCATCCCTCTCCAGGCTGTTGACCACAACCGAACTCCACATAACTAGTGGCTCGCCTTGGTCCTTGACACATGGCCGTTGAGTCCTTATTGGGACTACTCCGACCTGGGCGGTGACCTTATTGAGAAAGTTCATACGCCCAATCAGGCACTGTGTCAGCACCCTAGCCTTTGGTTATTCAAAACCTAACCTGCAAGGCAGCATGGGACTAGTGGAGGGCGGGGTCGTCTATATCCTGTGCAAATGTGAACATCTGCCCAATGCCCACAAATTATGCATCTAAAGAAATTTAACTCCAAAAAGTACTTTCCAAATCCGATACAGGGATCAAAAGCATATCCTTTCACAATTATTCTGGAATATTCACAATAAAACACGTGTAGCTCTATCACATATCTAGAAATATTATTGTAAAACATGTCAAGATGGTTGCTTGCTATATCTTTTCTGATTTAGCAGATGTCCAAAAATGTTTGATATTTTCATCATAAGTATTTTTCCATGATAATGCAGTACAATCAACACAGCCTGACTTCTCCAAAGAGTCTTGATTATTTTTAGTCAGTTTATAAGATGTGTCAGAAATAATAAATTCTGAAAACTTGCAAGATCCTTGAGAGATTAAATTACTGACACATTATGAGAGGCAATGCTTGAACGCCTATTGATTGTTTAAACCCATTGAAACTTGAGTCGGATTTATTCAGCGTCTCCGCTGGCTTGAATTGTGTGGTAATTGTTTGTGATAAAAATGACTCTGTTATGCCTGCGTAGTTTTCCTGGATAAATACAGTAATAATACTACAGTGGGTGTTTTATTTGCTTGTTTGATTTTTTGCACACAAACCTCTGAGCAATTAAGACAACAAAGAGGTTTTACATCTACAGATAATATGAACTTATGTGAGACCAACAAATGTACAGTGAAGTTGTTTGTATTAACAGCATGCACAATGGAGAGAATATTGGAATACTTCTATAGAATACCTCTATATTACTTTCATGTACTGTAGATGAAATGTATTGCGATATTGTAATTGTGGAAATTGTAAATGATCTAAGCACACAGCTAACTATATGACTGCTCACACATGTGCTAAAAAAATTCGTCTGAATTAATCTACAATTTACCATTTTTAGCAGTTACTAAAGAATTTTTTTTTGCCAGAATGGACAATACTAGCTTCTGAAGTTACAACGTGTGTGTGTGTGTGTGTGTGTGTGTGTGTGTGTGTGTGTGTGTGATTTGGAATTTTGATGTAGCTCTAACAACTATTGAGTCATCTTGCTACAATGTCAGCAGTGTGGCAGTTTATAGTGATGTCTAACACTGGGGCATCATGCTACAGACACGTAGCATGGTGTCCCATCCAGTCATACTATCCTGACACCTGGCTGACCAGTCCAAAAACTAGCCTCTTAAAGGCATACAACCTTAGTAAAAACGAATGAAATTATATATTTCTTTTTTCAGTTCGTGATTACTTATTTAGTTGAAAACTTACGATTCAGGCTGTTACTGAGGCCGAAATCAGGCCAGTATCGAAAATTTTTCATTATTGTCTGGCAGACTAAAATTCGCTATTTGCCACGCCTATATTCATGTAACCTCTAAGTTGACCTCTCCCGAAGATTAAGAATTTTAGCCATGCGCAAACACGTGTTTGCAAAACAAATGGCGGACGCAGTTACGCAACCTTAAATCGAAAGCGATTCTGAAATGAGGGGGGAAAAAGGCTCTCTGGGCAAATGATGGCAACACACGCATATGTATTGGTGACCAGCATGAACGCAAGTCCACTTTGAGCCTGAAAACTAATCCAGAGGTCGCCAAATTCTTGCTGGATAGGTGAGTCTCAATTTTGCAATGAACATTCAAGTTTTAATACGGTTATTTTTTTCTGCATTGTTAATTCTTTATCAAAACTTTTAAAACAACATGTGATATAAACTGGAATAATTTCATTTAGCGTAAAATAAAATGTCACAACCCTGCAACAATATCGCTGAACCCGCATGTATATACTGCAGATGTTTTTGAGGCTACCAAAGGGAAATTAATGATCATCTTCATTTTCTTTTCTTTTCACTTTCTTTATTTTCCCTTGCTATATTAGTTATGAATTGAATGGCAGTGCAAGGAAAACATCAGAAACAGAAAGGAATGTCACAGATGACATGACCACAACTTCTACACCTGGGACAACAATTCATAGGATACAAATTCCTGCTGTGTCTGATATAACCACATAAGAATCAGATATGGCATCTGTGTAAGTATTACTACATTTTATTAAATTTTATGTATATTTACTTATTTACAAATATTTTCGTAGATGCACATCTAAGTAATTTATGTATTATATGGAAATGTATCATTCTAAACTAGTTTAATATTTTGCAGTTGGTAAAGATTGTACCTTTTGTTAAAATATGGTTTGTTATATTTAGAATATTTTTGTTGTAAATTGTTTGTTGGTATATGTCTTTTTTGTTATTAATATGTACCTCATCATGCTGTTTGTATTTTAATTAAAGGGCCTCAAGGGAGAATAGTCTTTGACTAAATGAGTCACCCCTTTAAAAAAAATTTTATTATTATTATTATTATTATTATTATTATTATTATTATTATTATTATTATTATTATGTCTTGCAGCATTATCATTCAAATCATAATAAACAAGATAAATAATAATTCTATCTTTTGATACAAAACGATAGATTTCCAAGTTCAACATTAGCATTTATTATTTACACATTTCAAAATTTTGTTTTAAGGGATTCAATCTTGTCTGAAATTGAAAAACTTAAGGAGAAGAAAAGTCTAAAAGTTTTATCAACCCATTTGAAAAAGTATACTAACAAAAATAATCGTGATACATACATAAAGATGAATATTTGTGTTAACTATACTAAAAAACAACCATGATGATACATGCATGATATATGTAACTAAACTAAAAGTAATTGTATGACACACACACACACACACACACACACACACACACACACACACACACATATATATATATATATATATATATATATATATATATATATATATATATATATATATATATATATATATATATATATATATATATTGTATTGGTATTTGTGGATGGTATTTTGTATATGAACAAGAAGTTGCTCCCACAAAAGCTTACTTTGCTATGTATGAACATGCAAGTTAAAAATGTGTAATTACAATATATCTTAAATATAGTATTGATGCATAATTGAAAGAATGAAGATATACTGGTTATCATAGTAAGAAAATGAATACATTGTATTATAAATATAAACCACACTAAGGCCATAGTTATGGTTTGTCCGTTTAGTACACATGGAGAGGGCAAGGGCTGTTTACCCAAATGCATATGCTTGTGTATGGGGGTGGATGGTCTAATGATAATGTATGTACACATACACCTCGATAGTAATTTGTCAAATATGTAACCTGCTTGACTGGGTTCAGTTGGTGTTTGAGTTTTAGTGGACAATAGATACATGTTTTAAGGTTACGCAGCTTATTTCTTTGATGCAGCCAGTCATTCAACATTGGTGGACTATGTGTTAAATTAAATACATAATGTTATTAATCCTTGATCTTTTCTGTGTGGATTATATATAGGCTGTTCTACAAAATGGGGAGGGCAATCGCATGTACGCAGATAAGGTGTGTGTGCGTGTGTGTGTGTGTGTGTATGTAAAAAAAGTATGCATGTGTACAGGGACGGAGGGGTCAAACTTTGCCCGATTTTTGCGCACATGCCCATTGTTGGAATCAGATTTTGTTTCCAGATTTTTTACTTTTTTGCTTGCAATCTAATTCACACCAGTCTGAGCTATACACAGACAGGTGAACATTTGCTAAAGTAGGATTAATTGGGGATTGGAAGTAAAAAGTGGCCAGGAGGAAACTGATGGGGCAGAAAAAGAAAAACTGCAGTTTTTACCCTTATGCAGATGCCGAATGATGTTTCTAGCACACCTAGGCATATATCTAAGCAAAAAATTCTTGGAAGCAGATGTATTTTGATGTATTCAAAATTAGCCCACAAATGCGTTCCCTGCCCCCATTCTAGGTGCCAAGGGGAAAAAAATTATAGGGATGGAATGAGTTGATTATTCTCTGCCTGTATAATGCTACTGTACATTGGCATTTTCATCAAAACAGATTTATGGGGATTTATAATTTTAAATAGTTCTCTGCATCTGAATCTATTTATTTATTTAGTCATTTTACTTTGTTTCAGATGTACAGCAGAACTGGAGTATTTAAAGAAGTTTGATTTTATTGTATGCCTCCAAAAGACATTCATATAAGCCATCAGCTTTCAGATCTAGGAATCTGTTGGCCGCTCTTGATCATAACAATCATATTGACAGAGATATGATTGTAAATACAGATGGAACAATAAGGTAATAAACTTTATTCTAGTTTGTTAACGTAATAATTCATTATTGTTAAAATAATAATGCTTTACCTGAATGTTGATAATCCATCTGTTTGTGGTAGAATTTAATCTTTTACAGAAGAAATTTTGTAAAATAAATTTCATAAGCCAATTTTGGTTAGAATTAGTCTAATGTAATTAGAAAATTCTGTAAATAATCTAAACATTTTTATGATATATGGGTAAGATATAGGTTTGCTATACTGTCATTTTCGTCTGTAGCAAAATGATTTGTTACATGTAATTGTAGACAGTTTTTATTTGGATTTTTGAGACTTAAATATAAAATGACATTGCAAGTGAAATGATTGCATTGTCTTGTCAGATACCAAAGATAAAAAGTTAGAGATGGTCTGCAAACCCAAAGAAAGCTGATCAAGAGTACCTGTATATTCCGGAAATAATTATGAAAATATTGAAAATGAGGTTAGATGATACAGTTGGCATGAACCAGCCAGTTGTTTGAACATAAATGATCCTAGCTGAATATCTGATGTACTTGCTCCAATACCACCACCACCTACAGAAGTAATTGTTACAAAGCAGAAATCTCATTTGAAGTTAAAATGATTTATGCCTTTTAGTCCGGTAACACCTATTGATATTAAATTGTTATGGAGAGACTATTCTAGTGATTGGATGGTAAGAAATTATCCCTACCATGGACCCATATAGACTTTGACTAAGTCTTTCTTGAAGTGCCTACCATGAGCCAAAGTCCAGCATCTGTTTGATTTCCAAGTAGCAGTTTATCTTTAGACCACTGTTGATTATGTTTTTTTAGCTTTCAAAAACATGCGTTTGAACAAAAAGATGTAAGTCCTTTTCTAACTGTTCATACCCATTGCATTTATACTTGTCTTATATGTATGTATAGATTGAGGTAAATGCAGTGTATTTTGGCCATATGATGTATTTACAAAATGCACAGCAGAAACTATACATTGTAATTCATTTAATCTTAAAGGAGTAACAAGATTAAAATCATGTAATTGCAAGTCGGTATTATTGCATAATAAAGTACCTTTTAATAATTTTATTTTCTAAAAGTTTTGTGTAAAATTGCAGTCAGAAAGATTTCTAGCATACTTTGAAGAAGAAAAAATGTACATTGGAGCAAATGACTTCAATCCATACTTTTCATCTTGATTTCATTGCTACCACTAAACATTATTGTACCTATCAATATACAACACACTGAAGCATTAAAATTGATATGCAACTGAACTGGACCCTTTTCTTCAACCAAACCCATCAAAGAACATGTGTTGTGTCATGTGAGTGCATCTTAATTTAACTACACACTTTTTAGGTTTATTACAAACATCCAATATTAGGACTGCATATTTATTGTTTTATTATTTGCCTAAATACTGATAGCAACGATATGCATTGCTTAAAAGAGTTTTTTCTTCACTACTATATGTATGTATGTATGTATGTATGTATGTATGTATGTATGTATGTATGTATGTATGTATGTATGTATGTATGTATGTATGTATGTATTGTCATGAAAACAATTACATCAGAAAACTGCACTGAGCTTAACAACATTGTTTCGAATTCCACAAAATAGTATTGCCCCATATTTCTGACTACATTATTAAATATTTAGGCTAAATCTTCTAACACAAAATATTTAGACTTTTATTTTAATTAAATTATATATTTTCCTGAATGTATTTGCTCAATTTTTTAAGAACACAATGTAATGAAGTGGTTTATCACAGGTGCAGCGATGTCTGCCATTAATGATTACAGGTTCATGTACAGTTTCAAACTGATTTTATAAAGAAAATAATATCTGTTTTGTTCAAAAAAAGAATAAATTAGAAATGATCTTCACCGATTATATTTGTTAACAACAAATTACTATTCATATACTGGTGTAGTAGCCTAGTGGTAAGAGCATCCACCTCATATGCAAGAGGCTGTGGAGGCCTTGGTCCCTGGCCAAGTCATACCAAGGACATAAAAATGGTATTAACAGCTGTCTCATTTGGTGCTCAGCATTAAGAGGTTAGTGTATGGAGTGGTCGTCCTACTGTCAGGATAATGTAACTGGGTGGGATGTCATACTACATGTCTGCGGCATGATTCCTCAGTGCTAGACATCACTATTAATGCCACACTTCAAACATCATAGCAATATGACTGAAAAATTGTTCAAGGTATGTTAAAAATCCAAATCACACGCACTGTTACAATTTTGAAACAGAATTTGGTATATTTTCATCATGAATTCGAGCAGTGATATATTGCTGCAAGCAGGGTTAACGGTCAGTTAGCAATTAAAACACTCCTGTGAATGTGTAAGAGTTTGTTTGTCTTCGTAGCCTAATTGGTATCAACAATGCATAAATACATTTTGCCTTGGGTTAAAACACTGCCATAACTTAATGGATACATCAATGTCTGTATAAAGTACAACCAGTCATTTTACGTCTGAAGCATCAAGAGGGCATCAAAGTCTCTTCGCCTGGTAGCATGACCCCTGCATTCCTGAATTTGACATGTATATCTGAGCCAGTTTTGCATTGTACTTCGTACATATATATATGTATGTGTGTGTGTGTGTGTGTGTGTACCTAGCTACCCTAATATTAAAAGAAATGCAATAGGAAACATACGGGGGGGGGGGGGGCATTTCAATATTAGTTTCTCTGCAGTATTTTGTTTAGGTGATGTACTAAAGGTTTGGTATTGAGTAAATGGTAATCACTTGTGTCAAAAGCAAAACGACCAAGCACAGCATACTAAAACATCCATGTAATTTCTATAGAACTGTCTAGTTGGAATGGGATGCCTGTAATCAATCTTTTATAGTAATGGTACACTAGTTTCTCATATAAAAGTCTCTGGGAGACAAAGAAAAAGGAAGAACGGAGGCAGAATTTAGGCGGACTGGAGGGAATTGGACTACCAGTAAAGAGGCCATAACTTGCTCAAGTTAAAGACGGGTGATAGGGTTTCGATTTGAATTTCATTTGAGATATGACTTAATGATGTTAAATTGTTGTTCATTTGACTTTGACATTTTGTGTATTCATTAATTTAACTGTCGGCACCACTGACTGGGGGCTTTAAGCATTGCATCTCTCTATCACTACTTCAATTCCTCACAAAATCAAGCGGGGGGGGGGGGGGCTTTTGTAATAATTTAAATAATATTGGGAGCACCCCACCCAACCTAAAAAAACACGGAAAACTTCTGTATATGCCATAAATATTCTTAGATGTTCTTCAGTTATTTTATGCCGGAAAGTACTCTTGAATTAAAGTTATGTCTGTACATGCACATTTGTACTTATACAAGTTTTGTGCATTTCATAATATATAACAGTTTTACAGTGTATGCAGTTGTGTACATTCATATGGGTATTCATATAAAGGGTATAATTATTTCAATGGTAAATGAACCCATTTTAAAAAATTGAAAAAGTGATGTCTTTAATTGGTTTCAAGTATATTTGATTTAGTTGTAATAAGACGGTTGATGATGCACATATGTGATATAAGCATTCAAGGTTGCTTTTGATGAACTAGTATTTTAGTCTTAAAAACCTTATTCTGTTTCCAGAGCTATTTTGTTTTACATGCAATTGAAATTAATGAGCAGTATCTGGATAGAATAGCATCCTAGTGTTTGTAGTTGTGTTGATATTTACAAGCCAATCTGTATTCATGAAACAATGCAACAAGTTTGGCTTTCTCAACTCAATATGCATATGCGTTATATATCATTTAACTTAATGTGTTACTTTTCGATGCACAATTAAGATCATGTTCATCCTTTACATCCTTTGCATCCAAGACAATGCTAGTTAACTTCAATTCATCCTATGTTTGTAATAAATAGTCTCCTCACAGTTGCTTTCAAAACCTATCCATACGTCTAATCATTCTTTAGTGGGTAGGTAGCTAATAAATGTTTAACAAAACTTGTTCATGCAAAAAAAGAATTGTATACTACAAAAGAAATGCTTTATTCAACTTAAAATCAACATGAATTATATTATCCACACATCATATCATTGGACAGATCACCCTAGTCTTCCTTGAGTAAAGACATGGTACTGGCCAAAATTATTTATCCATTATACAGCATACACAACAGCTTGGAATGACATGTCTGTTGCCATTACTTAGGTATCCTTGAAGTCCATAAAATAAACTGCCTATTAGCAGTACATTTCCCCGGTTGTAATCATTATCTTCTTCTGCCAGGACATCTTGCATATACCTCTGCGCAACAAGGAGCACGACTTCATCTAAAACAACCAGGTAGAAGTCCTGCAGAATTTTTGTAAAAATTGTCAGTAAAAAAATAATTCCAAAAAAATATATGCATTAAATTTTATGTGGGAAATCAATAATTTTTGTGTTATGCAATGAAGCAAAATGTAAATATACCAACAAATGCGCAAATACCATCGACTATCGTATACGTGAGCGTGAGGTTGTAATGCAAATGCAAAAGAAAATCAACTTTATTCTGAGCCTAAGAAGCTACTTTAGCGAGACCTTTTAATACCGGTTCTGATTACAAAGATACAAATTATCATATGTTTAGTTGGTTTATCTTACAACGTAACAAAATCTCACAAACACGACAAGTAAACACTTTCAAGAATGGCCCCTTAAAGGAACCTCTTATTGTCATTCTTGTACTTTATGATATATAATGAGAAATCTATAAGCAATACATATATTGTGTGTGACTATAAAGAATTAAGGAGAAGGACAGACGAAGAAATACGAAGAATAAGGCAATAATTACATCAAAAGTAAAATATATGCTTACCTCAACTTCCATATTTGTTGACGCGCTTCACGTGACACTGCGACTACGGATAATATCGGTAAATTCCGTTTCTGCATAATTAATTAGCAATCCGTACAGAAAATCGTATTAATTTCATTGATTAAACTTACAGTTGTACATTTTTTTGAAACTTAATGACCTGTAATTACTCATTATTTCTACTATACTTTTCATAATATCATGCATTTGCAAGAACAAAAAGGTCAAAAATCTTCAGTTGTTTGCCTTTAATACTGATTACCAAGCGACGCCGCAGCTAGTACCATTTTTTAAATTATAAATCTCTTGTATGAATCGACCGGGGTTGGAACCTACGACCTCACGCATCGGAGGCTGAGGCTTAAACCACTTTGGCTTTGGAGCCGTATGAATGATTACCTAGCGAAGCCGCAGCTAGTACCATTTTCTGAAATTATAAATCTCTAGTATGAATCAACCGGGATTTGGAACCCACGACCTCACGCATCGGAGGCCGACGCTCAAACCACTTTGTCTTTGGAGCCGTATGCATGTATAATGAATGAATTACATACTATATAACGTGTAAAATGTTATTGGCTGTCTGATTACAGTTTACATCTTAATTTAAAGAAGTGAAAATGAGCATGTGGAGCCTGCATATTTTGTTTGAGTTTGGTAGGTGTACATCTGAAATAAGGTCAAGGTTCATACTCTTTAACCCAAATTATCCTCATCAACCATACACCAAGATAAAGGGAATAAAAATTTATTTTGACAATACCTAACATATGCAAGTTCTTTCGTTTCAAGCATAACTATTGTAACCAAAAAAAAAATAGCTGGGAAGTGGTTTCTATAAAAAATCTAACCCAATGCCAAATACAAAAACGATACAGCTCCACCTTCCTCGGAAATTTCATTTATGGAACTTTCAAAATGTATCATTAACTCAAACTGACGTAAACGTTTTTACAGTTAATGATGATTTGAAAATTTAATTTATGCTCATAGAAAAATATTAGCATTGTAAAAATTAAACACCACAACACATAACATATAATTATTGAATAAAGCCAACACACGATGCAAAAGAAATATACCTGTCCTAATAGAGAAAGAGATAGATTTATACAACGAAGCTTCTTTGAAATATTTGTCAAATATCATATTATTAAAATTACATCCGATGAAGTCGTATGAATTACACACTATACAGGAAGCAATATAATACGTTTTTTCTCTGGTACTTGTTTAGTTTTTTTTTATACATACATTGGTTGATCTACACAATATATGTCTTCTAGAATCAATACTTCAACAACCCTAATAGCACTTGTATGAACGATACATAGTAAATATTCATTAACTAAACCAATACACAATACAACTGACATACACATAACAACAGGAATCACACGCAACATTGCATGCATCATATCAAGGCCAGAACAGCAAACAAAGTTAACATATCATACATCTGCTGCACTAAAGTCTGAATTTACTAGTTTTATTTTGAAATTTATAGCGTGTTTTGACCTGAAACATCGTATACTTGTGTCATAGGTGTGCATGTGTGTTTGTTCAAAGAAGCAACCAGTTTTAAAATCTCAAACGTTGATGCTACTATTTACTACTAGTACCTACACGTGGAAATGATGTTGTCAAAACTACTGGGACCGCGTTAGTGCCAAAACTGCTGTAAATAACGTCTCTATCAGCACTATTGTAGACGACGTTACTACCAGAACTATTGAAGACAACGTCATTGTCATCACAACTTGAAGCGACGCTGCTTTCAACACTAATGCATACGACGTTACTGCCAGAACTATTGAAGACAACATCATTATCATCACGACTTGAGGCGACTCTGCTATCAACACTAATGCAGACGACGCTACTACCGGAACTATTGAAAACAACGTCATTATCATCACCATTTGAGACGACGCTGCTATCAACACTACTAGGGATGACTGGAGATGAAGTTACTGAAGATGAAGCTGTACTGACTGAAGAAATTGTCACTATAATCGCTAATTAAACAACGTTACAACAAACTCTACTGACGACAAGGTCATTATCAGAACTACTGGAGACAACGTCACCGTCAGGACTACTGATGAAAACGTGAATGTCATCACGACTGGAAACAACGTTAATAAAAACATTACTGAACACAACGACACTATAATCGCTAATGGAGACAACGTTAGTGTCCTCGATACTGAAGACAACTTTACTGACAATGAAGGCAATGAAAAAGATGAAAAAGCACTGTACAAATCAAAGACGTATATACAGTTTAATCATTATTTCTGTTTATGTTTGAATGTTTGTCTAGCAAAGAAAGATTTGTAATTTTTTAACCCCAACAAAGCATTTTTATTTATTTATTTATTTATTTATTTATTTATTTATTTATTTTCCAATTAACTGCAACACAAATTAAAACATGTCCGCCTACAAACTACGTTAATCTGACAGGTTCATACGTACGCAGACACGGTAAGAACAAGTAGCATAATATGGTAGAATCTCTAACACAATTTAGCAATGCCATCTTAAAGTTACAGTTGAATACATCAATTGATGCAGAATATATGTGTCAATGCAACACCTGAACATCCTAATATTTCATCAGCTTTCTGCTTAAACAGGAAAGACAGCAACTCCAAGCAAATCAGGGCAAAATCCTTAGTCATAGCATACTACTATCTGAAGGTTTTAACATAGAATCACACTGTCCCAAAGCTTTATATATAGAATCATACTGTCTCAAAGCTTTATACATAAAATCATACGGTCCTAAAGCTTTAGTTATAGAATCATACTGTCCCAAAGCTTTAGATATAGAATCATACTGTCCCAAAGCTTTAGTTATAGAATCATACTGTCCCAAAGCTTTAGATATAGAATCATACTGTCCCAAAGCTTTAGATATAGAATCATACTGTCCCAAAGCTTTAGATATAGAATCATACTGTCCCAAAGCTTTAGATATAGAATTATACTGTCCCAAAGCTTTATATATATAGAATCATACTGTCCCAAAGCTTTAGATATAGAATCATACTGTCCTAAAGCTTGATACATATAATCATACTTTCCTAAATATTTAGACATAGTGTATTACTATGTCCAATAGTTAGACGTATTATAAAGCTGTCCCAAAGTTGTATACATTGTATAGTACTGTTACATAGTTTTAGACATGAAACAGTACTATCCAAATAATTAGCCATAGCGTAGTATTATCCCAAGTTGTAGACATAATATAGTACTGGCCATGAGTTTTAGATATATAGTTTTAGTATAAGACTATCCCAAAGTTTTAAACATAATATAATAATAATATCCAAACACTTCAGACATTATCTATTACCATTCAAACATTTCAGACATAATATATTATTAATGTCCAAACATTTCAGACATAATATATTAGTGTCCGAACGTTTCAGACATAATATATTGCTGTCCGAACGTTTCAGATATAATATATTACTGTCCGAACGTTTCAGATATAATATAGTACTGTCCAAACTTTTTATATATAATATATTACTGTCCAAATGTTTCAGACATAATATATTACTGTCCAAACGTTTCAGATAGAATCTATTACTGTCCAAACGTTTCAAACATAATATATTATTAATGTCCATACATTTCAGACATAATATATTGATGTACGAACAATTCAGATATAATATATTACTGTCCGAACGTTTGAGATATAATATATTACTGTCCAAACATTTCGGACATAATATATTGCTGTCCAAAGGTTTCAGACATTATATATTACTGTCCAAACGTTTCAGATATAATATATTACTGTACGAACGTTTCAGATATAATATACTACTGTCCAAACGTTTCAGATATAATATATTCCTTTCCAAACGTTTCAGATATAATATATTACTGTCCGAACGTTTCAGATATAATATATTACTGTCCAAACGTTTCAGTCACAATATATTAGTGTCCGAACGTTTCAGACATAATATATTGCTGTCCAGACGTTTCAGACACAATATATTAAAGTGTTCTGAATTGAATGCGAATCAGATTGAATAGTAATGTATTCAGTGTTCTTAATTGAATGGGATTCAGATTGAATAGTAATGTATTCAGTGTTCTTAATTGAATGCGAATCAGACTGAATAGTAATATATTAAGTGTTGTTAATTGAATGGGATTCAGATTGAATAGTAATATATTCAGTGTTCTTAATTGAATGGGATTCAGATTGAATAGTAATGTATTCAGTGTTCTTAATTGAATGGGAGTCAGATTGAATATATCTTTATAGTAATTTAGTCGGTGTTCTTAATTTGATTCGAGTCCGCCTGATTCGTAAATATAGTCAGTTGTCTTAATTCATCGCGAGTCCTACTGAGTCGTAATGACCGACTAATCTTATTCCATGATCACCGGATATTCTATAATTGTATAAATATACAGTATATTACATTCCGATAACCAAATGAAGTGCCAAGTTACAGATGTTTCATAACATGTTCAAAACATATCAGACATGACTTTTAATTTGGAATGATATTGTAACTTTATAAGGATAATTACGGCTTATAGAAAAATACATTAATTGTTCAGGTTTTATCTGTGTTTATATAATTTAAGCTGAGCTTCTGGATTCTAGATGCGGAAGCACACTGGTTGTTATTTGAAATTTTGAGATTTTGTTTTTAAAGTTGTCGGACCCTTTTAAGGCACGTGGCAATACTGTTCCGTGTGTGTGTGTGTGTGTGTGTGTGTGTGTGTGTGTGTGCTGTGAATTGGACTTTTACCGTAGCTTTAACACTTTTTAAGTATTATGACTACGATGTCTGCATTGTGGCAGTTTATAGTGATGTCTAGGGCATCATTTCCAACCCAGTCACATTATCCTGTCACCAGGCCAACCAGTCCTAACACCAACCTCTTAATGCTGAGGGAGGCAGCTGTTAGTACCATGTTTTTAATTCTTTGGTATGACTCTACCAGGGATCAAACCCACGACCTCCCGCCGAATTTTTTGTCTAGTCAGATGAAGAGTTAGATCAATAGTATAGCTACAACAAAACCCATCCACCTAAATAAGTAAACACCAGTGACGTCTTTCAATTTTGTTCGGGGGGGGGGGGGGTGCAAATCATAACGGGCTTGTTAATTTTCGTATATAGGCTACATCAATTGTACATACAAATTCATTCACACAACGCCTAACGCCCTCCCCAAATGACTTCCCTGGTACAAACGTAAATATATGTCTCTGTTTACTTCATTCTAATCATCTCTATGCTGGCCGGATTGGCTCTCTATATCGATATAAATATATGTTTATGTCCATACTTAAATATTGTACAAAAAACGTTTATTTGAAAAGATATTCAAGCTATTTCAAACTACAAATAATCCTCCTTTGTTAAATTCGTTGCCTTGAACATGCCTGAGCGTGCCTCTATTGACAAAGAAATACGAAGACGTGTTCTTAATAAATGCATGAGTGGCGCAATGCAGTATTGACCTTGTGTAACAATGAGCTCACATCCGGGTATAGTCAATAGTGTTCCGCGCTTGCATTGTTGTTTTGTTATAGGGTAATAAATATATACCACTGTAATAAGATAAGAAGATAACGAAAGTTTTTTTAACGTCGGCATGATTTCAAACAATACAAGCTCATAATTTAGCTTTTGCTGACATTACATAACAAACAATAAAGATTTAAAACAAAGTTTGATTTACAAAACACACATCACATCAAAAGACAGATGCAAGTGGACAAAACGCACAGCATAATATGACAAAGGCATTATTAATTGCAGAAATTTAAAAGTTAATTAGGTATTTGAATAAATTGAAAACTAAAATTAGGACAATTTAACAAAAAACTTTGTTACTAAGTATTAAAGGTAAAATTGTTATATTAAAATTAAATGCGAAAGTACTAGTTAAGGACCAAAAATGCTGAACTGCGGCTTATAACTTCCTTGAAAAGAAAGGAGCCAACACTAGGGAACTTGATTGTAGACAAGAAAAGGACCGATACTTTAAGAAGAAACGGTAGCGCACTTAACAGTACACAAGACAAGGTCTGAATTTTAAAAAAGAACTAACAGTAGGACACTTGACTGTGTACAAGACAAGAACAGATGCTTAAAATGGAGCTAATAGTATGGCACTTCACATTATATAAGACTTGGATATATTCTTAAAATGAATACAAGACAATGACTGACACTTATCAAAGAACATAGGACAAATATTCAAAACGAATACAAGACTACGAGAGATACTTAAAATATGGAACTAACACTAGGATACCTGACAATACACAACATAAGGGCAGATACTTAAAAATGGAACTAGCAGTAGAGCATGTGATAGCACACAAAGCCCGATTGCTGTAAAGCAATAATAATACAAAAATCCGAGACATCTTTGCTTATTTTACACTCAGTTCTTATTCCAAGATTGGCTAAGCTTCTGCATTATATCTATCATTCGTTACTTACATCAAACAAAATTTATTGTTAAAGGAAGACTGTTTCGCACCTTTTTTCTTCTTCCTTTCGAAATATTTCATTTCAAGTCCTTGAATTTTGTTTTACTTTATAAGCCTACACCCACTCCACCACGCAACTCAAACAAAATGTATGTCAAGAAATGTCCCATTGACATTTTATTTTTGTAGGATTCATGGAAAAAATCGTCATTAATATACCGGTAAGAAGCTCTTACAGGTAAGTTTGCTCTACAAAACATAAAGCGTTATAAGTCATGTCCTATTTTATATATATTTTGTACATGTCATTTTTGTACCTTATGTAGTCTTTGTTTTCATGAATAACAAAGTGCATTTGCATATTGCTATCGTAAAAATGCATATTATTTCAAGTAAACGTTCATGTTGTTTTAGTAAACCCGCCGTGTACTTAAACGTACTTGACTCCCCCTACAAGTTTCATTAAGCTTAACCTAACGCCACCAGGTTTGAATGGGAAATTACGAATCAACAGTACAAATATATCAAACGGATGTTAATACTTCCATTATTGATACAGTATCAAACTTCCATTAGTTGTATAATATAATATTTTGCAAGATACGAAAATAAAAACAACGTACCTTTGTCCCAAATGAGAATTTTTATCCGTGCTAATCTCATATTGCTCTACCCTGGGACTGCTCAATGTGGAATGTGTTTGCGCATGACTAGACCGCAATGTTTCGCCGTTATGTTATATACCTGATTTTTCGCACTGTTCACGAGCAAGCAGTTGACAAACCTAGCTATGGCAAAACAAATATTAGAACTATCGACTAGAAAAATGATATTACCTGTATGATGACACTAGTGAAATAAAGTTTGCTAAACAAGATTTTCAGAATAACTGATTTCTCTTTTAACTTAGAAAGCCAAACGATAACACACTATGCTACA
This sequence comes from Unio pictorum, assembly GCA_030141615.1. Taxonomy (NCBI): domain Eukaryota; kingdom Metazoa; phylum Mollusca; class Bivalvia; order Unionida; family Unionidae; genus Unio; species Unio pictorum. The sequence goes on from JARLTB010000442.1 coordinate 6,054,231, forward strand.
CAAAAATAACAAACGACGTGGAGGACAAACCAAATATCAATACTAATATACATACAAAATAATAAAGAATTGGAAAAGTATACAAAATGGACTGGACTTGATGGTCTACAATATATATATATATATATATATATATATATATATATATATATATATATATATATATATATATATATATATATATATATATATATATATACTTTTACGTTTGCAGTGTTTGTTTCACGTTATATCTATATTTTGATTTTGAGGTATGGAATTTATAGTATGAAATAAAGAATGCTTATCTTATCTTAATTAAATAAACAACGTATGTATGTATGTATGTATGTATGTATGTATGTATGTATGTATGTATGTATGTATGTATGTATGTATGTACCTTTTTGACTGGGTTTTCCATTGAGGCTACGGTGCTCTACTATATTACTTATGTGCATTGGCAGGAACAATCAAGCCACATAGACAGCCTGACAAATCAATATATGGGCATTGTACAGGAGCCATCAGGTCATATTGAGAGCCTAATAAATCAATGTACGTGCATTTAACATGAGTCATTAAGCCTTATGGAGTGCTAAATGGAGAACCTGAAAAATTACTGTATGTGCATTTGACTGGAGACATCTATCCATATGGAGAGTCTAACAAATCGCTGTATGTGCATTTAACAGGAGCCATCAAGCCACATGGAGAGCCTTACAATTCATTGTAGGGGTATTAAACAGGAACCATCAAGCCATATGGAAAGCCTGACAAATCACTCTATAGACATTTGACAGGAGTCATCAAACCAAGTGGAGAGCCTGACAAATCACTATATGGGCATTTTACAGGAGCTATCAAGCCATATGGAGAGCCCGACAAATAACTATATGGGCATTATACAGGAACCATCAAGCCAAGCGGAGTGCCTGACAAATCACTATATGGGCATTTTACAGGAGCCCTCAAGCATTATGGAGAGCTATATGGAGGACCTAAAACATTACTCTATGTGTGTTTTAAAGGAACCATCAAGCCATATGATGCGTCTGGCAAAATCACTATGTATATTTGACAGGAACCAGCAAGCCATATGGTGCGTCTGGCAAGACCAGACTTAGTTGCTTTTAATCCTCTAACAGTTTAACATTTTTAATATCTTTGCCATAGTGATGTGGAGTGAAATGATTGGAAGGTTTCCACACAAATTTTGTCCAACCTTGCACATCTTCGTTGTCATTGAAATGTTGGATAATCAGCAGATCAGGTGGCACGTGTTTTCAATGTCCATGAAATGCTGGATAATCAATATGAGACCGGGCACGTGTTTTCAGTGTCCATGCAATGCTGGATAATCAATATGAGACCGGGCACGTGTTTTCAGTGTCCATGTGTACCAGTTTAAGTTGAATATTATGATTCGATGCCGTCCACGATTGTGAATTATGATCGATTATATTTATGGGAACTCTCCTATTTGCTCTTTAGTTTTTGGAATCATATAAAATCTTTCCGGTTATCGTTGCTACAACTGTTGAAATTTTATTTTCTTCTCTAATATAGACACATATTTTATTGTAGCTCCTCAATTGACAGATTCAACTCATTTAGTAATTATTTCACGTCGGTTATTTGTTAACCCGTTACCGCGTGGAGCATTTGTAAAGTGTTCAATTACTCGCTCAGCTACATAATTTAACTTTTCAAATAATTTCATTGCTTTTAATTTGCTGAAATATTGGGTTTGGTAATCAGATAAAGTCCATAAATAACAACGCTTGATCGATATACACGATCATATAAAAACTTGTATATGCCGACTAATAATCCTGGTCGAATTTTCTCGCTGCTAATCACACGATCACCGTACTCGATTCTTACAGGATCACGTTTATCATAAACATTCCATGATCATTTGGAAAATCTGATAAATTTTATTTGAATAAAATATCATTAATCCTCTGTGAAATCTATCACGGCGATGATTTCACTCGCTCTTGTTACATTCATTGAATTGTTAATGCTTTTAACACTGTATGCTGACCAAGCATACTCAGCTCCATCGAGATATAATTCGAATTTTACCTGTTTTATACTGTTTCGTATTCTTGATATTTTAATTCGGGTAAAATCAAGATAAAAATTGTCCATAAAATTAAAATAAAAATAAATAAACGCAATTCTTCTCAATATGGAACAAATCAGAGAATTTGTATAATTAGCTCGTATAATTTTAAAAACACACAAAAAACAATAATTTATCTGAAAATTTAAAGAAAAGGAGAGAGAGAAAAGTAAATGAGAATTAGCAAGATGATAAACAAAGAAGAGGAATAATTTGATTATATTATTCATAATTTCATCTTTGATACCTATTTCCCGTTGTTCGGTCTCGCATTTCGACTTCCTATTTACTTGCTGAGCTTGTAGAACCATATTATAAAGTTATTTCTCTTGACTCGTTGATATCATTATAAAGAACTGTTAACTGCTCATACTTTTGCTGAGTTGGTTCAATCATATTTTTAAGTGATTTGTTTGACTCGTTGATTTCATTATACGCATTGTTAACCACTCGTAATTTTGCTGAGCTTCTTGATTCTTTATCGATAATTAATTATTTTGTTCCGTTATACAAAAAATACTATTTTCTAACTCTCCTTGTTGATTATCAAGTTCAGCAATATTTTTCTCTTTTTATGAATGTTTGTGATTAGCTGATTTAGTTTTAATTTAGCGGTCTTATTCTAATTTTTTTGCTTGTTTTGTTTCAATAACTGATTGCGATTATCACCGTGTACAATTCCTGTTACTCCACCTCCCCCCCCCCTCCCGGATAATTTTTGCTTTCTGGACGAGTCCATATTTTATACAATCTTGTTAATCCAATATCATTTCTCGATGCAACTTTTACGGGTTTTTTCGTCGTCCGGAGACATATATGTTGATTTGTTAGGCATATTTATCACAAATATTTTTAAAAAATGTAATCTTGGAATAATCACAATTATTAATGAAGAGTAATCTTGGAATAAATTCAGAGTAATTTTAGAGAAATCATGGAGTAATCTTGGAATAATGATGAAGTAATAATAACGATAATCATGGAGAAATATTGGATTCTTACTTATCTGTTGACCAAGTATACTTTGTAAAACGGTTTCGTTGTAGATAATAGTAGTAGATGTTTCCTTTTGTGTTGGACTAATTGCCATTATGATCATACTTACTCCATGATTATCATTTATTATCGTTATTATTACTCCATGATTACTCAAAGATTACTTCGAAATTATTCCATGTTTTCTCCAAGACTAGTCCACAATAACTAAATATGATTAATAATCTTTGATTCTAAATTACTTCACAATTACCAATTGTGATTTATTAACTACTAGAAAAAATAATTAATCTGAATAACTTAATCTGATAACATTACAGGATCTATGATGAAAATCTTACGACGAACAACGTTAGGAATACTTACGGTAAAAATCTTTACGATGGATATCTTACGATTTCACGTAGAGATTTATAATCAATTGTCCTCCGCGCAGGTCAATTAAGTGTCCCAAGTGATCGGTTAATTTGAAATATATTCTGGATATTGACGGATTATGACACCGTAGATAAAAAATACTGACTGGTTCATGAACGATCAAAGTCCTTGGGGGTACTTGGCGAGTAAATGAGTATAAAATATATCATTGGTGAGCCTGATTTGACTTAACAAGGTATATTTCCTTAGTCTACTCCACTGCATCACAAACAAGATTAACCGAAATGTTCGATGTTATGTTGACTATTCCTGGAGATATATGACGACCGCTTCCGAATGGTTCATTATCATATTTGAGAATAACGGGAGGTGGGGTTAGTTTTCTCCATGCAGCGAGTATTGGAGAAAAGAATTCATCGATGATATTATAAGTAGATTTCTTTAAAATATCTGCTTTAATCCGGGAAATTTAAAATTCGTAAGACCAGTTTCTGTTATCAAATACGCATTTTTTGTTTGTTTGTTTAGATTGATCATCTATATCATCAGTATAATCAATCGTTGCCTGAAGTGGTCGCTGTTTAATATATTCCATGTCTGCTAATAGTTCAATTTGTTTAATGATTTCATTGTGTGAACTTGTTATATCAAAAAGATATTCTTGGACACTTTGCTGTAGTTGCTCTCGTTGTCGCTTATGCCCCTGATTAATGACTCCAAAATATTCAGTAATTGGATATACGCAAATTGATGATAAGCCAGTACTCTTTTGAGTTTATTCAAGAAGAAAAAATCCATAACACATATTCCTTACAACTTAATCTAATTACACTACCTACCATTGCAATTTTTATATTGATTCAATGATCTTTGTATGGTGGGGTAATTTCGTGGTATGATTGTTTATCCGTTGTAAAATATCCACGTGCTGGTTTTGGTATTGATGGTGGTTCCTTGGGAGCAACTTTAGGCCATCCTAAAATAGGTCTTATCGAAGATTGATAAATATCAACGACTTAACCCCACGAGTGGATTTCAGTTGCAGAAGATAAAATCGGTTCATGAAGTGTTATATATAATTTTTACTCTTTTCCGGTTCAATTTGATAGTTGCCAATGGTTATCCCAACAATAATTCATTCAGGTGGTCCATCCGGTTTGTTCTTGCTAGCAAATACAATTATTTTGATCTAATATTCGCTCAAAAGTGATATGCTCGTAATGTCAGGTTTAGTCGAGCTTATTGATATCATCGTTGTCTTTGGTGAGGTTGTGTTAGCAACGATCTGTTATAATAGCTCTTGTGACGTCAGTATTGTCATTATTATTATGTTTTTCGAAATTTAATATAGATTCATCATAAATTTTGAGTATCGCTGTGAACTCGTTATCTGATATTATTCCGTCTTGAAGTATTAATCATATCAGCGAGTGCAATTATTAATATGCACCCGCAGATATATTTAATTTAATTATATACTCGTGTAGCTTATTCTGGCTGCACGTGGATATTTCTTTTGCAAAGATGCTGTTGAAATGGTTGTTGCTGAAGACATACAGATTGTGATAGCTACTGGAGCCTTTATTGTTACCGTTGATAATAATACGAAAATGGATGCAATAACAGCTGAAACCGAATATACAATTATATCAACAACGACTACTTTTCCGCGATATTGCTTTAGCTTTACCGTGTATATATCAATAAGATTGTTTTGTTTAGGTTTCAATTCTCGCACTTGATTGTATTTATACTGCTGCACTTTGATTGGACAGCTCATATTATTATAAGCTTAAATCAATTACAAATTATATATACCATGTGATTGGCGCTGATGCTAAATTACCATCGATGGGGGTTATTCTAAACATTTCAATGACTCCATCTTCTATTGCACTTACATTATTCACGCCTGTGGATGTTTCTGATGATATATTAAATTGTTACGGCGAAATTATCGTAAATCTGTATATACTCCGGATAGATGCAATACTTAGAACACTGCTTTTTAATGGTGTCCAAGTGAAAGATTCATGTTTTATTGAGTACGCGATTTCATTATGTGATATTTTAATCTTATCAAGTCTTTCAGCAGAAAATCACTAACAATATTATCCTCCGTTTCTTTAATCGTGTCAATGCTCGTCTTGATATCAGAACGTTTCATGACAACATTTAACTATTTTCCAAAGAAATTATCTGCGATTGCATAATTTTTTCTAACATTGCTACGGATATTTGAAAACGCGCTTATATGAAAATCGTAGCCTGGATAATCTATTATCTACGATGATGTAGTTGATATCTACATAATTGTTTGTTGACGCATCCTTGACAGATACTGGATCTCCAAGGGTTGCTATTTTATTCCCGTTCAGTTTGAGTTTGCCTGTCATTGAATCACCGGATTTATTTTTTACTCGCGTGTTAATAATCGATATCGTTGGCACATCAAAACTAGGATGTATTTCTCGTTTAGAATGTAACACAGTTATGGAGTTTTCAGGTGCTCCATAATTATAACGATACTATCCTTCAATGAAAGATTACTCGTCGTTTTTAGTTATTTCCTTTGCTTATTTTAAAATATAACCTTCTCATCTGGAATCATATTAGCAAGATTTAGTAATTGCGATAATTCCTCACTAATGATTTTTTCTCACTCTATGTTGTGATATACTGTCAGTAATTTTTTTCTCTCGAGCTAGGTCGTCCATAAATATCAACGATTATACTCGTCGATCTATTTAAAACGAAGCGGTTACTCGCGTACGGATTTATGAGGTGGTTTGATTGATTTTGATACAGCAACAAGTGCAATATTTACTTCTCGTATTGGAGGATCTGTTATTGTTTGAGTTGGTAGCGTTGAATAAGAAACTCGTTTGTTTTTTAACATAGACATACTAGATAAATTCCTTTGGAGGAGCTAACCCGTACGAATCAGAAGAAACAATTCCACTTGGATCAATAGCGTATGCAGTCCAATGAGTACTGGGTCCTTTAGCGCTATTTGGTCGTCGCGATAATTTATCTTGCATAAAAACGCCTCTGAATTTTATTTATTTCTAACTAATTAACGAGGTGTTCCTGGAGGTCTCAGACCTCCTCTTCCGAGATATGTTCCTAGTAATCTCAATCCTCTGTTCTTTTTATATATCTTCATCCATATCTTTCTTTAACGCCATCCAAGCAGTGGTTCCAACAGCACCTAACGCGGCTGCTTTATCCACAGCAGGTGCGGCTGCGGCAATTAATGCTGGCATTTCAACACGTAATGAAAAAAAATACCACCGTATATAATTGAGTCTTTAATCGCATTCGCAGAGAGTTTAAGTTTAACGCCCGTTTTCTTTTATTGTTTAGCTTCACTGAAATGTTTAAGTTGACGTTCTGATCATAATAATTTAAACTAAACACATGTGATCTGACCGTATTTTAGTGAGATTAAAGTTTCGGATATTTTCACTGACGCGGTTTGTAATTTTTTTAATTTGACTCGGAATCAAAGTAATACTAACATGATGAAAAAACATAATTATAATGTTCGTGTTTTTAAATAATACCATTCAAGATTTTCTACTGGTGCATCAACAGCTCTCATTCGTCAACCAGCACCTTCACGTAGCATCTATTTATCGCTGAGTATAACAGCAATTGCTTTGTAATAACCATAAACTGGTAGTTTATCTGCAATAATAGGAAGTTGTGTTATAATAGCTGGGAAATGTATATCAACAACAGTCTGTCTGGTTAAATCAAGATGCTCCAACAAAAATTAATAGATTGGGTAATGTATTACTAATTCCAAATGTGATATTTGCAGACCAGTATCCACATTTTGATCACACACACCCTCTCATAAATGTCATTAAACTGTGGTATACGCGTCCAACTTAATTATTTTCATAATTTAGTCAGGTGGTTCAGGTTGACAATTTACCTTTAACGTGAAATTGGTAACGCCATCCAGCCACATTATCCTGACACCAGGCCGACCAGTCCTAACACTACCTTTCTAATGCTGAGCGCCAAGCAAGGCACCTGTTAGTACCATTTTTTGTAAGTCTTTGGTATGACTCGGCCGGGGATCGAACTCACGACTTCCCGATCCCGCTGAGGACGCTCTGGCCACTAGGCCAGTGGAATTGCGCATGAAAATCTTCTATGGTGATCTTTCAAAAATGATTATCGTGTTTTAAAAATCCTAGAGTGTAAGTGTTGTTTATCGATACTTATGCAGATGTTTCTGCAGCTCCTGCTGCATTTCTCACATTGCCAGTGTTAAAGTCCCTACACTCAAAATGTTTGGAGCTATCTTTAACAAACATCATCGATAGGCCAGTTGATCTAGTGAAATCATCAGAAAAACATCAAACATCAACTAGTGAAAACATCAACGTCTTTTTAAGTGATTCAATATTGCATCCATAAATTATATATGCGGCGCTATCAAACAGTGCCATAATCCCATTCTATACAGAACCAAACATTAGTATTTCCATCATATGGTGCATCGTCCATTTTTACAAGTTCTCCTTATAATTCGATATATACTTGAGCGGGTAGGAAATATTTACTTGTAGCCTGAATTTGTAGTTCAATTCCACCTCGTTGATTTGGTTGTATTGCATCATATGAATAAAATTGATAGTCGCGCACATATTCATCTTTGAGAGTCGGTGCTTCCATATCAAATGCTGTGTTTGATACATGTGAAAAAATTATTATTATAAAATTTCTCGAACTAAATCAGTATCTTTTACAAAGTCTACCTCCGGTAAAGCTAGTATTTATACTTTGTTATGCTTGTTGATTCAACAACGATGCTAGTTTTTGAACCGCTGCTTGATTTTCTTTTACTAACACTCGCGGGTATACTTTTTATAAATGGTAGTTTCGCTGGAGGTGGGGTTGTTCGTATTACCCGTTACAAGTTTTCCTTGGCTTCAGTAAATGCTCTACCGGCAACGTTACCAATAGCAGCAGGAGCTTTTTCAACAATAGCACTAATATCATTCATTGATAATTGTTTTACGATTGGTACTATTTTTGGAGACATTCTTCCAAATAACCCTTGGATTACATTACCAAGAGCATCCCCAAAAATTGTTTCATAAGATGGTGATCGTAAATTAACTACCCTGACCATAATCAGTCCACGCTGAACATTGGGTATACTTATAGTATTTCACTACCGTTTATTTAATCACTGTGATATACATCAACGAGTTCATCAATAATGTCCCGATAAAAGCCGCTATCCATAATACAAACTTGAAATAATTGTCCACCAATATCAGCAGCTTCTTTAATTATTTCCGGAGAATTATTTCTAGCCCTTAATCATCCAATCAGTATTTCTAGTCGTTCTCTGTCGTAACGAATATTGTTAGGACAAGGAGCAATACCACTTCCTTTTGACATACATTACCAGTAGCGCCAGTGTCAAATGTTCTATAAAATTCTTATATTTTTTTATTTCTGAAGCAAAGTTTTTAAAAATCTTGATCATTTTTACTAATTATAGACTCATTATAATCAATTTTAAAAATCATTTTGGGATATTAATCCTCTTATATTTTTCTTTGATGTTCTAATGACACATCAGATAAAAAAAATCTGAATCATTTGAGGTATATTCAGCTATATTGATCAATATCCACTTTATAAAGTTTTGTTTCATAAACTCCAGGTTTCAATTTTTGATTTTTTTTTAAGAGATTGAATAATTTATCTCTCTTGTGGTTTCTCCTTTTTTGTATTGTTTTCTTTCTTCTTTTTTGTATGTTTAAGCTCTTCATTTGCACTATAAACTGTCAACCGCATTGATATAGTCTATATAAGGTGCACGTTTTATGTCGATTACACTAGCGTTAGTTTTAATTTTGTATATCACATCACCCTAGTGTTCTAGACTGAAATATATATTTCATATATCGGTTCAACAGTTTTTTTCTTCTTCTCGTATTAAGAAAACCTGGAAAATTTATTGGATTAATTTTATAGATTGCTGTTAAAGCTTCGTCATTAAATTTGTTACGCAATTCTTTGATTGTTGTTTCATCAGTTTATTTCTTGTCTTTAGTAATAGGTTTAACCGGTTGAGGCATTCGACCAGAAAGACCTTGTAAAAAATTAAATGTTCCTTCAGGTTTTTTCAGCTATGATTTAATTGTTTCAGTGCTAGGTTTGAATAATTGTTGAGAACCCTGTGCGATTTGAACTTGCAATTCCTGGCGTTCTTGTCGTTTTTTCATAAATGCGTCTTACAGTGGTATAAATTTCCTAATTGCTGCTAGTTGCTCTCTTGCCCATCTGGTTATTAATGATTCATTAACCGTTATTATTAATAATAATTTAGTTTTGATAGCAGCAGAGCAAGTGTGACCTCATCAACTAGAAACTTTTGTTTCTTATACTATAAATAATCAGACATCTTTTTTTCATTCTTTGAAAGATCTATTTTCAAAATAGAGCCTTCTTATGTTAAAATGAATCGCGTAGACCTTTCATTTGAATTTATTATGGTCGGCTCACCCCATCTGCTGCTAAAAATCCTCCTTCTGTACCATTCACTCTCTTTTTTCAAATTAGTGTAATAAACGACAATCACTTGCCGTCGAACACGAAAAACATGACTAAATCTCATGTGTGTATCAGAGGGCTATTAGTGAAACCGAATTCACATAAGCATTTGTTTGTTATTTGGTATAAATGCGGTCCTTATAAAAACTGGAGACCACCAGATATACCAACCGGTGACGAATGGTCGGTGAACTATTAAATTCGAGTTCCAAGGTCGTATAGACGGGACATTCTTTGTTTAGCCCAAGAAAATACATTGGCTTGTCATTTAAGAATCATTAAGTCGTATCATGATATCTTAAATCAATTTGATTGACCAAACATTAAAACTGAAGTTTGTTAATACTACTGATCTTTCTACACTTGTAAAATGCCAGGAAAATCCAATTAGACGTTACATAAGGCTCATATGTAACCTATCCTTGCATTTGATGAACCATTTATCAGAATAAAGGCAGATTGTGTCGATCCTTTACTTAAGACCAAGTAAGGCAACCAATACTCGCTGATCAGAGGTAATTCCTTTGACGAATATTACAGCCAACAGAATAGTAAAAGATTTCAAAAAGTTTATTGTTTTAAGCTTTTACAAATTTGTCCAGTCTAATCCATGGTCAAATTGTATGTCCGGAATTTTCCAGTAAGTTGTGCTGTTTGTCCGCCGATTCGACGAAGACCTCTCTAGTCATCGAGGAGTTGGAGGGTCATGTTCTGATGAGGCCAACTCTTACACGGAATGTTCGTTTGCATAAGGTACAGGGGATAAGTGGAACATCTCCAGGAGTGTCGATGTCATGTGCTTTCTGGCTTCCCTCTTAAGCTCTGCAGCTACTGTCCTGCTAGATTCGCAAAACTTGGAGCCTTAGTGCACGGAGGAATGCCAAGTGATTCGATCGCGTGCTGTTTGCTCCAATGAATCAGGATTTATGTTGAATGACGCAATGCAGCTTTCATATTTTTTTTGAGGCGTTTCTTCTTACCTTTGTATGATCGCTGTCATTGCTGTATCTCGCCACAGAAGAGCCTCTTAGGCAGCCGGTGGTCTGGCATGCCTAGAACATGTCCCGCCCCGCGTAACTGGAACTGCATCAGGATGGTGTGGATGCTGGTGAGACCTACTTAGGCGAGTTCCTTAGTGTCTAGAACCTTGTCCTGTCACTTGATGTTGAGGATTTTCCTCGGACTTGTGGTGTGAATGTGGTTAAGGTTCCTGGCGTGGCGTTGATGCACCGTCCATGTTTTACATGCGAATAGTAGTGTGGGGAGCACAACTACCATACAGACATTTAGTTTGGTCTAAATGCTGATTCCTCTTCTATTCCAGACGTTGCCATACAATCTGCCGAAAGATGAATTGGCTCTGGCAATGCGAAGGTTAACGTCAATAGTGACGCTCTGTGAAAGTATGATGTCAAGGCAGGTCAAGAGGTTCACTACGTTGAGGTTCTCACCATTTACGGTGATGTGAGGTTCAAAATAGGGCTTTCCAGGGGCCGGCTGATGCAGGACATTATTCTCTGCAGGATTGCGTCTGAGCCAGCATCGAGGTTGCTGACAGCAGCAAGTATGGAATCCCTGATATTGTCTGTCATAACTTTGGTTTGCGCTTGTACGGTTCCTGATGCCGACTCAAACCTCTTCGTCTCTGAAAACAGTATGTAACCTTGGCTGAGAACATAAGAATGAACTGTGTCGGTGCCAGAACCCAACCCTGCTTTACACCATTGGTTAACGGGATTGGCTGAGCTGTCTCTCCATTGTCCTGGAATAGTGCATGCATGACATCATGGAAATGCTGCACCAAGGATATAAATTTTCTTGGGCATCCGCGCTTGGCCATTACCTTACAAAAGGCTTTTCTGCTGACAGTATCAATGTTTTCGTCAAGTCGTGAGATGTAGAAAATGTTGATGTTTTGCTCCTAACATTTCTCTTGTAGTAGCATCGCAGCAAACACCGTATCGATGGTATCTTTTTCTTTTCGGAATCTATTCTGGCTTTCTGGCAGTAGTCCCTGTTCAATATGTGTAGTTCATTAGGATTCTGGCGAGAATCGTACCTTCAATAGTGAATAAGAATATACCCCGATGGTTGTCGCAAGCCTGGTGGTTCACTTTGCGTTTAAACAGGTGGATTATGGAAGCGTGTTTTATCTCCTGATGGGTCCTAATGGATCGTCTCTTGCTGCAACATCAGTTAAAACCAGTTGGTTAAGTCTTTCTATCAGGCTGTTCCCCAATCCTTGTAGACTTCAGCTGGGATGAAGTCTGAACCAGGTGTTTTGCCACTGGGGAAGACGTATCACTTTCTGTTTCTCCATTAAATTTGAGGATCATCCAGTGCTTCGTTGAAAGGTAGTTGGGGGAGACGACTGGTAGCTTCATCATTGATGTGTGAAGGGCGATTCATGATGCTATCAAAGTGTTCAATCCATCATTGAAGAATCCTATCCTTGTCAGTAATTAGAGTGTTCACGTCTACGCTGAGAGGAGGAGATGATCCAGATGATGTAGGTCCATACACTTCTTTAAGGGCATTGTAGAAGTTCTTTATATCAAGTTGGTCTGCGTAGCACTCGATCTCATCAGTTATTTTTCAGCCATGTGCCTCGCATCTAACGTAGCGTCTGCTGTACAGTTCTGCGTATGTTGCTGTACGCATCTTTCCAAGAGGTTTACATGGGGCTGTTGAGGTAATTTTGACGGAGGCGGTGTTTTTCATCCATCATCCTTTTAATCTCGTCGCAGTTCTCATCAAAACAGTCTTGATACTTTCTGGTTGAGGGTCCTAGGATGTCCGAAGCTGTGCTGCAGACCAGTTCTCTGAATGTCGCCCAGTCGGGCTTCACATTCTGATTGTTGAGAAGGGTGGATATCAGACGTTCTTGCAGGGCATACACGCGATACTGTTTGCTACTGTTGCATTTCATCTTGGTTACGTTCAATCGTTTATGAGCCTTCTTTCTTTCTTTGCATTTTTTGAGTTGAATGCGGTTGTTAAGCTTGGTGATGATAAGGCGAGGGTCTGTCATGCAGTCAGCGCCGGACAAGTTTTTGGTCACACGCACATCCTGCCTGTCATTCTTCCTGACAAGGACATTGTTGATCAGAGGCCAGTGCTTAGAGCGATTGTGCATCCTTGACGTCTCTTACGGGCAGTCAGGTGGAAGACTGTATTGAAGATCAGCAGTTCATGCTCGGCGCAAGTCTGGAGTAAAAGGAGACCGTCGATGTTACCGTGGTTTCCTAGCACTCCATCCCATGCAACGTGATCACGGCCTACTCTTGCATTGAAATCGCCAAGAATGATGTGCTTATCTGCCATTGGAACTTGAGCAACGATAGAGTGAAGATCCTCATTGAACTTGACCTTCACTTCATCTGGGATGGTCATGGTTGGGTCATAGCAACTGATAATGGTAAGGTGATTTCTTCCATACAAGAGTTTCATGATCATGAGGCTGTTGTTTACTACCTTGGGAAGTCCAGCCAGTTTTTCAATCAGTGATGTTTTCACTACAAAGCCGACACTAGCCCCAAAGTGTATCCGGAGCCCCTTTCACATAGTTCAACTTCTCCTGCAAGCCGGGTCTCGCTCAAGGCAACAGTGTTCACGTTTTATCTGGCGAGTTCCTTTCCTATAAAGGCGGTTCTTCTCTGGGATCTATCTGCATTGAATCTGTGAATTAAGGTGCGCACATTCCATGCGGATAGAGTGATAGGAACAATCCTCATTTTCTTTTATGTATTTTACCGCTGGAGTAGGGTCCCAGCCAGCCACGTTATACTTGCTAGAGTCGTTTAGAGCACGCAATATTTGGAGCGCCTTTTCTAATCCGTTCCTAATGTCAGGCGGTGCATTCCTGCTGCGTCGCTCAAGGGGCTGCCGAACACCACTCCTGCTCCATGTCAGTGTTGAACGACCCTAATGTCCTGAGCAACTGTACACAAGTTTGCGGCTACGGTTCTCAGTGTACTCATAAATGCAGCTTCGTCGCTGGCCTGTCGCCACAGGATTTTTGTGGGAAATTAAATGGGATGGGTGGATTACAAGAATGATTTGCCCAGTGACTTTGTTTTAAGTCATGAAGAGTTGCGCAGTTCGTCGACCTCACTCTCGCCCAAAAACATCTGGGTCATGCAGCACGAGAATGTCGAGACGGCTGAAGACAAAGTTGAGTGTAGTAGATGACTAGGACGTCCTACGTATCTCGTCGTCCTCTTAGCGCTCCACGGCGCTTTGCTGAGAATCACCTGTCTTCCTGTTAACCAGCTGGTGGCTCCTCTGCGTGGGCTGCCTAGTCTAGTCTTTATATGATAGGTAGACAAAGCCTAACTCACCGAGGGTTTAAGTCTCGTCGGCTAGGCTCAGCCTGGTTTAGCCTGCCAGTCGAGGACTTATTCGCGGATGTGGCCCCTGCACATGCCACAGCTTTTTGGAGCCACAGGTGAGGGGCTGAGTGCGGATTGGGAACCAAAGGTGGGCGAGTTACCGCCGAAGGAGTACAACTGCTTAGCCAGCCAGATTTGTTACGCTCTCCCAGGACACCCCATACACTCCTTCCGATACGTTATGCATGTATTCAACAGGTAGATCTGTCTCTTCAAAGTAGTGTTTATATATATATATATATATATATATATATATATATATATATATATATATATATATATATATATATATATTATTGATAAGGGTATTTCATTTTGTCATACATTTCGCCGTACTTTATTGATAAAACGTCAGACTCCTTTGTTACAAGATAGATCCCGCCATCCGTTGATTTATGGACCGATACTCCTAATTTGCTTTGTAACGAGCCCCTGTATACAGGTTAGATCCACCCATCCTTTTTATTCATGGACGGATACTCCTAATTTTCTTTGTAACGAGCCCCTCCCAATAAACTGATCAAACTATTTGGCCAAATTCCGGTTACTAGAAACACTGAAAAACCGAAATACACGTACTCTTTGAATCTATCGGATTCCACACACAAATTATTATTTGTTATTGTTTGGATAATATAATAATCAAAATAAATATGATTTATGTGATTTTCATACGAAATATTTACTTTATTTACCAAAGAATTGCAGTGGCATGGTAGGTTCACAGGTGCTTGATGCAAAGAAAATTTCTTTAATCTAAAGCGAAAAGATCATACAAAGTGACAAAAATACCTTAGATTACCCCAATTACCCATTCAGACATAGGACCCTCTTTATCATACTATATAAAAAAAATTGTCTACAGATAAATCGTAAAAGTATGACCACTGTTTAAGAGGCAAGAGGAAAAGCCTTTTCTTGTTAGTCTTACAAATGCAGTCTAAGACATAACACGTTATTTGTATTTTGGTGATTCAGAAATTTTTGTATACTTGGTATGCATTTTTTTATACTATGTTTGTAATTTTTTTATACTATGTATTTTTATACTATGTTTCTATTTTTTGTATACTATGTTTATATTTTTTTAATACTATGTATTATTTTATACTATGCATTTTGTTTATACTATGTTTGTATTTTTTTTATACTATGTATTTTTTTATACTATGTTTGCACGTCTAACGTTGCTGGACAAGTTCTCTTATAGTCCTTTATCGTCAGGTGAGGTCAGGTGGGGGTGGACGGCAGAAACTATATGGCGACCTGTAGGTTTGAAATTATAAACTGATAACTGAAATGTCAGAGTTGTGACTATTTTCTATATTATTGATTTATTTATTTTCATAAATTGATAGTTGGTACAAGCTGAGGGTGGGTTAAAATTGCTCTCCCTATTTTTTTATATTTTTAAAATTGTTTTTTTAAAATTATTTTGGGACATTACTGATGGTGAATTTTTTTTCCCAAAACAGAATTCACAGAAGAAGATAAAAACTATGGAGAACAATTTGTTGGTCTAGGTAGTTGAATACAGTTGAAAACTGAACCTTGCATGATTCTCGTTGTATTATCAATGCATAAAGTGACTTGTAAGCTAACCACATTTTGAACTTTCATGTATAGTGTATTCCTTATTTATATTTGTAATGTTAAAGTTTCTGTTTGGAAGACAATGCCTACCTACTTCATAGTGAATTCACCTTATATGGAAAGGGAAATACCCTATGAGCCATGTGATCTGTTGTGGTGATCAAAGTACAGTTAGTGAAAACATAACAATATATTATCCTTATATAAACTAAGTTCATAATCCAAACGTCCTGAGAAACATAACATGCCTTAGGTGCTAGATTTTTTTTACAAATACATGTATATCATTTTTTGGGGTCTCTGAAAATAATTGTATTTGCTCCATTGCAATGTATAGGACCCTTGTTTATGCTGAAAACTTCAGTTTGGTTTGAAACACAAACATGATAGTGGTATGGACAACATAGGCTTAGTCAGGGTGGGAAATTATGAACAGAATGAATCAGTTCAGAATGATTAGTAGGGATATATTCTGGCAGGAACGGGGCACGTAGGTGGACACTATAGATCACGATTACTTTAATATATCTTTTTTTGTTATGTAGATAACTTAAGGGTTATGGCTTCTATGCATACAAGTACAATATAGTAAATTAATAGATTAGTGGAAAAAAATGTACAGAATGTTACTGTAGTATCATTTATTTTCGTTGGGCTCAATTTTCGTGGTTTTGTAAAAAAAAAAAAAGGCATTTTCGTGGGGACGTAAATTCGTGGTTTTGCCTGTCAAATTTTGCATACTGTATTATAAGGTAGTTAATTTCATGGTTTAACCTCTACAAGTACCCCAAATAAAGAATACAAAAGAATAAAACGATGCCGACGCAAACGGCGATCACAAACACCCGTCAGGATTAATCAGTTTCGCCATGTTTTCGTTTGAGTGTTCAAGATCAAAGGACACTGAGTGAGCGATCGGACCTAATTATGAAAGGTTTAGAGAAAGCTGGACTTGTTTAATTTGAGGATTATTTACCCGGGAAACATTTATAAGTACCATGAGACTTGATTGACACGATGTTGAAACAGTCGCTTTGTCCAACAATCTGTGCAGTGTGAGCTTTAATAATCTGCTTTAGTGTTTCAAGAAATATATTTTTTTTACAGGATTGTTGTTCTATTGGATTTAAAATGCATGGATAAAATAAAATGGGCTTTCAGAAGGATTTGAATGTTTAAACAACGGCTGCACTAGATTGAAGGATCGACTTGAATAAGTATTAAATCTAATTTTCATATGCAGTTATTTTGTATTACTAGTATTTTCTCTTTCTTTCTTTCTGTTTAGTATTACTATTGTTTGCATTTGTTATGCTCTTTCTATATTTTCTCTCTATCCTTACTTAAATGAAACACTGTAAAAAAAAAAAACGGGTCGGGAATGGGGGGGGGGGTCATCAACCTATGTGGCTCATTTTTCGTTGGGTATTTAAATTCGTTGTTTGTGGCAACCACGAAAACCACGAAAATTGATCCCCCACGAATATTGATGATACTACAGTATTCTCCATCAATGCATACATGTACAATATAGTAAATTAATAGATTAGTGGAAAAAATGTACAGAATGTAATTCTCCATCAATGCATACATGTACAAAATAGTAAATTAATAGATTAGTGGACAAAATGTACAGAATGTTATTTTCCATCAATGCATACATGTACAGTATAGTAAATTAATAGATTAGTGGAAAAAATGTACAGAATGTAATTCTCCATCAATGCATACATGTACAATATAGTAAATTAATAGATTAGTGGAAAAAATGTACAGAATGTTATTCTCCATCAATGCATACATATACAATATAGTAAATTAACAGATTAGTGAAAAACATGTACAGAATGTTATTCTCCAGTTGCTCCTGAAAGAGAATATGATTTTATTTTTTAATTTAAATTGCTTTTTATTTTCACTATATCTTTTTCATATATGTAGTACCCAACATTCCCTCTAAGCGAATGGTAGATGTGTGCGTAGTGCACAAGCATTACGGAGACGAGCAAAATTTAATGTTGGATTGAGCACAAATTGACAATTCAGCTGCGCGGAGATGCCTGAGCAGCTGCGCACGCACGCAGCTTAGAGGGAATGTTGGTAGTACCTCAATAGTTGCATTCACACAGAAGTAAACCAAATGTATTGTCTTCCAAACAGTGTTTAAAAGATGACAAGACATCAAGTACAGAGAAATTTGAAGTAAAAGTTAGTGCCCTCCACCAAGCATCATTTCATCTTCTACGCTGCGGTGTAAGTTACGAGTGAGTATGCACATAGTATAGGACAATTTGTACAGAAATACTGAGTGGTCAGAGTTCAAACAATTAATGCTAGTTACCTTATGTCAACTGAAAGTAGAGAAGGGTGTTATCACGAGATTCCACCTTTCTACTGACAGAATATCATATCAAGGCTGAATGTGTCTATCACTAGTGCAAAATTCCTTGATGATTTTCTGTCTTTGTTCGAATCTAAATTCACAAATTGCATTACTGAAATAATTTGCATTATAGGGTTCAAATCACAATGTTGAATTTGTAATTTTACTTTTGGAAAGAAAAAGAATTTTTTTTCAGGCCATCTAGTACATCACATCAGTTAACTTACATTTACAAATTTACAACTTGGCATGAGATAAATAGAACTCGAGAGCTTTAGTGGGTGAATAAATTGATTCAAGATTGCATAGTGACAGACTGATGAAAGAAATATATTTGGAAAGAATACAAATACCAACGAGTAGACTTTAATGCATAAAATAAGACGGAACAAAGTGATAAATATTTAAATTGTTTATGAGCAATGTTAGGCATGCTATGCATTTATAGGCATGCTGTGTGCATAGCCAATCTGTATATCTTTATATTCACGTTTTTAAAAATTTATATTTCTATGTCTGTCCAAGATGGTGGCTATGCTTTAAGAATGTACGTTATCTTCCAAATGATCACCAATGTAGTTTTAATGAGAGGACATTTTTGCTTTGTTGTTTTAGTTAGGCTTATATTGTACCTCTGCTAAAAGCACAAAACATAAAATATGTGATTAAGCTTGATGTTCATTTTCAGTCTAAGACTGCCATCATTCTAATTCATGATGAATTTTTGCTCCATGTTGCCTCTGTTTTCAATAACAGCAATCATTATACAGTTTTGAGAGAATATTTGTATGTTTAGTATCCTTTACTACAGTTGTGAACTACATACTACAACATTGTGTACTACATACTACAACATTGTGTACTACATACTACAACATTGTGTACTACATACTACAACATTGTGTGCTACATAGTGAAATATTGTGTACTACATAGTGAAATATTGTGTACTGCATACTATATTATTGTATACTATATATGAGTGGCTGAGTGGTCTAAAGTGCTTACCATTTCAGATCACTGAGATCTCACCTGTCTTTGTGGGTTTAAGTCTCAGGCTTGGCCAATGTGGGTACATGAGACAGCTTGCCAGTAGCTTCTCTTGGGCTGGTGGTTCTTTCCAGGTGTTTTCTTGGTTCTTCCTTCTCCATTTATACTGGCGATTATCAATAGCCTATCTTGTACTGAAAAATGGCATCAACCCTACAACAACAACAACTATAATATTGTGTACTCCATACTACAGTATTGTTCTTGATGGGTCAGAATAGTGACATTTTCTGCCAGTGGAGGCAAAAGCAAACCAAACTTTACCCTTGTTCCAATTGTTATCTTTTTGTTTGAGTATTTAAAATAACAACAGAATTAGCAGTTTTCTGAAATGCAGATTTGTAGAAGAGGCAATTTGAACCATGATCATACATAATTACTTAACATTTGTTAGACTTGATGCATGTTACTTTACCATTGATTTAAGATAAGAATTATTTTAAATATGAATATCACTTCAATATTATGATTACATTTTAATTAGTCTTATCCAAAACTCTTGCAGCCACTTGATGACACAGTCTGCCTTTTTCAATAATGATAATCACTCAGTGTCATTGTAAAAGTTGTTACATGTATAATGTAGTAAATTTTTAAATTATTTTCTTGCATTTTTTAGATGTTTATTAAAAAAAACATTGTAATCTAATTAGCATTTTTATGTTTCTCATCGTGATATCTTCTGTATTTCAGATGACTGGTGTGTAGTAGAACTTGGGGAAAATGTTCAGTTACAGCACACAGGAAAGTAAACAATGCACTGTGATATTTTGAAGATAAAACTAATGAACTCAAATAAGAATTGTGCTCATAAACCTGCAGTTCTCTACACTGGAAGTTGTTCTGATTCTTTGTTAAGAGTTTGCTCGATATGAGTGAAAATGAATAATTATGCTTCCTAATAGGTTAAGAAAACAACATCAATAGGCAACTTGGACTACTCTTTTTACCTACAATTTATTTGTATAAATATGTTTATTTGAATCAGAATCACTGACTTAAGCATACAAGCAGGACAGGCGATAGATTTGAGCACAAGTCAAATTTTCTGAGCTCTTCTTATAAACTGCTGGAAGTTAGATTCATACCAGTGTAATTGTTATGCTATGACATGGAGCATTACACAACAATGCCGACACTGAATAACAATGCTTCAGCCTTTTCAGTTCTTCCTGACTATACACTGGCTCTGACAGCCACCAGTTGCTGCATGTCCATATTTGGCGCCATTTTCATCGCAGTGACATATTGTCTTCTCCCAGGGATTCGAAATTTTCCACGAAAACTTTTACTTTATTTGACTTTTGCAGATATACTGACTGCATTTGGGAATCTCATGGGGACAATTCGCTATGTGCTTTTAAGAGATGGAGAGAAAATTGCAAACAATTCTGGAACCATTTTTTACTATGCCAGTATAAATGAAGTTTGTGTTATTCAAGGTTTCATTACAACATTTTCCAATATGGCTTCTTTCTTCTGGACTGTGGTAATCGCGGTGTACATTTTCACAGCAGTTGTGCATCCATCACAGGTATTCAAGGGTGTCAAGGCTGAATGTGTCTACCACTTGCTGAGCTGGGGAATTCCAGGTAAGTCATAAGAAAGTTAATATAAGATACTAAGAATGTTAATTGTTACCTCACCTGACGATAAGGGTAAGTTAGTAGTATAGCCCTATGTAGTTTTGCATCATACATCATGTGTTCATCTACACTTACTTGTTGCCTCTCTGAAGGTCATATTTCTTATCAAACTTGGAATACATTTATTATAAGGGGATGAGCAGTGCATGCTAATATGATTATCTTGCATCTTTGATTTTCAGTCCTATTTCTGACCTGATTTTTAGCAAACTAACAACTACAGACATGTTCAGTAATCAGTGGCGTCACTAGGGTTGGTGTCACCCGGTGCGGTAACTCATGGTGTCACCCCCATGGATCTCCTTCTGCAACATACCATACAAAATCTTTATAGACAGTCATTTAGGTGTCACCCCCTCTGATGGTGCCACCCGGTGCGGTCCGCACCCCCCGCACCCCCCTAGCGACGACACTGTCAGTAATTAGTGGAACTCTGTATATTAAAGACAGAGCTTGCGTCTGATTGGCTGAATTTGTACCACTCTAAATCCTGGATAGGATTTTGCTCATGTTTGGTAAATATCCATAGATCACCAAGATCTCGATATAGTCAGCCTGATTCAAATTTAGATCTCTGAGAATGGATATCTGACAGATAGAAAGACTTATGAACTTGTGATTTCTCAATGAAGTTACAGCTTTCATATTTATGAATGTGGTAAACATCATTTGAAACATATTGTTGGTGATAATTAATCCTAACATGAAATAACCCACTTTATCGGACATGTTATGATAAATGAGTGGACTAATTTATATTGATCTTCTTACTAGCAGTGGATCTTTTAGGTTAGTAAGATTGTTGTTTGACTGTGATTATACATATGATTCTAATAATCTTATTTGGAATCGTAGGTATGAGCATATTAACTAGCATGTCTGTCATCTATTTGGTCGAACTTGTTACCTGCCTTGATCAAACTTGAAATCAGGTTCATATCACCAAGATCTTGGACACCTTCGATTGTAAACAAGAAACTATAAGCATTGTTTCTGGGGTTTTTTCGTTGGGATAATATTTATCAGATAATGACTAAGGAGGTTAAATGGAGATGGTATAAATTCTGTAAGTCAGCTTACATATCGCTGTATCCAGGGTCTCCACTTGGTTTTGCATTTTTGGAAGACAGCTTACATATGGCTGTATCCAGGGTCTCCACTTGGCTTTGCATTTTTGGAAGACAGCTTACATATGGCTGTATCCAGGGTCTCCAATTGGATTTGCATTTTTGGAAGACAGCTTACATATGGCTGTAACCAGGGTCTCCACTTTGCTTTGCATTTATAGCCTAATATCAAAGAATTTTGAAAGTGGCACTATTTATTACTGACTGGTGAATGTAGTATTTTAAGGATTACTTATTTACATAACCCATTTTTGTTGTCTGAACTTAAACAAGTAACATACGATGCTGTTACAAGGTTACCAGTTATCGACCGTACAGGGCCTGAGTCACTTATATCAATGAAAACTTAAAAATTTATTTTATAAAACAAGTCTGTATAAAGCACAAATAATATGGCTATCTAGCTCTGAAATAGAAAGATTCATTTCTAGCTGTATCTGAGGCAGCTACCAGGTTACTTGTTGGGTTCAGTCACCAGAATTTGATCAGACAACCTTTCAAAATTCTGAGGGTATATCTACTCTTAAAAAAGTTTATTGATGGACCCAGTTTTGATAATTTTTATTTCAAGAAGTCATTTAAGAAGTGGTCTTGGAAAAAATGATGCTGATATTGATGAAGTATCAGTGATATTGTTCATAAAGGCTAAGCAGTATTTTGTACTATTAGTTATAAAAAAATCTTTCTTAATTATTCTTGCTTTACTTCACATGTATATAATGGTATTGTTATATTGATTAATAACTATTCTTATGCTTTGAAATGTAATAAAAACATACAGAAGCTGTTTTATTGTGATATTTATATTGATAGGGCCAGTATAATATGCATATATTTAATTCCCTGCATAAAATGGCTCTTATGGCTGCAAAGTGGCTCCAAATTTTTTAATTTTGGTGAATTTCATGCCTTTTTTTAAAATATAAATTGCAATTTGCCATAAAGGAAGTATTTTTCTTGAAATTAAACTATTGTTTAAAACAATATCAATTGCAAATATGCATACTGGGAATTAGAAGCTATAATTTATACATACGTGTTTCTTGCTTTGGTTACACTTCTCCTTATTCTGTCCAAATGGTGAAGTCGACATCTCCTTAAAAGTCATGGTTAAATGGTGTTAATACCTTTGTAAGGTTGTTAGAAACTAATCAGTTGAAACTTGGTGTAGATAAGTTGATAAATGCCACCAAGAAAGCACCACAGTGATTACTATGTTCTCAAGAGAAAGCATTCTGATTATTAAAGGTGCGATAACTATCACAGCGGTTGCCCTGAATGTGCTTGGAGAGGACAATTCTATAGACACAGGATCTTGGTGTTGGATACGCAGTGACCTGGAACCACCTGTAATGACGTCAGTTTGGATGATTGTGGCAGGAAAGGCTGGGAGATACTGTGTTACCTCACAACCATGTCATTGTATTGTCTGCTGAAACTAATACTCTGGGTAAATAATTGTGAATGTCAAACTTGTGTGTGTTTTAAACTGAATTATTAACGTAGCTTTTTTTTTAAAAATTTAGTCATATCGCTACAATGTCTGCAGTGTGACAGTTTATTGTGATGTCTAGCACTGGGGCATCATGCCGCAGACATGTAGCATGATGTCCCACCCAGTCACATTATCCTGACATCAGGCTGACCAGTCCTAATACTAACCTCTTAATGCTGAGTGCCAAGTGAGGCAGCTGTTAGTAACATTTTTGTAAGTCTTTGGTACGACTCAGTTGGGGATCAAACCCATGACCTCCCACATCTGAGGAGAATGCTCTAACCACTAGGCCACTGGAGCAGTCTATTTTAAAGCATTGACATGTCATCGGGACTACTGACTCTTCCAAAAAGTAAGATGTGAAATACTTTACAAGACTTCTCTTTTGTTTGTAGATTATAGAAATGTTAAATGCTTCCATACTGGAAATTTTCATAAATTTGTATCGTATTATCCAGTGAGAATATGATAAGTGAAATAATGAACCAAAATTGGGGTAATTGAAACAAATTTAGAGTTATTTACAGTTGGTGTAAGTAATTGTTATGCATTGCTTTCCATTTGTGATAATTAGTAAAATTGTTCTCATTACATGTAACAGGTGGAAAGCACTTAAACTCCTTTTTTACCCATTTTGCATGTAGCTTGTGATGGTGGTTGGTCAAAAGCGATGGAGACATTGATTAAAATTACTAGCTGGCTGACAAACCAACAAATGTGGGAGGTGGACTGACCATATAATCAACCATGTGCACTTATTTCTATATTTCATTTTGGTTTGGTACAAAAGCATGATATAAATAGCTGCAATTTCTTTTTTGTTCCTTTTTGAATCAAAGTGTGATATTCACAGATGATCTGTTTTAGACCTTTATTATCAGTTCAAAGGAAGAAAAAAAAGTAAAAACTTCGATACTAAAGAGAACACATTAGGAGTCAATTAGTTGAGGAATTTACATTATGGGTTTCTAGTGTAGAAAAGTTATTTGAAATTTGTATAATTATGCCATCACACCTCTGTCTTTATGGATTCAAGTCTTGGGTTCAGACAATGTTTGGATGTGAGAAAGCTTGCTAGTAGCTTCTCATGAGTTGGTGGTTCATTCTGGAAATTTTCCTGTTTCTTTCTCTATAAAGACTATGTTTGACAAAGTTGCTTCCTGAGAATGTCAAAGTTCAATAATTTCATCCTGCAGGAATCTCTTCTCTCACTTCAAAGAATTCTATGTAATTATTCCCTTTCTGAGAAAGGAAGTGGGAGCAGGAGCAAAAAGAGGATATTTCAGTGATAATATGACACATTTTTAATTCATTAATAAATGGTATTTATAAGATATCTTTTCTAGTTAGTTTCATCTTTTTAAGAGACTATTTAGTGGAAGTTTTTATGCAATCGAATGAGTACTATGGCTTTGGTATTTTACAATTTGTTATACCAATAGTATGTATGTATGTATGTATGTATGTATGTATGTATGTATGTATGTATGTATGTATGTGTGTGTGTGTGTGTGTGTGTGTGTGTGTGTGTGTGTGTGTGTGTGTGTGTGTGTGTTTGTGTGTGTGTGTGTGAATGTATGTATGTATTTGTGTGTGTAACACTGATTCTGTTGATGTTGTAATTGCAGAGACGAAGGATGACCTACTTCAGTAGTTTGAACGACGAGTTACGAGAGGAGGACAATAACTTTATCTGGGTCTGGTTTGTTTTGTATCTGCTGAGAATCTGGGGAACAATTCGCTTTTTTTTTTAATTTTTCCGCCATCTGTACCAAAAGTGAAAATATTAGGCAAGCACAGTTTGTGTTGCTGAACATGCAGGGGGTGGGGGACAGTGGTCAAGCCTTCTGGAACTTTGTTATTTTTTGTTTATTTGACAAGAGTGTCCGCAATGGGATCACAAGACGGTGTCGAAGTAGATCCGAGTCAGTACCACTAATTTCTCCAGTTAATGAAAGTTCATTAGTATTCTAGACAACGAAATAAGAAGTGATTCTGTTCTTGAAGGTTAGAACTTAACTAAAGTAAGTCCACCTGGATTTTGCAGTTCTATTGAACATGTTTTTTGATGGATCTGCAGAAGCATGCATGAAACTGCTGCAGAAAATTTGTGACATCAGTCAATACATATTCCATAATATATATATATATATATATATATATATATATATATATATATATATATATATATATATATATATATATATATATATATATATACACACATACACTGTATTGTAATGCTAAAGTTCTGAGATCAGTTTTAACAATAAATAGTCAATGACAATACACGTTTCTTCTTCTCTTTTGATGGTTTTGCCGAACTTTTGTTTGATTATTTATTGTAAAACTGTAGGCAAGTCAAAATATGGAAGAAGTTATGGCCCCTTGACAAAATCAGATTGGTTAGTACAAATCCAGCAATGACACTATGAATTCTAATATACTTGTCTTACATCAACCTACAGACTGCTTCAGTTGAAAGTATTAATATATGCTTAGAGGTAAGGTGAAATTTTCTGCCTGCAACAGCTGTCTTTGGCTTGGAAACAAGACCATATAGAGATCTCTTTGTTTGTTCCTAAATATTTTCTTACTTTCTGGCCTTATCTACCTTAATATAGTTCTAGCACTTAATAAATACAATATTATTATATATATTTAATTTAATTGTTTGTCTATTATTTTTTTATTTTTTTTATTTATTCTGTTACATGTTTTATCTCTAAATTTGTTTCCCCTAATATTATGATGGTTTTCTTTCTTATCTACGTAAGGCTGGGGCATCATTATTGACAATATAACATAGCTGTATCACAAGTATTCGAAAGACATATAATTGACATATAATTGTGACTTTACTTTTTCTATGCATTTAAAACTTTAGACTATTACTGCCTTATGTCTGGGGGCCCTAAGTGGCCAAGTGGTCTAAAGTGATCTGTGTTACGGATCACTGCCATCTCACTTCTATGTGGGATTGATTCTCAGATTCGGCCAATGTGGGTATTTGAGAAAGCTTGCCAGTAGCTTCTTGTGAGTTGGTGGTTCATTCCGGGGGGTTTTCTCTGGTTCTCCTCCCGCCTTGTATAGGCTATTGTGTGCCGAAAAATGGCATTAAACACTACTACTACAACTACTCTTACCATATGTCTGTAGGTACTATTTATGCAATTGGATGATATACTGACAGTTCTTTTCTTTTCTGTGGAAGCAACCTTCCAGTATTATTAAGATCTGTGCCAAATTATATCCAACTTATATATGTAATACATCACTTGCTTTATTGAACTTAAACTTTGGTTTAATATTGAATACAGGTGTAAAGTTTTTATCTATGGACTTTCTTAAGCTGAAGTCATTAACATGATTAGTATAAGTCTTTACCTATTATCTGGAGATGTTATACTGCAAACATCAAAATGAGTAGTGATGGGAGAACTAATACAAATTACAAGGAAAGGTCTTGGATAGATGAAAAACTTGTGGTGTCCATAGCACATGTACATTTATGACTTTGTATGGTAATACAATCAACACAAAGACATCAAACATTTAGGTTAGTATATCTCTAGTGAGAAGATGATTCGCTATGGCATAAATAAAGATTTTCTACTTCATGGGTCTGATTCATTTTCTTCTCAATCAAAATTAATTTTCATCCCACTTCAAGATATGTTAGAATCAGTTTGTTAGGAAGTAGTGAAAGCTTCTTGTTTTCTCATCAGCAAGATAGTGAGCTTTGTTGAGGAATGGTACAAATTTGGATAGTCACATACTTTGGGTAAATGTCTATTTATCTGCAAATGATATTCTCTGACAGAGTTGAGGCTCAAATCTGTCACATGGCTGAGTCAAGACTGTCAAATCTGTCACATGACATAGTCATGACTGTCAAAATTGTCACAACAGTAGTATACATCACATTTATTCTAGTGAACAAACTGAAAATTGTTTCATGCAAAGCCCGTAAACAATTGGTTGTTAAGATGTTATTGCACGACCCTGCCAACTGTAAGGTAAGCAATTCCCACAGTTTGACATTACCTGTCTTAAAAAGCCATGGTAACAAACTAATAACATTCTCGAGAAATCAGACTGCGATTCTTTTTATAATTTTGGGAACTGTGATAGCTCATTTGTCAGTGTCTGATTTGTAATCCAGGTGTCTCCCAGGCCAGCCATGGTCTTTGTAACCCAGGTGTCTCCCAGGCCAGCCATGGTCAGATTTGTAATCCAGGTGTCTGATTTGTAATCCAGGTGTCTCCCAGGCCAGCCATGGTCAGATTTGTAATCCAGGTGTCTCCCAAGCCAGCCATGGTCAGATTTGTAATCCAGGTGTCTCCCAGGCCAGCCATGGTCAGCTGCCTTGTTGTGTCCATGAGAAAGACACTTAGCTGCCATTTCCTTTGCCTGACATAGCCCATAATGCATTACTAAATTAAATGCTGTTAGAGCCAATCAAACAAAGAAAATATTGTATTTTCAAAACAAGGCTGGGTATACCCCAAGGAATATTTCAGTGCACCATTTATGACAGCATCCATTTGTTTGAATCTGGTCAGGAAAATGTATCATCAAGGTGTATTGTAAGTTCTGTTTTAGAAACTCAACCTAGTAGCAAGGTCAAAGTTCATTAAGTAATCTTTTATATGGTTAACTTCTGTCAGATTCAAAAGTTTACTGCATGATGATGGAACCTGCTGACAATAACTATTAGGGATTACCATAAAGAAATACCCAGGAAAGAATATTTCTTAACAGTCATCCTTAAGGACAGCAATTGTCAACAAGAGCAAGATGTTGGGTTAAATAATTAATAGCTGTATAGTTTACCATAGTTAGAAGTAGCCTACAAAATCAAATTTTCATGTTCCTATGTCAAAAGTTTTGATTATAATTTTCATCTTTGTACTTAGTTGATGATATCTACATGTTACCTTATCAAATCATGGGAAATAAATTAAACTTGCTTTTCAAGGATAAATGATATTTCCAAGTGTGTGTGTATGTATGTGTGTGTATGAGGATCTGAAGACGTTTACATATTATGTACTATTATATATGTTTTAGAATAAGGCAATATGTATGGCTGCCATAAAAATGGATATCATTAATATTTGGGTATAACATATGGTAACCCAACATCGCTTAGTTTGTAATGAGCAACACAGGGATACATGTACATTATAATGCTACCATAGGTGACATTCTGAAACACCAGTCACTGCAGTTACTCGTCTGCACAAGCTGAATTTTAACAATCCAGATTTGCAAAACCACTTTCCTGAA
The DNA here is from genome assembly GCA_030141615.1 of Unio pictorum. Classification (NCBI taxonomy): domain Eukaryota; kingdom Metazoa; phylum Mollusca; class Bivalvia; order Unionida; family Unionidae; genus Unio; species Unio pictorum. Next base: position 6,083,280 of record JARLTB010000442.1, read on the forward strand.
ATAAACTGAATGCCTAGCTAAGCACATATCATACATTCAGTATAGTGGATAATGTAAGAACTTTATGAAGTATCCAAATTGATGCGAGCGTAAGACGTTGTTCTTATCTATTTATCATATTAGCAGTATCGTGAATTTTGAAGATGACAGAAAATTAACCTCTGTAATTCATTCAACACTGTTAAGATGAGAAAGAGACATTACAGTGGTGAGGAAATTACGTTATTTTAAATATATCGGTTAACTAAATACAACTGTTGCATACAGATCTAACAAACCTTGTTCTGTTTTGGCTTGTATCACCACTATTCGTTCCGTAAAATAAATTGACTAATATAGGTTTACCCCATAATGGATTGTTTGAGGAAATCGTCTGCCTATTTTTAGGGATTTTAATATTTTTTGTATGCAACAGCTATGATTTATCTCACAAAATAATCAAAAGTAGTGCAAATTTAAAACGAGTTCCCAAAGTTTCGAGCTAAGGATGCTCTTTGCCAGGAAAATAAACATCTTATATGCACAAAACAAACATTGAGCAAGGTTTTTAAAAAATTCTGGACTCCAACATATTAGAATCACTAGCGGGAATTTACAATAAGAGATATAAAATTAAAAGGTTTTGTACTGGGAATGTTATAACTATGGAAACTTTCAAATAAGCTGATATCAGGTCAAGATGGGAAATCCTGTGTTGAACAATTATCACGATGGGGCTCTTTATGGGAAAGATGTGAAATCCTGTGTTAAGGATATCAATTTATTTATCATTGTGGGACTTTCAGGGTACAAGATGTAAATTAATGTTAACAAATATCCATAGTCTAGGTCGTAATGGCAAATCCAATTTTACAAAAATGTTCAAAAGTTTCAGTTACTAGGATTTCTATAGGGTCTAACAGGAATGAACATTATGTCGTTTTATGTATGAATTTAAAATGGGTGACGCTGTGAGGCATAATGATAATTACCATTACTTGGCATCAGAGTAATGTATGGTTGGACGATATGGGGCAGAAGTGGAATTAGCATTACGTCGATTATGGGACTAAAGGGGCATTTAACATAGGCAGGATACTATTGGATATAAAGGGAATTAAAATTAGCTAATGTTAAATCTGGAAAAATTCAAAGCGTAAAGTTGGAATCGTCCATAGGTTTTACACTTTGGGACTGTATAGAGACAAAGGAAAATGTACTGATAAATGTACAAAGGTATAGAGGGGTGGTATTGTTATGAGCATTAAACTAATGGAATGTGTCGATTTAAAAGCTTAAAATCATGAAATAGCTACGATTTGTGAAGACCCCCTCCTGTGTCCTAAGTGGCTAGAGCGGCCGCCTGTGATGTGGAAGGTCGCAGGTTCCAAACACGGCCGAGTCATACTAAAGATTTCTAAAATTGGTAGTAGCAGCTGTCTTGCTTGACTGCTCGGCATTAAGAGGTTATTGTTTGGACAGATCGGCCTAGTGTCAGCATAATGTGACTGGGTGTGACATAACGCTAAAGTGTCTGCAGCATGATGCCCGATGCTGGACGTCACTATAAAGTGCTCCACTGCAGACATCGTAGCGATATGACTGGAACATTGTTAAAGCTACGTTTAAAAGCTAAGCACACTCACACACGCTCGCGCGCGCCATTTGTGAAAATTCAATTGGTTAATATATAAATTTGTTTGTTTCATTTGGATTTTTAACGTAGCTTTGACAATGTTTCAGTCATATCGCTACGATGTCTACAGTGAGGAAGTTTATAGTGATGTCTAGCACTGGGGCATCATGCCGCAGACATGTAGCATGATGTCCAACCCAGTCACATTATCCTGACAGCAGCCTGACCAGTCCAAACGCTAACCTCTTATTGTTGATCGCCAAGCAAGGCAGCTGTTAGTACCATTTTTGTAAGTCTTTGATATGACTTGGCTGGGGATTGAACGTGCGACCTCCCGCTGCCGCGGCGGATGCTCTAACCACTAGGCCACCGGAGCGGTTAAATGATAAATAAGCGAGGTGAAGTGAATTTTTAAACTAACACTCCAACCTCACGTACTGCTACGTAAATCTGGCGTGAAACAAACTGGTACGTCATATATCTTCCTATACCTCTAATCAGACCTACAAATGTAGAGTTTAGTTTGGCCGTTTTGAAATTTAGTTTATCTTATTTCAAAGTAAATAAATAATATGGTAATATTTCTCACACGCACTACACCCCCACCCAAAATAAAAACAATAAAAAAAAAAATCCGAATAGTGGAAATAACATTTTCACTTCTTGTCTACAACCAAGACAATGATTTGCAAAATTGGATTAAGAAAACCCCACAACATTTACAAAACCAAATTTGCCTCGTATCACTTTCTGCATTCGTCTGACAGTATAGAAAGTAAACACATGCGCACCTCGCACTAATTAGCTTACAGCAAGTCATTGTGTTTATCGGACGACAAATCGTAAATTTATCAGAAACTAAAAATAGAAATGCCCGATAATTGTCCTTTTAGCGATTTACATAGATAACAGAACATTAGAGGAAATACAGCTGTTTCGTAATTCAATTATTTATGATCAGAGGAGGGTAGTATTCCAGTAACGTATTGTAATAAATTTGGAGTAAGTGTTAGTGAATTTGAACCATGCTTGGGTCGTTAGTAGTGAATTTGGATACAAGCCGAATGACTGTCCCTTTTTGTAACATAGTCCATATTAAAATTCCGCGGTATATACAAGTATTGTGATTGAAAAGGCAGCATTTATGGTTGGAAATCAGTAAATTATAGAATGGAATCAACAAGTTGGAACTTGGTAGGTACCGTTTATGTGGCCATAGTGGGAAATGGGCGTATGTATATGAGCGTGATACGTCGGAAATTCTGTGGATTGACTGGCCTAGGGTCGCGCAGTTAAATATTTCCCAGTTAGTAAGGGAATACTAGTGGAATTTCTACGGCATGACAGGCTTGCGGTACGAAAATAGGATTATAATGAAGAAAAACCATGCTAAAGTGCGGTTAATGGACTCTTGGGCAAGTTGTCTCCTATGGGTCGCTCATTGATTACAGCAAAGATTATTAGTTATAGCAGACACGTCTTTCTTTCCATTTTATAACTCAAGTTGTATGGAAGTCTTTGGAAATTTGGGGAAAACTTATGACTTCCAGCGTGACTCGCGCCAGGGTTTTGACACCGCTCGGTCAAGTGAATACCCCTGTGCTTGTAACAGTATGTATTTGTTTCATTGGGAAGCCTTGTATTCCAATTAGAACAAGTAATAATGAAAATGAAAAACCCGTACTGTCAGTAGTAAATTTGAAAAGGCCTTAAAGACCAGAAAAGGGATGAGCATGGAATTTGTGATGTGTTCTTGAAATCTAATTGTGATTCTTACTCTTGATAGGGTACAGTTAACTCGTATCATTAAAAACAGAGTTTCGTATGCTGTTTTGAAATTTACAGGGCTGAGGAAAATATTTTCCAGTCATTGGTCTTGAGTTGTAAGAGTTACTCGTCCCGATCCTCGTTATAATCCATACGGAACGGTTCTCCGCCACACTTTCGCGTTTTCTAAAGAAACGCATACAGATTTCAAAATGGGACGAAATCATATAAAAAAATAAGCTCTAATATATGGCTTATAAAACAAAAATTATAAGAGACAATGTTTGTAATAAGAGAAATTGCAGTTGCACCAATAGCCCCTGTTTTATTAAATGTTATTCTAGTTTCAGTGAAAGTTTTAAGAACTCTAGGTGTCCGAAGAAGCTTCATTTTCAACGACCTATCATACATTTGTACGAGATGGATAGTGAAATAGTTGAGACAGAGAACATACATATTTTTTTAATGATTTTCGTCGTAAGGACAGACATTGTAACGCTTGCTCCAGATGATCAGTATTTTCACGACTTTGCTGCTCTATCAGTACTTATTTATACGTAAAGAATAAAGAATATATTTAAAGATGTATGTAATTAGCTTTCGCAAGAAAATTTAATTAACTTCCGTTTGAAAGAAGAATTCAAATCGTTTCCGTTTCCACCAATCATCATCATCATCACCAGTCTCTTGACCTATTGTGGTCGTTGAGGCACTGTGCTGCTGAACATCTGACCAGTTCTCTCCAATTGTCTCGATCATGTGCCAATCCCTGTGCATCCGCAAAACTTTTCCTGGTCCATTCTGTGATGTTGTCACTCCACTTTTTTCTGACTACCTCTCCTTCTGCCACCTTGGACACTACCCTGCAGTACTGTTGTGGATAGACTGTTGGCTCTAGTGACATGGCCATACCATTTCAGCTTTCTCTTTTTGACAGTGGTGAGGTCTTCATAATGACCTACTTTGCACTTCTTCATTTGTGATGTGGTCTATGTAAGAATTGCTAAGGATGGTTCTGTAGCATCTCATTTCAAGTGCCTGGATTCTTCGTTGTAATTCTGCTGTCAGGGTCCAGGCCTCACATGAATACAGAAAGACTGAAATGACTAGTCCTCTCAATAGTATGATTTTACTTTTCAGACAGATATACTTGTCTCTCCAGATGGGTCTTAGCTTTAACATAGCTGCCGTTGTTTGTGGTGCTCGTGACAAAAGTTCTGCTCTTGATCCCTCTTCCATGATTATGGAACCAAGATATTTGAATTGGCCCACTGTTTCCAGTTCCTGTCCTCTGACTTTAATCTTGGTTGAGATTTGTTTGCCACTATTTGTCATCAATTTTGTCTTCCCAGAGCTTATTTCCATGTCAAATCTGGAAGATGTTTCATCCAGGTTCTTCACTAAGGTAGCAAGCTCATCTTCACGGCCTGCCAGCCCATCAATGTCGTCTGCAAAGCGGAGGTTGTTGATGTTACACCCTCCAATGCGGACTGTCCCACAGTGGTTTTCCAGGACTTCGCTCATGATGCGCTCTAAGTAGATGTTGAAAACCGTGGGTGACAGGAGACAGCCTTGCCGTACTACAACTGTTGTTTTGAACCAGTCCTCCACAGAATCTTGATCAGCTACTGCACTGATAGCATTGGCGTACAGCTGCTTCATGGTGTTGGTCAACGTTTCACCCATGTTGTACTTCTTCATTGTGGCCCGCAATGCCTCATGCTACACTCTGTCAAAAGCTTTTTTGAAATCTATGAACACATGATACATGTCTTGTTGATGTTGTGAGTAATTTTCACACAGAACTCTAAGATTCAATATTTGTTCTGTCGTGCTTCTTCCACTCCGGAACCCTGCCTGTTCTTCAGTGATTATTTCTTCTGCTCGTGGGTTCAGTCTGTTCAAGATAATTTTCAGCATCACCTTACTAGCATGACTGATCCAACTGATAGTTCTGTAATTTTGGCACAGCTCGTGATTGCCTTTTTTTGGGAGTGTTATAATCAGTGACTGGGTTCACTGTGTTGGCCATTCGCCTGTCTGCCAGATCTTGTTGCAGATTTTTGTTAGTAGCTTTATCACTGATTCCCCACCATTCTTTATAAGTTCAGCTGGGATGTTGTGTACTCCAGCTGCCTTTCCATTCTTCAGTGATCTTATTGCTGACTCCACCTCTTCTTTTAGAATGGGAAAATCATCATCATTTGTGGAGTTTGGAACTTGAAGCACCTCTGGGTCTCCTGTGGACGGATGGTTGTAGAGTTCTTTACAATACTAAGTCCATCTTTCTGCAATGTCACTTGCTTCTGTGAGGTATTTTCCATTTTCGTCTCGTCTTCCACCAATAGTCGCACTAAATGATCCATTCTTTTCGAATCTCCATTCTTGAGAACTGCACACATAAACCATATCAAAGAGCATTGTTGATAGTTCAAAAGAATCTGAACAAATCTCGGTCGTTACCCAAACTAGATTTCGACGAATCAATCTTTGTTTAGGCATTATCTGCTTATTAAATCTATTACAACAGCATATCCAAGTTGGTGTGAAATCGGCTGAGAACTTGCAATAATTATTTCGAATGTAAGTGTTTTCTTGTTAAAGCAATTAGATACTGATCGAAATATCTACTGTCATCTTCCTTTAGGAATGACAATACATTAACAAAGTCCCAAAATACCGGTTACCGTGGACTTTTTGACTTATGAATAACAATAATTTGTCTCTCAAACTTCTCAGCGTGGTAACTTGTTGAAAGGGAAACTTTATCTGTATCAGAATGGATCATGATCTCCTGAGCGTTATCACTGTAAATGCAAACACCAGTAAGAAATCGGGAGCTAGATGTGGAACTGCAGTATAATAAATTTATAATTCTTATCCATTCTAGTATAAAGCTTAAATTAAGCAGCTGTGCAAAACTGACAAATAAGAAAATTTGGTAAGGTTATTTATAATTTATGCACGCCAATAAATAATGTTGAACTTCGGTGCTCGTTTAAAAAGAAGCACCATGATCAATGTGCTAATCAGCAAGTACGTAGTTACTCGGCCAAGCCAAGATTGACCGTTCAGAATGAGACCATATTAATTTTCATAAATCCCGTAAAGCAATAGCGGTCGTAGAATTTTATCATTTTGAGAGGGAGCTCTGTATTTACACGCGGGGTCTTCTGTGATTACGGCATTTGGAAATAAACTTTTCAACAAGTTTTATATAATATTAAGCTTAGAAGTTTCTTCCAGCTCTAAAATTAATTTATCTTATATATATATATATATATATATATATATATATATATATATATATATAAACTACTAACGCGCGGACACTTAAGCAGTTAACATTTTAAGCGTTTCACGGGCTAATGGCTAACCATATTATAGGAAAAATAACGATACAAAACGTTCCTGTTTGGTTTTTATAGTACCCATTTTTTTTCCTCTTTTCTTCTGAAATCTGTTGGGACCCTTGGTGTTTGAATGGCGATCGCTTATACAGATCACGCACAGATCTCACCTCTGTCCGCGGATGTTCGAGTCTCAGTTCGACCAGCGGTAGTCCGATAAATCAACACCCACCTATATCTGTGTTGATTCTGATGGACAATATGTGGGTAGGATGTGACCTGTTCATTAAAATAAGCAATTTTGCTTCATGCAAATCTTTCTCGGAACAAACCCGCGTAAACATTAGTAATTGGTAATTGGTAACATCCATATCAAACGCGAAATTCAAAATGACCACAAGACATATGATTCTGCTATTCCATGTGGATTTACAAGTCACCAAGCATATGATTTGCTATGTAAATTTAATGTACATGTCACCAATAAAAACCATTTTGCCGACAGTGGCTGTACAGCCAAGAGAAATACTGATAAGTGCATAAAATGTACACTGATGTGTGCAGCCAAATTTGCATGCAGATAATTTCAGCTTTTAATGATTAGGTGATATCAGCCCCTCTACCGAAAGTCAATATTATCACGAGTGAAGGGCTGATTTATCGGCCTAGACCAGCGCGAGATGGTTGGCTGTACATTATGAGTGGCAGTAGAGGACTAAAGCTAGTCCAATGAGAACGTTGCAGTTGACATTCTAATGTCAATGTTTCGAGAATTCCAATTTACGTTCTGAATCGAATTACTTGTCATTAAAGTTCTGTTTTATTTTCCAGGTCGATTGTTTAGTTTGCATGACTGTGCTGAAAGTTTCATTTTATATGTCAAGTACTGTATTGAGATTTCATTGTTTCAATTATACAGCGTTTGTTTGAACTTCGATATCCAACGTCGAGTTTTAGATTGTATCTTTTGAACTACACAGCGGTTGTTGAAATGTTAATGACGTGTTGAATCAAATTGCTTGTCCTTAAAGCTATATTTTATTTTCTATATCGAGATTTTAGATCGTATCTAAATCTAAAAACAGAAACTAAATTTGCTTAATTTGCTTCCTTAATTTTAAGAATTTTCCAATGTAGTAAAACCCTAGTATTATACAAGATAAGGCCAGTAGTAATATTTGAAATTCAAAAATACAAATCAATTAAAATTGTAATTGAAAATTAAATGAAAATTTAAATTTATAAACTAAATTTTATTGAAGAATTAAATTTTCATACAAGTTTGAATACTCAGTTTGATAAATTTTAGACAACAAAGTTTATCAATGAATGATATTTAAAAGAAATGGTAGTTTGAGTCTGTATAGCATAACATTTTTCCCAGATGTAGTGAAGCTCATTGTGATTTTGGCAGCAAACCGAATATGCCTGTCCAGGTGCATATAGGTATACACACTAAATAAACAATGACAGGTGCTATGTTCCACATTTATTGTGTCAGGTATTTAGGCAGTTGTTTGTATAACAAATATTACACTCAGATTTAAACTTCGGATGGGACCACTACCATGTTTTATAGGAAAATTGCATTCCATTTCAAAGGCGATAATCGGATAAGAAAATACAGTTTCTAGGCAGTCTCTACCTTACTGAGCAATGGTGTTAATCTCTCTCGTGAAGACCTAAGCCATGTCATTGAGGTGCTATATATCAGTGTGGTGATATGAACTAATCGTGGTCACTTATAGCAGTACACTGCACAAGTATTTATGAAACCTTGATATCACTATCACACTAATGGAGAGCTTCCAAGCTGATCCAACTCTAACAGTTTGTTCCAGGTACCAGGCTAGACCTGAAAAGATACATGTTTCACTTAATTCAAGAAAACAGCAAGCTGTAGGTAAATTAAGTAAAAATGTGTTATATAATATTCAGCTTGCAAACATGGAAAAAAATATTAAACTTGACAGAGTAACACTCAGGAATGTGAAGCAATGACCATGCAATAAAGTAATAAATTCATCCCAAAAGTATATGAGGTAGTCATTTACAGGTTAAATAACTAATCAGGTAGACTATGCATCGTAAAGCTTAAGGCAATGTTTGGACGGCGAGGAATTGGCTTGTGCTTGTGTTACAGTGGTGTCAGCTAATAGCCTGTAACTATTCTATTCATGGATGAAATTCCTTAAAATTTTGTAGCAGTATTTAAGAGACATTGATTTGATTACGGATGGAAGTTTTGTCCATGGAGGTGAAATTGTCTAACCCTGTCAGGAATCGCGTCACAATTAATACTTCTAGTTCAGTAGCCACGAATGTAGTTCTAGTCTATTTTTAGAATATTTTTTTCCTCTCATTTTGATGGTGATAGAAGTGTATTTATGCATTTTGGTAGGGATTTAAAGATAATTGTTTATTCCTTAGAATATGAGCTCCGAGAGTGGTTGTCTGTGTGTATTTCGGCGACAATACACACAGACAACTCACTGTGTAATTAGGCATTGGTGATGATCGCACAAAACAACATGCCGGTGAACCTGTGACAAGAACTTCACCGTGAAGTTATCTTTGAAGGCATGTTAGATTAACATATGATTTGTAATTGATTGTCACACAGTGGAAAGGTCTGTACTGAGAAATAAATGTAGAGAATATATAATAAAATTAATTGTGATGTATTTCCATATAGCCTATCACTTGCTAAAAATGATGTTAAACCCCACAAACCAAACCAAACGTTTTCCTGATCAGGGATTATGACTTATATTGTCCAAACTATTTCAGACTGATTGCCTCCCTTGTATGTCTAATGATGTATGCGTGTAATTGTGTTAGCGAGTACAAAACAGTCATTCCTGCTAAAGTATTGAAGTAAACGTTGATGTGTCACCCAAGTCACATGTGTCATTTTCTTGATTGAGGAACTGTCAATGATTCTGGATCTTTATTAACCACAACATTGTGCAAGTGGTTGAGCAGATTTATACAAAGATCGACAACAGATAGTCAGTATTTCCAAACCTTTCATAAACAGTGTTTGAATGAAATTGAAAAAGAAGCCATTGTCTTGAACCCCAGTGTCCGGTTTCGTTTTCACCACTGGCATGATTTAAAAGGGATTCCGGCACGAAACAGTTGATACTACATAGGATAACTACATCATATGTTGGTAAGCTATATGTAGGCGACACAGGAGACACTCAAATTGTAATAACAGTTACTATGCCTTTGCTGTTAATATTAAATTTAAAAAATGTGATATTACAACATTTAGTGTATGTTATTAATTAAATGACATTGAGACGTTATTGATGTTTGCGTGATAGTGCTCACTCTCTCAGTCATACACAAAGAGACAGACAGACATACACCATACATACATACAGACAGACAGACAGACAGAGCTACAGACAGACAAACATACATAGTCCGCTTTATTTTCACATGCTTACAATATTAGCAGAGACTTTCCCCAGCAATTGTTTTGTTCAATACATATATATTATTGTTTTTTGTTTAACACATACAGTATACATTGTTGTGTGTTGGGTCTATTCCCACTCAACCATGGTCTTACATTCATGTCATTAGCCACTTCTTAGTGGTATGAAATGACGATTAAAATTAACAAGCGCACTTTTTGTGCGTTAAATGCCCGTGGATATGCACTATACCTTCCCCACGGGAACCCAACCATCATAAAAATTTATGGTCAAAATAGTGATCAAATGACCTTTATGGGCTGTATAACTTTAATCCAACTTTCATTCATAAATGAACAAATAATTGTATTTGTCCACGATGTCATTTTTATCACAATGGTTACATTTTATTTCCTCAAACGGCGTATTATCCCAAAGACCAGTTTCAATGGGGAGTCTAAGTTTGCCATTCGTAAATTTGTCAGTGGTAAATAGTGATTCATAGGTAATAGTAAAACGCAGTTTTCCATATGCAGGTCTTGTAAACAATGGCAAAATATTCCCTTGGATAATACGCTAAGGGACGATTGCCATTTCTGTATATAAAGGTCTTTTATAGGTTTTATTATCATGCATTTTCTTCCTTTTGGATATTTTAATCCTTATATAGGTCAAGCAGAGGTTGGTCAGGTCTTCCAATAGATTTCAAATTGTTGTTTATGCTATTCGTCCATTTATAAGTATTTGATTTAGCGCAGGCCTGGTAAAAAAGTGATAAAGGAGTCTTGAGTGTTTTGTCTATGTGTCATTGAAATCCTATCATTTGTGATCGATCTGATAATTATATCAATCGATTTCATTCGTGATCGATCTGATGATTATATCAATCGATTTCATTCATGATCTGATAATTATATCAATCGATTTCATTCGTGATCTGATAATTATATCAATCGATTTCATTCGGGATCTGATAATTATATCAATCGATTTCAATCGTGATCGGATAATTATGTCAATCGATTTCAATCGTGATCGGATAATTATATCAATCGATTTCAATCGTGATCGGATAATTATATCAATCGTGATCGGATAATTATAGCATTCGATTTCAATCGTGATCGGATAATTATATCAATCGTGATCGGATAATTATAGCATTCGATTTCATTCCTAGATCTGAATAAAGCAAGTAAGTATAAGTACCTTTCCTCAGCTTTATGACGTTTCTTAAAAATTCGACAACCAAATTTTCAAAAGTTGTATTTTCATTAAATAAATTTTACTCCCGTGTAATGTAATGGGTAATATGGTGTGATTGGAAAGAAACGATTGCAGGCTTATGGGAAGACGGAAGTATCTGAGTTTTCAGTAAAGTAGATGAAAGTCCTTTGAGCATGGTCAGCGTTGTTTTAATTGACAACCTGCGAATTGTTAGAAAAAATAGCACCTAAGTATTTAAACTGAGCACACATGTCTATTAGATTATCGCCAATTGTTAAGCCATATTTGTCATCTTTTCTTGTGTCCCCCCTCCCCCCATCTTAGTCTTTCTGAAACTGATAAGAACAAAAAAGAAGAAAATAGTGTCATCTGCGTAAAGCAGTATAAACGTTTGAAGGAAAATACTTATGGTGATCAGAAAATATAATTGCAAACTAGTGCACTCATTTTATAAAAATATTTTCTCCAAAGTCAATTAGATTCATGATACATAAAATTGGCGAAATATTATCACCCTTTCTCACACTCTTGCTACACTGAAAAAGTGCTCTCTCATAAATGACACAAGATTTGAGTTTATGATACATGCTATTTATTATTCCAGATATTTTCCCATTGACGTTATTGTATAATAGTTTGAAAGCGAAAGTGCTACTAAAATAGGTAAAATCACACAATAATTTCATCTTGCAAGCTTTTAAATGTTCAGTAAGAACGTGATCTTTTAATATAAAAAAATGTTTTGCATGCGTATCATGGCGCAGTTTAGCTGCTAGGGGAAATAATTTTTTCTTTTTTATTCCCAGAATCGGAATTGTGCAATCATATCTATGCAGTGTCTGATGAATGTGTGCGTGCATTAAAATTAAATAGTTGACCTGAAAAGGTGATATGATGAATTATTTGAATCAAATTATTATTAGTCTAGATCACGCATTTGGAAGTTTTGCTAGTTGCATTGATTACCCTTATCCATTAAATACGTAATAAGAGAAAGCGGAAAGACGAACTTGATATCATTTGTTAGATGGCTGTCGGGTACACTGTCCTCTTCATATCGTGCGTACTGCGCAAATCAATCTCATATTCTAGTAGACCTATCTCTTCAGTTGTATAGCATACATAGTATACATAGCATATACAGTCCAATACTGGCTTACATACTCCTGTGATTCTATTGTATAGCATATACAGTCCAATACTGGCTTACATACTCCTGTGATTCTATTGTATAGCATATACAGTCCAATACTGTGTTATATACTCCTGTGATTCTATTGTATAGCATATACAATCCAATACTGTCTTACATACTCCTGTGATTCTATTGTATAGCATATACAGTCCAATACTGTCTTACATACTCCTGTAATTATATTGTGGATGCTGGGTATAACAATCGTCTATTAGAGTTAACCTTCTTTACATGAAGCTGAGAAAGACATTGCAATAATGAAGTATTTTGCTTCACAAAGTAAATATCAATAAAGTATATATCTTATATCTTATATCGAATATAGCCTTCTTTTGTTAACTTTTGCCCTAGTAACAGCACTATGAAAAACAAAGTATATATATATATATATATATATATATATATATATATATATATATATATATATATATATATATATATATATATATAATATATATGTATGTGTGTGTGTGTGTGTGTGTTTAGCTTTTTGTCCATGCTTGTAGATTGTAACGGTCATCTGTTAACATCATATTGCAAATCTTATATTGGTCTATGATTCTAGAATATACTTTAAGATAATGGTCATTTGTAAAGAAATGTTTTTTTTTCAGTTTGAGTTCAGGACATAGGTCTATCTGAGTTGTATCAGGTTGTTTGCTAAAATTTCAGGAAACAGATTTGACCTTGTTAGAATTTATTGGAAATTCACATTGGAAATTAACCAGGTCCAGAACATTTGGTTGGTTTGTCAAAGGTCACGTGACAGCCTGCATATAAGAAAGAGCAAGTATAACCTTGTGTATTCATATTTAAAACCAGCATATGTTGAATGCCGTTTAGTTTTGTTCCGATGTAATTAGAGAAGAATTATTTGCTTAAATTATTGATTGGAATTCCAATGTACTCGTAGACATTTTGGATTAAGACGCTATTTTGGGATTATTATGAATTCATTCAGAGACACTATAGATTATATCAGTGTGATTCATCAAGATTACTACTATATCAACATGTTCAAGACTATTTGTACATCAGCACGTTCTAAATAGAATTATATACGGAATACTCTACAGTTTGGACACGTGATAGAATTCAAAGTACTGTGCTTCTTACATGTTTACCTTGTATCATAGGGAAATAAATTATTTGCCGAATTTCACGAAACAATGGTTTACATTGCCTGTTACTTAGGTTAAGATCATTGAATCGTAACAGTTTATAAAAGCCAGAATTTTCCAGTTTTACGTGTACAATTGATACAAAGTAGATTATTGTGCCGCATGTATGTAAAGCATACACGAATAATTATGAAAGAGGGAAGTTATCTTCAGAGATATATTTTTACGCATACGCGTTTCGTGACTAAAGGGGTGTACCTATTAGCACTTCATGTATTCACGCATCCTAACCCTCTTAACATTCGTCTTTCATCGTACAATATATTATTTATGGCAAGCCTTCTTTCCGGGTTTAAGAAAACGAGGATTTGATGGAAATGAAATAGAATCGAAACGTTTGTAAGCAATATTAGTCATAAATATGCATTTATAATATGCATGTAATGTGCATGAACTTGACCTATTTTGATCAATTAATATTTATGTTTTATACATTTTATATTTCGATGTGAATTTACAAGACAGAGTAACCAGGCTACCAAACACAGCCATCGTTGTTTGATGAAGACGTTTAGTTTTTATTTTATTGCTAAGTAGTTGTACTTGTTGCTGTGGGTTTGTAATGCCATTTATCAGCACACAATATGCTATACATGGCGGCCAGTATTAAGGGTGAAGGAAGAAGCCGGAAAACCTCCCAGAAAGAACCACCGACCCACGAGAAGCTACCGGCAAGCTTTCTCATATACCCACATTGGCCAAATCTGATACTCGAACCCACAAAGACAGAGGTGAGATGGCAGTGATCCGTAACGGATAGCGCTTTAGACTACTCGGCCTCTTGGGGCCCCTGTTGTTTTAGTTAGTTTTATATCCTACCTTTGCTAAAGGCACCATGCATAAAATCTGTGGAAAAGCTGGATATTCATTTTCAGTTCAAGAGTGCCCTCGTCTTAATTTAGAATGAAGTTTTCTTCCATGTCGACTCTGTTGTCAATTACACCAATCGTGTTACAGTTGTTAGATAATTTTTAAAAATCTCTTATCTTTCACTACTTTTACAGTCTACATACTAAAATATTATGCTTGTAAAATTAATATCACTTTTAAATGATGATCGTAGTATCCTTATATAAAATTCTAACCACGTGACAAACGTAATCAATCGGTCTATCGATGTCGACATAACAAGAAAAGATCAATCATTTTACATCGAAAAGATCCGATAATGTACGTTTACGAGAAATTTATGAATTATTTTCCAGATGTTTATAAAAATGATCAACGTTAATTGCATGGATGTATTCTTCAACATTATACCCTCTCTATTTCAGATGACTGATACGAGCTTGTGGATATTACAACACGTCGGAAACTAAAGAAGTGCAGTGCGTCAAGTGTTAAAGATAAATTAATCAGCTTTAAGAAGACTGATGCCCATAAGCATACATTTATCTAGACTGTACACTGTTTGTTTTCCGAGTCTTCTTTAACATTTTTCCGATACGATGGAAGATAAATGAATATTCGTCTAACACAAGAACACCAAGCCAAAAGATCATTCTGACTCCTTGTCTTGTGATATATTCAATTTGTATAAATATGTTTTTTAATAAGAATCGGGTGATCAGCATGCAAGCAGCATAGATAATTTAGCACATGTATACTTTTATCTTTTTCTTCTGACAAACTATTGGGAATCTAGCTAATACGTACAAGTCCAATAGTTATATTACGACATGGAGCAATTTACAAAAACGTCATTGAATACTTCAGCCCACAGTTCGCTTCCAGCCTATACTCTGGCTCTGACTGGCACCAGTTGCTGCATGTCCATATTTGGTGCCATTTTCATCTGTCTATCATATTGTCGTATACCAGAGATTCGAAATTTTCCCCGAAAACTTTTGCTTTATTTGACTTTTGCGGATATACTGACTGCATTTGGGAATCTCATGGGTACCGTTCGCTATGCTCTTGTAAAAGAAGGAGGGAAAATTGCAGACAATTCTGGAACCATATATGAATATGCTATAAAAAATGAATTTTGTGTTTTTCAAAGCTTTATTACGACATTTTCCAATATGGCTTCATTCTTCTGGACTGTGGTAATCGCGGTGTACATTTTCACAGTAGTTGTGCATCCATCACAGGTATTCAAGGGTGTCAAGGCCGAATGTGTCTACCACTTGCTGAGCTGGGGAATTCCAGGTAAGTCATAAGAGAGTTAATATAAGATACTATGGAGATTAATTGTTAACGGTGGATTTCTTCGTGATTTTATAAGAATCTGACAATGCAGGAAATTCAACCATACTTATAAGATAAGATGTATTAGGGGTGGGGTCTATATACTCTCAAATGGTTTTATATACGGAAAATGGCCGGAAATGTTATAGTCTCAGACGAGAATTTTACATTGTAGGTCTCAATAGCTTCAGTGGGATTGGAATATCGTGAGCCTGTATAGCGATAAGTGGAATTAGATAGGGGTGAGGTCGAGGAACTGGTCACTGGAGTGGGGGAATGGCAACAATGTTGCAAGGGGCTGAGCTAATCAGGTAGATGTTGATTAGCAATGTTGCATGTGGCTGACCTCAACAGTGTTACAAGTTAGTTTTGCCCGTCACCTCTGCAAGGGTATAGGCCGCCCACAAAAGATCGCCAAAGGTTTCTATCCTGTGCCATCCCCTCAAGCTGACTCCAGGTGTAACCCATCTTGGTGATATCTGCCTCAAGGTCGCATCGCCAGGTGTTTCTTGGTCGTCCCCTTCTCCTCTTGACTTGAGGGTTCCACCTCAATGCCTGTCTGGTAATGTTGGTTGGCGGTTTACGTAGAGTGTGTTCTATCCAACCCTACCTTCTCTTCTTGGTCTCATCCTCTACCGGAAACTGGGAGGTTCTCTGCCACAAGTTGTTGTTGCTGATGGTGTCTGGCCAGCGGATCTAGAGAATTCTTCTTAGTCAGCTGTTGGTGAAGGTCTCAACTCTCTTTACTGTGGACTTGGTGGTTCTCCAATTCTCTGCTCCATACAGTAGGACTGACTTCACGTTGGAGTTGGGTAGTCAAGAAAATTTGTTTGGAGCTCCAGATGTTGTTGAGCTCAATGAAAGCTGCTCTCGCCTTTCCGATCATTGCCTTGACATCTGCGTCTGTGCCACCCTGCTGGTTGATAATGTTGCCTAGGTACATGAAGGACTCCACCTCTTCCAGGAGACTTCCCTGCAGTGCGACTGGGTTGTTACTGGTATAGTTGATGTTGAGGATCTTGGTCTTGTCTTTGTGGATGTTGAGGCCAACCTGTGCAGATGTGGCTGCCAGTATGTCCGTCTTGTCCTGCATTTGCTTCTGACTGTGGGACAAGAGCGCTAGGTCATCAGAAAAGTCCAGGTCCTCAAGTTGACTCCACAATGGCCACTGGATACCATTTATCCGCCCATTGGTGGTTGTCGTCATAATCCAATCGATGACGAGAAGGAAGGGAAATGGTGACAGCAAGCAGCCTTGTCTGACGCCAGTCCGCACTAGGAAGGTGTCTGTGTGCTGTCCTGCATGAATGACTCTGCATGACATTCTGTTGTAAGTGTTCTTGATCAGGTTCACCACTTGGTTGGAATGCCATAGTGGCGAAGAAGTTTCCAGAGTGTCTCTCGGTACACGCTGTCAAATGCCTTCTCATAATCAACAAAGTTGATGTAGAGCGAAAAATTCCACACTAACGACTGCTCGACTATGATGCGAAGAGTAGCTATACACGATCTGTTTTGCCGGAAGTCCGCTTGCTAATCTCGCAACTGGGGGTTGACGGCCTCCTGCATCCTCTCCAAGAGGACCCAATTGAAGACCTTTCCTGGTACTGACAAGTGTGTGATTCCTCTATAGTTGGAGCAGTGCTGAGGTCGCCTTTCTTTCGGATCTTGATGAGGGGTCCCTTCTTCCAGTCAGTTTGTATTTCTTCTTCCTCCCATATCTTCACAAAAAGAGGGTATAGCATTTCCACTGAAGTCTCAGTGTCTGCTCTGATGGCTTCTTCTAGGATGTCCTCAGGTCCAGCAGCCTTGCCGTTCTTCACCTGGGTGATGGCTTTCCTTATCTCGTCTCTGGTGGGATTGTCACAGCTTATGGGGAGATTTGCGTTGGCTGGTTGGATTTCTGGGGAATTTGGTGGTGCTGGCCTGTTCAACAGTTCTTTAAAATGTTCTGGCCATCTATTCATTTGGTGTTCTGTACTTGGTATGTTCTTTCACTGCTTGTCCTTTACGGGCTTGTCTGTTTTACTGTACTTGCCAGACAGCTTCTTGGTGATGTCGTACTTCTTCATGTTTCCACTTCCGGTCGCTTCATCTGCCTCTGCTGCCAGTCCTTCATGGTAGTTCCTCTTGTCTATCTTGATGGTTCTTTTCACTTCTTTGTGGGTGTCAGTGTACTCTTTTTGTGCCTTTACTTTTTTAATTCTTGTCTTACTGTTATATACTGCTGACTTTTTCTGTTTACGCGTCTGGATTTTGCACAATGTTTGGACTGAACTCCATTCTTTCTGCTGGTGCTTCATGGGGCCTAGTACTTTTTGGCATGTTGATTTTACTGAACTTTCTGAGCAGCAGAGAGGGTGAACCCTACAAATTTCCGAGCGTCGATTCGGAAATCTGAGGCTTCTACCAAATAGTAAAGAAAATGGCGTCTATTCGATAAAATAAGATTTCCTTATATACGCCAACGTCGTTGTCATTCACCCTCTCTGCTGCTGAAACTTTCAGTTCTGGGTTAATAATTCTTTTACGAGTTCAACCAAATATTTGATCCAGTCCGATACGATATCGTGTCCGAGGATCATGTAAATTTATTGTTGCGAATCCGTACGGGGTTGACTGAGCGTTACTAAAGAAATTTTTAAATTGATTGAAGTCCATATTGGAACACCATGTCTGCCAAATATTTCTAAGAGTATGAGTATCAACTCCGTTGAATACAGCAAGGATATTGCAGTTATCTCTGATCACTTTTGGAATCTGAGTGTATCGTTGAGTGACATATATCACGTCGGTGTTTTTGTGACGCCCACGGGAAAATATTCTAGCTGGGTTTGTTTGTTTATCCAACATCACATCGTCGTATACGACTAAATTGTTAATGCTCCCATCACGGTCATCCACGGATGGCGCCTCGTCAATATCCGTTATAAAATCAATGGCGTTCTCACCTTTAATTTCTGATGCATTCTCGTTAAAATCTTTTAGCACTTCATAGCATCGTTGATCATCTACGCTAGGAGCAACTAAATACAATTTATCCCATTTCATCCATATCATTATTAAATTGAGCAACAATTGCGTTTTACCGGATCCAGATGGCCCGATTATAATCATCCGGATAGAGTTTGGTAGCGCTGCATGATGCTTAACCGGTTCTCTTGCTTTAGTCGCTGAAAAATCAATTATATCCATATTTCTATACATACATTATGGATCTATATTGTGTGAAGTGTAAAACGCGTACTGGCACAGATGACTTGACGACGATTACAACTAGAAATAACCGATCAGCGCTTTCTGGTAAATGCGTGCAATGTGGTACAAAGAAATTTAGATTTGTGTCTATGAGATCTGATTTAAAAGAAAACGAGGGGGTGATATCGCAGCCAAATTGGCAAAACTCCCTGGAACCCCATGGGCAAAATACCCCGGAGAAAAGCACCTTCCGGGATATAGCTACTGTGGACCGGGAACCAGACTTGATATCAGACTCAATGATCAAAATCAGCCCCGACCCGGTGAAGAACCAATAAACGCCATTGATAAGGCCTGTCACCTTCATGATGTTGCTTATAAAAGCAGCAATCTTCAAAACAGGCATCTAGCAGATGTGAAATTAATTCATGCGTTAAATGCTATTTCTGATAAATCCTTCAAAGAAAAATTGGCTTCCTTTTTGATAAAATCGGCTATGAAAGGTAAATTGATGTTAGGTGCCGGTAATTAATAATATGGAATCAATTTATTATTCCCCAATAGGATACTGGAGGGGTAAATCAGCAATCAATAAACTCGCTAGCGCTGCAAAAGTGAAAAAGGCTACTGCGGCTAATTGGTTATCCAAACAGGCACTATGGCAGATTTATCTACCACCGCCTAAACAGATTAATTTCTCGCATTTTGATGTGACCGCTCCTAATGAAGTTCATCAGGCTGATATATTATTTCTGCCACATGATGGTGGTTACAAATACGCGCTAACAGTAGTTGACGTTGCGAGTCGATACAAAGAAGCAGAACCGCTGAAGACAAAATCATCAATTGAAGTCGCTTCTGCATTTGAAAGGATTTATCGACGAGGCCCACTACGCTGGCCAAATCTATTGCAGGTTGATCCTGGCAAGGAATTTCAAGGCGCTGTTTTATCAGCGATGAAACATCACAATGTCACCATCAGACGGGGGCATACTGCGTTACATCGCGATCAGGCAATTGTTGAACGATTTAATCGGACACTTGCTGAGCGGTTATTTGGATATCAATACGCGAAGGAGTTTATTCAGGATAAAAGATCCCGTGAATGGGTTAAGAGATTACCAGCTGTGATTACCGCACTGAATAACGAGATTACTAGAACAATTAATTTGAAACCTATCAACGCGATTAAAAAGAAGTCTATACCCGTACAACCACAAAAAGATTTCAACGAACCAATTCTTGGTAGTAATGTCACTGTAAGGTATTTATACGAACCAGGAGAGCTGGAAGGTGGCAGAAAAAGGGCTACTGATCCTATTTGGAGTGTCACCGTACATAAAATATCCGGCATAACACGATCAACTGGTAGACTAGCAATCTATAAACTGGATTCAACTGCTCCTCAGCGAGGATTTACTCGACAACAACTACAGGTAATTCCCGAGGATACTCAATTCCCACCGCGTGGTCTTAACTAGCACCCCCCAGAGGCATTGTGCTGGCACCCCGGCGTCTGTTGCACTCAAGACAAGTCAACATAACGTTATCTCTGATATGACCTACGCTGCTATTCTTTATGTCTACGGTAAATTGGCGAGGATCTTTATTCGACCGACTCCAACGCATTATACAATTGCAACTCGCGCAGTGATTATTCTGTTGTTGCTTCAGCGTAATTATTAATTCAGCATCAATATCAAATTCTCTATTATATTTTTTATCCTGTTGTTTATAACCAGAGAGTTTTTTTCTGATTATATCCTTGATGTTGTCGGCGCTGATTGAAGTGTCATTATCATCACCAATGATTTCATCATCGCCACTGGCTTCGCCAACGACAATTCTTCGGAGTTGATTTATACTTCGTACTCTGGATACTGCGAGATAAACTAAATTCGACCATTCGATGCGATTATCTACCATCCAAATAATTGTGTCCGATATAGTCAATCCCTGTGAAGAATGTATCGTCGCTGCGTATCCTAGCGTCCATGGGGATTTATTAGCACGCAATGCATCTTCAACGACGCTGATATCAACCAGCACAATATCATTTAATACGAGAATCCGCTTTTCACCCTGTCCTGGAATATCAACTTCGATATTCTGCTTTCGTGTATCCGAAGGCCTATAACAAAGAGGCACAGGAACTGTTGCAAATTTTTCTTTATGCAATTCAAATAATTTCATCTGAAGTGTGTCTCTGACTATTTTTCTACTTGCAATTATCAAATCGTTTGGTTTCCATGCTTCCCAGAAATCATTCATTGGGGTTTCTGAAATCACTTCACGCGCTATTTCGCATTGGATTCTATCCGGTTGTAGTCTAATTAGCGCTTTGAATTCTCGTAATCGTTCATCAAGTGATCTATAATCAGTGGTAATTTCTTCATAATAGTCTACAAAACCCTTTAGCCATTCATGTGGGGATGCACCGACAAATGGTGGTGGTTGGCCGTGATCACCGCACATGACGACTTTTGTGTTTTTGTTTAACAACCACTCGAGAAATGTTTGTAATACATCTAATGACACTGTGCATATTTCATCCCAAATTATGATTTCAGGAATGAATTTATCACCCATTCGATCAGGGGTCCATTTGTCACCCTTCCATCGAAAAAAACTGTGATAAGTACAGGCATTTACCCCTCTTTGTATCATTTCTCTGGCGAGTCTGTGAGTTGGTGTTAGCACAATCATGTTGGACTTCCCACGGAATAATTCGATTGCACGAGTTGTCTTTCCTGATCCACCACAACCGTTTAAATAAACTGTTTTATATCTACATATTGGATCAGATACCGGTGGTGCATTAGAAAATTCTGATTGAATTTCAATACGGTTACACGAAAGATATTTATCATCCATGGTAACATCTGCGGATTCACAATACTCATGTAGCGTTTCCTTTTTAAATCTCCAACACCCCCACGCTTCCTCGGGATCTGTGAATTCAGCCACTGCTGATTTGTATTTACTGTGTATATACATCGAATCAGTGGCTACTCTAACTGCGGTATTAGGAAATCTATTTATCATCGAAAATAGATTAATACAAGCATAGGCTAGCATAGAACCTCTCAAATGTGTGTACTGGGAATTATATCCATCACAGTAGGTAACAACCGTACCCAATTTCTCACCATTGGATAGAAAAGCACCCATACTGGATACAAGTTTTCCTTGTTTCGTTAAATCCGTTACAATAAAATCGTATTCAGCGACGTCTATAATCAACCGCGAAGAATATTTTGCATTGTCGTATCCTCCACCCTGGGTAAATTTACCGATTATTCTTCGTCCAAAATCATGACTTCTTCCTCGCTGAAATCAGGAAACCGTTTTCGCTGTTCGCTAATTATTCTATCTAGATCGGGTTGTGGTAGCCAAACTTCTTTCTGAGCTCGATAGGATATAATAGCTTCGGAAACAATCAACGATATTAGCATACCACAATCGATCATATATCGTAGTAACACTACTGGCATCCAGTGTTTTTCAGATATATGTCTACCAAGCCAAAGATAACTACACGGATGTAACCCTGTAGCGAGTTCAAATGATATCACACGAGCGAATCCAGTTAAATCAAAATCAGGCAATGGACCATTAATCGCAACACGAGTCATTTCATGCGTGGGGTGTCCAAATCGTTTAAAATACTCAGCGCATTCTCCATACCCGAGAAAACTTCCAGGATAACACGCGGATATATCAATTGAAATCATACCATCACGTGAGTATTTTGTATTCCACAGTCCTCCATGACCGAATTCGACGCAGCTCGATTTAACGTCCTCGAGAAAATCACTTCGTGTTGGACGCCATGAGTTTTTTTTCTCTTGCGAAGTGAGCTACCACTGATGGAATAGTAAAACTATCCGTGAGTAGTTTTTCATGGAAACTCTCCGGTGAAAAATCACTAGCGATTTTTCTCATTCTGTTATCTAATTCTTCAACGCGATATAATTCACCATGTTATGATCAATAATTTGTATTGGCGCTCCATTTTTGTTATATTTCGGTTCGTATAAAACCTCTCCGGTTATCGTCATAACGGTTATTGGGAATCTTAATGATGTTTCTAATTTAGCTATATCAGAAATCTTTGCACCGTGCTGTTTCACTGTCAGTTCCCATTCGGTTATTTTCCTACGTCGCAGATCAGTTAGTTTATTTCCTCGGGATGCATTTGTGAAGTGTTCCATTACCTGTGTTGCTACACAATTGAGCCTTGACGAAGTCAACGGTGAATACTTCATAGGAGCTAGTTTTGCGATATCGGGTTTATCATTTAACGGATATAACCCATAAACGATTGCTGTTACAGGATAAGATCTCTCGTAGTATGGTTTGTCGATTCCAGTTAGAATTCCTGGTTTGGAATCTCTACTCACAATGACATTTTTTTTATTCCTGAGGATTGGTTCAAATTTATCCCTGATAATCCATTTACCTTCGACTTCGATAATGAATTTTATTCTGAAAAAATACTTCCGTTGAGAATTGCTTTGTTTGGGAATTGCTTTGCAATTTACCTTTGGATTTCCATCTTTGATTTTACATGATAAAATTCTTCGAATTCCCCCTTTGGATTTTACACCCTTGGATTCCCCCCCCCCCCCATTGGCTCGCCAAGGTGTGAAATCACCTCAGCTGCTCTTTCATCGTTCATAGTAGCATCGATGTTGGGTACATTAACATCATCATTGATAATTCGAAATGTCGACCAACAGTATGCTGCACCGTCTCGGTAGAATTCATTAAAACACTCCCTGATTTTACCCAGTATAGTTCTGTCACCGATTAGACGTTTTGGTGTATTAGAGACTCTATCGAGATTGAATTCAACATTTTTCCAGGGCTTAATTTTCGATAATCTCTTGAACTCATTATCGAGATTGAATTTAACATTTTTCCAGGGTTTAATTTTCGATAATCTCTTGAACTCATTATCGAGATTGAATTTAACATTTTTCCAGTGTTTAGTTTTCGATAATCTTTGGAACTCATTATCGAGATTGAATTTAGTATTTTTCCAGGGCTTAATTTTCGATAATCTTTGGAACTCATTATCGAGATTGAATTTAACATTTTTCCAGGGTTTAATTTTCGATAATCTTTGGAACTCATTATCGAGATTGAATTTAACATTTTTCCAGGGTTTAATTTTCGATAATCTTTGGAACTCCTTCAGTATAATTCTATCACGAATTCTACTCTTTGGTGTATCGAGATTGAATTTAACATTTTTCCAGGGCTTAATTTTCGATAATCTCTTGAACTCCTCCATACTATAATTAAAACAAGCATTTAAATGAAAGATTTATATATAATGAATCACTGCAAATGGCTTATGATTGGATCAACGACACCGTGTAACAAATCATGCAGAAGCAAATTCTGTGGGTATCATATGCAAAGTTTTCGTCGTGGAAGCCTTGGTCCGTTACCTTGCATACGATGTGGGGTTGGGGTCAGGGGAAAATCGCAATTGTGTTTGAATTGCGGTGGCAAACGATACAGGGAATTGAAGCGTTATTATGACAAAAGAATCAAAAATGGAAAATCATATGAATTTTCAATCAAAAATTCTGACCTTGACTCTGTCCCTGACAAAGTCCCTGACCCTGACACTGTCAGAGTCAAGGATAAAGTCATAAGAACACCTCAAGACTATATTGAAAGATTTATTATTAAACCAAACAATGAATTAGAGAAATAATAGTATAGTATATAATGAACCAAGAATTCAGACCGCATCCCTTGATTACAAATTATGAAGCATCCAGTGATGGTACTGTCAGACACTGTAGACTGAAGAAACCAGTTGGTGTTGTGAGTAATCACGGGTATTTGAAGTTTACTGTTGGTGGGGGAAAAGAAAAGAAAACTTATCTCAATCATCGTTTCGCGTATGAATGTTTCAATGGATTGATCGAGGATGATTCTGTTATTGATCATAAAGATTCTAATCCAAGGAACAATTCTTTATCAAATCTGCAAGCTGTTACACAAAGTGAGAATATCAAACGAGGAAAGACTGGGACTTGCAAAACGGTTGGGAAGAGACCCGTAAAATCTTTGAATACAATAACTAATGAAGAAAAAATATTCCAATAAATGAATGAAGCCAGTAGGCACTTCGGTATTTGTAGAGCCTCAGTACGATTCGTTGCAGAGGGGATTTATCGATCGGCGATTTCAAAAAAGACCGAACAGAGAATTCAATTTATTTATGTCTGATGCGTCACAATTTTCATTTAGAAATATGTAATCACCATAGAATATGAATTCTGAAAATATGAATAGCATTATATCCGAGATTTCAAAATTGAAAAATCAGGATATCAAACTATCAGATGGGTTAAATCCTGATCAAATCATGTCGGATTATCAGGATATAGAATACGGAGTTAACACTAACAAGTATATGCTATCCAAGAAATACGCGTTCATCAAGAGAATTCAGAATTCTATTCGAGACTCTCTTTCATTTTCCAGTGACGTAAGTGTGTTCGTCCCGTTATATACTATCGTAGAAGGAATACGAAAAGAATTAGGTAACGAATACGAATTGAAAAAGGATATCAATTCTAAAGTTAGAAACCTACGAGCGTTAATTCAAGAAAATGAACGATTTTGACCGTGACCAACCCTCAAAGAGATTTTCATTTTTTTTAGCATTTTTTGATTGAATGTCAAAATCATCTCACAGGTTAGTAATAATTTTTTATTTTTGTGTATTCTCACCCACCCGCGATGAAAAAAACATAGTTTTCAAGATAAAATTGCTCAAACAGGTCAGACATTTCATGGCTTCTGAGGGCGAAAACCCGAGGTCTTTTACACAGGATTTTCGAGATTTTTTATCAGATTACACTTTTTAGCCATAATTCGTATCAGATTTAGCAGTAGAGAGGGTGAATCCTACAATTTTCCGAGCGTCGATTCGGAAATCTGAGGCTTCCACCAAATAGTAAAAAAATGGCGTCTATTCGATAAAATAAGATTTTCTTATATACGCCAACGTCGTTGTCATTCACCCTCTCTGCTGCTGGAACTTTCAGTTCTGGGTTAATAATTCTTTTACGAGTTCAACCAAATATTTCATCCAGTCTTTAGGACCTTACAAACAGACTAATCGCTAACACCTCATCTTGTAGATCAATCAAATTATTTGACTGGTCAGTGAGTCGGAAATTAATTCTTGTTAGCGAATTATTATGGCATCGCATGTAGACAGGATTAATTGGGTTATCAATAATTAGGAATCCTGGAGGAGCTGTTGGTGCAAACGAATAAAGAATATATCCCTGCTGAGCTTGATTTGATTGCTCTAGATTAATTTGATAGCTTCCTTCGATTGCATCACATACTAAATTAAGCGCAATCACCGCTGAAATATCTACATTGTGCGGGGCAATATGCCTACCTCCGCCATCTGGGTCATTATATTTAAGGAGTGTAGTTGAATCTTGTAATTGTAATGTCTTGATAACATCACCAATATGTTCTTTCAGTCTTTCAGCTTTGTACCCGGGAAGCTTGAAATTACGTAGATTGTCTTCTGTGGTCTTGTAACTGGTTAGGAATTGTTGTTTACTGTCGCTGTTGTCATTAATTATTGTTTTAATAATTAGTTCATTGATATATTCCATGTCAGATACAAGCTGATTTATTATTTCAATGTGTTTTCGCGATTTTGTTTGCTGTAGTTGTTCTAGTTGTGTGTTATATAATTGATTAATTTCCTTAAAATAATCAATGACGTCACTTAGCGTAAATGAAATAGTAACAGATGAGTCGGTTGTTCTTTTAATGATAAAATCCCATTGCAATGTGTCTTTGTTGGTAAATATAAATCTATCGGCGATTTTTCCTTTTCTTATATCATATAAATTATCTCGATAACTGGGATTGATTTCATGATATGATTGTACGTCCGTGGTTAAGTCGGTGGTGGCTCCGGGTGGTTTTTCAGGCCATCCTAACACTGTTCTTAACGAGCTGTTATAGATATCTACAATGTATCCCTCTGTGCTTATTTCGATCGACGACGAGAGCGTCGGTTCATGAAGTTTAATAGCTATGCTTGATTCATTTCCAGTAATTGATTTTATTCTACGCTGAATTTCAGCATCGATTTGCTCAATTTGGTACGACCCAGTTGGTAACGAAACAGTTTCCCACTCTGGAGTGCCATCGGGTTTATTCTTATACGAGAACACCAGTGCGTTATTGGGTTGCTGACCACCAAATGCAACAGATCTGATATTAGGCCAGCTATGATATACTCGTAATTTTGCCAGCGCGATCTCACGAACTGGAATCGGAGAAGGGAAGTTCACACTAAATTCGGGGGTTGTTGATGTTATTGATATCATGCTTGTTCGTATCGGAGTGGTATTCTCCGCGATTCGTTGAAATAGTTCGAGTGACATTATTATTAACGCTGTCTTCAATTTCCAATTTCAACATCGCGGAGTTATACAACTGGGTCATCGTGGAAAATTCAACATCGGATATGAACGAATTATCAATCGCGTGTGAGATCAATTCGGATAATTTCGAATACGCGTCAAATACCACCCGATACCGAGCTGTATAATCACCGAGTTTTTTCTGAGAACACGATGATAACTTTTTAGTTATCGCGGTGGCGACTGCCGCAATTATTGTTGCCGCGGAGATAACAATTGGAACTGCAATCGGCGCGATCATGATCACCGTCGACAAAATAACTCCCGCGCTGGCCATCACACCGGATACCGAGTACACAGTTACATCGATGGCGGTAATTCTTCTACGGTATTTTTTCATTTTTTCACGATAGCGCTCAGACAGCGACGCTAAGTTTGCGGAAAATTCTTTTACGGTGTCGTATCGATATTGATGCGATGACAGTGATTTCATCGTTGACGATGATTTCATTGTTGTTGTTGTTGTTGTTGTTGTTGTTGGCGTCGTCAATGACTTTGCTGATGGCTCTGCCGGCGATGATTTCATTGTTGTTGTTGTTGTTGTTGGTGTTGTTGTTGGCGTCGTCAATGACTTTGTTGATGGCTCTGCCGGCGATGATTTCATCATTGCTGATGGCTCTGACATTAGTGACGATTTCATCATTGTTGTTATTTTAAACCCGCTAGTGTTTTCAATTATTTTCCTCTTCCGGGTAGTAGATCAGGGTGTTTGCTGGTCCTATGTATTCTAAACACCAGTGTATATTTCTTCTAATAGTATCATCAACGGCAGTGATATCGAAAGTTTCTTTTTCACTCTCGATAAGTACTGTCGCGGTGCCACCAACGTAGGTTTTACCTCTCACGATGATATTAAATTGCTTGTCAGAGACTAACGTCATCCTGTAGATATCAGAGATATCCTCCCCTTTGAGATTGACTTCCAATTTAGTATTCGAGTTTTTTATCCAATCAAAGCTCCCATAATCGACCGTATACACGATATTTCTAACTCTGTCTGGATGAGAAATTTTTACCTTATTGATGGCCTCGCTAATTTCCGCGAGAGATATAGCCGCGTTAAGTGGGGTTCCAAAGAACTTATCGATGACGTCGTTGGTTGTTTTTTGTTTATCAAGCACACGCTTGATTTCCGCGAGAGATATAACCGCGTTGAGTGGGGTTCCAAAGAACTTAGCGATGACGTCGTTGGTGACTTTGTCGCTGGTGGAGAGATTTTTAAGACCTGTTTGTAGTTTAATAATATCGTCGATGACATCGATAAGTTTTCTGACGGTGTCATATTTCATCAACGTTCCATCGCGGTTACCAAAAAATTCAACCAAAAGGAGGTCTAATTTCAAACTTTCTCGTCTTTGATAATTCCAGCTGAGTCGCTCGTATGTCGTAGTGATATTGTGACTTTCAGAGCCCTTAAAGAAATTTTTAGCCATTTCACTGATGGGTTTTTGTTCGTCAAGCGCGCGTTTAATTTCCACGAGAGACATAGCCGCGTCGAGTGGGGTTCCAAAGAACTTAGCGATGACGTCGTTGGCGATTTTTTTTAGCGCATTAATATCGTCAATGACGTCGATAAGTTTTTTGACGTCGGTAACTTTCATTATAAATCCATCGCGGCTACCAAAAAATGTTATCAAAAGGCGGTTGAATTCCAAACCATCTTGGATGTCATGATGCGCGCTGAGTTGATTATATGTTGTCGTGATGCTGCTACTTTCATAACCCCTAAAGAATTTTTCAACCATTTCATTGTTGCGTTTTTGATTGTCAAGCGCGCGTTTAATAATTATCGAGTGTAATATACCAACGTCAAGCGGGATTCCAAAAAACTCTTTCAAGGCGTCAATGATGGGTTTTTGTACCTTCTCGAAATCTTCTTTTAGTTTAAGAAGATCATTGACGATATCGAGATATTTTGCCTTGATTTCGTCAAGACTCATTATTTTATTCGTGATCGTGTTATAAAAGAATAGCGTCAGAAGGTCATTGATGACAGCGAGAGACATACTAACCACAGGTGGGGCTCCAAAGAACTTACCAACGATATTTCTTCGAAAAGCATTATAACCCCGAAGATGATCATCCAGCTCACGGCCGTGGGCGGCAATCGCGTCGGTGATCGTAGACACAAGTGCGCCTGGTTTAAGTCGTCCACCGCTGGAATACAGCGCAATAGAGTTTTCAGCGGCGTCGTGTTGTCGTTTTAAAATGTCATCCAATGAAACATCACTGGATTTCAATTTAACCTGGCGATCTTGAAATACAACTATTTCGTTCGGGTCAACACTTACTAAATTTAACGTCTCAGCAATTTCATCTTTAATTATTTTTTTTACATCCTCGATAGAACCCGCAGATGGTTTCGACATTGACAGAGATTGTCCCCAGATATTAATCATTATTGTTAGCGCAACTTGTATTTTCAATTTATTGATTCTCTAAAATTACCCTGCAATTTCCCACTCGTGTATTCGTTTACAACCAGATGAGGTGGTTTCTGTGATGATGAAATCTCCGCGAGGACATTTAATACCTCACGGCCACATATCGGTGGATCATTTAATTGTTGTGTTGGCAGCGTGGAATAAAAAATCGGAATTGATTGATTCTTTGAATTTATATACCGCATAAACTCGCTCGGTGGGGCTAACCTATATGAATCGAAATAAACAATCCCACGTGGATCAATCGCGTATGCAACCCAGTGAGTTCCCGATCCGTTACTGTTATCAAGATTGATGATACCGGTTTCAACGCGTTTAGGTTTTCTCGGTAATTGATCTCTCATAAAAACCCCTCTGAAGTTTTTTATCGCTAGTTTTTTAGCAGCATCAATTAAATCAAAATTGGACATAGGGAGAATTGGGCTTTCAACTAATAAACCGTTCCTGGTAGTCTTAGACCCGATCCGTGAACGGATCTCCCGCTGTACCATGAATACGGGGTTCCTGGTAGTCTTAGACCCTTTCCCTTTTTTTTATATCCTTTCCCAGTTGCCTTTTTCAACGCCATCCCTGCCGCGGTCCCAACGGCCCCCAACGCTGCCGCTTTCGCCACAGCTGGGGCAGCCGCTGCAATCAATGCTGGTATTGCGGCTAACAATGGAAATATACCACGTGATTTTATCATGTTCGCGATTGCAGCCTTTGAAAATACAATTTGAACCCCTCGCCGTTTCTTCATTGCATCATTGAAATGTTTTATTTGACGATCCGTCAGAGATATTTTATGTGTACCGCCGGACATCTGCGCTGGTTTTAACGTTATTGTGGTTCCACATTCTTTAGCGGATTTTGATCGCAATTTCTTGACCTGACCATCAGTCAGCTTGACACTAATAACACTATATGTCATTTTATTGTAAAACACATTTATGCTTTCAATTGATCTAATTGGAAACTCTTCAAGTTTCATTTACATATTTTTGAAAATCATAGATTTTCCACTGGTGCATCAACAATTCTCATTCGTCCGCCAACCCCTTCTAACAACATTGATTTGTCGCTGAGAATAACAGCAACCGCTCTATAATCAACACCACCAGGATCTATACGAGCCCTAAAATGTATGTCAACGACGGATTGTCTCATTAAATCAAGATGCTCCAGCGAAAAGTAATAAATCGGATACAAGTTCTTAAAATCAAGTTGCGATATTTGTAAACCGGTATCAACGTTTTGATCACGGCCCATATATGACAGCATCCGATGATACACACGTGCTATTTGGTTATTGTTATAATTAAGCTGTATATCCTCAGATGGTTCTTGTTGTCCGTTTATTCTCAGTGAAACCTCACTTACCCCTAATCGATCAAATATCATATGACTGCGTTCTTGGAAGCCTGGTCGATTCCGATTCTGCAGCGCTATAAATATATGACGTGGAGCTGAAACGCCTTGTTTGGCTGCTAAGTGCCATGTAAATGTACCATTAACATCATCCTGTTTGACATCAGTTGTTGTTGTTAGCCAACTTATCAATGATTTGCCGCCTGTGTCCATAAATGAAAGTAGCCGCTCTTCCGTGGTAATTGATGGGGTCATTACTGGCATCCATAATACTATTTTACTCAAAACAACTTTACCATCATCGGCACCAGTATGCCAAATTGCATCATTGTCATTGCCTTTTCGCACTAACGCGATTGTGTGTTTGGCTCCATAGATGACTTTTCTGACATTTCTGCAGAATCCAAATATGTGATGGAGTGGAATTGCACATGAAAAATATCGCTGCTGTCCTTGCAATGCTAATTTTCGTGTTGCAAACCCTAGATTGAAATTATCATTAACGCCTTTTATAATATCAAACGCAGCGCCTGGTCTAGCTCGACGTTCTGGATTAGCTGCTTCTTGTTGATCGGCTTCTGAATTATCTCTTGCTGTTAACACTTTAATGTATTGAAGGTGGTCAGCGTTATCAGTAGTATCTTTTGCAAACATCATAGACGGACCAGCCGATCTTGTATAATCATCGGAGTATCTTGCTAGTCCGATTATTGTTGTTGCAACATCAACCTCACGGTCTATTGATTCAATTTCTTTTCCATCAATGAGATATCTTGCACTTTCAAATAACGCCATTATGCCATTATTAACAAAACCAACTCGGATATTTGGATCATTTGCATATGGGGTATCAGCTGCAACATTTGTTACGAGTTTTCCTTCTACTTCGATAAATGCTTCACAAGGCAAAAAGTATTTACTGGTATCTTGAACTTGAAGTTCAATTCGCGATCGTAGGTCGGGTTGTATTGCACGATAGGAATAGTATTGATAATCGCGGACGGAATCATCTTTGCGCACTTGGGCTTCCATATCAAGAGCGGGATCAGCTGTTCGTTTAAACATTTATAACATTACTAGCGTTTTCAATTGCGAAACTCTTTGTAATCATCGTCGTTTTTGTTTTCGTTTCAAACCACTTCCTGCTATCGCGTTCATGATAGCGCTATCTGTTACCGGTGAAGCCGGAGTCACCGAAGCAGCCAACGACGCTAGTTTTTCTTCCACTGCGCTATTTATTGCTTTGCTGATTTTTGCAGGCATCACTGTAGTTGATGGCAGCACTAATGACGAAGTCATTCCTGGTTTCTTTCGCACCAATGATGCTATTTTATCTTTCGCAGCAGAAAATGCCTTTCCGGCAAGATTTCCAACGAAATCTCCGATTTTGCTGATTCCCTTATCACGAATTACATCAATGGCCTTCATTGATAATTGTTTAGCTAATGGCGCCACTTTTGGGGCCATTCTTGTAAATAGCCCCGCAATGGTATTGCCGAAACCATCTCCGTAATATGCTCTATAAACAGGTAATCGTGAGTTCACCACGTAGACGCTTACGGGTTTATCATGGTTGTAGTGTATAATCATCTTGTTATAAAACTAGTAGTTTTTCAATTAGTGATTAATCGCTGTAATAACCATGAGCGTCTTTGTGATTTTCAACTAATTCAGCAATGAGTTCTCGATATAAATTAATGTCCATGATACCGCCGGCAAATAATCGTCTACAGATATCAGCTGCTTCATTAATTATCTCGACGGAGTTGTTTCCGGCTCCGATGAGAACCTCTAATCGTGATATATCACTGAGAATGTTACCGGGACAAGTAACTAGACCACTACCTGAAATTACTGGCGATTTCTGAGATTTAGAAAATCCCTCCCCACTACTATAATCAAGTGCTTCCTCCAGTTTTTCTAAATCCGTTTTTTGTAAATAACTAAAAGGATCATCATCATCTCGATCAGATGGTCCAGGCGAAGGTCCAAGCGAAGCTTGGGGTGGTAGTTGTTGTTGAGATTTTTCTTGTTTAGCAGGTGAAAAAGATATTTTTTTTGCAGGGTGTTGTCGCGGCCGCTGCAGTCTTTGTGGTTTTCCTTGTGATTTTTGTTCTTCATATTGTTTATACACTGTACCCACTATTTTGAGATATTCAATATATGACGTATTGTCGCTGTCAATTTTACCTGTTTTAGTTTTAATTCTGTAAAATATATCAGCCCAATGTTGTATACCTCTTACATACTTGTGCTGTTCTGGTTTTAACATTTTTTTTCTGTTTTCATACGTCGTAACAACAAGTGCAGGAAACTCTGCTGCTTCAGTCTTATCAATTTCTGCTAACCCTTCTTCGTTAAATCGCGCGCGTAATTCATCTACTATTTTATCATTGGTCTTTTTCGGACCAGGTGGTTTTTTTTGTAACAACGCTGATATCTTTTCAGTTTCCGCTGCTATCTTTTCAAGCACACCAAGAACAGGCACTTCTCGTCGCTTGCCTTCCTCAGGAATATCCCCAAATATTGCTCGTTCAGTTGCTGTTTTCACATCGCTGGTCGCCTTAGTTACCGGGGCGAACAGTTGTTCACTTGACACAGAAAAGTCAGTCTGCGCTTGTTGTCGTTGTTGAAGTTTCTCACGAAGTCTGTCTCGAACCGGTATAAACTTTTTAATTGCTGATAGCCGCTCTCGGGCTAATCTAGTTGTAAGCGATTCACCTACCATATAGTGTTTGTGAACTGAGTTTTCAAATGTGAAACTATCACAATTAAAAGCTGAGTTATTAAATAATGTACCATCAAGCTAACGTATCCATCTCCGACAAGGTTAAACTGTACGACGCTATCCGCGAATGTTTCAGAAACAACATCGCTGAGGGTTTCAAAATTGTAATATCTGAGAACGGAAATGAACGATTTTTATTAACGACGCGGCAACAACAACAACTACGTGAAAATGGAGGCGTCGCGGTGATTACTTGCTACCACGACCAGATCATCCAGTACGCACATAATTGCATGAGTAAACCCAAACTGCTGAGTATCATTTCAGGAGAAAATCCTATATAGTTACAAAAAACGCTAAAAAAAATAAATTTTTTTATAGTAACGCTCACGTGGTTAGGATACTGGTTTTTCCTCGTTTAATATTTTTCTAAGATCACGAACCTTAGAACTAATTTCAACTCGTTTTTGATACTCTTGGCCGAGCTTTTGACGTATTGCTTCAACGGTGCTAAATAGCGTTATAAATACATCAATATCGTTACCGTACAAACAAGCATAGATGGACTTTTGAATTCCTTTCACGAGTCTGTACATTTTAGGTAAAACATAACGACCCCTACTAGACTGATACTCAATGTCTTCATATTCCGAGGTAATCTTGTCACAGTCGAGATCTTTAGATAATATTAATCCTCGATTCTTTAAAATTGAAATTTCAGCAATTATAGAATTTACATCTTTGATATCCATATTTTTTATAGTATACTGTATCTCTGATTATTAAAAAAAAATGTAACACTCATTTGGCAATCTCACTGGCGCCCTATGACGTCAGAGAGACCCAGAGGTTACTTAATTAACTTAATTAAGTCCATGTATATGCTGTACTGAAAACCCCATTTGGAACCCCTTTCGCGTCAAATAACGTGAAAGAGACCCAGAGGTATGTGACAACACGTATCTTTGGAACTCCTTGGGTGCCTTCGCATCCATGTAAGCCCAAAGTAACCCGAAACATACATCTCCGGCGGGAGGCCTAAGGTGACAAACATCATCTTAGACCGCCCAGAAGATATGCTTGAGGTGACGTAATACATGTACTTAATTACCTTAATTAATGGACGGCACAATGCCATATATGTCTCCGCTCGAGTGTTGCGGCAGACTTTAGGCATACATATACTTAATTAAGGATGGTATTATTCAATGAAACGATTGATGTGGGACGGCACAATTCCATATATGTCTCCGCTCGAGTGTTGCGGCAGACTTTAGGCATACATATACTTAATTAAGGATGGTATTATTCAATGAAACGATTGATGTGGGACGGCACAATTCCATATATGTCTCCGCTCGAGTGTTGCGGCAGACTTTAGGCATACATATACTTAATTAAGGATGGTATTATTCAATGAAACGATTGATGTGGGACGGCACAATTCCATATAAGGATGGTATTATTCAATGAAACGATTGATGGTAATGATGTGGGACGGCACAAGACAGCACAAACATGAAACGACGGGGCATTTTTTCTACGGCCAATCCAATCGATCAAAAGCAACTAAACTAAATTAACCCGGTTGCATGATTGACAAAAGACAACCACACGCCCGTGTTAATGGCGTTGGTTAGTTTTGATCGGTCGGAATTGGCTTTCGAAAGCCCCAAGCTTATTACGAGCCGTAATGTATATAAGGCGACTGATACAGCCGCGTCTTTCACGAGTGTGTTATTTTATTTCCTTGAATTACTTATTAATGCTGTTTCACAACATTTAAAACAGACAGATATTTTAAATGAAGCACTAAACAAAATAATACAGTTGTTAAATAACCGTATATTTCCTGTTCTAATTCTATAGACAAGTACATTATCGATTAAATCACAAAGAGCTGTATATACAGAGGAATTTTAACCACGCCCACCTACGTCAATGAATAGGAAACACTAGTATTTCCGGCTGAGCTAACATAGGTATTTTGCGCTGGATTATAAGAACGTCTGTACTAAATGGTCTAAATAAATACAACTGTTGAAATAATTGCAGTTTTAGCCCAAGCGACAATAAAACGTTTTAGAAATTGTTAAAAAAATAC
This sequence comes from Unio pictorum, assembly GCA_030141615.1. Taxonomy (NCBI): domain Eukaryota; kingdom Metazoa; phylum Mollusca; class Bivalvia; order Unionida; family Unionidae; genus Unio; species Unio pictorum. The sequence continues at coordinate 6,119,543 of JARLTB010000442.1, forward strand.
AACTATACCGAAACTATGTATTCATTACAGTCAAGTGTGCGGCGCGCCTTTTCAAGGTATACAGGTAAATAGCAGACGACTCACTTCCTTTGACGTCATAATACAAGGGAACTTAGTGAGTAGTGTTATGAGTGACGGCGGATTTATCCATAAAGGATTTATCTCCCTTGAATCGTTTTAGGTGTATACGAATTTTATTTTATGACCATTTTTTTTAGACAGAGTAGTTTTAATTATATTTTCTGAAACAAATCGTATTGAAGCCGTACAAATGTCAAAGTATCTACTGGCTTCATTTATTGATTGAAAGTTTCTCTCTTCATTATTTTCTAAATCAAACGATTTGACCCCCCTAGGGCGTTTTGCATGTTTGCCAGTTCCACCTAATTTTGCATTCCGACTTTGTGAGACGGCTTGAAGATTCACAAGACAATTATCAGTCTTGTTATTATTGATATGATCAATCACAAATCCGTCTTCGATTAATCCGTAAAATGCTTCATAGATGGCTCTGTGACAGAGATATTTCTTCTTCCCAGCTGTAAACATCAAATATCCCATATTATTTACCCATCCAATCGGTTCTCTTAGTCTGCGGTGCCTGACAACACCATCACTGGAGGCTTCGTAATTAACAAGCACTGGATGAGGTCTGAAATCTTGGCTCATTTGTATAATAATACTATTTGTCTAATTTATTATAAATCTCTGGATATAATCTTGAGGGGTTTTTATGATTTTGTCCTTGATTTTATCAAGGACGCTAGGGTCAATGACTGCATTTTTTATTCGTTTGTCATAATAGCGTTTTAGTTCCCTGTATCGTTTGCCGCCGCAACTGAGACATAATTGTGATTTTCCCCTTACCCCAACCCCACATTGGAGGCATGGGAGTGGACCGAAAGAACCGTTGCGAACGCTTTGTAAATGATACCCACAGAATTCGCTTCTGCATGATTTGTTACACGTGGTTGTTGATCCAATCATAAGCCACTTGCAGTGATTCATTATACTATATTTTTCTATTTAAATACTTGTTTTAATTATAACATGGAGGAGTTCAAGAGATTATCGAAAATCAAGCCTTGGAAAGATGCTAAATTCAATCTCGATAATGAGTTCAAGAGATTATCGAAAATCAAGCCTTGGAAAGATGCTAAATTCAATCTTGATAAGGAGTTCAAGAGATTATCGAAAATCAAGCCTTGGAAAGATGCTAAATTCAATCTTGATAAGGAGTTCAAGAGATTATCGAAAATCAAGCCTTGGAAAAATGCTAAATTCAATCTTGATAAGGAGTTCCAAAGATTATCGAAAATCAAGCCTTGGAAAAATACTAAATTCAATCTTGATAAGGAGTTCCAAAGATTATCGAAAATCAAGCCTTGGAAAAATGTTAAATTCAATCTCGATAATGAGTTCAAGAGATTATCGAAAATCAAGCCTTGGAAAAATGTTAAATTCAATCTTGATAAGGAGTTCCAAAGATTATCGAAAATTAAGCCCTGGAAAAATGCTAAATTCAATCTTGATAAGGAGTTCAAGAGATTATCGAAAATCAAGCCTTGGAAAAATGTTAAATTCAATCTCGATAATGAGTTCAAGAGATTATCGAAAATCAAGCCTTGGAAAAATGCTAAATTCAATCTTGATAAGGAGTTCCAAAGATTATCGAAAATCAAGCCTTGGAAAAATACTAAATTCAATCTTGATAAGGAGTTCCAAAGATTATCGAAAATTAAACCCTGGAAAAATACTAAATTCAATCTCGATAGAGTCTCTGATACACCAAAACGTCTAATCGGTGATAGAACTATACTGGGTAAAATCAGGGAGTGTTTTAATGAATTCTACCGAGACGGTGCAGCATACTGTTGGTCGACATTTCGAATTATTGATGAAGATGTCAATGTGTCAACATCGATGCTACTATGAACGATGAAAGAGCAGCTGAGATAATTTCACACCTTGGCGAGCCAACGGGGGAGAAATCCAAGGGTGTCAAATCCAAAAGGGAAATTCAAAGATGGAAATCCAAAGGTAAATTGCAAAGAAATTCCCAAACAAAGCAATCCCCAACAGAAGTATTTTTTCAGAATAAAATTCATTATCGAAGTCGAAGGCAAATGGATTATCAGGGATAAATTTGAACCAATCCTCAAGAATAAAAAAAACTGTCATTGTGAGTAGAGATTCCAAACCAGGAATTCTAACTGGAATCGACAAACCATACTACGAGAGATCTTATCCCGTAACAGCAATTGTTTATGGGTTATATCCGTTAAATAATAAACCCGATATCGCAAAACTAGCTCCTATGAAATATTCTAGTTCACTGAATTGTGTAGCAACACGGGTAATGGAACACTTCACAAATGCATCCCGAGGAAATAAACTAACTGATCTGCGACGTAGGAAAATGACCGAATGGGAACTGACAGTGAAACAACACGGTGCAAAGATTTCTGATATAGCTAAATTAGAAACATCATTAAGATTCCCAATAACCGTTATGACGATAACCGGAGAGGTTTTATACGAACCGAAATATAACAAAAATGGAGCGCGAATACAAATTATTGATCATAACAAACACGCGTAGACACCTGCGGTAACAATATTTCCACGAGAACGAATCGTGAGATATATCCCCGAGGAATTCGTCGGGGATGTTTTTTATAATGAGAAATTATTCGATGCTATTCATGCGTTGTGTAAAGATGATCCTGTTTCAGTGTGGTTACTTAGAAGTGATGAAGATCCCGAAATAGGATTTGATCAATTTGTAAGACCAAATGGTGAATTATATCGCGTTGAAGAATTAGATAACAGAATGAGAAAAATCGCTAGTGATTTTTCACCGGAGAGTTTCCATGAAAAACTACTCACGGATAGTTTTACTATTCCATCAGTGGTAGCTCACTTCGCAAGAGAAAAAAACTCATGGCGTCCAACACAAAGTGATTTTCTCGAGGATGTTAAATTGAGTTGCGTCAAATTTAGTCATGGAGGACTGTGGAATACAAAATACTCACGTGATGGTATGATTTCAATTGATATATCCGCGTGTTATCCTGGAAGTTTTCTCGGGTATGGGAAATGTGCTGAGTACTTTAAACGATTTGGACACCCCACGCATGAAATGACTCGTGTTGCGATTAATGGACCATTACCTGATTTTGATTTAACCGGATTCGCTCGTGTGATATCATTCGAATTCGCTACAGGGTTACATCCGTGTAGTTATGTTTGGCTTGGTAGACACCTATCTGAAAAGGCCTGGATGCCAATAGTGTTACTACGATATATGATTGATTGTGGTATGCTAATATTGTTGATTGTTTCCGAAGCTATTATATGCTATCGAGCTCAGAAAGAATCTTGGCTACCACAACCCGATCTAGATCGTATAATTAGTGAACAGCGAAAACGGTTTCCTGATTTCAGCGAGGAAGAAGTCATGAATTGGTCTAAGAAGTTATTTGAAATTAAAAGCGGACAAGCAAAAGATTTTGGACGAAGAATAATCGGTAAATTTACCCAGGGTGGAAGATACGACAATGCAAAATATTCCTCGCGGTTGATCATAGACATCGCTGAATACGATTTTATTGTAACGGATTTAACGAAACAGGGAAAACTTGTAAATCGTAAAGACGCTTTCCTATCCGATGGAAGACGATTAGGTACAATTGTTACCTATTGTGATGGATATATTAAACAATATACGCATTTGAGAAGTTCTATGCTAGCTTATGCTTCTATCAATTTATTTTCGATTATAAATAGATTTCCTAATACCGCAGTTAGAGTAGCCACTGATTCTATGTATATCCACGAGAAATACAAATCAGATGTAGCTAATTTCATAGATCCGGAGGCAAATTGGGGATGTTGGAGATTTAAAAAGGAGACGCTACATGAGTATTGTGAATCGGCAGATGTTACCATGGATGAAAAGTACTTAAAGTTTGATGAGATTCAATCCGAATTTTCTAATGCACCACCAGTATCTGATCCAATATGTAGATACAAGACAGTTTATTTAAACGGTTGTGGTGGGTCAGGAAAGACAACTCGTGCAATTGAATTATACCGCGTTTCAAAATCAAACATGATTGTCCTAACACCTACTCACAGACTCGCCAGAGAGATGATACAGCGAGGGGTAAATGCCTATACTTATCATAGTTTCTTTCGATGGAAAGGCGATGAATGGACTCCTGATCGAATGGGTGATAAATTCATTCCTGAAATCATAATTTGGGATGAAATATGCACAGTATCGTTGAAAATATTACAAACCTTTCTTGAGTGGTTGTTATTGAAAAATACAAAAGTCGTCATGTGCGGTGATCATGGCCAACCACCACCATTTGTCGGTGCATCCCCACATGAATGGCTAAAGGGTTTTGTAGACTATTATGAAGAAATTACCACTGATTATAGATCACTTGATGAACAATTACGAGAATTCAAAGCGCTAATTAGATTACAGCCGGATAAAATCCAATGTGAAATAGCGCGTGAAATAATTTCAGAAACTCCCATAAATGATTTTTCGGAAACGTGGAGACCAAACGACTTGATAATTGCAAGTAGAAAAATAGTCAGAGACATACTTCAGATGAAGTTATTTGAATTGCATAAAGAAAAAATTGCAACACTTCCAGTACCGTTGTGTTATAGGCCTTCGGATACACGAAAACAGAATATAGAAGTTGATATTCCAGGACAAAGTGAAAAACAAATTCTCGTGTTAAATGATATTGTGCTGGTTGATATCAGCGTCGTTGAAGATGCATTGCGTGCTAATAAATCCCCATGGACGCTAGGATACGCAGCGACGATACATTCTTCACAGGGATTGACTATATCGGATACAATTGTTTGGATGGTGGATAATCACATCGAATGGTCGAATTTAGTCTATCTTGCAGTATCCAGAGTACGAAAAATAAATCAACTTCGAAGAGTTGTCCTGGATGATAATGACACTACAATGGATGATGCTAGCATCGTTGATGTTAAAGTTATTGATAAAAAACTCTCCGGTTACAAACAACAAGACAAAAAAGAACAACGAGAATTTGACATTGATGCTGAATTAATAATTACGCTGAAGCAACAACAGAATAATCACTGCGCGAGTTGCAATTGTATAATGCGTTGGCAGTATTCGGATAAAGATCCTCGCCAATTTACCGTAGACAGAAAGAATAGCAGCATTGGTCATATCAGAAACAATGTGATGTTGACTTGTCTTGAGTGCAACAGACGAAGGGGTGCTAGTTAAGACCACGCGGTGGTAATTGAGTATCCTCGGGAATTACCTGTAGTTGTTGTCGAGTAAATCCTCGCTGAGGAGCAGTTGAATCCAGTTTATAGATTGGAGGTCTACCAGTAGATCGTGTTATACCGGATATCTTATGCGTAGTGACGCTCCAAATAGGATCGGTAGCTCTTTTTTTACCACCCTCAAGCTCTCCTGGTTCGTATAAATACCTAATAGTGATTTTACTACCAAGAATTGGTTCTTTGAAATCTTTTTGTGAAATTCCTTGGATTTCCATTTTTGGTATAGACGCTTTCTTAATCGCGTTGACAGGTTTCATGTTAATTGTTCGAGTAATCTCGTTATTGAGCGCGGTAATCACAGCTGGTAATCTCTTAACCCATTCACGGGATCTTTTATCCTGAATAAACTCCTTCGCGTATTGATATCCAAATAACCGTTCAGCAAGAGTCCGATTAAATCGTTCAACAATTGCCTGATCGCGATGTAGCGCAGTATGCCCTCGTCTGATGGTGACATTGTGATGTTTCATCGCTGATAAAACATCGCCTTGAAATTCCTTACCAGGATCAACCTGCAATAGATTTGGCCAGCGTAGTGGGCCTCGTCGATAAATCCTTTCAAATGCAGAAGCAACTTCAGGTGATGATTTTGTTTTTAATGGTTCTGCTTCTTTGTATCGACTCGCAACGTCAACTACGGTTAGCGCGTATTTGTAACCGTTGTCATGTGGTAAAAACAATAAATCAGCTTGATGAACTTCATTGGGTCCGGTAACATCAAAATGCGAGAAATTGATTTGTTTAGGCGGTGGTAGATAAATTTGCCATATAGCCTGTTTGGATAACCAATTAGCCGCAGTGGCCTTTTTCACTTTTGCGACGTTGGCGAGTTTATTGATTGCAGCGTTACCCCTCCAGTATCCTTTTGGAGAATAATAAATAGATTCCATATTATTAATTACCAGCACCCATCATCAATTTGCCTTTCATAGCTGATTTTACCAACCACGAAGCCAACTTTTCTTTAAAAGATTTATCAGGAATAGCATTTAACGCATGAATTAATTTCACATCCGCGAGATGCCTGTTTTGCAGATTGCTGCTTTTATATGCAACATCATGAGCATGACACGCCTTATCAATAGCGTTTATCGGATACTCGCCGGATCGGGGTTGATTTTGATCATCAAGTTTGATATCTAATCGTGTTCCGGGACCACAGTAGCTATATCCTGGAAGGTGCTTTTCTCCCGGGTACTTTGCCCATGGGGTTCCAGGGAGCTTTGCAAATTTGGCTGCGATATCACCTCCTCGTTTTTTTTTAAATCATCATTTCCTGCAGATCTCATAGACACAAATCTAAATTTCTTTGTACCACATTGCACGCATTTACCAGAAAGCGCTGATCGGTTATTTCTAGTTGTAATCGTCGTCAAGTCATCTGTGCCAGTACGCGTTTTACACTTCACACAATATAGATCCATAATTTATGTATAGAAATATGGATATAATTGATTTTTCAGCGACTAAAGCAAGAGAACCGGTTAAGCATCATGCAGCGCTACCAAACTCTATCCGCGCAATTATAATCGGGCCATCTGGATCCGGTAAAACGCAATTGTTGCTCAATTTAATAATGAGATGGATGAAATGGGATAAGTTGTATTTAGTTGCTCCTAGCGTAGATGATCAACGATGCTATGAAGTGCTAAAAGATTTTAACGAGAATGCATCAGAAATTAAAGGTGAAAACGCCATTGATTTTATAACTGATATTGACGAGGCGCCATCCGTGGATGACCTTGATGGGAACATTAACAATTTAGTCGTATACGACGATGTGATGTTAGACAATCAACAAAACCCAGCTAGAATATTTTCCCGAGGCAGGCATAAAAACACCGACGTGATATATGTCACTCAACGATACACTCAGATTCCAAAAGTGATTAGAGACAACTGTAATTTACTGTGTGTATTTAACGGTGTTGATACTCATACTCTTAGAAATATTTGGCAGACAGGCAGCTCTGATATGGACTTCAATCAATTTAAAAATTTCTTTAGTAACGCTCAGTCGACTCCGCACGGATTTATAACAATAAATTTACATGATCCTCGGACACGATATCGTATCGGACTCGATCAAATATTTGGTTGAACTCGTAAAAGAATTATTAACCCAGAACTGAAAGTTCCAGCAGCAGAGAGGGTGAATGACAACGACGTTGGCGTATATAAGGAAATCTTATTTTATCGAATAGACGCCATTTTTTTTACTATTTGGTGGAAGCCTCAGATTTCCGAATCGACGCTCGGAAAATTGTAGGATTCACCCTCTCTGCTGCTGATTTTCATTTATTTTTAGCATTTTTTGATTGAAATTCATGTAAGATTTGCTTGATTTAGCCCTTTTTGATAAAAAATCTTGAAAATCCTGTGTAAAAAACCTCGGGTTTTCGCCCTCAGAATCTGACATGTCAAATGTTTTGGTCTGTTAGGTCAGGTTCGGGAAAATTGTTTTACAATTGAAAAATTGTTTCTGATTTCAAATAATGGTCAATGAAGCATTAACGACCCGATTGGCTCGTGAACGACTGGATGCAATCAGGGGATTTATACCAATTCGCGACTCTGTAAGAAATAAACTGCAACAACGACAGAGTCTTCAGACTGATTTTGCTGCGGGATCCGAAGAATTGTTTAAACCAGTAACCACAGCAACGAAAGGGGTAGAGCGTGCTATACTGGGAGATGTTCCCGAGACGGGGAAATCTGTTATCGGTGAACTCGAAAAAATAGCAGCGAAACCTGAACAAACAAAACAGGCTGTACAAAAAATGGAATAAAAAAGAACAGTAGATGATTTACGCGTGAGATTTAACGAGGAAGGGTTAGCAGCAATTGATAAGACTGATCCAACAGAAATTCCTGCGCTTGTTGTTACGACTTATGAAAACAGGAAAAATATGTTGAAACCAGAACATCATAAGTTTGTTAGAAGTATAACTCATTGGGCTGATATATTCTACAAAATCAAAACTAAAACAAGTCAGATTAAGACAGATAGTGCATCATACATCGAATATATCGATGCGGTGGGTATAGTGTATAAACAATTTGAAGAACTAAAACAACAACAAAAACCGCCAAAATTGCAAAGGCAGCGACAGCAACCTGCAAAGAAAATATCTTTTTCACCTAAAAAACAACAACCTGCAAAGATATTTTTCTCGCCTGAAAAACAACAACTACCACCTGATGATGATGATGATTATGATCCTCTTGGTTATTTACAACCCACGGATGAAGAAAAACTGGATGAAAAACTGGATGAAGCAATGGGTTATAGCGGAAGTGGATTGCAAGATTCCAGTGAGAATCCAAGGATTTCATGTCCTGATAGTGTTCTCAGTGATATATCACGATTAGAAGTTCTTGTAGGAGGGTTCCGAGCTAGAAATAACTCACCGGAAATAATTAATGAGGCAGCTGATATCTGCAGGCGGTTATTTCAAGGTGGTATTATGGATATCAAAACATATCGAGATTTCATTGGCGAGTTATCAAGTGGGTATCACAGCGACTGAATTCACAATTGATAAATTCTTTTACAATTGAAAAATTGTTTCTGATTTCAAATAATGATCATACACTACAACCATGACAAACCAATTAGCGTCTATGTGGTAAACTCACGATTGCCTGTTTATAGAGCATACTACGGAGATGGTCTCGGTGATACCATTTTAGGATTATTTTCGAGAATGGCTCCAAAAGTGATGCCGTTGGCTAAACAACTAGGAATGAAAGCCATTGATGTTATTCGTGATAAGGGTATTAGCAAAATCGGAGATCTTGCCGGAAAAGCGTTTTTCAGCCGCAAAGAATAAAATAACATCATTAGTGAAATCACGAAGTGATTTACGAAAAAAGAAACCGATACCGTTACCGTCTACAGCGGAAATGCCTGCAAGTGTTAGTAGAATTATAAATAACGCAGTAGACGAAAAATTAGCATCGTTGATGACTTCGTCATTGGTGACTCCGAGTGACCAAAATAACATGATAGCAAACATGATAGCGGGAAGTGGCTTTAAAAAAACACGACGATGAAAATCCTACGGTGAAAATCGTTTACGATTTTACGATTTAGACTCTGATAAATAGAATAAAATGTTCAAAAGGTCACCTGATCCAGCATTTGATATGGATGCCCCAGTGCTCAAGAATGATTCCGTACGCGATTTTCAATTTTATTCTTATCACGCAGCACAACCGGATCTCCGATCGCGAATTGAACTTCAAGTTCATGATACCAGTAAATATTTTCTACCGTGTGAGGCATTAATTGAAGTACAAGGAGAACTTGTAACAAATGTTGAAGCTAATACACCATATGACAATAACCCAACTATCAAAGTCGGTTTTGTCAATAACGGTATCATGGCGTTATTTGAAAGCGCTAGATATCTCATTGATGGAAAAGAAATTGAATCCATTGACCGTGAAGTTGATGTGGCTACAACAATCATAGGATTAGCGAGATATTCTGATGATTATACAAGATCAGCTGGTCCATCTATGATGTTCGCGAAGGATATCACTGATCACCCTGAACACAACCAGTATTCTAGAGTAAAGGCAACACATGCTTCTTCAGTTAATCCAGCACCAGCCGGATATGTAAGACCAGCTGGTGATTTTGATGTCATAAATAATATCATTAACTACAACCTAGGGTTTGCAACACGCGTAGCAACGTTACAAGGACAGCGTCGACAATTTTCATGCGCGATTCCACTGCATCATATATTTGGATTCTGTAGAAACGTCCGAAAAGTTATCTATGGAGCGAAGCATACAGTAGCGCTTGTACGAAAGGGTACTGATAATGATGCAATCTGGCGTGATGCTGGTGTTGCCGATGGTAAAGTCCATTTAACAAAACTATCATTGTGGATGCCAGTGTTAACTCCATCGATCACAAATGAAGAAAAATTGTTATCATTTATGGATCATGGAGGAAAGTCGTTGTTGAGTTGGTTATCAGTGAGTACGGATATTAAACCTGATAATGTCGATGATATATTCACATGGCACATGGCAGCGCGACAAGGCGTTTCAGCTCCACGTCATATATTTGTGGCGTTACAGAATAATGAGCGAGTTGGTAGTCAACAACGTAGTCATATGATATTTGATCAGTTAGGTGTTAGAGAAGTCTCGCTGAGAATAAACGGACAGCAGGAACCATCTGAAGACGTACAACTTGATTACGGTCAAAATCATATTGCACGTGTATATCATAACCTATTGTCGTATATGGCACGTGATCAAAATGTTGATACTGGTTTGCAAATATCACAATTGGATTTCAAAAGTCTATATCCGATTTATTACTTTTCATTGGAACACCTTGATTTGATGAGACAATCTGTCGTTGATATACACTTTAGAGCCCGTGTAACCCGTCCTGGTGGTATTATTAATTATAGAGCAGTTGCTGTCATTCTCAGTGATAAATCAATGCTACTCGAAGGTGTTGGTGGAAGAATGAGAGTGGTAGATGCGCCAGTGGAAAATCTTTGATTGAAATCGTAAACGATTTAGAATCAATCTGTTATTGTATAATGTCGTATAGTAATATCAATGTGTCTTTGACACCCGGTCAATTAAAAAAACTACAATCCAAATCAGCTAAGCAATGTGGAACCACAATCACGTTGAAACCTAATCAAATGACCGGTGGTGCAAATAAATTATCACTGACAACTCGTCAAATAAAACATTTCAATGATGCACTTGTAGCAAAAAAGGGTGTTCAGATTACTCTTTCTGCGGCTGCTATCAAAAGCATGATTAAAACAGGCGGTATATTCCCGTTGTTAGCTGCGATTCCAGCATTGATTGCAGCAGCAGCCCCAGCGGTGGCTAAAGCGGCAGTGTTAGGAGCCGTTGGTACCGCGGCAGGAATGGCACTAAAAAAGGCAACTGGGCAGGGTTATAAAAAAAGGGAAAGGGTCTAAGACTACCAGGAACCCCGTATTCGTGGTACAGCGGAAAGGGTCTAAGACTACCAGGAACCCCGTATTCATGGTACAGCGGAAAAGGCCTGAGACTAGGACCGGTTTATTAATTCAGAAATCTTCGATTTCCGAACCTATGGTTCCCAAATCTTCGATTCCTATGTCCAATTTTGATTTAATGGATGCCGCTAAAAAACTAGCGATTAAAAATTTCAGAGGTGTCTTTATGAGAGATCAATTACCGAGAAAACCAAACAACACTGAAACCGGAATCATTAATTTAGATAACAGCACCGGACCTGGAACTCACTGGGTTGCGTACGCTATTGATCCACGTGGGATTGTCTATTTTGATTCATATGGATTAGCCCCACCAAAAGAGTTTATGCGGTATATAAAAACTTTTCCAATGAAGACTTGGTATTCTACGCTACCAACACAAACGATGATTGACCCACCAATATGTGGCAGCGAAGTATTAAATGTCCTTAACGCTATTTCTAACTTCTTGGGTAACCCAAGGGGAAAACCACCTCATGTTGTTGTAAATGAATACACTAGTAGTCGCTGGCAACGACAAAGTCGTCAAAAACGATTTTAGAGAGAGAAAGAGTTTTACAATAACAATGATTGATATCTGGGGAAGACCTCTGAAACCCAAACCCGATGACACTGCGACGGGTGATATAAAAAAAATAATCGATGATGAAATCGCTGAGACGTTGAACTTAACAAGTGTTGACCCCGGGGAAATAGTTGTATTTCAAGACAAACAGGGTAAATTGAAAAGCAGTGATGTGTCATTGGATGATATATTGGTTAAACAACGAAACGCAATCGAGGATACTGTCGTGTTATTTTCCGATCAGGGTAAATTGAAAAGTAGTAATGTGTCGTTGGATGATATATTGGTTAAACAACGAAACGCAATCGAGGATACCGTTGTGTTATTTTCCGATCAGGGTAAATTGAAAAGTAGTAATGTGTCGTTGGATGATATATTGGTTAAACAACGAAACGCAATCGAGGATACCGTTGTGCTATTTTCCGATCAGGGTAAATTGAAAAGCAGTGATGTGTCATTGGATAACATTTTGATACGGCAGCGCGACGCCGCTGAAAACTCTATTGCGCTGTATTCCAAGGATGAACAACTTAAACCAGGCGCACTTGTGTCTACAATCACCGACGCGACTGACGCCCACGGCCGTGAGCTGGATGATCATATACGAGGTTATAATGCTTTTCGAAGAAATATCGTTGGTAAGTTCTTTGGAACCCCACCTGTGGTTGGCATGACTCTCGCTGAAATTAAAAACTTTTTATCGCTTTTCTTTTTTAACAAGGAGGCGGGGAGGATGATGAATGAAAATGAAATCAAGGCAAATTATCTCGATATTTCTAAACTAATAGAAAATCTTGAAAATGTAAGGATTCCGCACAAGAGCATTAAAAATATCGTGTATACGATCAATCATGGAATCAAGGATTGGATAATAGACGATCCCCTGCGTTTTACTACCGTCGATCTCTTGTGGGGTGGGGAAGCGAAGGTTGATGGCATCTACAGGTTAACGTGGGCCTCTATTCATCAATTTAATCTGATCATGGACAATAGAACCTACTCTGGTGGCGTCGCGACGTTAATTATCGAGACTGGCAAAACACCACGCTTTCACTTCGTCGCGGTTGATAGCTCCACCATTAGATCAAAAATAGCCTGGTGTATAGAACTCGTAGATAATTTTTCCGGCTGAAGCAACTAGCAATTCCCGGTAACGATGGCGAATAATTTGAAAACACTAGCGGGTTTAAAATAACAATGACATCATTGACGAAGTCAACGAAATCAATTGAACCGATAATAATCCCGTTGACAGAGTCAATGGAATCACAATCGCATCGATATCGCTATGATCAGGTCAGAGAATTTCAAACTAGACTCAAAACCCTCGCCGAGGAGTATCAAATAAAAATAAAAAAATACCGACGAAGAATCACCGCAGTTGATGTTACTATGTACTCGTTGTCAGGCGTTCTCACTGGCGCCGGAATAATACTTGCATCGGTTACAATGATTGTCCCGGTCGTAGTTCCAATTTGCATTTCTGCGGCGGCTACAATCGCGGGTATATTAACCGGAATAACAAAAAGGATATCATCATGCAGCCAGAGTAAACTGCAGGATTACTCGATTAAATTTCATATTGTATCAACTGCATACTCGCAATTATCCTCGATGATATCGTCGTCACTCGATAATACGATTATATCAGATAGCGAGTTCTCAGTGATGGTCGGTATTTATGATTCCGCGATATCTAAATTAGAGCGACAACAACAGTATAGCAACAATGACAACACCGATGGAATTAGAAAACACAAACCCAAAAAAAAGAATGATATCAATAACCTCAACGATATCAGATAGTGAGTTCTCAGTGATGGTCAGTATTCACGATTCCGCGATATCAAAATTAGAGCGACAACAACAGTATAGCAACGATGACAACACCGATGGAATTACTTCAACGAATAGTGGAGAACACGAACCCAGTACAAACAAGCATGATATCAATAACATCAACGAATCCAGAATTCAGTGTGAATTTCCCTATCCCAGTCCCCGTGAAGGAGATAGCGCTAGCAAAACTACGAGTATACCACAGTTGGCCTAATATCAGATCAAAATCATTTGGTGGTCAACAACCCAATAATTCACTGGTGTTCTCGTATAAGAATAAAGACGACGGGACTCCAGACTGGAACGTTGTTTCGATACCAACCGGATCATACCAAATCGAACAAATCAATGCTGAATTGCAACGTAGAATAAAATCGATTACTGGAAAAGAATCAAAAATAGCTATAACGGTTCATGAGCCAACACTATCATCCGCAATTGAGATAAGCACAGAAGGATACGTCGTAGATATCTATCAGAGTTCTATAAGAACTGTACTAGGATGGCCTGAATTACCACCAGGGGGAAAAACCGTTGAATTACCAGAACCACAAAAAACTGATTATATCACAGACAGGATAAAACCTTATAATCCAATAAAAAGTTATAAATATCACGAAATCACTTTAGAGTTTTTTGATATCGGAGTCCTACCACCTGAGAGAGGGAAGGAGGAGGATCCCTTAGAGTTATATCATATTGCTAGCGAACCTAGAATTATTGAAAATTTCACAGCGATGAATAATGATTTTTCACACTTGTTAATATCTCTCAAATCCTGCTCTCTCACCCGAGATGAATTTATCAGCGTCGTAGAAATATGCAATAAAATTATCGACGATATGGAAACATTTAATTTGAAAATTATTCAGGATATACTAGATGACGATAAACCCACATCGAGAATAAAATTTGCATCACAATTTAAAATCCCCGTCAAGGATATCCCAACAGTCAAACTACCGGGATATAACGTACCAGAACTAAAAAAACTTCTCAGTGACACCATCGATGCTGGTTTTAAAATAATTCATGATGCATGGAGAAAAACAACATCACCGGAAATAAAAATCCTCAAACATAATAATGATCCAGATGGTGGCGGTAGGCATATCGCTCCGTTCAACGTGAATATATCCTCAGTGATTGCGCTCAATTTAGTATGCGATGTTATCGAAGGAAGCTATCAAATTAATCTCGAACGATCAAATCAAGCTCAGCAAGGATATATTCTTTATTCGTTTGCACCAATAGCCCCTCCAGGATTTTTAATAATTGAGTCTCCGGTTAATCCAGTCTATATGCGGTATCATAATGATTCATTAACCAGAATTAATTTCAAACTCACATATCAGTCCAATAATCTAATTGATCTACAAGAGGAGGTGTTAGCGATTAGTCTGTTTGTGAGATCCTAAGGACTGGATCAAATATTCGGTTAAAATCGTAACCCATAGCAGCAGAGAGGGTGAATGACAACGACGTTGGCGTATATAAGGAAATCTTATTTTATCGAATAGACGCCATTTTTTTTACTATTTGATAGAAGCCTCAGATTTCCGAATCGACGCTCGGAAATTTGTAGGGTTCACCCTCTCTGCTGCTTTCTGCCATCTGTTGTTCACGCTGTCTACCTCGTCTTCAAGCAGCTCTTGTAGCACTTGGTACTGGTTGTTAAGAGTAAGTCTGTATTCTTCTATATTATTTGCATCTTTCAACAGGCCGATGTTATACCTTGTTTTCTTCACTTTTGGGCCCATCCCGTTCTTCTTCAGCTTAAGTTTCAGCCTTGCAACAACTAGGTGTTGGTCAGATGCCACATCTGCTCCCCTCTTCACCCTCACTTCTTGCAGGGATCTTCTAAACTTCTTGGCTGTGCAGATGTGGTCAATCTGATTTTCTGTTTCATGATCTAGTGATATCCATGTGCTCCTGTGGATTTTCTTGTGGGGAAAGTTGGTACCCCACATGACCAAGTCGTTAAGTGCACAAAATTCTGCAACTCTCTCTCCATTAGGCCATGGATCCCCATGACTTGTTCATACCCTGTGTTGTCTGACCGAACTTTGGCACTGAAGTCACCCATGACGATGTTGATGTCTTTGTCTAGGAAATTCTCTACTATGGTCTGTAGTCTGTTGTAAAACTGGTCCTTATCTTTTTTTTTCGCTGTCATTTGTTGGAGTGTAGCACTGTATGATGTTCATCTTTATTTTCTTCTTCTTGGTCCTACATTTTGCAGTGAGGATTCTGGGCCCATGTGGTTCCCATCCCATCAGTGCATTATATGCTTGCTTCGACAGCATGAGCCCTACCCTTTGTGTATGAGGCGCATTTTCTTCCTCATGTCCTTAATACAGTAGAATCTAACCTGTCATCAATCTTCTTTGTCCAGATTGAATCCATCTCGTCTCGCTGATGCCCAGTAGGATATGTTGTAGTTTCTCATCTCTGTTGCTACCTGTGCTGTTTTTCCTGCCTCATACATTGTCCTCACTTTCCATGTTGCGATGTTAATACTCTTGTTTGATAGAAGGGTGGTTTGCTTTATGGCTTCCGCGGGCTCGCGGCTTTCACCACATAGCGTCATAAGTCTTTTCAGGAGAAGACCCTCCCTCCAACAGGCTTTCAATTTCTGGTTTTTCTTTTGTCGACGTTTTTGTAGCAAGTTGGGTTTTACAGGGCCGGTTTCTAGCCACACGCCCAGCCCTCCTTCTTTTCCACCAGGGCTTGGGACCGGCGATGGATGGCGGAGTTAGTGTTACAAGTGGCTGACCTCAGTTTGCGCTACGATTGGTGGGTAGGTGAAATGAATTGATAGGATGAATTGATATATATATATATATATATATATATATATATATATATATATATATATATATAACATTGTGGGCCTGTCTAGCCTGAAGCGGAATTTAAGATTTGTGGCCTCAAGGGGAATGTAAATTGTGGGCCTTTCAACCCTCAATTGGAATTTAACATAATAATGATACTTGTGTGACAATGAGAATTTAGTATGGGTGATCTGATAGGGTTTTATAGGGACGAGCTTTTTATAGGCAGAGAAAAGGTTTATGGGAACAAACAAAACATATACATGCAAACATACATACAAATAAACAAAACATAAACAAACACAAACATATACACACAGATATACATATAATATGGTGCGCCTGTTTAGCTTCAAGATGAATTTAAGATGGTGGGCCTGCCTACTAGCCTTAAATAGAATTTAACATGGGAATGACACTTGAGACTTAAACGGGAATTTAACATGATAATGGTTCTTTAGGAGCATTGTGAATTTATTATGGGTGATGTGATAGGGTTTAATAGGGGCAAAAGTGTTTGTAGGAAGAAAGTATATACAGACATACATTTATAAAACAAAAAGACAAAAATGTTTGTTTTTGGGGACAGTAATAAGAAAGAATTATCTCCTTTCTTGGCAAGTGAGAAATCGTATAACGCTTGTATCTATATACTGTATAGTAAAACCCTGTGTCAACACGATCTATTTATAGCCTCAACTTGTGGAAAATTACTATGGAACAAACTAGTATATATTTACAACCTCAACTTGTTGGAAAATCATATAGAAAAACCTAGTATATATTTATTAACTAAAGTTAAACTAAAACCCAGGTGTATATTTATAGTCTCAAAACGAACCAGTGTTACAAGCGGCTGACCTCAATCGGACGGGCACTTAATAAGAATGTTGCAAGTGTCTGGCCTCAACCGGTCGGCTACTAGGCAACAGTGTTTCAAACGGTTTACCCAATACGCGCTACTGTAGACAGGTAGATGAAGTAACTGAAGGGACAAAATAAATGTTATAAGGATAAACAAAGAAAGTCATGCGCACACATACACACACACACCAATCATCCTGTTTTAACTTAAAATGAAATGCAGATAAAATCTCACAAAAGAGACCATGTAACCCTTTAAGCACAATATTAAACGCCTTGCGCTTTCGCTTAGAATGTTAACCAAGAACATGAAATGGCACAAAGAGAATATATAATCTACCTATATTATCCAGTTAACCATACACAAAATTGAAACACACCATGCGTAGTGTACGTATGGTCTTGGACCGATTCTTTATTAAGGAGGGAACATTATGTTCATCGGAGTGACCCTATAATATTTGCCAGCTATCGGAGAGTCTGCCGACTGATCTTTCTACAACCAGATGAAATTATAAACTGTCCACCTTCGTTTCCATAATATTAGATCACGTTGCTTTTTCCGCCGACTTTTTTCACTCAGTCGGAAGGGTATGTAGGTCTTCGATTAACGATTTTAGCTTTAAAGAATGTACATAAATTGTGTGGACAGAAATGCAAACTGAATCGTATTGCCCCTCTCCGCCGGGAGAAATCTTTTGTCAACGATCTTCTTTATCTAACGATAGATCTTGCCAAGAAGATCTCGGCCAGGACTTCCTAAACGTGCCACACACACAGGTGTTACACCATTGGCAGGAACGTGTTCTTCTTCACACTTTTGTCAGAGCTGCCTTGACTCAAATGCAATTTAACGCATCAGTTGTGATTAGAATTGTACGCATTAGATGGCTCTCTACGTTTAAAGGCCTATACAAGTAAGCGACAGAGACTGGTGCAAAGTGTTAAACATTCTTCTCTTTGACTGCATCTCTCACATGTAACTAATATGTTTCGTTTGATCTTAGATGCGGAAAGGTTGGCTAAAGTTACTAGTAAAGACTACTGTTCCATGAAATCGGACACGTTCCATCATACATGGAAGGTGGAATCTTGGTCATAACAAATTCGTCTATAATTTGTTGTCTTGTTTCCTGAGTAGAATCTCCCCTGGGTTCTGACTTGGTAGATTTTCAGATAAATTCGAGTCTTTAGCCAGAAAGTCGTAGAAGCTATTTTCATAAAACTGTTTCCTAATAGTGTTAGCTTCTGCATACAGTCAGTCAATTAGATGCCAGCTCCTTTGAGCCAGTGTACCTTCAGTTCAATCATATGGCTCGGCGGTTCTAATGGCACAACCGGTTTTCGAAGCCAGAAATGGTTGACTTCATAGCGCACTCAAAATGTCATCATACGACCCCTGTCTTCTTTTGACAAAATATAAGAGGTTTTGAAACAGCACCTGGTTTGCTCAAATGGTCTTTTTAGAAGCGGCCTGAGCCACGTTGTAGAGCTCAAAGACTACTTTATCTCTTAATCAATCCTTGAACATTAGGCATAACGTCTCAAGCTCTCTCAACATGATGGGAGTGGGTAATATTCACTGTATGCTCTGACATATCACAAGGATAGATTCATGTCGTGAAGACTGTATTCATGAAAAACAGTAATCTCTGCATGCCTTATTTTTATCATTGATATTGTTGAGGCCATCGGCTGACATACAAATTCAACCTTCTAGAGTTTTATTTACAATACTTGGCTCGACAGAGACAAATTTTGGATCTGGTAGACTCAGTAGCACAAGCTGATACCAGATCCAGTTGAAATTAGTACAAGTTCTGGACGAACACCCTGGACGATTTGTATACAGTAGAATCGTCTTTTCAGACGCAAACCATATCGTCTCCGGTTGTGCTGCTTGTAATTGGAAAACTTGACTAACCTTCATATTGGGAATCTAATATTCATCTCTCAGAAGTATAGGCTGGATGCTCTGCATTCCATCCGCCTATTATTTATTCTCCAAAGACTAATGTGAACGTTTATTTAGGTTATTTTGTTTCTCCTAAAATAATTACTGGATCAAACTATTTTAATATTATCTCATCCTTGTTGCAATGAAAACATCCCATTACCCAATGTTCCACTCAGATTATACTAACGCTACCTGTAGAAGGCAAGGTAAGGTAATGAGACAGAGTTATTGCAGTTTGTCTATATATTAAAGACAGAAAAACAGACTTTTGTGTTTGGGAGGGTTTCTTTGGGGAGTTGGTAGGACTTATATTCCCTACGTTAATGTGACTATCTAAAGAATTCAAGGATAAACATTATTTACTAAAAATGTATCTGTCTCCGACATAACGAATATCTGACGGACACAGGAGGTCATACTGTGTTAAACTTGCGATTTCCCAAGCGAGCTACAGCTTTCACGTTTATGAAAGTGAGAAACCTCATTCGAAACATCGTTAACTTCAAACATTCATAACACAAACTAAAACACATTATCTGATAGGTTACTACAATGAGTGGACTGATATATGTTGGCTTCTTAATAACAGCAGATCTGGACATTAATACGATTGTTGTTCGACTATGATTACGTGTGAGATCCATGCAAATGAATGGCCTGATACCATATCCGATTATAGATATGTGCATATTAATGAGGTGATCTGTCATCTAATTGGCTGAGCGTGTTACCTGTCTTGATCTAGATACCGTATTTCTCATCCGGTTTCAATAAACAACACGTGAGAATTACCAGGTTACTTGGGTCTCCTTTTGCATACACACTGTAATATCTGCTCGACAAATAACGATAAAAGCTATTTTCCTTGAATTTTATTTGTTAAACATTCTGCAGTGTAACAATGACTCATTTTCTCATTTCTTGCCAAATAAATTTAAACAAGTAGTTGAAGTAGACCCTATATTGAAATGACATCTGTGTATTGTTGGCTATCCTGTGTATAAGTAAATATATTACAAGGTCAACCAATGAACGATATTTGTTATAAAAGGGAATAACAAATGGATGTAAGCCTTTATAAAATATTTTGAATATTTTTTGTTCACCTCCATGATCTGACGTATTATAAACAACAAATATGACAGTTATTTTTTTATATCGACAAAATTATCAAATAGAACTCTATCTTGACAATACTGTATTGCCTGAAAATATATACAGTTATATTTTCAACATACGGTAATAAGTTAAATAGTCGACACAAAGAACGCTCATTTCATTTTGCTTGTGTATGTTTTTCAAACGTACTTCAAAACTTTTTTATTCAATTTTGACGGTGTTACCATGCAATGATTGGCATTAGGGCCCTACATCTCCAACGCTTTAAAAAGGTCTGTCAAGAAACATCCAGTGACATGTATGTATTATTAGGATCGGAAGGTGTGTCATCTTTAGACAGTATTTTATTTGCTAATGTGGCATACTTATTATCGTAGAAATCCACATGCAACAATCCGCTACGCGCCTTTATCACCTCATGTTGCCTGTGCTGAGGTGTCCATCCATAAACATGCTGTTCAATTACAGCCATTGCGAGTAAATATTTCTTGCCATTGTCACCATCGTTGACTTTTCTTTTTTGTACCAAACTGAAGTTACGGCTTCCGAAACCTGCGATTATCACGAATTTTTCATCTTGGGACAAGTGCGAACTTATTGTGACAACTAGTGAAAAGAGCTACATGTATTATGAATAACCTTTCGAGCCAATCATATTTCGGCGTTGATGGGTGTGCCTAACAGTGAAGTAGAAAATGTATAATTCTTCCCTGGAACAGGATTCCCACAGTTGAATCGAGTTAATATTAAGTAAAAACTTTCTTTTGCATCTACCACTGTTCCGTAATTAAAGAATTCATGTATTGTTGAGTCGCAAACACGGTAAACGTAGCTCCTTTCACCGGTTGTCACATTTGCTCGCACTTGTCGCAATATCAAACATTCACGAAAATGGCAGGTTTCGGAAGCCGTAACTTCAGTTTGGTACAACATAGAAAAGTCAACGATGGCTTGATGAATAGAAAAATATCTCAGCAGTAAAACAAGCCACAGCAAATAGTCATGTGCTTTACATACGGAAATAACAGAATGAAATCGAGGGTCATGGGTGGAACCAGTATTTGGAAGTTACGAACATTCTCTTTTTATATAGTATGAGAGAGGTTCCTATGTCAAAATGGGTCATGGGGGTAATCTATGGTATTTTTATCACTCTGCATGATTTTTTTTCCTTTAGATTATTGTTTTTTTATTTACATCAAGCTCGCGTCGATCATCTGTGCATTGTACTAGTTATGTTTTTATTATTCGCCTCTCCAATTGCAAATTGGCAATACACTTTATAAAGTAAGAGGTTTATTAAACGGTGATGATCGTGACTTTGTTTACGTAGAACGTTCTCTGGGCCTGTAATCTCAGTGTTATTGGGAATTAGAAGTGGTTGTTGGTGACATTACAATTCATTAGTGTTAAGCACCGAAGCTTCATCTATCTTCTTTTTCAGTCTGGGTTAATACAAGATCCAGAAAAGCTAGTAATTGATATAAATGACCATAATATTTTGTCCGAAAATAATCAAAAGTAATGCCACCAAAGGAAAACGCCACAGTCAATAATTAATTCTCAGAAGAAACATTCTTATTTTTAAAGGTGTAATAACTATCACAGCGGTTGCCCTGAATGTGCTCGGTGAGGACCATTCTATGGGTACAGGATCTTGGTGTTGGATACGCAGTGACCTGAAACCACGTGTATGGACGTCAGTTTGGATGGTTCTGTCGGGCAAAGGCTGGGAGATAATATGTTACGTCACCACTATGTCATTGTATTTTCTACTAAAACTAAAGATCTGGGTAAGTAACGTGAATTCCAAACTTTGTGTGACGTAACGAATCAAGATTTCAGATGGATTGCTGGCTCTTCCAAAAGTATATCAAATAATTAGCAAGAATTCTATATCCTATTTAGATTACAGAAATGCTATACGCTTCCATATTTCGCTAGAATACTTACCTGATCACATTAGCGTCAAGTATATCAACCTAACTACTTCAATAATACATACTCCCCGCCCCAGGTCGAAAACTCGCCTGTGGCTTCGGGCGATGGTCAACGTTCCCTCTAAGCGAATGGTAGATGTGTGCGCAATGCTCGCTGCATTGTGCAAGAGTTACGGAGACGAGCATACTTTAATGTTGGACTGACAATTCAACTGCACGATGATGTCTGAGCAGCTGCGCAGCAGTTTAGAGGGAACGTTGGCGATGGTGATCGATCGAGAAATAATGACATATTGGGGGTAAAACGGTCGATCGTGTGTGTGTGTGTGTGTGTGTGTGTGTGTGTGAGAGAGAGAGAGAGAGAGAGAGAGAGAGAGAGAATTAATAAAATAACAATATAAAGAGTTGTAACTGCTTGTCATTACAGTTTATATTTTCAAACCGAAGTGCAATATTCGCAGTTATAGTCTGACTATACCTCCCCGATTATTTGTACCCACTCCACCGATTTCTATAACGGAAATTGTTGGTGTGATAAACCGTACACAAAACGTAGTCAAGTCATTCGTTGATTTAAAATTTGTAATATGACTGTGATCAGAGTGGCCTTAACATTGGCATCATCTGCCCCTTTCATGCTTAACGGACTTTCCTTGCTAACATTTTCCTCACAAAACAGAGTAACTTAGTTCATCATATTCGGTAACTGCCGGATAATTCCTAAAATTACCACAATGCTGAGTGTTTAGACTTATATTCCTTTGTAAAAATGAACACAGAAATTACACCTCATGTTATTTCAACGTGAAAGGCATATTTATAGTTGTATTTCGTTTCATTTGCTTGATTCGACATCGTAAATATCGGAAGCTGACGATGTAGTATTTTCCTTGTATGTACATACATGTGTAATAGTGCGTGTACCCCTTTGCTGAAAATGGACTCCTCCAGGAACTGGAAACGACTGGCGAGCAAAGTAGTCCTGACTGAAAACCACCGTTTGTAATGATACAGCAGGCGACCCGATAGTGGGTACCAACAAAAGGGGATGTATGTTCAGTCTATATTCTGTTTTATAACCTTGGTAAAGGTTGAAAACAACAAGAACAACAAATGTCCCCCCCCCCACGATAAAAGATACAACAGTAAACAAACAAAAAAAAAAAACAAACACAAAAGCCCCCCAACAACATAAATACCAAAGAGAATACTTTGTGTGAGCTACCTAGCTAAGAAATTTTGCTTTACTTCCTTCCACAAAACACTAATGAAATATGGATCATCAGCTCTGTGTATCAGTAGAATAAATCCACTGAATGTACATGCTTGCAGTCATAAATACTCTGTTCTTCTAAGCTGCTTCGAGCAAGTCAAAGGTCAAGGCTTGATCAAGATTATACTGTATATTCTTTTTCAACGTAAATTTGACGCTTCTGGCGGAAGGGGTGGAGTTGGCAGAAGTGGATATTTCAATGGATTTTCCTTGTATTATAAAAATTTGTTCCCGCCATGTTCTGATAATGTTAATGATTACTTAGCAGAAATTCACGAGTGACCTAACAGCATTTCTGTCAACCATACTTATACACGTCTTCATACGCCATGGGTGAACTACAGTTTTAATACATTGATCAAACATAATCTATCTATCTATCTATCTATCTATCTCTCTCTCTCTCTCTCTCTCTCTCTCTCTCTATATATATATATATATATATATATATATATATATATATATATATTAGGGTGTCCCAAACATAGCCAAACAAATTTTTTTTGGAAAAATCAAAGTCTCACCCTCCAAAAAGTTTCTTTGTGATTATCTGATTCTACTTAAAAAATTTCAGAATTGTTTAAGAATATTTAGGGGTCCCTCAAGGTCCCCAAATTTTCATGAAAATCTTCAAATTTATACAACATAATGCCCGCATTGCCCGGTTTTGGTAAAATCAATTAATGATTATATTTACAGTAATTATACTAATGTTGCATATGTCATGTGACCAGTCACTAAAAGCCACGAGTTTACAGACATTTAATATTTTTTAATTTGTTGAATATTGACAATTTGTGGAATAATTAATCATAGATTTTGGATAGTTATGACAGCTGTAGCAGGAATAAAACTTAGTAAGTGTTTGTTATAATTTACATTCTATTTCAGATAGTTTGGTTTAATGCATAAATTGTACATAGACCTACTAGATTATTATTACATAGTAACTGAGTGATAATGAGTAGAATCACGTAAATTATTATGCATTCTGAATAAAAAAAAAGAATTTATAAAATATTTTAATGTACAAAAAATTTTAACAATTAATGTTTTGCTTACAACTAGAAAGTAGTTTCTTTATTCAAATAAAGCAAATGGAATTAGCTGCTGCTGCTGCTGCAGAAAAACCGTCAGAGAATCATGAGTCAGCTACAGAGGTCAATGACACATCAGTTAGTGAACAATCGTTCGATGAAGACGGTGAATTTACATCGAAAGCGTCAGTGCCGAAAAGTGGTGCAGAAAAAAATCAAACGCAAGCTTATCATATCGCCAAAAGTATCAGCTGTGCTTGACCGAACAAATGCAAGCATACGAAAATCCACCATGATACTTGCTTCTGTAGTTAACGAAGTGGCTCCATGTTCAACGTCAGCTGTCGTACTCTCAAAAAGCACAGTTCATCGTCAAAGAAAGAAAAGTCGTCAGGAACTGGCACAGTAAATACAAAAGAACGTTAGCAGCAGTATATCAGTAGTTAGTACATTAGAATGGAAAGCTTCTACCTGATGTCACTGGTGACGATAGTCACAAGATTGATCGACTCTCAGTTCTGACAACTTCACTAAATGATGGCAGCACAAAGCTCATGGGGGTTCTAAAATTGAC
Organism: Unio pictorum; assembly: GCA_030141615.1. Taxonomy (NCBI): domain Eukaryota; kingdom Metazoa; phylum Mollusca; class Bivalvia; order Unionida; family Unionidae; genus Unio; species Unio pictorum. Next base: position 6,144,932 of record JARLTB010000442.1, read on the forward strand.
TTCTGGTTCAGGTAAAGCTGCTGCTGATGCGGTTTTCGAACTTCTGAAATCATGGCAGTCGGAGACACTCGTCATTGGTATGTGCTTTGATACCACTCCATGTAACACAGGCAGAATGAATGGAGCGTGCTCTCTTCTCGAGTCATCTATCGGCCGGAACTTGCTGTGGATGGCCTGCCGGCACCATTTGTTTGAGGTGCTATTGGCGGATTCTTTTAGTGTCTGCCTAGGAGGGCCTTCTACTGGACCAGATATTCTCATGTTATAGAGATTCCGTGATAAATGGTCCGAAATGAACCACCGTAAGCCAAAAGAACGTCAAACTCCCTTGATCAATGTGTCGGACAAACTGAAAGAATTCATTGCAGACCACTGTCAGCTCAATTATCCAAGAGAGGACTATCGTGAGTTTCTGTCCCTGGCAGCTTCTGCTGTTGGTCTAGAAACAAAGTACGCGATCCGAAAGCCTGGTGCCCTGCATCGAGCACGTTGGATGGCGAAGGCCATCTACTCGCTGAAGATGGAATTGCTCTATGATGGCAGTGAAACCGTCTTCAAACTTACCGCTCGTGAATTACAAGGAATTAAAAGGTTTAACAGATTTGTCGTCTGTGTTTACATCCAGTCATGGTTTACTAGTAGAATCGTCACAGTTGCTCCGATAATGACATTCTGCTGATCCAGCGATTGCGTGAATATGATGACCAAGCGTTGCAGACGGCTGGCCTAAAGATGATGACACGACATTTGTGGTACATCAGCCCGAAGTTAGCAACTCTTGCTTTGTTTTCACCGAATCTATCTTCAAGTGAGAAAACACAGCTTGTGATTTCAGCCCAGTATGATCGAGTGGAACATTTATTGAAGTCACTGCCTCACCGTTTGGCAGAATTGACCATATCTCGCACTTTCTTCCACACTACAGGTCTTGATGATAGCTTCCTAGATGTTCCCGTTGAATCATGACCTGAAAACCCATCGTTCAAGAAGGCCGAAGATCTTGTAAAGAACCTGGCTTGTGTAAACGATTGTGCGGAGCGTGGCATAGCGTTGATCCAGACATTCAATGCCACGATTAAAAAAGGTGAAGCTCAGAAACAATATCTGCTACAAGTCGTAGAGCAACATCGAAAACTGTTTAGTCATTGCAACCGTGACAGTCTTGTAGATATGTAGAGTACATTATCGTAGCACACTGATTAAACTTTTGGCTTAAAAATGACATATAAATGTGAAAACTTACTTTAAGTTACACTTATGTTACAGTGCATATTATTAAGTGAAAATTGCATGATCTGATATGTTACTTATTGTGTAGATTTTGATGATTTTATTAAATTTTGGTTTGTTATACAAGTATAGCTAAGCTTATATTAAAATAATTCAATAGACTCTACATAGTTAGACGTTCCCATTTCATTAAACACATATTCAGCAATTTATTAATATGTTAATAATATCTAACATAAAATCGTCACATTTCATGCCGTTTTGAAGATTTTCATGGAAATTTGGGGTCCTTGAGGGACCCTTAAATGTTCTTAAAAAATTATGAATTTGTTTAAATAGCATCAGATGATCACAAAGAAACTTTCTGGAGGGTGAGACTTTGAATTTAAAAAAAAAAATTTTGGGGGACACCCTAATATATATATATATATATATATATATATATATATATATATATATATTGTTAATGTCATAGACTAATGGTTTGGTACTAAATGAATGCATACTCTCCTTTTCGGAATTTTATGTATTCATAATTATAAATGACCAATTTATCTAATTATTTCAAGCTCGTACAATCAAAGAAAATAAATTTGCATGTAAATACATTCCTTAATTCCCATAGGATATATATATATATATGTGTGTGTGTGTGTGTGTGTGTGTGTGTGTGTGTGTGTGTAACACCGAATATATTATTGATGTGCTTTTGTAATTTCAGGAAAGAAGGACGGTTTATTTCAGTAGTTTGAACAGTGAGTTCCGTGAAGAGGACAAGAACTTTATTTGGGTTTGGTTTGTGTTGTACCTCCTAAGAATCTGGGGAACAATTCGCTTTTTTTGTCCTTTTCCGCCATCATTAACAACAGTGAACATACCAGACACGCACACTCCGTATTGCTGAACATGCAGGGAGTGGGGGACAGTGGTCAAGCTTTTTGGAACTTTGTCATATTCTGTTTATGTGACAAGACAGTCCGCGACAGAATGACCGGACGATGGAGAAATAGATCAGAGTCAGCACCACTTCTTTCCCCTGTTGGTAATACCGAGGCTTAAATTTCTATGACGTTCTAGACGAAGAATGAAACAAATATTTTATATTCTGAATGGTTCAGACTTAACAGAAGTGAGTTCACTGAATTCGTCAACGCCATTGAATGTATTTTGATCTGTGCAGAAACATACATGAAACTGGTAACTGACGTAAACACAAAATTAGTGACACCAGTGGAGGCAATGAACACATTTTCCATATTTATAAATCTCTGTATGTATGTATGTATGTATGTATGTATGTATGTATGTATGTATGTATGTATGTATGTATGTATGTATGTATGTATGTATGTGTGTGTGTGTGTGTGTGTGTGTGTGTGTGTGTGTGTGTTCACATGCATGCATGCGTGTATGTATGCACGCACGCACGCACGCTCGCACGTACGTACGTATGTACGAACGTATGTATGTATGTATGTAGGTAGGAAGGTAGGTAGGTATGTATGTATGTATGTATGTATGTATGTATGTATGTATGTATGTATGTATGTATGTATGTATGTATGTATGTATGTATGTATGTATGTAGTTTTGGTGTTTTTTCAGCGTTTAATGTAAAACTGCAGACTGGCTGCTTAGGCCAGTCAAAAGATGGAAGAAGCTAAATTTCCTTTACAATACAGGTTGATATTGACTCCAGTAATGATATATGAAGCATAAAGTACTAACCGTTTAAATTGAAAGTATTTTTCAACTGAAATGAGTTATTTTGCTTGGAACATCTGTCTGTGGCATGGAAATAAGGCCACCTATAGGTTGATTCATTCCTACATACATTTGTTTCCGTCTTTATCTTCCTTGTGTTTTGTCTTTAAGATTGATATGCACATCGCACAATGAATGTACTGATAAATATCATAATTTTTTTAATTCCTTCTCCTTCCTATAAATGGCGAGACACAATGATCTCGCATTTCCCGTATGACTTACAGCGGTTTTGATGATGTCATCGACATCTATATTTATCTTTAAATAATTTATTTGATAATTTTGATATTTTGCATATTTTCTACATGGCTAAATGCAACTGAAACTGAGCGATATCATGACAGTGTGTCTAAAGTTTGTACCCTAATATACCATGGTGTTCAATTTCGCCTACATACCGTTAAGGCTGGTGGAATAATTATCGACACTGTTAGCTTGTTGTATAAAAGTTTTCTTATAATAGTACTCTTTGTTATCTTAATCATTTTAAACTTTAGACTATTATTACCTATATATGGAGGTACTATTTATGCAATTGGAAGATACACTGGCAGTTCTTTTCTGGACTGTGAAAGCAATATTCTATTAAAATTAGGATTCTGTGCCAAATTTTTTCAAAGTTATATATGTAATCACTGTTGTATTGAACTGAAAATTTGGTATACTATTAAATATAGGTTTAACGTTTGTACCTATTTAAACATGGCTTCCTGTAGTACAAGATTAAGCTGAAGTCATTACATACATGTAATTAGTATGTTTATCGATGAAGTCATTAACATGATTAGTATGCTTATCGATGAAGTCATTAACATAATTAGTATGTTTATTGATAAAGTCATTAACATAATTAGTATGCTTATCGATGAAGTCATTAACATAATTAGTATGCTTATCGATGAAGTCATTAACATAATTAGTATGCTTATCGATGAAGTCATTAACACAATTAGTATGTTTATCGATAAAGTCATTATCATAATTAATATGTTTATCGATAAAGTCATTAACATAATTAGTATGCTTATCGATGAAGTCATTAACATAATTAGCATGTTTATCGATTATCTGGAGTAGTTATACCGCAAGGTCTCCGATACTTAATGCATATCCAAGATGTTTTTACATTAGTATGTAAGGAAGTGTTTACGGCGTGTTCAGAACGGTCATTTATACCTATTTTTTAACACTTAAATTATGTTACAGAAATTAGATAAATAAACAAATCTTCTCAGAATAGATAAACTCTCGCTATCTCGCTTCTTTTTGAGTGTGGATTTCTAGGTTGCAAGACAGAAATACTTTCATGTTAACTGATCTAAAGAAACTAAGAGAACACTATGGGTTATATTTTAGGAAATACGGTGTGCACAAGAATTTCTTATCACGCTTTAAGGATGTTACATCGGTTACATTTATATTTCAATTTAATTCACGTTTTACAGAATTGTAAAAGAGTTTAAATTTTACATTTTGTTTTGATCTATGTCACGTTTACGTTTATTTGTAAGGGTACTCATGACTTTTGTGAAATATTATGTCACACTTTATTTGGAACAAAAATGGCACCGATGTGCGGAACTGCTGCAAAACCACTGAATACGATGGTCTTTTGAGGTAATTAAATATTGAAATATTTCCTATGAAAATTTGATCCACAAAAAAAAACCTCAGGACTTTCAGTAATGTTAGTTAATACAAATATAGCTAATGTCATAGACTAATACTTAAACGGTTTGGTAATAAATGAATGCCAACTCTCTTTTTCGGAATTATTATACGTATTCACAATCAGAAATGACCAATCAATTAAAATTCAACTTCGTGCAATTAAAACAAGTGTGCATGTAAATACATTTTTTAAATTCCACAGGATGAATTTATTAGAAAAACAACAGCCTCTGAATGTATGATATATTTTTGTTTTAAAATCGATGTGCACACAAATCTATATCAACGGTTTGAAGAATGAAAGTAACTATTTACAATTCAGTATGGTTCACAAATAAAGTTATTTCTGTAACTATTTACAATTCAGTATGGTTCACAAATAAAGTTATTTCTGTAACTATTTACAATTCAGTATGGTTCACATATAAAGTTATTCATCAAGTAGATGACAATACTATCAACATTAGTAGACTTCAAATAACGTACAAATACGCAATGACTGTCGTTGACGTTTCAAGTATATAGCAAGAAGCATAACATCAACAAAGACAGCAACCGAGGTTGTATCTGCTTTTGAGCAAATTTATCAACGAGGATCCGTAATGTCGTCATCACGCGCTGTCAACTGAAAAATACCAATCGTTGTTGCTGCAGATACTGGTTATCTAAGATTTACTGTTGGGGGTGGGGGGAAGATATATTTTCCATAGGTTCATATTCGAATGTTTCAGACTGGTAATCGAAGACCGTCTTGTGATCGATCATGTCAACATTGTAAAAATCGATAACAATTTATCGAATCTGAGACTGATCACAGAGTCAAATTCTTCATGTATGTTGTGGGACTGACAAATATTCAAACATTAAAAGATCAGTTAAATCTACAAATATAGAGACTGCCGAAGAAATAGTATTTCAATCGATACATTCAGCTGGTCGACATTTTAAAATATTAACCGGCGTTCGGTACAATATGTTGCAGAAAACATAATCCAATCAGCTCTCTTTAAAAATATAAACAGAAAATTATTTTCTATTTTGGTAGAGATAAATGTGAAGCCAATCTATCATTTAAGTAGTTACCTCGATTATATGTACGATCTATTGTTTTAAATTTTTGGTTATTGTTCAGTAATTAATTTGTTACTCAGATCTTCAGTATGAAAAATGCGCTCAAATATTCCCTTTTACATATTACTTCTTGTTCCTTTCTTCAAGTAATTTACCTGAAGGAAGGGAGGTAATTATGAAGTACATGTTTCTCCGTAAATCGCAATTTGTTTTGTCATCATATGTGTGATAATTAATATCAGTGAAGTAACATAATTGTATTAGAAAAAGGATATTGATGATTTCTAACTAACAAACAAATACAATGCAGAAAAAAAACATTCTGTTATATGAATATTCAATACAGTTTGGTCTGTTATATCGATATACATGTATATTTCAACCTACTTTGTCAAGTAGTATAAGAGTTGTATTTACGTGGATCGGTTGCAGTAGTTCGTGCTTCGAGGACATTATATTATTATTATTATTATTATTATTATTATTATTATTATTATTATTATTATTATTATTATCTAAATCAGATGTAGTACCCATTGCCTCGTTGTAAATCTTAATAATTTCTATGAACTATCTATCTCATCTTATTCCGTCGTTAGGAATATGGTAACGTCGTTAAGACCCGATTATATCGGGGATAACTAGGAATATGGTAACGTCGTTAAGACAAGATTATATCGGGGATAATTAGGAATATGGTAACGTCGTTAAGACCCGATTATATCGGGGATAACTAGGAATATGGTAACGTCGTTAAGACCCGATTATATCGGGGATAACTAGGAATATGGTAACGTCGTTAAGACCCGATTATATCGGGGATAACTAGGAATATGGTAACGTCGTTAAGACCCGATTATATCGGGGATAACTGGAATATGGTAACGTCGTTGTGTATAATTTTATTATGTATTCGTGTAGTTCATTTTTGCTACACATGGATCTTTTTTTTGGAATGATATTAAGAACAACATTAATTATTGTTGCAGCTGAAACACAAATCGTTATAACTACTGCCATTGCTGATAATGGTGTTATTGTAAATAAAAAATGCCGGTTCCAGCAAAAACAGCCGATACCGAATAGCAATACTATCAACAACAACCGCAATTGCGATAGTTTTTTTATTATTTTGCTGTATACTCATCAACTATATTTTGTAGTATATATAAATATATATATATATATATATATATATATATATATATATATATTTGAAAATGACTAAACCTTTGATAGTACTGTTTGAGCTGCGCATGTCACGATAACAGTTATTCTGTTATTCCTAAAACTACGAAACGTAACAGATGTCTTGTATTTGGCACATGCCTGTCCCTCCAACACCCACATCTGCACACACATACACAAACACACACACACACACACACACACACACACACACACACATCATGGTAAAGAGGTATTCAGAGTCACCGGTGAGAAACGCTGGAAACCAGACAGACCGTGTATAGTGATAAAATGGCAGATAGGTCGAAAATTTAGTTTAGGCAGGTTCAGCTCTACAGTTCAGTTAATCTGATATTATTCAGAATGGTACAAAAGAAACAAACTTAGATCAGTATGTCAATGAAAAAGGGGCCATTGTCACCATGACCACGTCACTAAAATATCAATAAATTGTTCTGTAAGATATTTTGTTTGAAGTATTCTTAAATTGTATCAGATGTTCAAAACGATAAATGTGATTCCAGTCTTTCATCAGACTGTAATCAAAACCTCATTGAGATACATATTTATTTTTGGTATTTGCAACTTCTCATAAAATATGTTGCGAAAGCAATTCTCACAAAGCATATTACATTAAGCAATTCTCATAAAGAATATTACATCAATCAATTCTCATAAAGCATATTACATCAAGCAATTCGCATGGCGTTCCAGCTTACAACAGGGTTGATCTGATTTGACCTATTTTTTTAATGACACTAAAATCAACGCAACGCCCTTGTGATAAAGAAGAGTGTTAAGCCCGATAAGACTTGTAGTATGCCGAGGAACTTGACAACAGAGAAATTTTAATGGAACCGTAAATTAGAAGTTCATGCTGTAAATTAATACAGTGAATAAGTACCCATCTAGGCTAATATTTTGAAGAATGGGAGACACAATTCATCGTGAAAAGTAACAGTTAGAGCGAAAGGACTTTATACATGTGTTACGTGCTTATGCTCGAATAAACAGTAACATAGAAAGAGTGAAAATAACAAGCTTGTAAAAACTTAAAAAACAATTTATTTAGCACAAATATTTTTTAGTAAAGAAAAATAAACTTACGGTTTTAAGAATCAATTCCAAAATTAATCCAGAATAATTAAAAATATTATCCACTAGAGAAATTGCAAAAGTCCTGGTAATAAAATGTCCAAATAATTCCAAGTTCGAATTCCAGCGAAGTATCTATGATGGAAGACGATGTCACTTGATGAAGTCAGTTCTTGTTAATAAAAATTCTACGAGGACATATTCTTTTCCAGATAAATAACAAAATTAATCCTCTTGAATCCAAACGAATTGAAATAATTTCCAATACAAGGTAACTCAAAACGACACAACTTAATATTCTAACAGTCCAATTCTTCTACTGAATAACTCGCTCCAAAACATAGTTTATATACCTGTTTTTACGTAAACAAGAAAGGGGTCACCATCTTCTAGAATCTCTCAGAACAAATTTACGTTCAAGAAATCACGTAAATACCGTATGACCCAACTAAAATTAGAAAGATGTTTATATAAAGCTCAATATGTCCTTGGAACCAACCAATCATTTTAAAAGCTTGTTTACAACTCTGAAGCCAGGTCAGAAATGAGGTCAACACCTGGTGTTCACTCTGCAAAGTACAGGTCATGCCCCCTTCCCCTTCAATGAACGAATCTTAAAACTTAAAATGCTAAATTTAAATCTAACAAACAAACAATTGAAATAAAAATAAATGACTTATATCAAATATACGTAACACATGCAAGATGTATCGAACCAGATTTATCAGCCATGGATTGTCTTCAATTGACCAACAAGTAAACAAAAACTAAGTTTTCAATTATATTATATTCTACACAATACAATACTGTACATTTTTAATTCAAACTTTGAGGTCACCATGAAATGTTATTACACTCATGACATAATAGTTTATTTTTAAATGTTATTCTTTCTTTCTTTACTTTTTTTTATCATATTCTTTCTCAACATGTCTGCATCTATTGTAAGGTCTTATATTGCACACATAATTAATCAATCTAAATTGCGAAAGTTGACACTAAAATTGAACTGTTAGGGACAAATAAATAAATCACACCAGTAAAGATGGGGATATATGTCAACGTTTCATGTGTGTGTGTGTGTGTGTGTGTGTGTGTGTGTGTGCGTGAAGAGAGAGAGAGAGAGAGAGAGAGAGAGAGAGAGAGAGAGAGAGGTGTGTGCTGGTTGGTGATCAGACGCGCGCGCGCGCGTGTGTGTGTGTGTGTGTGTGTTGAAGTGAGTGGGGTTGAGTGATTGGGTCCGTTTTCCGCATACTAATATCGTTCTATTTCATGTCTGGTGTGACAGTTTAGCAACATATGATCGGCTAACTAACTAGTTTATTTTGACAATTCATCTTGCTTCCAAATTGTTTTTTTTTTCTTCTCTATTTCTGTCAAAATTCGTATTCGACGACATTAAACTTTAACTGATCACTCTAATTTCGACTGAGGGGTCTGGCTGACTTTTTTGGGAGTTAAGAAAGAAACACAAATAACAAAACCCCACCCCAACCCACCCCAGACATATAACAAATCACCCCCCCCCCCAGCTCCAAGAAAAAGACCCCCAACAAAAACAAATAAGCAAACACAAACAACAAAACAAAACAACACTCCGATTAAGTATATCTAACTGAATACAAACGTCCAAATTTATCTATACTTAATGTAAATATAATTATAAAACAAGAAAGAATTGAGAAAACAATGGACATTATAAAACTGTGTTTCAGGTATACTCATTACATTCAGTTTCTTCATCGACTTATGACAGTTACTAAAAGTCACATATGTTGCTGTCATGAGATTCATTTGTTCTAACCTCAAGAGTTACACTAATGCTTCACGTTGTTTTTATGTTCATGAACTTAGTTCTGTATTTATTTTGTTTGAAGTGCGGAAGTCCACACTGTTTCCATATAGAACCAAATTAATAGGTAATTCTGAACGTGCTCTTGCAAACAATTATTACTGAAGTAATATAAATTTTATTTTATTTCTTGTGTGCTCTACTCACCCTGGTTTTGAGAACATGATTGCTGAACTTACTCATATTCAGTCCGATAAATCACATCCCACCCCCACCCCTAATCTGTGTTGATACTGTTCGACAAAATGTTGGTCTGATGTCACCTGTTAATTAAAATACACAATTTAGTTATATGCAAATCTTTCCAGAACAAACCTACATAGATTTTAGACTCTTATCGCTAATTGGAAACAGCCATATCTAGCGGGAAATTCAAAATAGCATAATGACTGATTGTTCTGCTATTCAATGTGGATTTACAAGTCACCAAAACATAAGATTTGATCTGGAAAAATAAATTACATGTCGCCAAAAAAAAAACTCTTAAGCCGACGGTAGCCCCACAGCCGTAAGAAATATCGGTAATCGCATTGTTACGTGGTTATGCTCTAATAAACAGTAACGTAAAATGGTGTGAAAACAACAAGCTTTGTAAAATTTATAATGAAATCTTCTGATGAATCCAAGTTTGAGTCCCGATAAAAATCCAAGATGTATGCTGTATCCTATACAGTGTTGTTGTCTATAGTTATTGTAGAAACACCAGAAATAACACTCCAGTGTTCGAAATCCGAGTACAATTTTTAAAAATGTCTTTGTTCAAGAAGTCTGTATGAGCACTCAAATATTTCCATGGAAACGAATAAATCTTTTAAAATCAACGTAATCTGAAGATTTAACTCAAAATTGATCACATTAGAACAACTTGACATCAAGTGTAAAAAACCCAAAAACTTAGATTATTTCTATACAAAAGGTTATACAGTAATTTGAGACGCAAAATAGGTACCGTATGAGGTTTCAATGATCATATTTACATCGCGTCCTCCTAACATGACCCTGATAAAAACCAATCACTTTTCTCTAAATATAAAATAAGAAAGCCGGTTTAACCCAAAAGGTGAACTCTGCGGCGGCCTAGGACACTAAGATTTGGGGAAGGAGCACCAACAAGTTGACTGTCGGGTTACTTATTTATTATCATAAAATATGTCGACTAAATATTGAAACTGATACATTATCAAGCCGGACATGTATTAAAACTGCTGAATAGTTTATAATAAGCACGTAAACTCTGAGGTCACATATTTGTACTAAGAGCAACAAATTAGTTCCACACACGTGACCCCATTACTTTGTAATTTTTTACTCTCATGACAAACAAAATAGAGACATATATATATATATATATATATATATATATATATATATATATATATATATATATATATGGTTTGAGGTAGAGATATATACAAATAAACAACTATACAACCGATTAGGCAGAACGTGTAATGGCGGTTATGAGCGCATTTCCATGCGTTTCCATCCAAACAAGCTTGTTTTCATCATTTTAACCCTTCTATCTTGAAGGTTAATCTTACCACTGATATAACAAAAACATATAAATATTATCAAGTTATTAAAATGACGTCTCTATCAACATGTTTTTACAACTATTACAACCGTATTTACATTGCTTAATTTAGTAGAAATTATCGCTTAACATCTCCGTTATAAATACTACTGAACACTATAGAGCATTTGACATTTTAACCCTTCCTAAAATCATGTAAAACTAGTATCATATCAATGTAATAATGATTATATCCACAATATTATTTTAAAACGTATCTAAAATCAATTCTGCATGTAGACTATGAGCACATTTATTACCTTTATCAAAATTGTATTACAATGTAATAACACTTCTGCCAACAATATTAAAATTGTATTACAATGTAATAACACTTCTGCCAACAATATTAAAATTGTATTACAATGTAATAACACTTCTGCCAACAATATTAAAATTGTATTATAATGTAATAACACTTCTGCCAACAATATCAAAATTGTATTACAATGTAATAACACTTCTGCCAACAATATCAAAATTGTATTACAATGTAATAACACTTCTGCCAACAATATTAAAATTGTATTACAATGTAATAACACTTCTGCCAACAATATTAAAATTGTATTATAATGTAATAACACTTCTAAATAAAATAAGATATGTACAGTTGTGTTTTTAAATGGCATAACGCAAGTGAATTAATATCATTAATAGCATATCAGTTATCATCAAAATTAGTCATAGTATCATGGTAGTATGATTTTAATCATAGTCATTTCTGCAGTACGATGTCGCTATTCATAAAGAAAACTTGCAGATATTATCATGTTGCTTTGACTCCTTTTGTTTTCATCATGCTTTTCTTATGATTTACTGCTAATAATGAATACATCTTGCTACGAAGTCCAACGAATTCGATAATCGACTCGAAACAAAATTCGTCCTTTTCTATTTACCGACCACTTCTTTTTGTCGGATCATGAAACCCTGTGCTTGGCGAACCATCAGATAAATCAAACAATTCCTTATTATTATGCATATCATGATACACATATCATAAAGACTTACACTCACGTTTTTCTTGCTGGTATATTCTCTGGTACAAATTAAAACAACAATTCACAAAACAGCCCCTTAAAAGTTCTTTTTCATAATTTTTTCTTTCACTCTCTCCGTTGTTTCTTTTAAAATTTCGTCACTGTCACATGTTTTTTCTCTTCTTCCTCACTTTCTTCTCGTCTTCTATTCATCTCTTTCTGGATGTGTCTGGGTTCTTTTTCGGAAAGAACTTGTTGCTGCTCATAACCCCTCTCTGCTTTCATCTTTTGTTCTTTTTTGGCAGTGTCCTATCTTATGACAATGATAACATGTACCTTGAGCTGTCCCTTTTAACGACTGTCTCGCTTTGACTTTGTAGACACTCTATGACCCAATGTCCTTTTTTATGACAACGATAACATGGATCTTGAGCCGTCCCTTTTAACGACCGTCTCCCTTTGACCTTGTAGACACAAGTGATAGTTCCAAAATTGATAAATAGGCCAACATTGTCAATATGCAATGGCTTTACAGAACTATCTACATCTATCCTTGTTCTTCAAATTAATGATAACTTCAACCCTATGAGAGTTGTGCAACCTGCTCCGGTGTTCTAGTGGTTAGAACGTACCAAAGACATAAACATGGTATATTTTTTATTTTATTGATAAGTGGTTTCTCCATACAAAGGGGTGGGTGGGGTGCCACACATGTGGTAAATGGCATACATTAATAGGGAGACAGGTTTACACACCTGTCACCTACAGGTCACTACACTTATAAAGGACTTCGCAGAATTACCTTCTCCATGTCCAAGATAAAATTTAAGAATTCCATATGCTTCGTAAAGTTTATTTATTTAATTGATCTGTTTCGAAATTTACTTGGTGTAGAATAAATAAAAACAGAAACAATATATATATATATATATATATATATATATATATATATATATATATATAATATAAAGATTTACTGGAGTAAGAGCCTTTACCACAAATTTTATAGAAGGATAGAAAGGATGTTACTGCATGTGTACTGAAATTCATATATCAATATGATTTTGTTTTTCAGTTATTCCCTGTGTTTACATGTTAGAAAATGATTTATACCGTGGAAACGTATTGATTGTTAAAATATTATGAATAACTCTCGTTTCTAGAAAGACAACTCTATGGCCTTGCTTGGGATGCGGGAGGTCGTGGGTTCGAACTCCGAATGTGTCATACCAAAGGCTTATAAAATTGGTACCAACAGCTTTTTCCCAAGGAGCTTAGAACTATGAAGTTAGTGTAAAGACTGGTCGGGCTAGTGTCTGGATAATGTGAATGGGTGGGACATGGTGCTACATGTCTGTGGTAGGTTAGTGTAAAGACTTGTCGGGCTGGTGTCGGGATAATATGAATGGGTGGGACATGATGCTACATGTCTGCGGCATGATCCACCACTGCTACACATCACTATAAATGCCACAGTGCATACATTATAGAGATGTGGCTGAAATATTGTTAAAGATACGTTACAAATTAATTTTCTGTTAGCTTGACCTAGCACACAGACAGATATTGTTATGTTGTGCCGTCTATTCTCGTCGTGTTTCACCACCAATGGTCCGTATCTTTTCTAGGGAGATAATGTCAATTTATTATGCAAGTATAGATCGTACTGTGTTAATTATCAAAGTATTATATATTATTCTTGTACTTTCTGTGCCCTACACAAGATGGTATCATTAAAATAAATTTGCACGTGTGCTGTATTAGCACACCATACCTAGATGCTCATGATTATAACACTACAAATTTAATCCCAACCATGCCATGCGGTAACCATACACTAACACTAGATGTTACAATTCACGCTAAACTAAATTAAATTCACTATTTAGTTTCCAGCATGGTCAGAATATATTTAAATGTGGGGAAATGTTTAAGTTTCATATTTGGAAATAGTTTGTATATTGGATAAGTTTATCTCAGATGGAAATTCCATGTTCTCAAACTAATATTATTGGTGGATTTTACACCTCTCAAAATATAAACCATCGATTTCTATCTCACGTGTGTATGTATGTATGTATGTATGTATGTATGTATGTATGTATGTATGTATGTATGTATGTATGTATGTATGTATGTATGTATGTATGTATGTATGTATGTATGTATGTATGTATGTATGTATGTATGTATGTATGCATGTGGACAACGTTATTTTGCATTTGGATATTAATTTGTAAATGTATACTTTGCATGTATACTAATCACACTTTATAAAAATGTACAAAAACCGCAATCGCGATGTGCTTAAAGAAATAAATTCTTCGGGGTTCTAATGAATATACATTATAATTTGCCACACGATATGTACTAATTGATAAAATTTAATGGTGTTTCTTTAATTTGGTTTGTCACAATAATTTTCTAACAATACTAATGAAACCTGGTCACACATGACCCCCAAAGAAGCAATTGTAATTTTTTGAAATAAAAAATTATCATAAATTTTTACTATATTGATAAGGGAAAGTCTCTTGTTTTCACGGTGTTCTAAGGAATTACGAAAATATAAAAATATAATTCAACATTGAAACGCATTGTCCACTCTATTGGTTATTGGTAAGTAGATTTGCTAGATCGCTTTATACAACTGTTTGGATCCTTTTTTTTGCTGCAATGCTTTAGTAACGTGTCCAGATCTTTGTTTTAGTTTATTTTAGCATTGAAAACGGAAGGTAGCACCATAGGGCACAGATATGTTTAGAATGTTATTCAGTGGATACAGTATCGAAACACTTTCAAGAAATACAAACATTTCATTTTTCAATATTTGGATCTTGACTATGAAAAAGTATTTAAAACGATAGTTAGAGAAGTATGGTGTACAGTGAATTATTGAAGCCAACTAGACACAAAATAAACTAACTATGAAAGAAGCAACATACTTTCAGCAACAGTTTGCATAGAATTTGCTGAAGGTCGTTAAATCAGTATTAAAGCTACCTAAAAATTCTATTGAATAAAATGAAACGTTAATCAGATTTTTTCAATTTGAAAACAGAATTTCAAAAATGATACCAAGGAATCCATAATCTTTATGGAATCATGATACATTTTCAAATGGCTGAAACTACATCAACTGGTCTTAAATGATAGTGTGAGTGTGCATGTGTGTGTGTGCGTGTGAGAGAGAGAGAGAGAGAGAGAGAGAGAGAGAGAGAGAGAGAGAATGTGTTTGTATGCACGAGTGAACAAATTAAGAAACTTGTTGTATTTTAATATAACATTTAATGACAATTTAGATGAACAATGTGCGTTGCTATCGACAATCACACCCAGTCATATAAATAGTGCTAGTCTCACGGAAAAAAAATTGTCTCTTGTTTCTTCAATGTAGTGTATAACATATATTCATTTTCTATAAATCAGATTAAACATATCATGTAAAGATTGCGACGTTTATCAGGTTGATTTGACAACTCTACATACGAGTGGCAACAAATATCAGTGATCGCTACATAATAATTTATATTGCGCTTTTTTAAATATTAAGCCATATCATTATACCAATACCATCATAAAATTCTCTTGACGAATGATCTTAAATGCTAGAGTGTGTGTGTGTGTGAGAGAGAGAGAGAGAGAGAGAGAGAGAGAGAAAGAGAGAGAGAGAGTGTGTGTGTGTGCGTGTATGCATGAGTGAACAAATTAAGTAATTTTTGTATTTTAATATAACTAATGACAATTTAGATGAACAATGTGCGTTGCTATTGACAATAATACCTAGTCATATAAATAGTGCTATACTCAGTAAGAATTTAAAATGCGTCATAATTAATTTAACATAAATTCATTCTGATTCTGAACAATACTCCATATTTTTAAATCCTCTGTATATGTTATAAGTTTCATAGATTTTTTTTGTCTTCTTCTTTCTTCAATGAAGTGTTTAGCATATATTCATTTTCTATAATCAGATTAAATATATCATGTAAAGATAATATACTCTTGCGGCATTTATCAAGTAGTTTTGACAGCTTGACATACGAATGGCAACAAATATCAGTAATCGCTACATAATAAATTATTATGCGTTTTTATAAATATTATTCCATATCATTATACCAATACCATCATCACAATCAAGCAGCTGTACACCAAGGCTAGCAGTGCAGTAATTGCTAATGGTTCTGTGAGAGTCTGGTCCCAGATAACAGTACGGCAAAGCTGTCTCCTGTCACCCACGCTTTTCAACATCTACTTAGAGTGCGTCATGTGCGAAGCACTGGAAAACCACTGTGGGACAGACAGCATTGGAGGGCATAATATTACCAACCTCCGGGTTGTCGACGACATTGATGGGTTGGCAGGCAGTGAAGATGAGCTTGCCACCTTAGTGAAGAACCTGGATATAACATCTTGCAGATTTGTAATGGTGGATAAGCAACAGCTAAGTTAAGACCCATCTGCAGAGATGTTAATATCTGTCTGAAAACTAAAATCGGACTATTGAGAGCACAAGTCATCTCAATCTTGTTGTATTCATGTGAGGTCTGGACCCAGACAGCAGACATACAATGAAGAATCCAGGCATATGAAATGAGATTTTACAGAATCATCCTCGTCATCTCTTACATCGACCATATCACAAATGAAGAAGTTCATACTACCACTAGGAACAAAGCAGGCCATTATGAAGACGTCCTTACCACTGTCAAAAACAGACAGCTGAAATGGTATAGCCATGTTGCTAAAGCTAACAGTACTGCAGGGCGGTGTCCAGGGTGGCAGAAGGAGAGGTAGAGGTGACATCACAAAATGAACTAGGAAAAGTGTTGCAGAGACACAGGCATTGGCACATGATCGAGACGAGTAGACGGAACTGGTTAGATGTTCAGCAGCACAGTACCTCAATTACCACACTAAGTCAAGAGACTGATGATATCTTTATAGAGAATCATAGCTAACATAGGCTTGACATAGTTCTATATGTAATCTGTACCAATATAAAAAATTATTAGATAGATAATATAGTTGTAATTGAATATTTTTGATGAGTATGATCCCCTTTCTGATTTTTAGAAATTGTATCAACACTGATGTACAGGAGGTATAGTACATGTACGTTTTCAAATATAATTTTCTTCTCATATCTCTTCCACTTAAGGAGATTTTGTTGGTCTTTTCTTTCTGTTTGTGTTTCCAGTATCTTCTCCGCCTCAAATCAATAGACTGAAATTAAAAGATTTTGAAATTTATTTTCTTATTGTAATCCTGTTAGTCAGTAGTAGACTCAATAAGCATGACTAATTTAATTTCAGGAACAGTTAAATCTTATACTTTTTCAAAAGACAGACTAATACCATTTTCTAAAACTTTAATTTAATTGGCACCATAAAGGCATTATTATTTGGACATGAAACCATACACACACACACACACACACACACACACGCACACACACACACACACATACACACATTAAATTAAGATGTAATACATACAGCACTAATGCAGAACAAAGTAAATAAGCAGCTAATGATTATATATCAAATCCTTTATTGTTTACCAATGAGAATAATTTTGTTAAATTTGCTCTGATTTGTCATTGTTATCCATAATAATTTGCACTTCACAAATTTTGCAACATAATTTCACTGATCACAAGAAATGCATACAATATTAACATACAACATATTCAAATATTATTAGCTTACAAAATTATAATTAAATTTTCAATAAATTATCAATTATAATAAATCATTTGTCAATCAATGGAAATATTTAAAAGAAGATCTCAGGGTAAAATATTTTTTAAAAATGTAATAACAGGACAATTCATTTCCAAATATCTGAGGGGCTACTGGATGCAAGGAATATGACTTATCTGCCTATAATATCACAAATAACAGTAGCTGGGAAGGTGAAAAGATTTTCAAGATGGCCACCATGGCAGCTGTACTGAATGTCATAGGACTAAAATATAAAATTGTAAAGACCAATGGATATTTGTAAACGAGCAGGTGTAGTTTCATATCAAAACTTACACACAGTATTACTGTATTAAAACATGAAAATCATAACTTGAATCCAATTTTTAATAACTTAATGAATACACTAATAACAATCCAGAAGTGAAATTGAATTTTTTTTAGGTTATTAAGTTTATGTCTCCAAAGTTTTAAAAGTATTCTTCAGGCTTAAAACATTTTAGGTTTGTATTATTTATTTAGATTTCCTCCAGTTTCTTTAACATTTTGTTAGGTTTTGTAGGTGAAATGAAAATTGTTCAAGGTTTTCGAGGTTCACTTCCAACACAAGTATATTATTTGTCCAGCACTAAAAATATTTTCAATAAGATCAAAATAAATTAAACAGTTGGAGAAGAATGAATTTGCACAAAAACTGTTCATGCTGTTGTGAAGGCATTGCAATAAGATTCTAAAGACAAGGTTGTCACCATGGCAGCCACATGACATGAATATTGGAAGGGCGCAATTTTCATTTTGGGCCAATTAGACCTTGCGACGAATAAGTGTACAGTTTCGGCAGCCCTATCAGTTTGTTGGTAGAAGAAGTAATACAAAATTAGCTCTAATGGTGAGACAGATAACAGGTCATTGCATAAGCATGTTTCAGGGATATATGACCTAAAGTGTAAACTTATTACAAGAGGTTAATATACACTCCCAAAACAATTCTTACATGTTGAGGATTCCATAACCTCTAATAATAAATTTGCATCTTCTGAATCAGCGAGGTCCATCCATAGCTCAGTTTCAACTTAAATAAATTTTAAAAAGTACAAAATTATCAGACAGTAAAACTATGAATTCCTATATTTTTGTTATAAAAATATCTCTTAGGTTTCGAGTTCTCCAGTTTAAGAATAAAGAAAATATTGAGATTTGTACAAATTATAGTGTATCAAATATACTCAATTTTACAATAGAAGACGATTTAGGTGTCATGTATTAACATCATTTCACCTGTGTAAGATAGCATAATAGCAATAAAGAGTAACCTAAATATGACATATTGCAATTTCTCAATTGTTAAAAAAAAATCTAAGTGAAAGCATGCTGTATCATCACTCAGTTTTCATACTCACAAGATATATACTACTTATGCTACACTTTATTTTCATGGTAACAATATATAATGAATTCAGTATCAATAGGAAGTGTACACAGCTTGGTTGATAAGTGTCTGAAATATCGTATCTAGAATGGAATAAGTGTTTGGTTCCTCAAATAAAAATGTTTTTGGACAGAGAGATGGTTCTATTTCTCCATCTCGCACTGAAAAGTGAAAAACAGATCAAGAATGTTTTCTTGTTTGCCCAAAAGTTATTTCCATTCTAAACGGCAATGAAAACAGACATGATACGTACTTTGATAAAAGTAAATAAATTGACGTCATGATACATATCGATCCCATTACATTGGATATTAACATTGTTAATGATACTTTGTTTTTAATTTCACTTGATGTCGGTCTGCTCGAGTGGCCCAGTGGTAAGAACATCTGCCGTGGATGAGGGATGTCATGGGTTTGAACACAGAGTTATACCAATCACTTATACAAATGGTACTATCAGCTTATATATATATATATATATATATATATATATATATATATATATATATATATATATATATATATATATATATATATTGTAATAAATTTGGAGTATGTGTATTTGACAGCATCCCGTTTTTAAGCAATTCTTAGATTTATTTGTGTGAGTATTTAGTCTTCGGTGCCATGGAAATTACTAGCCCGAAATAGTTAGCCAATTGGTAGAAGCAAACGTCACAGAGCCGAGTGTTAGTGAATTTGAATCATGCTAAGGTCCTTAGTAGTGAATTTAGGTACAAGCCGAATGACCGTCCCTGGGGTAACATAGTCCGTATTGAAATTCACTGGTGTATAAAAGTATTGTGATTGAAAAGGCAGTATTTATGGTTGGAAATCAGCAAATTATAGAATGGAATCAATAAGTTGGAACTTAGTAGGTACCGTTTATGTGTCCATAGTGGAAAATGGGCGTATGTATATCAGCGTGATACGCCGGAAATTCTGTGCATTGACTGGCCTAGGGTCGCGCAGTAAAATATTTCCCAGTTAGTAAGGGGATACTAGTGTAATTTCTATGGCATGACGAGCTGGCGGTACAGAAATCGGATGATAATGAAGAAAAACCATGCAAAGGTGCGGTTAATGGACTTTTGGGCAAGTTTTCTCATCTAGGTCCCCAATTGATTAGAGCAAAGATTATTAAATATAGCAGACACGTCTCTCTTTCCATTTTACAACTCAAGTTGTATGGAAGTCTTTGGAAATTTGGGGAAAACATATGACTTCCAGCGTGACTCGCGCCAGGGTTTGACATCGTTCGGTCAAGTTAATAATAACAATATATATGCGTGTAACAATATATATATATATATATATATATATATATATATATATATATATATATATATATATATATATATATATATATATATATATATTGCATAAGGGTCATGTAGATATTTGTAAATAATTTTGAATTGAAATCATTACTGTAATTATTTTTAAAAATCTCAAGATTAGAATGTCACAGACTGAGACTTTAGAAAAATAATGTTTGTGCCAATAAAGAACCTATTAATATAAAAATTGTAAAACTGGGCTTTTTCTTAAAAAAATAATGCAGCTAAAATGTATTGCATGTTAGTCCAAAAGAAAGTCATTATAATGCAATGAAAAATACATTAAAGTTTCTACATATGCATAGAACATTTTTATGTATTTCAATTTGACCAAGAGTTACCCAACAAACAAGTAATGGATGACTGGTCAGTAGCACATACCAAAATACAATGCAATGGGAGCATATAAATTATTTGACCTTTGTTAGGGAAGTACCTGGCTTGGGAAAAAAGGCTTTTTGCTTTCACTTTTCTTACAGTGACTTCCATTACATTTGAAACATCATTATGATCTGAAGTAAAACAAATGTTATCAAGTTTCCTGATGTTATTAAGTGATACTGCGTTTTAAAAAAGAAAAAGTGCAAGTAAATAACCTGCTATTAAGCTGACTACATAGGTAACAAGATTTTCATTTAAAAATGCAGTCAAAATGTATTGTATTGAAAGAATAGCAGGGTCATTCCAATGCAATTATAAAATCATTTACACGTGCATAGAAACAGGTATACTAATCTCAATTTGGGTGAGAGCTACAAAGCTAACAAATTATCGATGAATGGCCAGTAGAAAATAAAATGCAATGGAAAGGCAAAAATGAAATGATCACTCTTAAGAAAGTATCCAGAATGGGAAAAAAGGTTGTTTGCTTTCCATAATATTCCAGTGAATCTAGAATTGCATCTGGAATTTCAACATGATATGAAAGAAAACAAAAGATTATCAGTTTCCTGATGCAATTAAGTCAGGCTTCTTTTACTATTTTTTCATCAGCATTGCACTACCACCAGGAATATTTTTATGACACACAAGGATTGTGCAACAGCAACATATGGCCTAACTTCAGGATCAAAACTTTGCCACTCTCAAGCATCCAGAATTCATGTAAAAATCTTACAAACCTGATTAATTTGGCTATCAAAATAAAGAGGTCTGGAAGGTCTGGAAGTTGAAGCGGTGCAGGTCTGGAAGGTCTGGAAGTTGAAGCGGTGCAGGTCTGGAAGGTCTGGAAGTTGAAGCGGTGCAGGTCTGGAAGGTCTGGAAGTTGAAGCGGTGCAGGTCTGGAAGGTCTGGAAGTTGAAGCGGTGCAGGTCTGGAAGGTCTGGAAGTTGAAGCGGTGCAGGTCTGGAAGGTCTGGAAGTTGAAGCGGTGCAGGTCTGGAAGGTCTGGAAGTTGAAGCGGTGCAGGTCTGGAAGGTCTGGAAGTTGAAGCGGTGCAGGTCTGGAAGGTCTGGAAGGTCTGGAAGGTCTGGAAGTTGAAGCGGTGCAGGTCTGGAAGGTCTGGAAGTTGAAGCGGTGCAGGTCTGGAAGGTCTGGAAGTTGAAGCGGTGCAGGTCTGGAAGGTCTGGAAGTTGAAGCGGTGCAGGTCTGGAAGGTCTGGAAGTTGAAGCGGTGCAGGTCTGGAAGGTCTGGAAGTTGAAGCGGTGCAGGTCTGGAAGGTCTGGAAGTTGAAGCGGTGCAGGTCTGGAAGGTCTGGAAGTTGAAGCGGTGCAGGTCTGGAAGGTCTGGAAGTTGAAGCGGTGCAGGTCTGGAAGGTCTGGAAGTTGAAGCGGTGCAGGTCTGGAAGGTCTGGAAGTTGAAGCGGTGCAGGTCTGGAAGGTCTGGAAGTTGAAGCGGTGCAGGTCTGGAAGGTCTGGAAGTTGAAGCGGTGCAGGTCTGGAAGGTCTGGAAGTTGAAGCGGTGCAGGTCTGGAAGGTCTGGAAGTTGAAGCGGTGCAGGTCTGGAAGGTCTGGAAGTTGAAGCGGTGCAGGTCTGGAAGGTCTGGAAGTTGAAGCGGTGCAGGTCTGGAAGGTCTGGAAGTTGAAGCGGTGCAGGTCTGGAAGGTCTGGAAGTTGAAGCGGTGCAGGTCTGGAAGGTCTGGAAGTTGAAGCGGTGCAGGTCTGGAAGGTCTGGAAGTTGAAGCGGTGCAGGTCTGGAAGGTCTGGAAGTTGAAGCGGTGCAGGTCTGGAAGGTCTGGAAGTTGAAGCGGTGCAGGTCTGGAAGGTCTGGAAGTTGAAGCGGTGCAGGTCTGGAAGGTCTGGAAGTTGAAGCGGTGCAGGTCTGGAAGGTCTGGAAGTTGAAGCGGTGCAGGTCTGGAAGGTCTGGAAGTTGAAGCGGTGCAGGTCTGGAAGGTCTGGAAGTTGAAGCGGTGCAGGTCTGGAAGGTCTGGAAGTTGAAGCGGTGCAGGTCTGGAAGGTCTGGAAGTTGAAGCGGTGCAGGTCTGGAAGGTCTGGAAGTTGAAGCGGTGCAGGTCTGGAAGGTCTGGAAGTTGAAGCGGTGCAGGTCTGGAAGGTCTGGAAGTTGAAGCGGTGCATGTCTGGAAGGTCTGGAAGTTGAAGCGGTGCAGGTCTGGAAGGTCTGGAAGTTGAAGCGGTGCAGGTCTGGAAGGTCTGGAAGTTGAAGCGGTGCAGGTCTGGAAGGTCTGGAAGTTGAAGCGGTGCAGGTCTGGAGAAATACAAAATGCACAGACAGATGCAAAATCCATAGGAAAACATTTACTTCTCCAATCAAAATGCACAGGACAAATACAAAATGCATAGAACAAATAGAAAATTCACAGGATAAATAAAAAATGCATAAAAAATGCACTGAACAAATTCAAAATACATAGGATAAATATAAAATGCATACAAATGGCACATAACAAATACAAAATGAATAAAACAAACAAAATGCATAGGACAAATACAAAATGCGTACAATATGCACAGAACAAATACAAAATGCATAGGATAAATACAAAATGCATACAAAAGGCAGAGAACAAATACAAAATGCAAAGAACAAACACAAAATGCATAGGACAAATACTAAATGCATAGGAAAAATACAAAACCCAATTAACAATTACAAAATACACAGGACAGGACAAGGACAAGGACGCGTACAAGGAGAAAGAGAGGGACAGGGACAATGACAGGGACAGGGACAAGGACAGGGACAGGCGCAAAGACAGGGACAAAACGCACGCGACGAAGTCAAACGGGCGCGACGAACACATACGGACGCGACGAACACATACCGAAGCGACGAACAAAAATAAACGAGAACAAAATTTGTATATGAATACACACATAACACCTGAATCTGTGTTAGATGTCAAGAAAGAGATTCAAATGCATGTACAAGTAAAACACAAGTAATTATATAGCCATTAGAACTGATCATTACTGAGTAAGCAATCTACTACTATCATGATAATACTTTATATTTTACTGCATTACCTGGTTTAAGTGCATAAATTACAATATACTATATGCATAATCTAAGGAATATATACATGTCTTAATTTAAATTACCTTGATTCAATTGGCATGGATCATCTGATGTTCTTCTGGCTACTGTACTTGTCCTTTAAAAAAAGAATTATAACAAAGTTAATAACCCATACGATTTTTTGTTAGCTAAAGCAAACACTTTTAAAATAAAAACACACAATCTGAAATGATCATACATGTAAATGAAACTCTGGTGAATCTAAATATGTATTTTCTTATACTATTATTAATGGGCATAAATACTTCACTGTATATACAGCTTAGAATCCGCGACGACAAACACTGCTTATCTGCATGGTTTAATTACTGCAGAGTGGATTTCAAATGTATGGTTTATCGTGGGTTTTCCACATGGATCCTTAAATTTCTTCTTCAGATTACAACTCTCATGTTTTAGTTATTTCAATGGTCAAGTACCTTGTGACAGAATTCCAACCGTTTCTTGCACTATCTACTTCTTTTCGAGTCAAAATGCCCATATGGCTTGTGTTCCAGGCACACAAAAATACAAATGAGAAATCTTTGATAGATAACAAAACAATTGAAAGATGCAATAATTATAAAAAATTAAATAATAAGTAATTAATAATAATAATAATCATAATTTCCAAGAATGGGTGTATTTATATGATTTACTGAAAACATTTACTTCTCCACCCAAAATTCACAGGACAAATACAAAATGCTCAGGACAAATATAAAATGCACAGGACAAATACAAAATGCATAGGACAAATACAAAATGCACAGGACAAATACAAAATGCATAGAACAAATACAAAATGCACAGGATAAATAAAAAATGCATACATAATGCACAGAACAAATACAAAATGCATAGAAGAAACACAAAATGCATAGGACAAATACAAAATGCATATAACAAATACAGAATGCATAGGACAAATACAAAACCCAATTGACCATTACAAAAAGCAATGGACAGGACAAGGACAAAGACAGGGACAAGGAGAAAGACAGGGACAAGTACAAGGACAGGAACAAGGACAGGGACAGGGAAAGGCGCAAAGACAGGGACAAAACGTACGCGACGAACACAAACCGACGCGATGAACACAAACGAAGGCGAACGAAATCTGTATATGAATACACACACAACACCTGAATCTGTGTTGGATATGTCAAGAAAAAGATTCAAATGCATGTACAAGTAAAACACATGTAATTATATAGCCATTAGAACTGATCATTACTGAGTAAGCATTCTACCATTATCATGATATTAGGTACATATTTTACTGCATTACCTGGTTTAAGTGCATAAATAACAATATACAATATGCATAATCTAAGGCATATATACATGTCTTAATTGAAATTACCTTGATTCAATTGGCATGGCACTTCTGATGTTATTCTGGCTACTGTACTTGTCCTTTAAAAAATGAATCACAACAAAGTTAATAACCCATACGATTTTTTGTTGGCTAAAGCAAACACTTTTAAAATAAAAACACACAATCTAAAATGATCATACATGTAAATGAAACTCTGGTGAATCTACATACGTATGTATTTATACTATTAATAATGGGCATAAATACTTCACTGTATATACAGCTTATAATCCGCGACGACAAACACTGCTTATCTGCATGGTTTACTCACTGCAGAGTGGATTACAAATGTATGGTTTATGGTGGGTTTTCCACATGGATCCTTAAATTGCTTCTTTAGATTACAACTATCATTTTTAGTTATTCCAATGGCCAAGTACCTTGTGACAGAATTCCAACCTTTTCATGCACTATCTACTTCTTTTCGAGTCAAAATGCCCATATGGCTTGGGTTCCTGGCACACAAAAATACAAATGAGAAAATCTTTGTTAAATAAGAAAACAATTGAAAGACACAATAATAAAAAATAGTTAAATAATAAGTAATTAATAATAATAATAATCATACTTTCCAAGAATGGGTGTATTTATATGATTTACTGAAAACATTTACTTCTCCACCCAAAATGCACAGGACAAATACAAAATGCTCAGGACAAATACAAAATGCTCAGGACAAATACAAAATGCATAGAACAAATACAAAATGCACAGGATAAATAAAAATTGCATACTTAATGCACAGAACAAATACAAAATGCATAGAACAAACAAAATGCATAGGACAAATACAAAATGCATAGGACAAATACAAAACCAAATTGACAATTACAAAATGCAAAGGACAGGACAAGGACAATGACAGGGACAAGGACAGGGACAGGGACAAGGACAGGGAAAGGCGCAAAGACAGGGACAAAACGGACGCGACGAACTCAAACGGACGCGACGAACACAAACGGACGCAACGAACACAAACGAAGGCGAACGAAATCTGTATATGAATAAACACACAACACCTGAATCTGTGTTGGATATGTCAAGAAAGAGATTCAAATGCATGTACAAGTAAAACACATGCAATTATATAGCCAATAGAACTGATCATTACTGAGTAAGCATTCTACCATTATCATGATATTAGGTACATATTTTACTGCATTACCTGGTTTAAGTGCATAAATAACAATATACAATATGCATAATCTAAGGCATATATACATGTCTAAATTGAAATTACCTTGATTCAATTGGCATGGCACATCTGATGTTCTTCTGGCTACTGTACTTATCCTTTGAAAAAAGAATCACAACAAAGTTAATAACCCATACGATTTTTTGTTGGCTAAAGCAAACACTTTTAAAATAAAAACACACAATCTAAAATGATCATACATGTAAATGAAACTCTGGTGAATCTACATACGTATGTATTTATACTATTAATAATGGGCATAAATACTTCACTGTATATACAGCTTATAATCCGCGACGACAAACATTGCTTATCTGCATGGTTTACTCACTGCAGAGTGGATTACAAATGTATGGTTTATCGTGGGTTTTCCACATGGATCCTTAAATTGCTTCTTTAGATTACAACTATCATGTTTTAGTTATTTCAATGGCCAAGTACCTTGTGACAGAATTCCAACCGTTTCTTGCACTATCTACTTCTTTTCGAGTCAAAATGCCCATATGGCTTGGGTTCCTGGCACACAAAAATACAAATGAGAAAATCTTTGTTAAATAAGAAAACAATTGAAAGATGCAATAATAATAAATATTTAAATAATAAGTAATTAATAATAATAATAATCATACTTTACAAGAATGGGTGTATTTATATGATTTACTGAAAACATTTACTTCTCCAATCAAAATGCACTGGACAAATACAAAATGCTCAGGACAAATATAAAATGCATATGACAGGAGAAGGACAAAGACAGGGACAAGGACAGGGACAAGAACAGGGAAAGGCGCAATGACAGGGACAAAACGCACGCGACGAACTCAAACGGACGCGACGAACACAAAACGACGCGACTAACACAAACGAACGCGAACGAAATCTGTATATGAATAAACACACAACACCTGAATCTGTGTTGGATATGTCAAGAAAGAGATTCAAATGTATGTACAAGTAAAACACATGTAATTATATAGCCATTAGAACTGATCATTACTGAGTAATCTTTCTACCATTATCATGATATTAGGTACATATTTTACTGCATTACCTGGTTTAAGTGCATAAATAACAATATACAATATGCATAATCTAAGGCATATATACATGTCTTAATTGAAATTACCTTGATTCAATTGGCATGGCACATCTGATGTGCTTCTGGCTACTGTACTTGTCCTTTAAAAAAAGAATCATAACAAAGTTAATAACCCATACGATTTTTTGTTGGCTAAAGCAAACACTTTTAAAATAAAAACACACAATCTAAAATGATCATACATGTAAATGAAACTCTGGTGAATCTACATACATATGTATTTATACTATTAATAATGGGCATAAATACTTCACTGTATATACAGCTTATAATCCGCGACGACAAACACTGCTTATCTGCATGGTTAACTCACTGCAGAGTGGATTACAAATGTATGGTTTATCGTGGGTTTTCCACATCGATCCTTAAATTGCTTCTTTAGATTACAACTATCATGTTTTAGTTATTTCAATGGCCAAGTACCTTGTGACAGAGTTCCAACCGTTTCTTGCACTATCTACTTCTTTTCGAGTCTAAATGCCCATATGGCTTGGGTTCCTGGCACATAAAAATACAAATGAGAAAATCTTTGTTAAATAAGATAACAATTGAAAGATGCAATAATAATAAATAATTAAATAATAAGTAATTAGTAATAATAATAATCATAATTTCCAAGAATGAGTGTATTTCTATGATTTACTGAAAACGTTTACTTCTCCACCCAAAATGCACAGGACTAATACAAAATGCTCAGGACAAATATAAAATGCACAGGACAAATACAAAATGCATATGACAGGACAAAGACAAAGTGAGGGACAAGGACAGGGACAAGAACAGGGAAAGGCGCAAAGACAGGGACAAAACGCATGCGACGAACTCAAACGGACGCGACGAACACAAACGGACGCGACGAACAAAAACGGACGTGACGAACACAAAACGACGCGACTAACACAAACGAACGCGAACGAAATCTGTATATGAATACACACACAACACCTGAATCTGTGTTGGATATGTCAAGAAAGAGATTCAAATGCACGTACAAGTAAAACACATGTAATTATATAGCCATTAGAACTGATCATTACTGAGTAAACAATCTACCATTATCATGATTTTAGTTAAATATTTTACTGCATTACCTGGTTTAAGTGCATAAATAACAATATACAATATGCATAATCTAAGGCATATATACATGTCTTAATTGAAATTACCTTGATTCAATTGGCATGGATCAACTGATGTTGTTCTGGCTACTGTACCGTATATGTCCTTTAAAAAAAGAATTATAACAAAGTTAATAACCCATACAATGTTTTGTTAGCTAAAGCAAACACTTTTAAAATAAAACCACACAATCTAAAATGATCATACATGTAAATGAAACTTTTACATATGTATGTATTTATACTATAAATAATGGGCATAAATACTTCAATGTATATACAGCTTAGAATCCGCGACGACAAACACTGCTTATCTGCATGGTTTACTCACTGCAGAGTGGATTACAAATGTATGGTTTATCGTAGGTTTTCCACATGGATCCTTAAATTGCTTCTTTAGATTACAACTCTCATGTTTTAGTTATTCCAATGGCCAAGTACCTTGTGACAGAATTCCAACCTTTTCATGCACTATCTACTTCTTTTCGAGTCAAAATGCCCATATGGCTTGGGTTCCTGGCACACAAAAATACAAATGAGAAAATCTTTGTTAAATAAGAAAACAATTGAAAGACACAATAATAAAAAATAGTTAAATAATAAGTAATTAATAATAATAATAATCATACTTTCCAAGAATGGGTGTATTTATATGATTTACTGAAAACATTTACTTCTCCACCCAAAATGCACAGGACAAATACAAAATGCTCAGGACAAATACAAAATGCTCAGGACAAATACAAAATGCATAGAACAAATACAAAATGCACAGGATAAATAAAAATTGCATACTTAATGCACAGAACAAATACAAAATGCATAGAACAAACAAAATGCATAGGACAAATACAAAATGCATAGGACAAATACAAAACCAAATTGACAATTACAAAATGCAAAGGACAGGACAAGGACAATGACAGGAACAAGGACAGGGACAGGAACAAGGACAGGGAAAGGCGCAAAGACAGGGACAAAACGGACGCGACGAACTCAAACGGACGCGACGAACACAAACGGACGCGACGAACACAAACGAAGGCGAACGAAATCTGTATATGAATAAACACACAACACCTGAATCTGTGTTGGATATGTCAAGAAAGAGATTCAAATGCATGTACAAGTAAAACACATGCAATTATATAGCCAATAGAACTGATCATTACTGAGTAAGCATTCTACCATTATCATGATATTAGGTACATATTTTACTGCATTACCTGGTTTAAGTGCATAAATAACAATATACAATATGCATAATCTAAGGCATATATACATGTCTAAATTGAAATTACCTTGATTCAATTGGCATGGCACATCTGATGTTCTTCTGGCTACTGTACTTATCCTTTGAAAAAAGAATCACAACAAAGTTAATAACCCATACGATTTTTTGTTGGCTAAAGCAAACACTTTTAAAATAAAAACACACAATCTAAAATGATCATACATGTAAATGAAACTCTGGTGAATCTACATACGTATGTATTTATACTATTAATAATGGGCATAAATACTTCACTGTATATACAGCTTATAATCCGCGACGACAAACATTGCTTATCTGCATGGTTTACTCACTGCAGAGTGGATTACAAATGTATGGTTTATCGTGGGTTTTCCACATGGATCCTTAAATTGCTTCTTTAGATTACAACTATCATGTTTTAGTTATTTCAATGGCCAAGTACCTTGTGACAGAATTCCAACCGTTTCTTGCACTATCTACTTCTTTTCGAGTCAAAATGTCCATATGGCTAGGGTTCCTGGCACACAAAAATACAAATGAGAAAATCTTTGTTAAATAAGAAAACAATTGAAAGATGCAATAATAATAAATATTTAAATAATAAGTAATTAATAATAATAATAATCATAATTTCCAAAAATGGGTGTATTTATATGATTTACTGAAAACATTTACTTTTCCAATCAAAATGCACTGGACAAATACAAAATGCTCAGGACAAATACAAAATGCATATGACAGGAGAAGGACAAAGACAGGGACAAGGACAGGGACAAGAACAGGGAAAGGCGCAAAGACAGGGACAAAACGCACGCGACGAACTCAAACGGACGCGTCGAACACAAAACGACGCGACGAACACAAACGAACGCGAACGAAATTTGTATATGAATACACACACAACACCTGAATCTGTGTTGGATGTCAAGAAAGAGATTCAAATGTATGTACAAGTAAAACATGTAATTATATAGCCATTAGAACTAATCATTACTGAGTAAACAATCTACCATTATCATGATTTTAGTTAAATATTTTACTGCATTACCTGGTTTAAGTGCATAAATAACAATATACAATATGCATAATCTAAGGCATATATACATGTCTTAATTGAAATTACCTTGATTCAATTGGCATGGATCATCTAATGTTCTTCTGGCTACTGCACATGTCCTTTAAAAAAGAATTATAACAAAGTTAATAACCCATACGATTTTTTGTGAGCTAAAGCAAACACTTTTAAAATAAAAACACACAATCTAAAATGATCATACATGTAAATGAAACTTCTACATATGTATGTATTTATGCTATAAATAATGGGCATAAATACTTCAATGTATATACAGCTTAGAATCCGCGACGACAAACACTGCTTATCTGCATGGTTTACTCACTGCAGAGTGGATTAAAAATGTATGGCTTATCGTAGGTTTTCCACATGGATCCTTAAATTGCTTCTTTAGATTACAACTCTCATGTTTTAGTTATTTCAATGGCCAAGTACCTTGTGACAGAATTCCAACCGTTTCTTGCACTATCTACTTCTTTTCGAGTCCAAATGTCCATATGGCTAGGGTTACTGGCACACAAAAATACAAATAAGAAAATCTTTGATAGATAAGAAAACAATTGAAAGATGCAATAATAATAAATAATTAAATAATAAGTAATTAATAATAATAATAATCATAATTTTCAAGAATGGGTGTATTTATATGATTTACTGAAAACATTTACTTCTCCACCCAAAATGCACAAGACTAATACAAAATGCTCAGGACAAATACAAAACGCTTAGGACAAATACAAAATGCATAGAACAAATACAAAATGCACAGGAAAAATAAAAAATGCATACATAATGCACAGAACAAATACAAAATGCATTGAACAAACACAAAATGCATAGGACAAATACAAAATGCATTAAACAAATTCAAATGCATAGGACAAATACAAAACCCAATTTACAATAACAAAATGCAAAGTACATTACAAGGAGAAAGACAGGGACAAGGACAAAGACAGGGACAAGGACAAGGACAAGGACAGGGACAGGGTCAAGGACAGGGACAGGGACAAGGACAGGGAAAGGCGCAAAGACAGGGACAAAACGGACGCTACGAACTGAAACGGACATGACGAACACAAACGGACGCGACGAACACAAACGAAGTCGAACGAAATCTGAACATGAATAAACACACAACACCTGAATCTGTGTTGGATATGTCAAGAAAGAGATTCAAATGCATGTCCAAGTAAAACACATGTAATTATATAGCCATTAGAACTGATCATTACTGAGTAATCTTTCTACCATTATCATGATATTAGTTACATATTTTACTGCATTACCTGGTTTAAGTGCATAAATAACAATGTACAATATGCATAATCTAAGGCATATATACATGTCTTAATTGAAATTACCTTGATTCAATTGGCATGGCACATATGATGTTCTTCTGGCTACTGTACTTGTCCTTTAAAAAAAGAATCATAACAAAGTTAATAACCCATACGATTTTTTGTTGGCTAAAGCAAACACTTTTAAAATAAAAACACAATATAAAATGATCATACATGTAAATGAAACTCTGGTGAATCTACATACGTATGTATTTATACTATTAATAATGGGCATAAATACTTCACTGTATATACAGCTTATAATCCGCGACGACAAACACTGCTTATCTGCATGGTTAACTCACTGCAGAGTGGATTACAAATGTATGGTTTATCGTGGGTTTTCCACATCGATCCTTAAATTGCTTCTTTAGATTACAACTATCATGTTTGAGTTATTTAAATGGCCAAGTACCTTGTGACAGAGTTAAAACCGTTTCTTGCACTATCTACTTCTTTTCGAGTCTAAATGCCCATATGGCTTGGGTTCCTGGCACATAAAAATACAAATGAGAAAATCTTTGTTAAATAAGATAACAATTGAAAGATGCAATAATAATGATTAATTAAATAATAAGTAATTAGTAATAATAATAATCATAATTTCCAAGAATGAGTGTATTTATATAATTTACTGATAACATTTACTTCTCCACCCAAAATGCACAGGACTAATACAAAATGCTCAGGACAAATATAAAATGCACAGGACAAATACAAAATGCACAGGACAAATACAAAATGCATATGACAGGACAAGGACAAAGAGAGGGACAAGGACAGGGACAAGAACAGGGAAAGGCGCAAAGACAGGGACAAAATGCACGCGACGAACTCAAACGGACGCGACGAACACAAACGGACGCGACGAACAAAAACGGACGTGACGAACACAAAACGACGCGACTAACACAAACGAAGGCGAACGAAATTTGTATATCAATACACACTCAACACCTGAATCTGTGTTGGATATGTCAAGAAAGAGATTCAAATGCACGTACAAGTAAAACACATGTAATTATATAGCCATTAGAACTGATCATTACTGAGTAAACAATCTACCATTATCATGATATTAGTTAAATATTTTACTGCATTACCTGGTTTAAGTGCATAAATTACAATATACAATATGCATCATCTAAGGCATATATACATGTCTTAATTGAAATTACCTTGATTCAATTGGCATGGATCAAATGATGTTCTTCTGGCTACTGTACATGTAATTTAAAAAAAGAATTATAACAAAGTTAATAACCCATACGATGTTTTGTTAGCTAAAGCAAACACTTTTAAAATAAAAACACACAATCTAAAATGATCATACATGTAAATGAAACTTCTACATATGTATGTATTTATACTATAAATAATGGGCATAAATACTTCAATGTATATACAGCTTGGAATCCGCGACGACAAACTGTGCTTATCTGCATGGTTTACTCACTGCAGAGTGGATTACAAATGTATGGTTTATCGTAGGTTTTCCACATGGATCCTTAAATTGCTTCTTTAGATTACAACTCTCATGTTTTAGTTATTTCAATGGCCAAGTACCTTGTGACAGAATTCCAACCGTTTCTTGCACTATCTACTTCTTTTCGAGTCAAAATGTCCATATGGCTTGGGTTCCTGGCACACAAAAATACAAATGAGAAAATCTTTGATAGATAAGAAAACAATTGAAAGATGCAATAATAATAAATAATTAAATAATAAGTAATTAATAATAATAATAATAATAATAATAATTTTCAAGAATGGGTGTATTTATATGATTTACTGAAAACATTTACTTCTCCACCCAAAATGCACAGGACAAATACAAAATGCTCAGGACAAATACAAAATGCATATGACAGGACAAGGACAAAGACAGGGACAAGGACAGGGACAAGGACAGGGAAAGGCGTAAAGACAGAGACAAAAGGCAAACGACGAACTCAAACGGACGCGACGAACACAAACGGACGCAACGAACAAAAACGGACGCGACGAACACAAAACGACGCGACGAACACAAACGAAGGCGAACGAAATCTGTATATGAATATACACACAACACCTGAATCTGTGTTGGATATGTCACGAAAGAGATTCAAATGCATGTACAAGTAAATCACATGTAATTATATAGCCATTAGAACTGATCATTACTAAGTAAGCATTATACCATTATCATGATATTAGGTACATATTTTACTGCATTGCCTGGTTTAAGTGCATAAATAACAATATACAATATGCATAATCTAAGGCATATATACATGTCTTAATTGAAATTACCTTGATTCAATTGGCATGGCACATCTAACGTTCTTCTGGCTACTGTACTTGTCCTTTAAAAAAAGAATTATAACAAAGTTAATAACCCATACGATTTTTTGTTGGCTAAAGCAAACACTTTTAAAATAAAAACACACAATCTAAAATGATCATACATGTAAATGAAACTTCTACATATGTATGCATTTATACTATAAATAATGGGCATAAATACTTCAATGTATATACAGCTTAGAATCCGCGACGACAAACACTGCTTATCTGCATGGTTTACTCACTGCAGAGTGGATTACAAATGTATGGTTTATCGTGGGTTTTCCACATGGATCCTTAAATTGCTTCTTTAGATTACAACTATCATGTTTTAGTTATTTCAATGGCCAAGTACCTTGTGACAGAATTCCAACCGTTTCTTGCACTATCTACTTCTTTTCGAGTCTAAATGCCCATATGGCTTGGGTTCCTGGCACACAAAAATACAAATGAGAAAATCTTTGATAGATAAGAAAACAATTGAAAGATGCAATAATAATAAATAATTAAATAATAAGAAATTAATAATAATAATAATCATAATTCCCAAGAATGGGTGTATTAATATGATTTACTGAAAACATTTACTTCTCCACCCAAAATGCACAGGACAAATACAAAATGCTCAGGACAAATAAAAAATGCACAGGACAAATACAAAATGCATAGGACAAATTCAAAATGCACAGGACAAGTACAAAATGCATAGAACAAATACAAAATGCACAGGATAAATAAAAAATCTATACATAATGCACAGAACAAATACAAAATGCATAGAACAAACACAAAATGCATAGGACAAATACAAAATGCATTAAACAAATACAAAATGCATAGGACAAATACAAAACCCAATTGACAATAACAAAATGCAAAGGACAGGACAAGGACAAAGACAGGGACAAGGACAAAGACAGGGACAAGGACAAAGACAGGGACAAGGACAAGGATAAGGACAGGGACAAGGACAGGGACAGGGACAAGGACAGCGAAAGGCGCAAAGAAAGGGACAAAACGGACGCGACGAACTCAAACGGACGGGACGAACACAAACGTACGCGACAAACACAAACGAAGGCGAACGAAATCTGTATATGAATACACACACAACACCTGAATCTGTGTTGGATATATCAAGAAAGAGATTCAAATGCATGTACAAGGAAAACACATGTAATTATATAGCCATTAGAACTGATCATTACTGCGTAAGAAAACTACCATTATCATGATATTAGGTACATATTTTACTGCATTACCTGGTTCAAGTGCATAAATTACAATATACAATATGCATAATCTAAGGCATATATACATGTCTTAATTGAAATTACCTTGATTCAATTGGCATGGATCAACTGATGTTCTTCTGGCTACTGTACATTTCCTTTTGAAAAAGAATTATAACAAAGTTAATAACCCATACGATGTTTTGTTAGCTAAAGCAAACACTTTTAAAATAAAAACACACAATCTAAAATGATGATACATGTAAATGAAACTTCTACATATGTATGTATTTATACCATAAATAATGGGCATAAATACTTCAATGTATATACAGCTTAGAATCCGCGACGACAAACACTGCTTATCTGCATCGTTTACTCACTGCAGAGTGGATAACAAATGTATGGTATATCGTAGGTTTTCCACATGGATCCTTAAATTGCTTCTTTAGATTACAACTCTCATGTTTTAGTTATTTCAATAGCCAAGTACCTTGTGACAGAATTCCAACCGTTTCTTGCACTATCTACTTCTTTTCGAGTCAAAATGTCCATATGGCTTGGGTTCCTGGCACACAAAAATACAAATAAGAAAATCTTTGATAGATAAGAAAACAATTGAAAGATGCAATAATAATAAATAATAAGTAATTAATAACAATAATAATCATAATTTTCAAGAATGGGTGTATTTATATGATTTGCTGAAAACATTTACTTCTCCACCCAAAATGCACAGGACAAATACAAAATGCTCAGGACAAACACAAAATGCATATGACGGAACAAGGACAAAGACAGGGACAAGGACAGGGACAAGGACAGGGTAAGGCGTAAAGACAGGGACAAAACGCAAACGACGAACTCAAACGGACGCGACGAACACAAACGGACGCGACGAAGAAAAACGGACGCGACGAACACAAAAGGACGCGACGAACACAAACGAAGGCGAACGAAATCTGTATATGAATACACACACAACACCTGAAACTGTGTTGGATATGTCACGAAAGAGATTCAAATGCATGTACAAGTAAATCACATGTAATTATATAACCATTGGAACTGATCATTACTGAGAAAGCATTATACCATTATCATGATATTAGGTACATATTTTACTGCATTACCTGGTTTAAGTGCATACATAACAATATACAATATGCATAATCTAAGGCATATATACATGTCTTAATTGAAATTACCTTGATTCAATTGGCATGGCTCATCTTATGTTCTTCTAGCTACTGTACTTGTAATTTAAAAAAAGAATCATAACAAAGTTAATAACCCATACGATTTTTTGTTGGCTAAAGCAAACACTTTTAAAATAAAAACACACAATCTAAAATGATCATACATGTAAATGAAACTCTGGTGAATCTTCATAAGTATGTATTTATACTATAAATAATGGGCATAAATACTTCACTGTATAAACAGCTTATAATCCGCCACGACAAACACTGCTTATCTGCATGGTTTAATCACTGCAGAATAGATTACAAATGAATGGTTTATCGTGGGTTTTCCACATGGATCCTTAAATTACTTCTTTAGATTACAACTATCATGTTTCAGTTATTTCAATGGCCACGTACCTTGTGACAGAATTCCAACCGTTTCTTGCACTATCTACTTCTTTTCGAGTCAAAATGCCCATATGGCTTGGGTTCCTGGCACACAAAAAAACAAATGAGAAAATCATTGTTAAATAAGAAAAAAAATTGAAAGATACAATAATAACAAATAATTAAATAATAAGTAATTAATAACAATAATAATCATAATCTCCAGGAATGGGTGTATTTATATGATTTACTGAAAACTTTTACTTCTCCACCCAAAATGCTCAGGACAAATAAAAAATGCACAGGACAAATAAAAAATGCACAGGACAAATACAAAATGCATAGGACAAATATAAAATGCACAGGACAAATACAAAATGCATAGAACAAATACAAAATGCACAGGATAAATAAAAAATCTATACATAATGCACAGAACAAATACAAAATGCATAGAACAAACACAAAATGCATAGGACAAATACAAAATGCATTAAACAAATACAAAATGCATAGGACAAATACAAAACCCAATTGACAATAACAAAATGCAAAGGACAGGACAAGGACAAAGACAGGGACAAGGACAAAAACAGGGACAAGGACAAGGACAGGGACAGGGACAGGGACAAGGACAGGGAAAGGCACAAAGAAAGGGACAAAACGGACGCGACGAACACAAACGGACGCGACGAACACAAACGGACGCGACGAACAAAAACGAAGTCGAACGAAATCTGTATATCAATAAACACACAACACCTGAATCTGTGTTGAATATGTCAAGAAAGAGATTCAAATGCATGTACAGGTAAATCACATGTAATTAGATAGCCATTAGAACTGATCATTACTGAGTAAGCTGTCTACCATTATCATGATATTAGGTACATATTTTACTGCATTACCTGGTTTAAGTGCATAAATAACAATATACAATATTCATAATCTAAGGCATATATACATGTCTTAATTGAAATTACCTTGATTCAATTGGCATGGCTCATCTGATGTTCTTCTGGCTACTGTACTTGTCCTTTAAAAAAAGAATCATAAGAAAGTTAATAACCCATACGATTTTTTGTGAGCTAAAGCAAACACTTTTAAAATAAAAACACACAATCTAAAATGATCAAACATGTAAATGAAACTCTGGTGAATCTACATACGTATGTATTTATACTATAAATAATGGACATAAATACTTCACTGCATAAACAGCTTATAATCCGCGACGACAAACACTGCTTATCTGCAGGGTTTACTCACTGCAGAGTAGATTACAAATGAATGGTTTATCGTCGGTTTTCCACATGGATCCTTAAATTGCTTCTTTAGATTACAACTATCATGTTTTAGTTATTTCACTGGCCAAGTACCTTGTAACAGAATTCCAACCGTTTATTGCACTATCTACTTCTTTTCGAGTCAAAATGCCCATATGGCTTGGGTTCCTGGAACACAAAAATACAAATGAGAAAATCTTTGTTAAATAAGAAAACAATTGAAATATACAATAATAATAAATAATTAAATAATAAGTAATTAATAACAATAATAATCATAATTTCCAAGAATGAGTTTATTTATATGATTTACTGAAAACATTTACTTCTCCACCCAAAATGCACAGGACAAATACAAAATGCTCAGGACAAATAAAAAATGCACAGGACAAATACAAAATGCATAGGACAAATACAAAATGCACAGGACAAATACAAAATGCATAGAACAAATACAAAATGCACAAGATAAATAAAAAATGCATACATAATGCACAGAACAAATACAAAATGCATAGGACAAATACAAAATGCATTAAACAAATACAAAATGCATAGGACAAATAGAAAACCCAATTGACAATAACAAAATGCAAAGGATAGGACAAGGACAAAGACAGGGACAAGGACAAAGACAGAGAAAAGGATAAGGACAAGGACAGGGACAAGGACAGGGACAGGGACAAGGACAGGGAAAGGCGCAAAGACAGGGACAACACGGACGCGACGAAGTCAAACGGACGCGACGAACACAAACGGACGCGACGAACACAAACGAAGGCGAACGAAATCTGTATATCAATAAACACACAACACCTGAATCTGTGTTGGATATGTCAAGAAAGAGAATCAAATGAATGTACAAGTAAAACACATGTAATTATATAGCCATTAGAACTGATCATTACTGAGTAAGCTTTCTACCATTATCATGATATTAGGTACATATTTTACTGCATTACCTGGTTTAAGTGCATAAATAACAATATACAATATGCATAATCTAAGGCATATATACATGTCTTAATTGAAATTACCTTGATTCAATTGGCATGGCACATCTGATGTTCTTCTGGCTACTGTACTTGTCCTTTAAAAAAAGAATCATAACAAAGTTAATAACCCATACGATTTTTTGTTGGCTAAAGCAAACACTTTTAAAATAAAAACACACAATCTAAAATGATCATACATGTAAATGAAACTCTGGTGAATCTACATACGTATGTATTTATACTATTAATAATGGGCATAAATCCTTCACTGTATTTACAGCTTATTCCGCGACGACAAACACTGCTTCTCTGCATGGTTTACTCACTGCAGAGTGGATTACAAATGTATCGTTTATCGTGGGTTTTCCACATGGATCCTTAAATTGCTTCTTTAGATTACAACTATCAGGTTTTAGTTATTTCAATGGCCAAGTACCTTGTGACAGAATTCCAACCGTTTCTTGCACTATCTACTTCTTTTCGAGTCTAAATGCCCATATGGCTTGGGTTCCTGGCACACAAAAATACAAATGAGAAAATCTTTGATAGATAAGAAAACAATTGAAAGATGCAATAATAATAAATAATTAAATAATAAGTAATTAATAATAATAATAATCATAATTTCCAAGAATGGGTGTATTTATATGATTTACTGAAAACATTTACTTCTCCACCCAAAATGCACAGGACAAATACAAAATGCTCAGGACAAATACAAAATGCATATGACAGGAGAAGGACAAAGACAGGGACAAGGACAGGGACAAGGACAGGGAAAGGCGTAAAGACAGGGAAAAACGCACGCGACGAACTCAAACGGACGCGACGAACAAAAACGGACGCGACGAACACAAAATGAAGCGAGGAACACAAACGAAGGCGAACGAAATCTGTATATGAATACACACACAACACCTGAATCTGTGTTGGATATGTCACGAAAGAGATTCAAATGCATGTACAGGTAAATCACATGTAATTATATAGCCATTAGAACTGATCATTACTGAGTAAGCATTATACCATTATCATGATATTAGGTAAATATTTTACTGCATTATCTGGTTTAAGTGTATAAATAACAATATACAATATGCATAATCTAATGCATATATACATGTCTTAATTGAAATTACCTTGATTCAATTGGCATGGATCATATGATGTTCTTCTGGCTACTGCACATGTCCTTTAAAAAAATAATTATAACAAAGTTAATAACCCATACGATTTTTTGTGAGCTAAAGCAAACACTTTTAAAATAAAAACACACAATCTAAAATGATCATACATGTAAATGAAACTTCTACATATGTATGTATTTATACTATAAATAATGGGCATAAATACTTCAATGTATATACAGCTTAGAATCCGCGACGACAAACACTGCTTATCTGCATGGTTTACTCACTGCAGAGTGGATTACAAATGTATGGTTTATCGTGGGTTTTCCACATGGATCCTTAAATTGCTTCTTTAGATTACAACTATCATGTTTTAGTTATTTCAATGGCCAAG
Source organism: Unio pictorum (assembly GCA_030141615.1). Taxonomy (NCBI): domain Eukaryota; kingdom Metazoa; phylum Mollusca; class Bivalvia; order Unionida; family Unionidae; genus Unio; species Unio pictorum. The sequence continues at coordinate 6,186,699 of JARLTB010000442.1, forward strand.
TACCTTGTGACAGAATTCCAACCGTTTCTTGAACTATCTACTTCTTTTCGTCTAAATGCCCATATGGCTTGGGTTCCTGGCACACAAAAATACAAATGAGAAAATCTTTGATAGATAAGAAAACAATTGAAAGATGCAATAATAATAAATAATTAAATAATAAGAAATTAATAATAATAATAATCATAATTTTGAAGAATGGGTGTATTTATATGATTTACTGAAAAAATTTACTTCTCCACCCAAAATGCACAGGACAAATACAAAATGCTCAGGACAAATACAAAATGCATATGACAGGACAAGGACAAAGACAGGGACAAGGACAGGGACAAGGACAGGGAAAGGCGTAAAGACAGGGACAAAACGCACGCGACGAACTCAAACGGACGCGACGAACACAAACGGACGCGACGAACAAAAACGGAAACGACGAACACAAAATGACGCGAGGAACACAAACGAAGGCGAACGAAATCTGTATATGAATACACACACAACACCTGAATCTGTGTTGGATATGTCACGAAAGAGATTCAAATGCATGTACAAGTAAATCACATGTAATTAGATAGCCATTAGAACTGATCATTACTGAGTAAGCATTATACCATTATCATGATATTAGATAAATATTTTACTGCATTACCTGGTTTAAGTGCATAAATTACAATATACAATATGCATAATCTAATGCATATATACATGTTTTAATTGAAATTACCTTGATTCAATTGGCATGGATCATCTGATGTTCTTCTGGCTACTGCACATGTCCTTTAAAAAAAGAATTATAACAAAGTTAATAACCCATACGATTTTTTGTGAGCTAAAGCAAACACTTTTAAAATAAAAACACACAATCTAAAATGATCATACATGTAAATGAAACTTCTACATATGTATGTATTTATACCATAAATAATGGGCATAAATACTTCAATGTATATACAGCTTAGAATCCGCGACGACAAACACTGCTTATCTGCATCGTTTACTCACTGCAGAGTGGATTAAAAATGTATGGTTTATCGTAGGTTTTCCACATGGATCCTTAAATTGCTTCTTTAGATTACAACTCTCATGTTTTAGTTATTTCAATGGCCAAGTACCTTGTGACAGAATTCCTACCGTTTCTTGCACTATGTACTTCTTTTCGAGTCTAAATGTCCATCTAGCTTGGGTTCCTGGCACACAAAAATAGAAATGAGAATATCTTTGATAGATGAGAAAACAATTGAAAGATGCAATAATAATAAATAATTAAATAATAAGTAATTAATAATAATAATAATAATAATTTTCAAGAATGGGTGTATTTATATGATTTACTGAAAACATTTACTTCCCCACCCAAAATGCACAGGACAAATACAAAATGCTCAGGACAAATAAAAAATGCACAGGACAAATACAAAATGCATAGGACAAATTCAAAATGCACAGGACAAATACAAAATGCATAGAACAAATACAAAATGCACAGGATAAATAAAAAATGCATGCATAATGCCTAGATCAAATACAAAATGCATAGAACAAACACAAAATGCATAGGACAAATACAAAATGCATTAAACAAATACAAAATGCATAGGACAAATACAAAACCCAATTGACAATAACAAAATGCAAAGGACAGGACAAGGACAAAGACAGGGACAAGGACAAAGACAGGGACAAGGACAAGGATAAGGACAGAGACAAGGACAGGGACAGGGACAAGGACAGGGAAAGGCGCAAAGAAAGGGACAAAACGGACGCGACGAACTGAAACGGACGCGACGAACACAAACGTACGCGACAAACACAAACGAAGGCGAACGAAATCTGTATATGAATACACACACAACACCTGAATCTGTGTTGGATATGTCAAGAAAGAGATTCCTATGCATGTACAAGTAAAACACATGTAATTATATAGCCATTAGAACTGATCATTACTGAGTAAGAAATCTACCATTATCATGATATTAGGTACATATTTTACTGCATTACCTGGTTTAAGTGCATAAATAACAATATACAATATGCATAATCTAACGCATATCTACATGTATTAATTGAAATTACCTTGATTCAATTGGTATGGATCAACTGATGTTCTTCTGGCTGCTATACTTGTCCTTTAAAAAAAGAATTATAACAAAGTTAATAACCCATACGATTTTCTGTTGGCTAAAGCAAACACTTTTAAAATAAAAAACACACAATCTAAAATGATCATACATGTAAATGAAACTCTGGTGAATCTACATACGTATATATTTATACTATTAATAATGGGCATAAATGCTTCACTGTATATTCAGCTTATAATCCGCGACGACAAACACTGCTTATCTGCATGGTTTACTCAATGCAGAGTGTATTACAAATGTATGGTTTATCGTGGGTTTTCCACATGGATCCTTAAATTGCTTCTTTAGATTACAACTATCATGTTTTAGTTATTTCAATGGCCAAGTACCTTGTGACAGAATTCCAACCGTTTCTTGCACTATCTACTTCTTTTCGAGTCTAAATGACCATATGGCTTGGGTTCCTGGCACACAAAAATACAAATGAGAAAATCTTTGTTAAATAAGATAACAATTGAAAGATGCAATAATAATAAATAATTAAATAATAAGTAATTAGTAATAATAATAATCATAATTTCCAAGAATGAGTGTATTTATATGATTTACTGAAAACATTTACTTCTCCACCCAAAATGCACAGGACTAATACAAAATGCTCAGGACAAATATAAAATGCACAGGACAAATACAAAATGCATAGGACAAATTCAAAATGCACAGGAGAAATACAAAATGCTCAGGACAAATATAAAATGCACAGGACAAATACAAAATGCATATGACAGGACAAGGACAAAGAGAGGGACAAGGACAGGGACAAGAACAGGGAAAGGCGCAAAGACAGGGACAAAACGCACGCGACGAACTCAAACGGACGCGACGAACGCAAACGGACGCGACGAACAAAAACGGACGTGACGAACACAAAACGACACGACTAACACAAACGAACATGAACGAAATCTGTATATGAATACACACACAACACCTGAATCTGTGTTGGATATGTCAAGAAAGAGATTCAAATGCACGTACAAGTAAAACACATGTAATTATATAGCCATTAGAACTGATCATTACTGAGTAAACAATCTACCATTATAATGATATTAGTTACATATTTTACTGCATTACCTGGTTTAAGTGCATAAATTACAATATAGAATATGCAAAATCTAAGGCATATATACATGTCTTAATTGAAATTACCTTGATTCAATTGGCATGGCTCATCTAATGTTCTTCTGGCTACTGTACTTGTCCTTTAAAAAAAGAATCATAACAAAGTTAATAACCCATACGATTTTTTGTTGGCTAAAGCAAACACTTTTAAAATAAAAACACACAATCTAAAATGATCATACATGTAAATGAAACTCTGGTGAATCTACATACGTATGTATTTATACTATTAATAATGGGCATAAATACTTCACTGTATATACAGCTTATAATCCGCCACGACAAACACTGCTTATCTGCATGGTTTACTCACTGCAGAGTAGATTACAAATGAATGGTTTATCGTGGGTTTTCCACATGGATCCTTAAATTGCTTCTTTAGATTACAACTATCATGTTTCAGTTATTTCAATGGCCAAGTACCTTGTGACAGAATTCCAACCGTTTCTTGCACTATCTACTTCTTTTCGAGTCAAAATGCCCATATGGCTTGGGTTCCTGGCAAACAAAAAAACAAATGAGAAAATCATTGTTAAATAAGAAAAAAATTGAAAGATACAATAATAACAAATAATTAAATAATAAGTAATTAATAACAATAATAATCATAATCTCCAGGAATGGGTGTATTTATATGATTTACTGAAAACATTTACTTCTCCACCCAAAATGCACAGGACAAATACAAAATGCTCAGGAGAAATAAAAAATGCACAGGACAAATACAAAATGCATAGGACAAATACAAAATGCACAGGACAAATACAAAATGCATAGAACAAATACAAAATGCACAGGATAAATAAAAAATGCATACATAATGCACAGAACAAATACAAAATGCATAGAACAAACACAAAATGCATAGGACAAATACAAAATGCATTAAACAAATACAAAATGCATAGGACAAATACAAAACCCAATTGACAATAACAAAATGCAAAGGACAGGACAAGGACAAAGACAGGGACAAGGACAAAAACAGGGACAAGGACAAGGACAGGGACAGGGACAGGGACAAGGACAGGGAAAGGCACAAAGAAAGGGACAAAACGGACGCAACGAACACAAACGGACGCGACGAACACAAACAAAGTCGAACGAAATCTGTATATCAATAAACACACAACACCTGAATCTGTGTTGAATATGTCAAGAAAGAGATTCAAATGCATGTACAAGTAAAACACATGTAATTAGATAGCCATTACAACTGATCATTACTGACTAAGCTTTCTACCATTATCATGATATTAGGTACATATTTTACTGCATTACCTGGTTTACGTGCATAAATAACAATATACAATATGCATAATCTAAGGCATATATACATGTATTAATTGAAATTACCTTGATTCAATTGACATGGCACATCTGGTGTTCTTCTGGCTACTGTACTTATCCTTTAAAAAAAGAATCATAACAAAGTTAATAACCCATACGATTTTTAGTTGGCTAAAGCAAACACTTTTAAAATAAAAACACACAATCTAAAATGATCATACATGTAAATGAAACTCTGGTGAATCTACATACATATGTATTTATACTATTAATAATGGGCATAAATACTTCAATGTATTTACAGCTTAGAATCCGCGACGACAAACACTGCTTATCTGCATGGTTTACTCACTGCAGAGTGGATTACAAATGTATGGTTTATCGTAGGTTTTCCACATGGATCCTTAAATTGCTTCTTTAGATTACAACTATCATGTTTTACTTATTTCAATGGCCAAGTACCTTGTGACAGAATTCCAACCGTTTCTTGCACTATCTACTTCTTTTCGAGTCAAAATGTCCATATGGCTTGGGTTCCTGGCACACAAAAATACAAATAAGAAAATCTTTGATAGATAAGAAAACAATTGAAAGATGCAATAATAATAAATAATAAGTAATTAATAATAATAATAATCATAATTTTCAAGAATGGGTGTATTTATATGATTTACTGAAAACATTTACTTCTCCACCCAAAATGCACAGGACAAAGACAACATGCTCAGGACAAATACAAAATGCATATGACAGGACAAGGACAAAGACAGGGACAAGGACAGGGACAAGGACAGGGAAAGGCGTAAAGACAGGGACAAAACGCAAACGACGAACTCAAACGGACGCGACGAACACAAACGGACGCGACGAACAAAAACGAAGGCGAACGAAATCTGTATATGAATACACACACAACACCTGAAACTGTGTCGGATATGTCACGAAAGAGATTCAAATGCATGTACAAGTAAATCACATGTAATTATATAGCCATTAGAACTGATCATTACTGAGTAAGCATTATACCATTATCATGATATTAGGTACATATTTTACTGCATTACCTGGTTTAAGTGCATAAATAACAATATACAATATGCATAATCTAAGGCATATATACACGTCTTTATTGAAATTACCTTGATTCAATTGGCATGGCTCATCTAATGTTCTTCTGGCTACTGTACTTGTCCTTTAAAAAAAGAATCATAACAAAGTTAATAACCCATACGGTTTTTTTGTTGGCTAAAGCAAACACTTTTAAAATAAAAACACACAATCTAAAATGATCATACGTATAAATGAAACTCTGGTGAATCTAAATATGTATGTATTTATACTATAAACAATGGACATAAATACTTCATTGTATAAACAGCTTATAATCCGCAACGACAAACACTGCTTATCTGCATGGTTTACTCACTGCAGAGTAGATTACAAATGAATGGTTTATCGTGGGATTTCCACATGGATCCTTAAATTGCTTCTTTATATTACAACTATCATGTTTCAGTTATTTCAATGGCCAAGTACCTTGTGACAGAATTCCAACCGTTTCTAGCACTATCTACTTCTTTTCGAGTCCAAATGCCCATATGGCTTGGGTTCCTGGCACACAAAAATACAAATGAGAAAATCTGTTAAATAAGAAAAAAAATTGAAAGATGAAATAATAATAAATAATTAAATAATAAGTAATTAATAACAATAATAATCATAATTTCCAGGAATGGGTGTATTTATATGATTTACTGGAAACATTTACTTCTCCACCCAAAATGCACAGGACAAATACAAAATGATCAGGACAAATAAAAAATGCACAGGACAAATACAAAATGCATAGGACAAATACAAAATGCACAGGACAAATACAAAATGCATAGAACAAATACAAAATGCACAGGATAAATAAAAAATGCATACATAATGCACAGAACAAATACAAAATGCATAGAACAAACACAAAATGCATAGGACAAATACAAAATGCATTAAACAAATACAAAATGCATAGGACAAATACAAAACCCAATTGACAATAACAAAATGCAAAGGACAGGAAAAGGACAAAGACAGGGACAAGGACTAAAAGAGGGACAGGGACAAGGACAAGGACAGGGACAAGGACAGGGACAGGGACAGGGACAAGGACAGGGACAAGGACAAGGCCAGGGAAAGGAACAAAGAAAGGGACAAAACGGACGCGACGAACTCAAACGGACGCGACGAACACAAACGGACGCGACGAACACAAACGAAGTCGAACGAAATCTGTATATCAATAAACACACAACACCTGAATCTGTGTTGAACATGTCAAGAAAGAGATTCAAATGCATGTACAAGTAAAACACATGTAATTAGATAGCCATTAGAACTGATCATTACTGAGTAAGCTTTCTACCATTATCATGATATTAGGTACATATTTTACTGCATTACCTGGTTTAAGTGCATAAATAACAATATGCAATATGCATAATCTAAGGCATATATACATGTATTAATTGAAATTACCTTGATTCAATTGACATGGCACATCTGATGTTCTTCTGGCTACTGTACTTATCCTTTAAAAAAAGAATCATAACAAAGTTAATAACCCATACGATTTTTAGTTGGCTAAAGCAAACACTTTTAAAATAAAAACACACAATCTAAAATGATCATACATGTAAATGAAACTCTGGTGAATCTACATACATATGTATTTATACTATTAATAATGGGCATAAATACTTCAATGTATTTACAGCTTAGAATCCGTGACGACAAACACTGCTTATCTGCATGGTTTACTCACTGCAGAGTGGATTACAAATGTATGGTTTATCGTAGGTTTTCCACATGGATCCTTAAATTGCTTCTTTAGATTACAACTATCATGTTTTACTTATTTCAATGGCCAAGTACCTTGTGACAGAATTCCAACCGTTTCTTGCACTATCTACTTCTTTTCGAGTCAAAATGTCCATATGGCTTGGGTTCCTGGCACACAAAAATACAAATAAGAAAATCTTTGATAGATAAGAAAACAATTGAAAGATGCAATAATAATAAATAATAAGTAATTAATAATAATAATAATCATAATTTTCAAGAATGGGTGTATTTATATGATTTACTGAAAACATTTACTTCTCCACCCAAAATGCACAGGACAAAGACAACATGCTCAGGACAAATACAAAATGCATATGACAGGACAAGGACAAAGACAGGGACAAGGACAGGGACAAGGACAGGGAAAGGCGTAAAGACAGGGACAAAACGCAAACGACGATCTCAAACGGACGCGACGAACACAAACGGACGCGACGAACAAAAACGAAGGCGAACGAAATCTGTATATGAATACACACACAACACCTGAAACTGTGTCGGATATGTCACGAAAGAGATTCAAATGCATGTACAAGTAAATCACATGTAATTATATAGCCATTAGAACTGATCATTACTGAGTAAGCATTATACCATTATCATGATATTAGGTACATATTTTACTGCATTACCTGGTTTAAGTGCATAAATAACAATATACAATATGCATAATCTAAGGCATATATACACGTCTTTATTGAAATTACCTTGATTCAATTGGCATGGCTCATCTAATGTTCTTCTGGCTACTGTACATGTCCTTTAAAAAAAGAATCATAACAAAGTTAATAACCCATACGGTTTTTTTGTTGGCTAAAGCAAACACTTTTAAAATAAAAACACACAATCTAAAATGATCATACGTATAAATGAAACTCTGGTGAATCTAAATATGTATGTATTTATACTATAAACAATGGACATAAATACTTCACTGTATAAACAGCTTATAATCCGCAACGACAAACACTGCTTATCTGCATGGTTTACTCACTGCAGAGTAGATTACAAATGAATGGTTTATCGTGGGTTTTCCACATGGATCCTTAAATTGCTTCTTTATATTACAACTATCATGTTTCAGTTATTTCAATGGCCAAGTACCTTGTGACAGAATTCCAACCGTTTCTAGCACTATCTACTTCTTTTCGAGTCCAAATGCCCATATGGCTTGGGTTCCTGGCACACAAAAATACAAATGAGAAAATCTTTGTTAAATAAGAAAAAAATTGAAAGATGAAATAATAATAAATAATTAAATAATAAGTAATTAATAACAATAATAATCATAATTTCCAGGAATGGGTGTATTTATATGATTTACTGAAAACATTTACTTCTCCACCCAAAATGCACAGGACAAATACAAAATGATCAGGACAAATAAAAAATGCACAGGACAAATACAAAATGCATAGGACAAATACAAAATGCACAGGACAAATACAAAATGCATAGAACAAATACAAAATGCACAGGATAAATAAAAAATGCATACATAATGCACAGAACAAATACAAAATGCATAGAACAAACACAAAAATGCATAGGACAAATACAAAATGCATTAAACAAATACAAAATGCATAGGACAAATACAAAACCCAATTGACAATAACAAAATGCAAAGGACAGGACAAGGACAAAGACAGGGACAAGGACTAAAAGAGGGACAAGGACAGGGACAGGGACAAGGACAGGGACAAGGACAAGGCCAGGGAAAGGAACAAAGAAAGGGACAAAACGGACGCGACGAACTCAAACGGACGCGACGAACACAAACGGACGCGACGAACACAAACGAAGTCGAACGAAATCTGTATATCAATAAACACACAACACCTGAATCTGTGTTGAATATGTCAAGAAAGAGATTCAAATGCATGTACAAGTAAAACACATGTAATTAGATAGCCATTAGAACTGATCATTACTGAGTAAGCTTTCTACCATTATCATGATATTAGGTACATATTTTACTGCATTACCTGGTTTAAGTGCATAAATAACAATATACAATATGCATAATCTAAGGCATATATACATGTCTTAATTGAAATTACCTTGATTCAATTGGCATGGCACATCTGATGTTCTTCTGGCTACTGTACTTATCCTTTAAAAAAAGAATCATAACAAAGTTAATAACCCATACGATTTTTTGTTGGCTAAAGCAAAGACTTTTAAAATAAAAACACACAATCTAAAATGATCATACATGTAAATTAAACTCTGGTGAATCTACATATATATGTATTTATACTATTAATAATGGGCATAAATACTTCAATGTATATACAGCTTAGAATCCGCGACGACAAACACTGCTTATCTGCATGGTTTACTCACTGCAGAGTGGATTACAAATTTTTCTTTTATCGTAGGTTTTCCACATGGATCCTTAAATTGCTTCTTTAGATTACAACTCTCATGTTTTAGTTATTTCAATGGCCAAGTACCTTGTGACAGAATTCCAACCGTTTCTTGCACTATCTACTTCTTTTCGAGTCTAAATGTCCATATGGCATGGGTTCCTGGCACACAGAAATACAAATGAGAAAATCTTTGATAGATAAGTCAACAATTGAAAGATGCAATAATAATAAATAATTAAAAAATAAGTAATTAATGATAATAATAATAATAATAATAATTTTCAAGAATGGGTGTATTTATATGATTTACTGAAAACATTTACTTCTCCACCCAAAATGCATAGGACAAATACAAAATGCACAGGACAAATACAAAATGCATAGGACAAATACAAAATGCACAGGACAAATACAAAATGCATAGAACAAATACAAAATGCACAGGATAAATACAAAATGCATACATAATGCAAATAACAAATACAAAATGCATAGAACAAACACAAAATGCATAGGACAAATACAAAATGCATTAAACAAATACAAAATGCATAAGACAAATACAAAACACAATTGACAATTACAAAATGCAAAGGACAGGACAAGGACAAAGACAGGGACAAGGACAAGGACAGGGACAAGGACAGGGACAGGGACAAGGCAAGGGAAAGGTGCAAAGAAAGGGACAAAACGGACGCGACGAACTCAAACGGACGCGACGAACACAAACGGACGCCACAAACACAAACGAAGGCGAACGAAATCTGTATATGAATGCACACACAAAACCTGAATTTTTGTTGGATATGTCAAGAAAGAGATTCAAATGCATGTACAAGTAAAACACATGTAATTATATAGCCATTAGAACTGATCATTACTGAGTAAGAAATCTAAAATTATCATGATATTATTTACATATTTTACTGCATTACCTGGTTTAAGTGCATAAATAACAATATACAATATGCATAATCTAAGGCATATATACATGTATTAATTGAAATTACCTTGATTCAATTGGTATGGCTCATCTGATGTTCTTCTGGCTGCTGTACTTGTCCTTTAAAAAAAGAATTATAACAAAGTTAATAACCCATACGATTTTTTGTTGGCTAAAGCAAACACCTTTAAAATAAAAAACACACAATCTAAAATGATCATACATGTAAATGAAACTCTGGTTAATCTAATATATATGTATTTATACTATAAATAAAGGGCATAAATACTTCACTGTATATACAGCTTATAATCCGCGACGACAAACATTGCTTATCTGCATGGTTTACTCACTGCAGAGTGGATTACAAATGTATGGTTTATCGTGGGTTTTCCACATGTATCCTTAAATTGCTTCTTTAGATTACAACTATCATGTTTTAGTTATTTCAATGGCCAAGTACCTTGTGACAGAATTCCAACCGTTTCTTGCACTATCTACTTCTTTTCGAGTCAAAATGCCCATATGGATTAAGTTCCTGGTACACATAAATACAAATAAGAAAATCTTTGATATATAAGAAAACAATTGAAAGATGCAATAATAATAAATAATTAAATAATAAGTAATTAATAATAATAACAATCATAATTTCCAAGAATGGGTGTATTTATATGATTTACTGAAAACATTTACTTCTCCAACCTTAATGCACAGGACAAATACAAAATGCTGAGGACAAATACAAAATGCACAGGACAAATACAAAATGCATAGGAAAAATACAAAACGCACAGGACAAATACAAAATGCATTGGACAAATACAAAATCCACAGGACAATACAAAATGCATAGAACAAATACACAATGCACAGGATAAATAAAGAATGCATACAAAATGCAAAGGAGAAATACAAAATGCATAGGATGAGTACAAAATGCATTCAAAAGGAACAGAACAAATACAAAATGCATTGAACAAAAACAAAATGCATAGGACAAGGACAAAATGCATAGAACAAATACAAAATGCGAAGGACAAATACAAAACCCAATTGACAATTACAAAATGCACAGGACAGGACAGGAACAAAGACAGTGACAAGGACAGCGACGGGGACAAGAACAAGGACAAGGACATGTGCAAGGACAGGGACAAGGACAGCGACAGGCGCAAAGACAGGGACAAAACGCTCGCGACGAACTCAAACGGACACGACGAACACAAACGCACTCGTCCAACACAAACGGACGCGACGAACACAAACGAAGGCGAACGAAATCTGTATATGAATACACACACAACACCTGAATCTGTGTTGGATATGTCAAGAAAGATACACATGCATGTACAAGTAAAACACATGTAATTATATTGCCATTAGAACTAATCATTACTGAGTAAGCAATCTACCATTATCATGATATTAGGTACATATTTTACTTCATTCCCTGGTTTAAGTGCATAAATTACAATATAAAATATGCATAATCTAAGGCATATATACATGTCTTAATTGAAATTACCTGTATTCAATTGGCATGGCTCATCTGATGTTCTTCTGGCTACTGTACTTGTTCTTTAAAAAAATAATTATAACAAGGTCAATAACCCATACGAATTTTTGTTAGCTAAAGCAGACACTTTTAAAATAAAAACACACAATCTAAGATGATCATACATGTAAATGAAACTCTGGTGAATCTACATATGTATGTATTTATACTATAAATAATGGTCATAAATACTTCACTGTATATACAGCTTATAATCCGCGACGACAAACAGTGCTTATCTGCATGGTTTACAAATGTATGGTTTATCGTAGGTTTTCCACATGGATCCTTAAATTGCTTCTTTAGATTACAACTCTCATGTTTTAGTTATTTCAATGGCCAAGTACCTTGTGACAGAATTCCTACCGTTTCTTGCACTATCTACTTCTTATTGAGTCAAAATGCCCATATGGCTTGGGTTCCTGGCACACAAAAATAAAAATGAGAAAATCTTTGATAGATAAGAAAACAATTGAAAGATGCAATAATAATAAATAATTAAATAATAAGTAATTAATAATAATAATAATCATAATTTCCAAGAATGGGTGTATTTATATGATTTACTGAAAACATTTACTTCTCAATCCATCCATCTTCCCACCCAACAAAATGTAGATGATAACTGAAAACATTCCTTTCTTAGGTTAGGTGAAATAGAGATCAATAAATGCAAAGAAATGAAGTAGCCAGATATTTTAATTAATTGAAAAGAAATGTACTTTTTTGAGTATTACTTTCATTTGAAAACTGAAAAGCCAACAGTGGATATTTCCTGCAACTGCGACTTATGACCGTCACCGATTAATATAAGAAACTATATTGTTTTGAAATTAAGAAATGCAATTGATTAACCTGCTGGATGTCAAAACTTTGCAAAAAAGGAAATTTCTTGAAACAACCAACCTGAAGGTGTTGCCCCTTAAGGTTCAGCGAGTTGGAGAAATTCTCTATTCTTATGCCATCCTTTACTCTCGACCATTCTGCATTCCGTTCTACTTCCAATGCATGCAGTTGCTCATCTGTGAAGACGTGGCACAGCAAAGCAAAACGAACAGGACATATACAAAATGCACACAACACTTACAACATGCACAGGACAAATACAAAATGCATACAACAAAGACAAAATGCATAGGACAAATACAAAATGCACAGGACAAATACAAAATGCTCAGGACAAATACAAAATGCACAGGACAAATACAAAATGCATAGGACAAATACAAAATGCACTGGACAAATACAAAATGCATAGAACAAATACAAAATGCACAGGATAAATAACAAATGCATACAAAATGCACAGAACAAAATCAAAATGCACAGGATATATACAAAATGCATAAAACAAACACAAAATGCATAGTACAAATACAAAATGCATAGAACAAATACAAAATGCATAGGACAAATACAAAACCCAATTGACAATTACAAAATGCACAGGACAGGGATAAGGGCAACAACAAAGACAGGGACATGGACAAAGACAGGGATAAGGACAAGGACAGGGACAAGGACAGGGACAGGCGCAAAGACAGGGACGAAACGCACGCGACGAACTCAAACGGACTCGACGAACACAATCGCTCGCGACGAACACAAACGCTTGCGACGAACACAAACGCACGCGACGAACACAAACGCACGCGACGAACACAAACCAACGCGACGATCACAAACCAACGCGAACGTACGTGAACGGACTTTATAAAGAAAAATAAAACATGACAAACACAAAACAAGACATAACAAACACGTGAAAAAAACACAAACACAAGAAAAAACACAAACAATACACTCACGCACACCCACAAGGTCAACCACCTGGAAGATAGATCGTCGAAATGGTTCCAGACACACCTTTTCTTTCCCGCTCAAAGCTCCCTGCACATCAGCAAGCATGCATAGGACAAATACAAAATGCATAGGACAAATACAAAATGCATAGAACAAATACAAAATGCACAGGATACATACAAAATGCATACAAAACGCACAGAACAAATACAAAACGCATAGGATAAATACAAAATGCATACAAAAGGCACAGAACAAATACAAAATGCATAGAACAAACATAAAATGCATAGGACAAATACAAAATGCATAGAACATATACAAAATGCATAGGACAAATACAAAACCCAATTGACAATTACAAAATGCACAGGACAGGACAAGGACAGGGATAAGGACAAGGACAGGGACAAGGACAAAGACAGGGACAAGGACAAGGACAGGGACAAGGACAGGGACAGGCCCAAAGACAGGGACAAAACGCACGCGACGAACTCAAACGGAGGCGACGAACTCAAACGCATGCGACGAACACAAACGCATGCGACAAACACAAACGGACGCGACGAGCACAAACGGACGCGACGAAAACAAACGCACGCGACGAACACAAACGGACGCAACGAACACAAACGCACGCGACGAAAACAAACGGACGCGACGAACACAAACGGACGCGACGAACACAAACCAACGCGACGAACACAAACCAACGCGAACGTACGTGAACGGACTATATGAAGAAAAATAAAACATGACAAACACAAAACAAGACATAACAAACACGTGAAAAAAAACACAAACACAAGAAAAAGCACAGACAACACACTCACGCACACCCACAAGGTCAACCACCTGGAAGATAGATCGTCGAAAAGGTTCCAGACACACCTTTTCTTTCCCGCTCAAAGCTCCCTGCACATCAGCAAGCATGCCTAATGATGCAGAGGATTCTGACATGGGGTCAGGAAGGTCAGACAATGGGGCGATATTGACCAAGGTCTCATCACCCACCGCAAGGTCTTGAATCTGCATCTGAAAGAGACTTGGAAAGTTTGTGAGCACAAAGAGAGGTAGAGCTTCTCAACTGTGCACCTACTGTTAGTATTGTAATAAAATAAAAATAGAATAGATTTGCAGTGTTTTCTTGTGCAAAATTTTTGTCTAGATCTGGTTCTAACATAACCATGTTAACAGGTGGATTTATGCACATTCAATATGAATCTGTTTATTCTGTATGGTGAAATTTTATGTCTGAATTGATCCTCAAAAATTTCAAAACAGTTTTCTCAAACTTTATTAGTAGTAATGTTTACAGGAATATGCAACCAAAAGTATCTTATTAAACATATTCAAGGATTTTATTGTATTATTTACATATTTTCTAATCTTTTTGTGAATACTGATCAAACAGATTCAGTAACAGGGTCATTCTAATCAACATTCTTGTCAATGACACTCACAGGAGGAGTAGTAGGAATAGCTTGTCCTATTATCATACATAAGTAGCTTATTCTTGCCAGTATATTATCAACAAACTACTTTTGCTGATATTCATCCTCATTAGGGCTTTTTCACATTTTTAAATTGCAACATGCATTTACAAAAGAAACAAAGCAGCTAAATAATTCCCTACAATTTAAATAATAAATACAGCAACTTTGTTTTATTGAATCTAGTCTTCTAATTACTTAAGATTAGTAGTTTCTTAGGTGTGATAAAATATTAGTTTGTGTACCCATGGGGTAATACTAGCCAACAAGACAAATACTGCATTGATATGTCTCCTAAAAACAATAAACTCTAATTTCAAAGCAATGTTCTTTTATTTTACATCCAACAATAGTCCTTCAAAATGGCTGAAATTCTGCTGTCTGAAAAGAACTTCCAATAAGTCTGCTTAGTGCTGAACATTTCTAATATTATTAAATAATAAACGATATTCAAATCGGCCTTTGTTATCAGATCATGACCATTATTTCAGACCAGCTAGAGGAAACTTCCGTGTAAATATTATACTGTCAATAGAGCCGTACTGCATATGTCCTATCATTTTCATGTAGGTCCAAAAAGTAATATAAAAAAGCCTTCTGTAAAAAGACCCTGTTGATATGCCTTTACATTAAGAAGTAATTATACAATTCTCAGTCATTATAATAAAATGATAAACACATTAAACTGTCTAAATATGCATAAAACATGCCTTTGTATTTTAATTTAGCCAAGAGCTACCCAACAACAAGTGGGTACAGGACAGGAGAGGGACAAAGACAACGACAAGGACAAAGACAGGGACAAGGACAAGGACATGGACATGGACAGGGACAAAGACAGGGACAGGCGCACGGAGAGGGACAAAACGCTCGCGACGAACTAAAACGGACGCGACGAACACAAACGCACTCGTCCAACACAAACGGACGCGACGAACACAAACGAAGGCGAACGAAATCTGTATATGAATACACACACAACACCTGGATCTGTGTTGGATATGTCAAGAAAGAGATTCAAATGCATGTACAAGTAAAACACATGTAATTATATAGCCATTAGAACTGATCATTACTGAGTAAGCAATCTACCATTATCATGATATTAGGTACATATTTTACTTCATTCCCTGGTTTAAGTGCATGAATAACAATATACAATATGCATAATCTAAGGCATATATACATGTCTTAATTGAAATTACCTTGATTCAATTGGCATGGCACATCTGATGTTCTTCTGGCTACTGTACTTGTCCTTTAAAAAAAGAATCATAACAAAGTTAAAAACCCATACGATTTTTTGTTAGCTAAAGCAAACACTTTTAAAATAAAAACACACAATCTGAAATGATCATACATGTAAATGAAACTCTGGTGAATCTAAATATGTATTTTTTTATACTATAAATAATGGGCATAAATACTTCACTGTATATATAGCTTATAATCCGCGACGACAAACTGTGCTTATCTGCATGGTATACTCACTGCAGAGTGTATTACAAATGTATGGTTTATCGTGGGTTTTCCACATGGATCCTTAAATTGATTATTTAGATTACAACTCATGTTTTAGTTATTTCAATGGCCTAGTACGTTGTGACATAATTCCAACCGTTTCTTGCACTATCTACTTCGGGAGCAGAGGGGGCGAATCCTACATTTGTTCATCATTTATCTTAAATTTCAAAAAAAACTAGAGATTTTATACGAAGCCTTCTTTTTCAACCAAAAAAAAAATAAGTCCTTGGTGTGAACTTATTGATTTCTTGCTCAAAACATGAATTTGCGCGAAATTATACTCAGTACGCGTTTTCATCGTTTAATCGAAAAACGTCTCATCTCGATGTCATCGCCCTCTCTGCTGCTATGGGTTAATAATTCTTTTACGATTTCAACCGAATATTTGATCAAGTCCGATACGATATCGTGTTCGAGGGTCATGTAAATTTATTGTTATAAATCCGTGTGCGGTCGACTGAGCATGACTAAAGAAATTTCGAAATTGATTGAAGTCCATATCAGAGCATCATGTCTGCCAAATATTTCGTAACGTATGTGTATCAACGCCGTTGAATACGGCAAGAATATTACAGTTATCTCTGATCACTTTTGGAATCTGAGTGTAGCGTTGAGTTACATATATCACATCAGTGTTTTGTGCCTGCCTCGGGAAAATATTCTAGCTGGGTTTTTTTGTTTATCTAACATGACATCATCGTATACAACTAAATTGTTGATACTTCCATCGAGGTCTTCTACTGATGGTGCCTCGTCAATATCGGTTATAAATTCAATAATACACTCGCCGGCAATCTCTGAAGCGTTTTCATTAAAATCTTTTAGCACTTCATAGCATCGTTGATCATCTACACTAGGAGCAACTAAATACAACTTATCCCACTTCATCCATCTCATTATTAAATTGAGCAACAATTGAGTCTTGCCGGATCCAGATGGCCCGATTATAATTGGGCGGATAGAGTTTGGTAGCGCTGCATGATGCTTAACTGGTTCTTTTGTTTTAGTCGCTCGGCTTTTTTTAATTATTTTCTGACTTTATCAGCGCGGCAGTTATCTGTTTTTCACGGAGAGTCGCTAAAAACTCTTCTGGGGTCGGTATTGGTCTATTTTTCCGCCGGAGATATTCTATTGCGGAACGGTACTGTGGGGATCCATACGCTATACAAATCTGATATTTCCCCCGTACGCCTTTTCCACAACCAAGACATGGTTTTGGGCCATCGGGACATCCTTGTTTTGCAGTACAATTATGTACACCACAGAATTCCCCGTAGGAATTTTTTCCACATCGCTGTGTAGACCCTAAAAACAACCAACAGCATTTATTTGTAGCAAGTGCTGGATTCACCATTAATATTAATCGTTAATAAACATTCAATTAGACGTTAAAAAGTATACTGTATAATGATTAGTGATTACTCCGATAACAACTGTATCGCCATTTCAGGATATGAAAATGACTATTCTAATGAATTTTTTCAATCTCCGGAAACTCATCATGATCTTCAAGAATATTACAAAAGGCGTTTAGGACCGTCATGGAATGTTTCTAGTAAAATATCCGCAATTGAATTACTCACCGTGGATAGTTATCTACTTCGCGGTGTAATTATTAAACAGATGGGGAAATTTTTTGATTTTGTGAATGATCCGGACATAACAGAATTTCAGGGGTGTTCTGCGGTTAATGAAATTATTCCACGGGAAAGATTGAGATATCCCACTATCGACATTGATTCTAAAAACCCATCGTTGGCGGAGTTATTATTGTTTTTCTGCGACTTAGTTGATTCCATTAACGATATTATTGTTTTTGAAACCAGTGGTGGTTATCATATTTTATTGAAAACGATTCCGATCGATTTTGATAATCATCGGGCATGGAATTCTACGACAGACGCAGTCATCAAAGAATAGTAAAACGATCTGGGGAAAGTTTGTTGGGTTGGTAACAACTGCGAAGCGAGTTATTGTATTAGATGCAGATGCAAACAATGATGATTTGGTGTTATTCCGAGATAAATTAGGACGACATGATATGAAATTTGTCGTCAATGATTATAAGATCAATCATGGTAAAAAGTTTATTGTTGAACACGATCATAAGGATAATTATGCTAAGCTGTTAGAAACACTTGAGGAGGGAAAACGAGTTGTTGTATTCACGCACAATAAACGACGAGGTGATTACTCAGTAGAGAGTTTAGCAAAACAATTACAGCATTGAGGATATCGTGTGAAATATTATCATGCTGATACTAGTCTTGCTGATAAGCAAAGAGATTTCGCGGATACTAAGACGGCATTTGATGACATTGATGTCTTTATAAGTAATAATACAGTTGAGGCTGGAATTTCTATTGAGGATGAACGATTCCAACATCAATTTGTATTCTCTGAGGAATTAGGATCGGTTGAAGCAACCAAGCAGGCTCTTCATCGGTTCAGAAATATACGGGAAATTCATTACTCGGCGAATTATCGAAATAAGATCTCTGAGTTGCCGTTAACTCGCGATGATATCAACGAGGCTATAAAGTCACATGAAAGACAACTTAACAAGAACGAATTATTGTTTCGAGCTCCTAATTTTAATGATATTAATACTAGTTACGGTTACGCATTTATCAGTGCTACCATCGACGAGAATAATTCAAGGTGCTATTTCACTCAGCGGTTAATTACTACGATGAAAAATACAGGATATGAAATCGTTCAGACGCTTCCGGACGAGTATGAGTTATGGCTCGAACGGCGGAATGGAAAAGAGAAAATATCAGACAAGGAGATTAAAGACAGTCCGGTTGTGGATGATTTTCTGAAGAGTTCTATCGGAGAAAGAATAGCTACATCAAGTATAACAAAATCAACAATCTACTACGAATACGATGCTGAAGAACAGTTAGAACCATACTCTAAGAAATTGAAATATCTCAATAATGTATTTCAGATCGATGTTAGTAAACTCGATACTGACACAATAGAACAACTTGACAAGAATGTTTCACGGTTACAACGAGCACAGCAACTCATTGTCGACAAACATAATAATGGAAAATCAATCGCGACTCAACAATTCCGATCTGATAAAATCTCACCACGAGAACAGATAGAAATCATCAGAGATGTTCTTGATGTATTATCGCTTCCTGATGTTATTCCCGCGGATTTAAGTAAACTGACTCAACCAGTGAATCGATCTGATTTAATAAGAAGCATCAATGCGATGTTACATGACCGGGTACTACTTAACAAGTATGAACTATTTATCAAACATCTTGATGAAATATTTCCGGATTATCAAAAAAATAAAAAAAAAGGGATTATTAACCTCAAAGAATATAATCGAGAAAATTAAGTTGATTTACAAAGGATTCGGTGCTAGATTAAAATCTGATAATAAAATTCATGCTGAGAGAAGTAATTACACATTACACTATCCTGAATGGCCCCGATCTGATTTTCTTGATAACCCATCATGGATCAATAATACAATAACAGATGATGGATTCTATGCCGGGGATGATATTACTGCGATTAATGATCACACTGCAATGTTGAAATTTCATGTATGGAGTGTTAACAAATGGTTTACTCGCTACGATAGCTCAGATTGATTCAAAAATAGTTCTATCTGATGTGGAGAAAGGGCGAATTTCTTATAATATATTAATTTTCGCCCTTTCTCCATCGGAAAATTTCACGATCATATGATAAAAAAATAAAATGTTGAATCTGTCAGAATTAATATTTTATATACAAATTGGACACTTTCAACGCCGCTAAAATATCAAAAAAAGACTTCCACGGTGGTGTTAAAAATAATATTTTATATACAAATTGGACACTTTCAACGCCCTATTTCATGTAACTGTTGAGTACACTACGGTCCTCTTCTTTAAGAGCTGCTATTGCGTTATCAAATAATGTTTCGGGGTTATCAAACCAAGCGCATTTTTCATCAGAGATGTCTCCGCGGAGGAGTATCCAAATATCTCCGACACCATCGATGAAATAATTTGGAAGATAATCATTATAGTGTTGATAAATTTTAAAATATTTGGCGAATTTCTGGTACTGAATCAAATTCTATAATTTTTTTCTTTGAGATATTCAAACATTGTATTCTGTTGCCAACTCATAAAAACACCCTCTGTTTATGATGTTTTTCGGGTTTTATCGTATTGAAATCGCAGTGGTGGGACATATGGCGCTAAATCATTATTGCTACGATCAATCCAATTTATTCCATCACGAGGAACAAAATGTGAACCAAACCCCATTGAGGATATTATTCTGATATCATTTTAATGTTTAATTAAATAACAGCTATAATATAATGTCATTTCAGGAATACGATCCTGTGCAATTTAACTGTACCATCACCGATTATAAAAAGACTTGCCCGAAAATGCCCATTAAAGAGAAATTTAAATATGGAAAATTTCAGGCGTATCAAAAATTTCCCAACGGGGATAAATATATTTGTGCGGTATTTGAAAGTCGTTCAGCGGCTGCAAGAGTCCGTCTCAGTGAAAAATATCAACAGCGTCGGTTGCAAAGTTTACCCGATGGTAAAATTTCATTCATATATGTCCGAGTTTAATTTTGTACACTGGATTGTTTTTAAGCCATTCGCGGTATTCATCAGATTTTTTCTTTTGTTGTTCTCGCTGGACTTTTTCATGAGTATCTTCAAGGACATCTTCGATTTCAGCGATTAATTCAGTGTCTTCTTCAGGTAAATATTTCTTCCATGAATCATCGGAGGGTTGGTTGGTCCGGTATCAACTACACTAAAAACAAAGATGCGGAAACGGCACCTTTTCATATAAAATAAAATGTAAAGTGCCGATTCCGCACCGATCGTGGGACAAATGGGAACATGTAATGGATATTTTTTTTGGTGTTTAATTAAATAACCGCTATAATATATGATTGCGACAGAATCAATCGAACAAATGCGTCGAAAATATCCCAGTGGGAAGTTCTCAGAGAAATTCAATAATGGGCGCCGCAAAATATCTTATTAGGGTCCAGATGGAATTGTACATCCTATAGCAACCCGAGTAAATCGAGATGCCACAGCACGTGTTCGTCTCTCTGGAAATATCAACAAAAACATCTTCTTCCAGTAGTTCAATAAAACCGTCCTGTTTGGTTTGTTAAGGGACAGAGTTTCTTTTAAAACAGGATAATTAATCATCGAGTTCCCACGAGAGTTTTCGTTTTCTTGATGGTTATTTTCCGTTTAGTTTTCTTCGAGTCTGTTCTTGCAGTTGTTCAAATTTTTGTTCTGCAATTATTTTTTCACGATTAAATTTTTCTAGTTCGTTAAGTTTTTCACGATGAAATTCTTCATCGGAGGGTTCTATTTGTTGCCGTTTTGGTGTAAGCACTTCTTCGACTTCATTGAAAAACTCACGGACCTGTTCAGGAATATAGTTCTTGTATGAATCATCGCGTTGTTTGTGTTTTCGTTTTCTTTTGACAACTTTATCATTGATGGCTTTGCCATTGTTAATGACTCTGTCATTGATGGCGATGCCATTGTTAATGACTTTGTCATTGTTAGTGGTGACTTTTTCAACAGGAATCCTTGAATACATTTCATTTATAGAATTATACTCCGATAACAAAGAATTATATTTGTTTGTCAATGACGAATACTCCTCAGTGAGGGATTTTAAGTCACATCGCACATCATTGAGTTCAGTCTTTAATCGATCACGGTCCCGAACTACATCGTTACGACGTTGTACTGCAACATCTAACTGATATTGTAAGTCTGTTACTGAGTAATGGTCAGATATTTGTGATCGTAGCATTGTTAATGATTTTTGCAGTGAATTATTTTTATTATTCAAGTTAGATACTACTTCTATCTGCAATTGACGAATTGTTTCCTTAGCGATAATGTTATCACTAACAGCATCCACATGTTGTGTTTTACCGTCTAAAAACTCTGTTATTTCTTCATCGATGCTATTATCAATGATCCGCTCAACTGGAATATTATTTTCATCATTGGATTTCCATATTTTGTAGATGCGTTGGTAACTGATTTTATACTTATCAGCGATTTCTGTTAACGGTATAATGTCTTTTGAGGCCTTTATCGCGTTGATATCATCGTGAGTTAGTATCCTGCGATACGGCATTATATAATTAAATATATTTTTCAACAACAACAATAACAATAACAACAACAACAATAACAACAAGACCTTTCCCGATGGACGGTTCAGATTGATCAAAATAGAATGTGGAAAGTGTCAGTATTATTTTATTTATATACAATTTACACACTTTCCACAAACCTGATAGAAGCTGTCTCACAATGAAATAACACTTCCACGGTGGTATTAAAATCAGTGAATGAAAACTATTTCACACTGTGAAAACTATTTCAAACCTCAATTTGATGGCTCTATGTTGAGTGTGGAATCGGCACATTACATTTTATTTTATATGAAAAGGTGCCGTTTCCACATTTTGAAATAACACTTCCACGGTGGTATTAAAATCAGTGAATAAAAACTATTTCACACTGCGAAAACTATTTCACTGAATAAAAATCGAATCCTAACAGCTTTTCTCTATAGAAAATCCCATGCAAAATCGACTACTTTACCCTACGGGTTTTTTTAATAAAAATCAGTGAAAAATGACCAAAAATCACTGAAAACAGGCAAAAATTGATGAAAATGGCCTAAAATTGATGAAAATGAATCCTAACAGCTTTTCCCTATGGAAAATCCCATGCAAAATCGACTACTTAACCCGACTGAAATCAGTGAAAAACCACCAAAAATGGTACAAAATGGCACAAAAAACCACCAAAATGGTATAAAAAACCACCAAAACTGTCATAAAATGGTATAAAAAAATATTTCACTGAATAAAATTATTTCACACTGAATAAAAATAAAAATACTTCATACTGAATAAAATAAAAATATTACACATTGAATAAAATAAAAATATTTAATTGACTCAGTTGCAACAATCAATGATTATATCTCAATAATTCATTATATAAGCCTCAGATGGTGAATTAACAACTATAACACAGTATCATCTCAAATTATAAATATAACAGCATTGAGATTTTTCAAAATTATTTATTTTTTCTGCATCAAAAATATATCACCGCTTTTTTGTTGTTGTTATTACTGTTACTCAACTGTTTATACTTACTAAAGTAATTCTAGTATTAACAACAACAACAACAACAAAAAAGCGGTGATATATTTTTGATGCAGAAAAAATAAAAATTGATGTTGGAATCGTTCATCCTCAATAGAAATTCCATCCTCAACTGTATTATTACTTATAAAGACATCAATGTCATCAAATGCCGTCTTAGTATCTGCGAAATCTCTTTGCTTATCAGCAAGACTAGTATCAGCATGATAATATTTCACACGATGTCCTCGATGCTGTAATTGTTTTGCTAAACTCTCTACTGAGTAATCACCTCGTCGTTTATTGTGCGTGAATACAACAACTCGTTTTCCCTCCTCAAGTGTTTCTAACAGCTTAGCATAATTATCATTATGATCGTGTTCAACAATAAACTTTTTACCATGATCGATCTTATAATCATTGACGACAAATTTCATATCAAGTCGTCCTAATTTATCTCGGAATAACACCAAATCATCATTGTTTGCATCTGCATCTAATACAATAACTCGCTTCGCAGTTGTTACCAACCCAACAAACTTTCCCCAGATCGTTTTACTATTCTTTGATGACTGCATCTGTCGTAGAATTCCATGCCATTCATCAACTATAACCACATCTGGAATCCCTCGTACTCGCACAATAGATTCTATTTGTGAGATAACTTTTCTATGGCTGTGCTCAACAAATACAATACTACCATATATATCATTGTACGACTCAAGATTATAATCAGCACAGATTTTATTCGTAAATGTTTTTCTGTACGACAAATATAACACGGATTGATCATCTCGTATTGATTCCCATGCCGATTTTGACTTTCCCATCCCACAAGCAGAACCATCCATATAATCATCATTGAGGATAATTTTACACCCTTGGCCGTTTTCATGAACAGGAGCTTCACAGTAAGTGTAATCTGGAACTCTTATGGGAAATTCCCCACTGTGGTCTCCTCGGCGATAATTATATGATTTTAAATATTTTTCGTATCGTATTTTATCGTTAGTTTCATTATCGGATTCCCTCAGTATCGTAATTTTATTTTTTGTGGTACGGAAACAACCAATCACAAATCGATCGGAATACACGCACACAAAAGCATCAATGGCTTTTCCTTCAATGAATCCACCAATCTCGTTATATCCATGTCTGTGTTGGCAAATATTACAGAATGATCCAGCAACTCGTCCCAGTGATATCATATTGGTGGTTTGATTTGTAATTCCTGTGATTAGATTTGATTGTCCAGTCAGCGCTGTTGAAATCTGTTGAATTTGTTCACTAGTGAGATTATCATCATCGCGGTCTTCAAAAATATCATCGTCGTCAGTGAGTTTTTCGTAATACGGTTGTATAGCAACAGGACAAGACAATAACGAACTAGTAAATCCTACAGGATGAATTAATCGTTTATCAATGCTGTTTGGTTTTATTGATCTAGTTCCCGTTAATTTTATACTATACAATCCAGCCTGTGTATCAACGTTCCATGATGGTCTATCTGCGGCAATTTTCTTCAATAATAACTCCGCCAACGATGGGTTTTTAGAATCAATGTCGATAGTGGGATATCTCAATCTTTCCCGTGGAATAATTTCATTAACCGCAGAACACCCCTGAAATTCTGTTTTGTCCTTATAATTCACAAAAACAAAAAATTTCCCCATCTGTTGAATAATTACACCGCGAAGTAGATAACTAGGATTCGCCCCCTCTGCTGCTACTTCTTTTCGAGTCAAAATGCCCATATGGCTTGGGTTCCTGACACACAAAAATACAAATGAGAAAATCTTTGATAGATAAGAAAACAATTGAAAGATGCAATAATCATAAATAATTAAATAATAAGTAATTAATAATAATAATAATCATAATTTCCAAGAATGGGTGTATTAATATGATTTACTGAAGACATTTACTTCTCCACCCAAAATGCACAAAATGCTCAGGACAAATACAAAATACTCAGGACAAATACAAAATGCATAGATAGAACAAATACAAAATGCAAAGGATAAATAAAAAATGCATACAAAATGCACAGAACAAATACAAAATGCATACAAAAGGCGCAGAAGAAATACAAAATGCATAGAACAAACACAAAATGCATAGGACAAATTCAAAATGCATATAACAAGTACAAAATGCATAGGACAAATACAAAAGCCAATTGACAATTACAAACTTCAC
The DNA here is from genome assembly GCA_030141615.1 of Unio pictorum. NCBI lineage: Eukaryota > Metazoa > Mollusca > Bivalvia > Unionida > Unionidae > Unio > Unio pictorum. Next base: position 6,213,233 of record JARLTB010000442.1, read on the forward strand.
AGGACAGGAGAAGGACAAGGACAAAGACATGGACAAGGAAAAGGACAAGGACAAGGACAGAGACAAGGACAGGGACAAGGGCAAGGACAAGGAGAGGCGAGAAGACAGGGACAAAACGCAAGCGACGAACTCATACGGACGCGACGAACACAAACGTACGCGACGAACACAAACGCACGCGACGAACACAAACGCACGCGACGAACACAAACGGACGCGACGAACAAAAACCGACGCGACGTACAGGAACGGACGCGAGGAACACAAACCGACGCGACGAACGCAAACGAAAGCGAACGAAATCTGTAAATGAATACAAACATAACACCTGAATCTGTGCTAGAAGTCAAGAAAGAAATTCAAATGCATGTACAAGTAAAGCACATTTAATTATATAGCCATTAGAACTGATCATTACTGAGAAAGCAATCTACCATTATCATGATATTAGGTACATATTTTACTGCATTACCTGGTTTAAGTGCATAAATTACAATATACAATATGCATAATCTAACGCATATATACATGTATTACATGAAATTACCTTGATTCAATTGGCATGGCTCATCTGATGTTCTTCTGGTTACTGTACTTGTCCTTTAGAAAAAGAATTATAACAAAGTTAATAACCCATACGATTTTTTGTTGGCTAAAGCAAACACTTTTAAAATAAAAACACACAATCTAAAATGATCATACATGTAAATGAAACTCTGGTGAATCTACATATGTATGTATTTATACTATAAATAATGGGCATAAATACTTCACTGTATCTACAACTTATAATCCGCGACGACAAACACTGCTTATCTGCATGGTTTACTCACTGCAGAGTGGATTACAAATGTATGGTTTATCGTGGGTTTTCCACATGGATCATTAAATTGCTTCTTTAGATTACAACTCTCATGTTTTAGTTATTTCAATGGCCAAGTACCTTGTGACCGAATTCGAACCGTTTCTTGCACTATCTACTTCTTTTCGAGTCAAAATGTCCATATGGCTTGGGTTCCTGGCACACAAAAATACAAATGAGAAAATCTTTGATAGATAAGAAAACAATTGAAAGATGCAATAATAATAAATAATTAAATAATAAGTAATTAATAATAATATTAATCATAATTTTCAAGAATGGGTGTATTTATACGATTTACTGAAAACATTTACTTCTCCACCCAAAATGCACAGGACTAATACAAAATGCTCAGGACAAATAAAAAATGCACAGGACAAATACAAAATGCATAGGACAAATTCAAAATGCACAGGACAAATACAAAATGCATAGAACAAATACAAAATGCACAGGATAAATAAAAAATGCATACATAATGCACAGAACAAATACAAAATGCATAGAACAAACACAAAATGCATAGGACAAATACAAAATGCATTAAACAAATACAAAATGCATAGGACAAATACAAAACCCAATTGACAATAACAAAATGCAAAGGACAGGACAAGGACAAAGACAGGGACAAGGACAAAGACAGGGACAAGGACAAGGACAGGGACAGGGACAAGGACAGGGAAAGGCGCAAAGAAAGGGACAGAACGGACGCGACGAACTCAAACGGACGCCACAAACACAAACGAAGGCGAACGAAATCTGTATATGAATACACACACAACACCTGAATCTGTGTTGGATATGTCAAGAAAGAGATTCAAATGCATGTACAAGTAAAACACATGTAATTATATAGCCATTAGAACTGATCATTACTGAGTAAGAAATCTACCATTATCATGATATTAGGTACATATTTTACTGCATTACCTGGTTTAAGTGCATAAATAACAATATACAATATGCATAATCTAAGGCATATATACATGTATTAATTGAAATTACCTTGATTCAATTGGTATGGATCAACTGATGTTCTTCTGGCTGCTATACTTGTCCTTTAAAAAAAAAGAATTATAACAAAGTTAATAACCCATACGATTTTTTGTTGGCTAAAGCAAACACTTTTAAAATAAAAAACACACAATCTAAAATGATCATACATGTAAATGAAACTCTGGTGAATCTACATACGTATGTATTTATACTATTAATAATGGGCATAAATACTTCACTGTATATACAGCTTATAATCCGCGACGACAAACACTGCTTATCTGCATGGTTTACTCACTGCAGAGTGGATTACAAATGTATGGTTTATCGTGGGTTTTCCACATGGATCCTTAAATTGCTTCTTTAGATTACAACTATCATGTTTTAGTTATTTCAATGGCCAAGTACCTTGTGAAAGAATTCCAACCGTTTCTTGCACTATCTACTTCTTTTCGAGTCAAAATGCCCATATGGCTTGGGTTCCTGGCACACAAAAATACAAATGAGAAAATCTTTGTTAAATAAGATAACAATTGAAAGATGCAATAATAATAAATAATTAAATAATAAGTAATTAGTAATAATAATAATCATAATTTCCAAGAATGAGTGTATTTCTATGATTTACTGAAAACATTTACTTCTCCACCCAAAATGCACAGGACTAATACAAAATGCTCAGGACAAATAAAAAATGCACAGGACAAATACAAAATACATAGGACAAATACAAAATGCACAGGACAAATACAAAATGCATAGGATAAATAAACAATGCATACATAATGCACAGAACAAATACAAAATGCATAGAACAAACACAAAATGCATAGGACAAATACAAAATGCATTAAACAAATACAAAATGCATAGGACAAATACAAAACACAATTGACAATACCAAAATGCAAAGGACAGGACAAGGACAAAGACAGGGACAAGGACAAAAACAGGGACAAGGACAGGGACAAGGACAGGGACAAAGACAGGGACAGGGACAAGGACAGGGAAAGGCACAAAGAAAGGGACAAAACGGACGCGACGAACTCAAACGGACGCGACGAACACAAACGGACGCGACGAACACAAACGAAGTTGAACGAAATCTGTATATCAATAAACACACAACACCTGAATCTGTGTTGAATATGTCAAGAAAGAGATTCAAATGTATGTACAAGTAAAACACATGTAATTAGATAGCCATTAGAACTGATCATTACTGAGTAAGCTTTCTACCATTATCATGATATTAGGTACATATTTTACTGCATTACCTGGTTTAAGTGCATAAATAACAATATACAATATGCATAATCTAAGGCATATATACATGTCTTAATTGAAATTACCTTGATTCAATTGGCATGGCACATCTGATGTTCTTCTGGCTTTTGTACTTATCCTTTAACAAAAGAAACATAACAAAGTTAATAACCCATACGATTTTTTGTTGGCTAAAGCAAACACTTTTAAAATAAAAACACAATCTAAAATGATCATACATGTAAATGAAACTCTGGTGAATCCACATACATATGTATTTATACTATTAATAATGGGCATAAATACTTCAATGTATATACAGCTTATAATCCGCGACGACAAACACTGCTTATCTGCATGGTTTACTCACTGCAGAGTGGATTACAAATGTATGGCTTATCGTAGGTTTTCCACATGGATCCTTAAATTGCTTCTTTACATTACAACTCTCATGTTTTAGTTATTTCAATGGCCAAGTACCTTGTGACAGAATTCCAACCGTTTCTTGCACTATCTACTTCTTTTCGAGTCAAAATGTCCATATGGCTTGGGTTCCTGGCACACAGAAATACAAATGAGAAAATCTTTGATAGATAAGAAAACAATTGAAAGATGCAATAATAATAAATAATTAAATAATAAGTAATTAATAATAATAATAATAATAATAATAATTTTCAAGAATGGGTGTATTTATATGATTTACTGAAAACATTTACTTCTCCACCCAAAATGCACAGGACAAATACAAAATGCACAGGACAAATACAAAATGCATAGGACAAATACAAAATGCACAGGACAAATACAAAATGCATAGAACAAATACAAAATGCACAGGATAAATACAAAATGCATACATAATGCAAATAAGAAATACAAAATCCATAGAACAAACACACAATGCATAGGACAAATACAAAATACATTAAACAAATACAAAATGCATAAGACAAATACAAAACCCAATTGACAATTACAAGATGCAAAGGACAGGACAAGGACAAAGACAGGGACAAGGACAAAGACAGGGACAAGGACAAGGACAGGGACAAGGACAGGGACAGGGACAAGGCCAGGGAAAGGTGAAAAGAAAGGGACAAAACGGACGCGACGAACTCAAACGGACGCGACGAACACAAACGGACGCCACAAACACAAACGAATGCGAACGAAATCTGTATATGAATACACACATAAAACCTGAATTTGTGTTGGATATGTCAAGAAAGAGATTCAAATGCATGTACAAGTAAAACACATGTAATTATATAGCCATTAAAACTGATCATTACTGAGTAAGAAATCTAAAATTATCATGATATTATTTACATATTTTACTGCATTACCTGGTTTAAGTGCATAAATAACAATATACAATATGCATAATCTAAGGCATATATACATGTACTAATTGAAATTACCTTGATTCAATTGGTATGGCTCATCTGATGTTCTTCTGGCTGCTGTACTTGTCCTTTAAAAAAAGAATTATAACAAAGTTAATAACCCATACGATTTTTTGTTGGCTAAAGCAAACACTTTTAAAATAAAAAACACACAATCTAAAATGATCATACATGTAAATGAAACTCTGGTTAATCTACATATATATGTATTTATACTATAAATAAAGGGCATAAATGCTTCACTGTATATACAGCTTATAATCTGCGACGACAAACACTGCTTATCTGCATGGTTTACTCACTGCAGAGTGGATTACAAATGTATGGTTTATCGTTGGTTTTCCACATGGATCCTTAAATTGCTTCTTTAGATTACAACTATCATGTTTTAGTTATTTCAATGGCCAAGTACCTTGAGACAGAATTCCAACCGTTTCTTGCACTATCTACTTCTTTTCGAGTCAAAATGCCCATATGGATTAAGTTCCTGGTACACATAAATACAAATAAAAAAATCTTTGATATATAAGAAAACAATTGAAAGATGCAATAATAATAAATAATTAAATAATAAGTAATTAATAATAATAACAATCATAATTTCCAAGAATGGGTGTATTTATATGATTTACTGAAAACATTTACTTCTCCAACCTTAATGCACAGGACAAATACAAAATGCTGAGGACAAATACAAAATGCACAGGACAAATACAAAATGCATAGGAAAAATACAAAACGGACAGGACAAATACAAAATGCATTGGACAAATACAAAATGCACAGGACAATACAAAATGCATAGAACAAATACACAATGCACAGGATAAATTAAGAATGCATACAAAATTCAAAGGAGAAATACAAAATGCATAGGATGAGTACAAAATGCATTCAAAAGGAACAGAACAAATACAAAATGCATAGAACAAAAACAAAATGCATAGGACAAGGACAAAATGCATAGAACAAATACAAAATGCGAAGGACAAATACAAAACCCAATTGACAATTACAAAATGCACAGGACAGGACAGGAACAAAGACAGTGACAAGGACAGCGACAGGGACAAGGACAAGGACAAGGACATGTACAAGGACAGGGACAAGGACAGCGACAGGCGCAAAGACAGGGACAAAACGCTCGCGACGAACTCAAACGGACGCGACGAACACAAACGCACTCGTCCAACACAAACGGACGCGACGAACACAAACGAAGGCGAACGAAATCTGTATATGAATACACACACAACACCTGAATCTGTGTTGGATATGTCAAGAAAGATTCACATGCATGTACAAGTAAAACAGATGTAATTATATAGCCATTAGAACTGATCATTACTGAGTAAGCAATCTACCATTATCATGATATTAGGTACATATTTTACTTCATTCCCTGGTTTAAGTGCATAAATTACAATATACAATATGCATAATCTAAGGCATATATACATGTCTTAATTGAAATTACCTCTATTCAATTGGCATGGCTCATCTGATGTTCTTCTGGCTACTGTACTTGTCCTTTAAAAAAGACTTATAACAAGGTTAATAACCCATACGAATTTTTGTTAGCTAAAGCAGACACTTTTAAAATAAAAACACACAATCTAAAATGATCATACATGTAAATGAAACTCTGGTGAATCTACATATGTATGTATTTATACTATAAATAATGGTCATAAATACTTCACTATATATACAGCTTATAATCCGCGACGACAAACAGTGCTTATCTGCATGGTTTACTCACTGCAGAGTGGATTACAAATGTATGGTTTATCGTAGGTTTTCCACATGGATCCTTAAATTGCTTCTTTAGATTACAACTCTCATGTTTTAGTTATTTCAATGGCCTAGTACCTTGTGACAGAATACCAACCGTTTCTTGCACTATCTACTTCTTATTGAGTCAAAATGCCCATATGGCTTGGGTTCCTGGCACACAAAAATAAAAATGAGAAAATCTTTGATAGATAAGAAAACAATTGAAAGAAGCAATAATAATAAATAATTAAATAATAAGTAATTAATAATAATAATAATCATAATTTCCAAGAATGGGTGTATTTATATGATTTACTGAAAACATTTACTTCTCAATCCATCCATCTTCCCACCCAACAAAATGTAGATGAAAACTGAAAACATTCCTTTCTTAGGTTAGGTGAAATAGAGATCAATAAATGCAAACAAATGAAGTAGCCAGATATTTTAATTAATTGAAAAGAAATGTACTTTTTTGAGTATTACTTTCATTTGAAAACTGAAAAGCCAACAGTGGATATTTCCTGCAACTGCGACTTATGACCGTCACCGATTAATATAAGAAACTATATTGTTTTGAAATTAAGAAATGCAATTGATTAACCTGCTGGATGTCAAAACTTTGCAAAAAAGGAAATTTCTTGAAACAACCAACCTGAAGGTGTTGCCCCTTAAGGTTCAGCGAGTTGGAGAAATTCTCTATTCTTATGCCATCCTTTACTCTCGACCATTCTGCATTCCGTTCTACTTCCAATGCATGCAGTTGCTCATCTGTGAAGACGTGGCACAGCAAAGCAAAACGAACAGGACATATACAAAATGCACACAACACTTACAACATGCACAGGACAAATACAAAATGCATACAACAAAGACAAAATGCATAGGACAAATACAAAATGCACAGGAAAAATACAAAATGCTCAGGACAAATACAAAATGCACAGGACAAATACAAAATGCATAGGACAAATACAAAATGCACTGGACAAATACAAAATGCATAGAACAAATACAAAATGCACAGGATAAATAACAAATGCATACAAAATGCACAGAACAAAATCAAAATGCACAGGATATATACAAAATGCATAGAACAAACACAAAATGCATAGGACAAATACAAAATGCATAGAACAAATACAAAATGCATAGGACAAATACAAAACCCAATTGACAATTACAAAATGCACAGGACAGGACAAGGACAGGGATAAGGGCAACAACAAAGACAGGGACATGGACAAAGACAGGGATAAGGACAAGACAGGGACAAGGACAGGGACAAGGACACGGACAGGCGTAAAGACAGGGACAAAACGCACGCGACGAACTCAAACGGACTCGACGAACACAATCGCTCGCGACGAACACAAACGCTTGCGACGAACACAAACGCACGCGACGAACACAAACGGACGCAACGAACTCAAACGGACGCGACGAACACAAACGGACGCGACGAACACAAACGGACGCGACGAACACAAACCAACGCGACGATCACAAACCAACGCGAACGTACGTGAACGGACTTTATAAAGAAAAATAAAACATGACAAACACAAAACAAGACATAACAAACACGTGAAAAAAACACAAACACAAGACAACACACAAACAATACACTCACGCACACCCACAAGGTCAACCACCTGGAAGATAGATCGTCGAAATGGTTCCAGACACACCTTTTCTTTCCCGCTCAAAGCTCCCTGCACATCAGCAAGCATGCATAGGACAAATACAAAATGCTCAAGACAAATACAAAATGCATAGGACAAATACAAAATGCATAGAACAAATACAAAATGCACAGGATACATACAAAATGCATACAAAACGCACAGAACAAATACAAAACGCATAGGATAAATATAAAATGCATACAAAAGGCACAGAACAAATACAAAATGCATAGAACAAACATAAAATGCATAGGACAAATACAAAATGCATAGAACATATACAAAATGCATAGGACAAATACAAAACCCAATTGACAATTACAAAATGCACAGGGCAGGACAAGGACAGGGATAAGGACAAGGACAGGGACAAGGACAAAGACAGGGACAAGGACAAGGACAGGGACAAGGACAGGGACAGGCCCAAAGACAGGGACAAAACGCACGCGACGAACTCAAACGGAGGCGACGAACTCAAACGCATGCGACGAACACAAACGCATGCGAAGAACACAAACGGACGCGACGAGCACAAACGGACGCGACGAAAACAAACGCACGCGACGATCACAGACGGACGCAACGAACACAAACGCACGCGACGAACACAAACGGACGCGACGAACACAAACGGACGCGACGAACACAAACCAACGCGACGAACACAAACCAACGCGAACGTACGTGAACGGACTATATGAAGAAAAATAAAACATGACAAACACAAAACAAGACATAACAAACACGTGAAAAAAACACAAACACAAGAAAAAGCACAAACAACACACTCACGCACACCCACAAGGTCAACCACCTGGAAGATCGATCGTCGAAAAGGTTCCAGACACACCTTTTCTTTCCCGCTCAAAGCTCCCTGCACATCAGCAAGCATGCCTAATGATGCAGAGGATTCTGACATGGGGTCAGGAAGGTCAGACAATGGGGCGACATTGACCAAGGTCTCATCACCCACCGCAAGGTCTTGAATCTGCATCTGAAAGAGACTTGGAAAGTTTGTGAGCACAAAGAGAGGTAGAGCTTCTCAACTGTGCACCTACTGATAGTATTGTAATAAAATAAAAATAGAATAGATTTGCAGTGTTTTCTTGTGCAAAATTTTTGTCTAGATCTGGTTCTAACATAACCATGTTAACAGGTGGATTTATGCACATTCAATATCAATCTGTTTATTCTGTATGGTGAAATTTTATGTCTGAATTGATCCTCAAAAATTTCAAAACAGTTTTCTCAAACTTTATTAGTAGTAATGTTTACAGGAATATGCAACTAAAAGTATCTTATTAAACATATTCAAGGATTTTATTGTATTATTTACATATTTTCTAATCTTTTTGTGAATACTGATCAAACAGATTCAGTAACAGGGTCATTCTAATCAACATTCTTGTCAATGACACTCACAGGAGGAGTAGTAGGAATAGCTTGTCCTATTATCATACATAAGTAGCTTATTCTTGCCAGTATATTATCAACAAACTACTTTTGCTGATATTCATCCTCATTAGGGCTTTTTCACGTTTTAAAAATGCAACATGCATTTACAAAAGAAACAAAGCAGCTAAATAATGCCCTACAATTTAAATAATAAATACAGCAACTTTGTTTTATTGAATCTAGTCTTCTAATTACTTAAGATTAGTAGTTTCTTAAGTGTGATAAAATATTAGTTTATGTACCCATGGGGTAATACTAGCCAACAAGACAAATACTGCATTGATATGTCTCCTAAAAACAATAAACTCTAATTTCAAAGCAATATTCTTTTATTTTACATCCAACAATAGTCCTACAAAATGGCTGACATTCTGCTGTCTGACAAGAATTTCCAATAAGTCTGCTTAGTGCTGAACATTTCTAATATTATTAAATAATAAACGATATTCAAATCGGCCTTTGTTATCAGATCATGACCATTATTTCAGACCAGCTAGATGAAACTTCCGTGTAAATATTATACTGTCAATAGAGCCGTACTGCATATGTCCTATCATTTCCATGTAGGTCCAAAAAGTAATATAAAAAAGCCTTCTGTAAAAAGACCCTGTTGATATGCCTTTACATTAAGAAGTAATTATACAATTCTCAAGATGACTATCCTGACGGCCATATTGAATATCAGATCAGTGTCAATTTCAAGCAGGACCAACTAGCAGACACAAGAAAACTAGCAGAAAGAATCATGTTGATATGACCGTCCATCAACAAGGAGGAGCAATAACAAGATTGTAGCCATGACTGAGGGCACATTGGCACAAGAGAAAACTGTTATAATGTAGTTCATAAGTATATGACACCAAATATTTGTGCTGGGTATAATACAAAATTTGTAGCTTGAATAACAAGCCCTATTGTGATTATGCGGTTGAATAACTATATATATATATATATATATATATATATATATATATATATATATATATATATATATATATATATATTGCATCAGGGACATGTCTATATTTATAAGTAATTTTCAATTGAAATCATTACTGTAATTATTTCTAAAAAATCTCAAGATTACAAAGTCAGACAGACTGAGACTTTAAAAAACAATATTTGTGCCAATAAAGAACCTATAGATATAATAGTTATGAAACAATTAGGTTTTATATAAAAATGATGCAGCTAACATGTTTGGCATGTTAGTCCAAAAGAAAGTCATTATAATAAAATGATACTGTCTAAATATGCATAAAACATGCCTTTGTATTTTAATTTGGCCAAGAGCTACCCAACAACAAGTGGGTACAGGACAGGAGAGGGACAAAGACAACGACAAGGGCAAAGACAGGGACAAGGACAAGGACATGGACATGGACAGGGACAAGGACAGGGACAGGCGCAAAGAGAGGGACAAAACGCTCGCGACGAACTCAAACGGACGTGACGAACACAAACGCACTCGTCGAACACAAACGGACGCGACGAACACAAACGAAGGCGAACGAAATCTGTATATGAATACACACACAACACCTGGATCTGTGTTGGATATGTCAAGAAAGAGATTCAAATGCATGTACAAGTAAAACACATGTAATGATATAGCCATTAGAACTGATCATTACTGAGTAAGTAATCTACCATTATCATGATATTAGGTACATATTTTACTTCATTCCCTGGTTGAAGTGCATGAATAACAATATACAATATGCATAATCTAAGGCATATATACATGTCTTAATTGAAATTACCTTGATTCAATTGGCATGGCTCATCTGATGTTCTTCTGGCTACTGTACTTGTCCTTTAAAAAAAGAATTATAACAAAGTTAATAACCCATACGATTTTTTGTTAGCTAAAGCAAACACTTTTAAAATAAAAACACACAATCTGAAATGATCATACATGTAAATGAAACTCTGGTGAATCTAAATATGTATTTTTTTATACTATAAATAATGGGCATAAATACTTCACTGTATATATAGCTTATAATCCGCGACGACAAACTGTGCTTATCTGCATGGTATACTCACTGCAGAGTGTATTACAAATGTATGGTTTATCGTGGGTTTTCCACATGGATCCTTAAATTGATTATTTAGATTACAACTCATGTTTTAGTTATTTCAATGGCCTAGTACCTTGTGACATAATTCCAACCGTTTCTTGCACTATCTACTTCAGGAGCAGAGGGGGCGAATCCTACATTTGTTCGAGACATCATTTATCTTAAATTTAAAAAAAAACTAGAGATTTTATACGAAGCCTTCTTTTTCAACCAAAAAAAAAATAAGTCCCTGGTGGGAACTTATTGATTTCTTGCTCAAAACATGAATTTGCGCGAAATTATACTCATTACGCGTTTTCATCGTTTAATCGAAAAACGTCTCATCTCGATGTCATCGCCCTCTCTTCTGCTATGGGTTAATAATTCTTTTACGATTTCAACCGAATATTTGATCAAGTCCGATACGATATCGTGTTCGAGGGTCATGTAAATTTATTGTTATAAATCCGTGTGCGGTCGACTGAGCATGACTAAAGAAATTTCGAAATTGATTGAAGTCCATATCAGAGCATCATGTCTGCCAAATATTTCGTAACGTATGTGTATCAACGCCGTTGAATACGGCAAGAATATTACAGTTATCTCTGATCACTTTTGGAATCTGAGTGTAGCGTTGAGTTACATATATCACATCAGTGTTTTGTGCCTGCCTCGGGAAAATATTCTAGCTGGGTTTTTTTGTTTATCTAACATGACATCATCGTATACAACTAAATTGTTGATACTTCCATCGAGGTCTTCTACTGATGGTGCCTCGTCAATATCGGTTATAAATTCAATAATACACTCGCCGGCAATCTCTGAAGCGTTTTCATTAAAATCTTTTAGCACTTCATAGCATCGTTGATCATCTACACTAGGAGCAACTAAATACAACTTATCCCACTTCATCCATCTCATTATTAAATTGAGCAACAATTGAGTCTTGCCGGATCCAGATGGCCCGATTATAATTGGGCGGATAGAGTTTGGTAGCGCTGCATGATGCTTAACTGGTTCTTTTGTTTTAGTCGCTCGGCTTTTTTTAATTATTTTCTGACTTTATCAGCGCGGCAGTTATCTGTTTTTCACGGAGAGTCGCTAAAAACTCTTCTGGGGTCGGTATTGGTCTATTTTTCCGCCGGAGATATTCTATTGCGGAACGGTACTGTGGGGATCCATACGCTATACAAATCTGATATTTCCCCCGTACGCCTTTTCCACAACCAAGACATGGTTTTGGGCCATCGGGACATCCTTGTTTTGCAGTACAATTATGTACACCACAGAATTCCCCGTAGGAATTTTTTCCACATCGCTGTGTAGACCCTAAAAACAACCAACAGCATTTATTTGTAGCAAGTGCTGGATTCACCATTAATATTAATCGTTAATAAACATTCAATTAGACGTTAAAAAGTATACTGTATAATGATTAGTGATTACTCCGATAACAACTGTATCGCCATTTCAGGATATGAAAATGACTATTCTAATGAATTTTTTCAATCTCCGGAAACTCATCATGATCTTCAAGAATATTACAAAAGGCGTTTAGGACCGTCATGGAATGTTTCTAGTAAAATATCCGCAATTGAATTACTCACCGTGGATAGTTATCTACTTCGCGGTGTAATTATTAAACAGATGGGGAAATTTTTTGATTTTGTGAATGATCCGGACATAACAGAATTTCAGGGGTGTTCTGCGGTTAATGAAATTATTCCACGGGAAAGATTGAGATATCCCACTATCGACATTGATTCTAAAAACCCATCGTTGGCGGAGTTATTATTGTTTTTCTGCGACTTAGTTGATTCCATTAACGATATTATTGTTTTTGAAACCAGTGGTGGTTATCATATTTTATTGAAAACGATTCCGATCGATTTTGATAATCATCGGGCATGGAATTCTACGACAGACGCAGTCATCAAAGAATAGTAAAACGATCTGGGGAAAGTTTGTTGGGTTGGTAACAACTGCGAAGCGAGTTATTGTATTAGATGCAGATGCAAACAATGATGATTTGGTGTTATTCCGAGATAAATTAGGACGACATGATATGAAATTTGTCGTCAATGATTATAAGATCAATCATGGTAAAAAGTTTATTGTTGAACACGATCATAAGGATAATTATGCTAAGCTGTTAGAAACACTTGAGGAGGGAAAACGAGTTGTTGTATTCACGCACAATAAACGACGAGGTGATTACTCAGTAGAGAGTTTAGCAAAACAATTACAGCATTGAGGATATCGTGTGAAATATTATCATGCTGATACTAGTCTTGCTGATAAGCAAAGAGATTTCGCGGATACTAAGACGGCATTTGATGACATTGATGTCTTTATAAGTAATAATACAGTTGAGGCTGGAATTTCTATTGAGGATGAACGATTCCAACATCAATTTGTATTCTCTGAGGAATTAGGATCGGTTGAAGCAACCAAGCAGGCTCTTCATCGGTTCAGAAATATACGGGAAATTCATTACTCGGCGAATTATCGAAATAAGATCTCTGAGTTGCCGTTAACTCGCGATGATATCAACGAGGCTATAAAGTCACATGAAAGACAACTTAACAAGAACGAATTATTGTTTCGAGCTCCTAATTTTAATGATATTAATACTAGTTACGGTTACGCATTTATCAGTGCTACCATCGACGAGAATAATTCAAGGTGCTATTTCACTCAGCGGTTAATTACTACGATGAAAAATACAGGATATGAAATCGTTCAGACGCTTCCGGACGAGTATGAGTTATGGCTCGAACGGCGGAATGGAAAAGAGAAAATATCAGACAAGGAGATTAAAGACAGTCCGGTTGTGGATGATTTTCTGAAGAGTTCTATCGGAGAAAGAATAGCTACATCAAGTATAACAAAATCAACAATCTACTACGAATACGATGCTGAAGAACAGTTAGAACCATACTCTAAGAAATTGAAATATCTCAATAATGTATTTCAGATCGATGTTAGTAAACTCGATACTGACACAATAGAACAACTTGACAAGAATGTTTCACGGTTACAACGAGCACAGCAACTCATTGTCGACAAACATAATAATGGAAAATCAATCGCGACTCAACAATTCCGATCTGATAAAATCTCACCACGAGAACAGATAGAAATCATCAGAGATGTTCTTGATGTATTATCGCTTCCTGATGTTATTCCCGCGGATTTAAGTAAACTGACTCAACCAGTGAATCGATCTGATTTAATAAGAAGCATCAATGCGATGTTACATGACCGGGTACTACTTAACAAGTATGAACTATTTATCAAACATCTTGATGAAATATTTCCGGATTATCAAAAAAATAAAAAAAAGGGATTATTAACCTCAAAGAATATAATCGAGAAAATTAAGTTGATTTACAAAGGATTCGGTGCTAGATTAAAATCTGATAATAAAATTCATGCTGAGAGAAGTAATTACACATTACACTATCCTGAATGGCCCCGATCTGATTTTCTTGATAACCCATCATGGATCAATAATACAATAACAGATGATGGATTCTATGCCGGGGATGATATTACTGCGATTAATGATCACACTGCAATGTTGAAATTTCATGTATGGAGTGTTAACAAATGGTTTACTCGCTACGATAGCTCAGATTGATTCAAAAATAGTTCTATCTGATGTGGAGAAAGGGCGAATTTCTTATAATATATTAATTTTCGCCCTTTCTCCATCGGAAAATTTCACGATCATATGATAAAAAAATAAAATGTTGAATCTGTCAGAATTAATATTTTATATACAAATTGGACACTTTCAACGCCGCTAAAATATCAAAAAAAGACTTCCACGGTGGTGTTAAAAATAATATTTTATATACAAATTGGACACTTTCAACGCCCTATTTCATGTAACTGTTGAGTACACTACGGTCCTCTTCTTTAAGAGCTGCTATTGCGTTATCAAATAATGTTTCGGGGTTATCAAACCAAGCGCATTTTTCATCAGAGATGTCTCCGCGGAGGAGTATCCAAATATCTCCGACACCATCGATGAAATAATTTGGAAGATAATCATTATAGTGTTGATAAATTTTAAAATATTTGGCGAATTTCTGGTACTGAATCAAATTCTATAATTTTTTTCTTTGAGATATTCAAACATTGTATTCTGTTGCCAACTCATAAAAACACCCTCTGTTTATGATGTTTTTCGGGTTTTATCGTATTGAAATCGCAGTGGTGGGACATATGGCGCTAAATCATTATTGCTACGATCAATCCAATTTATTCCATCACGAGGAACAAAATGTGAACCAAACCCCATTGAGGATATTATTCTGATATCATTTTAATGTTTAATTAAATAACAGCTATAATATAATGTCATTTCAGGAATACGATCCTGTGCAATTTAACTGTACCATCACCGATTATAAAAAGACTTGCCCGAAAATGCCCATTAAAGAGAAATTTAAATATGGAAAATTTCAGGCGTATCAAAAATTTCCCAACGGGGATAAATATATTTGTGCGGTATTTGAAAGTCGTTCAGCGGCTGCAAGAGTCCGTCTCAGTGAAAAATATCAACAGCGTCGGTTGCAAAGTTTACCCGATGGTAAAATTTCATTCATATATGTCCGAGTTTAATTTTGTACACTGGATTGTTTTTAAGCCATTCGCGGTATTCATCAGATTTTTTCTTTTGTTGTTCTCGCTGGACTTTTTCATGAGTATCTTCAAGGACATCTTCGATTTCAGCGATTAATTCAGTGTCTTCTTCAGGTAAATATTTCTTCCATGAATCATCGGAGGGTTGGTTGGTCCGGTATCAACTACACTAAAAACAAAGATGCGGAAACGGCACCTTTTCATATAAAATAAAATGTAAAGTGCCGATTCCGCACCGATCGTGGGACAAATGGGAACATGTAATGGATATTTTTTTTGGTGTTTAATTAAATAACCGCTATAATATATGATTGCGACAGAATCAATCGAACAAATGCGTCGAAAATATCCCAGTGGGAAGTTCTCAGAGAAATTCAATAATGGGCGCCGCAAAATATCTTATTAGGGTCCAGATGGAATTGTACATCCTATAGCAACCCGAGTAAATCGAGATGCCACAGCACGTGTTCGTCTCTCTGGAAATATCAACAAAAACATCTTCTTCCAGTAGTTCAATAAAACCGTCCTGTTTGGTTTGTTAAGGGACAGAGTTTCTTTTAAAACAGGATAATTAATCATCGAGTTCCCACGAGAGTTTTCGTTTTCTTGATGGTTATTTTCCGTTTAGTTTTCTTCGAGTCTGTTCTTGCAGTTGTTCAAATTTTTGTTCTGCAATTATTTTTTCACGATTAAATTTTTCTAGTTCGTTAAGTTTTTCACGATGAAATTCTTCATCGGAGGGTTCTATTTGTTGCCGTTTTGGTGTAAGCACTTCTTCGACTTCATTGAAAAACTCACGGACCTGTTCAGGAATATAGTTCTTGTATGAATCATCGCGTTGTTTGTGTTTTCGTTTTCTTTTGACAACTTTATCATTGATGGCTTTGCCATTGTTAATGACTCTGTCATTGATGGCGATGCCATTGTTAATGACTTTGTCATTGTTAGTGGTGACTTTTTCAACAGGAATCCTTGAATACATTTCATTTATAGAATTATACTCCGATAACAAAGAATTATATTTGTTTGTCAATGACGAATACTCCTCAGTGAGGGATTTTAAGTCACATCGCACATCATTGAGTTCAGTCTTTAATCGATCACGGTCCCGAACTACATCGTTACGACGTTGTACTGCAACATCTAACTGATATTGTAAGTCTGTTACTGAGTAATGGTCAGATATTTGTGATCGTAGCATTGTTAATGATTTTTGCAGTGAATTATTTTTATTATTCAAGTTAGATACTACTTCTATCTGCAATTGACGAATTGTTTCCTTAGCGATAATGTTATCACTAACAGCATCCACATGTTGTGTTTTACCGTCTAAAAACTCTGTTATTTCTTCATCGATGCTATTATCAATGATCCGCTCAACTGGAATATTATTTTCATCATTGGATTTCCATATTTTGTAGATGCGTTGGTAACTGATTTTATACTTATCAGCGATTTCTGTTAACGGTATAATGTCTTTTGAGGCCTTTATCGCGTTGATATCATCGTGAGTTAGTATCCTGCGATACGGCATTATATAATTAAATATATTTTTCAACAACAACAATAACAATAACAACAACAACAATAACAACAAGACCTTTCCCGATGGACGGTTCAGATTGATCAAAATAGAATGTGGAAAGTGTCAGTATTATTTTATTTATATACAATTTACACACTTTCCACAAACCTGATAGAAGCTGTCTCACAATGAAATAACACTTCCACGGTGGTATTAAAATCAGTGAATGAAAACTATTTCACACTGTGAAAACTATTTCAAACCTCAATTTGATGGCTCTATGTTGAGTGTGGAATCGGCACATTACATTTTATTTTATATGAAAAGGTGCCGTTTCCACATTTTGAAATAACACTTCCACGGTGGTATTAAAATCAGTGAATAAAAACTATTTCACACTGCGAAAACTATTTCACTGAATAAAAATCGAATCCTAACAGCTTTTCTCTATAGAAAATCCCATGCAAAATCGACTACTTTACCCTACGGGTTTTTTTAATAAAAATCAGTGAAAAATGACCAAAAATCACTGAAAACAGGCAAAAATTGATGAAAATGGCCTAAAATTGATGAAAATGAATCCTAACAGCTTTTCCCTATGGAAAATCCCATGCAAAATCGACTACTTAACCCGACTGAAATCAGTGAAAAACCACCAAAAATGGTACAAAATGGCACAAAAAACCACCAAAATGGTATAAAAAACCACCAAAACTGTCATAAAATGGTATAAAAAAATATTTCACTGAATAAAATTATTTCACACTGAATAAAAATAAAAATACTTCATACTGAATAAAATAAAAATATTACACATTGAATAAAATAAAAATATTTAATTGACTCAGTTGCAACAATCAATGATTATATCTCAATAATTCATTATATAAGCCTCAGATGGTGAATTAACAACTATAACACAGTATCATCTCAAATTATAAATATAACAGCATTGAGATTTTTCAAAATTATTTATTTTTTCTGCATCAAAAATATATCACCGCTTTTTTGTTGTTGTTATTACTGTTACTCAACTGTTTATACTTACTAAAGTAATTCTAGTATTAACAACAACAACAACAACAAAAAAGCGGTGATATATTTTTGATGCAGAAAAAATAAAAATTGATGTTGGAATCGTTCATCCTCAATAGAAATTCCATCCTCAACTGTATTATTACTTATAAAGACATCAATGTCATCAAATGCCGTCTTAGTATCTGCGAAATCTCTTTGCTTATCAGCAAGACTAGTATCAGCATGATAATATTTCACACGATGTCCTCGATGCTGTAATTGTTTTGCTAAACTCTCTACTGAGTAATCACCTCGTCGTTTATTGTGCGTGAATACAACAACTCGTTTTCCCTCCTCAAGTGTTTCTAACAGCTTAGCATAATTATCATTATGATCGTGTTCAACAATAAACTTTTTACCATGATCGATCTTATAATCATTGACGACAAATTTCATATCAAGTCGTCCTAATTTATCTCGGAATAACACCAAATCATCATTGTTTGCATCTGCATCTAATACAATAACTCGCTTCGCAGTTGTTACCAACCCAACAAACTTTCCCCAGATCGTTTTACTATTCTTTGATGACTGCATCTGTCGTAGAATTCCATGCCATTCATCAACTATAACCACATCTGGAATCCCTCGTACTCGCACAATAGATTCTATTTGTGAGATAACTTTTCTATGGCTGTGCTCAACAAATACAATACTACCATATATATCATTGTACGACTCAAGATTATAATCAGCACAGATTTTATTCGTAAATGTTTTTCTGTACGACAAATATAACACGGATTGATCATCTCGTATTGATTCCCATGCCGATTTTGACTTTCCCATCCCACAAGCAGAACCATCCATATAATCATCATTGAGGATAATTTTACACCCTTGGCCGTTTTCATGAACAGGAGCTTCACAGTAAGTGTAATCTGGAACTCTTATGGGAAATTCCCCACTGTGGTCTCCTCGGCGATAATTATATGATTTTAAATATTTTTCGTATCGTATTTTATCGTTAGTTTCATTATCGGATTCCCTCAGTATCGTAATTTTATTTTTTGTGGTACGGAAACAACCAATCACAAATCGATCGGAATACACGCTCACAAAAGCATCAATGGCTTTTCCTTCAATGAATCCACCAATCTCGTTATATCCATGTCTGTGTTGGCAAATATTACAGAATGATCCAGCAACTCGTCCCAGTGATATCATATTGGTGGTTTGATTTGTAATTCCTGTGATTAGATTTGATTGTCCAGTCAGCGCTGTTGAAATCTGTTGAATTTGTTCACTAGTGAGATTATCATCATCGCGGTCTTCAAAAATATCATCGTCGTCAGTGAGTTTTTCGTAATACGGTTGTATAGCAACAGGACAAGACAATAACGAACTAGTAAATCCTACAGGATGAATTAATCGTTTATCAATGCTGTTTGGTTTTATTGATCTAGTTCCCGTTAATTTTATACTATACAATCCAGCCTGTGTATCAACGTTCCATGATGGTCTATCTGCGGCAATTTTCTTCAATAATAACTCCGCCAACGATGGGTTTTTAGAATCAATGTCGATAGTGGGATATCTCAATCTTTCCCGTGGAATAATTTCATTAACCGCAGAACACCCCTGAAATTCTGTTTTGTCCTTATAATTCACAAAAACAAAAAATTTCCCCATCTGTTGAATAATTACACCGCGAAGTAGATAACTAGGATTCGCCCCCTCTGCTGCTACTTCTTTTCGAGTCAAAATGCCCATATGGCTTGGGTTCCTGACACACAAAAATACAAATGAGAAAATCTTTGATAGATAAGAAAACAATTGAAAGATGCAATAATCATAAATAATTAAATAATAAGTAATTAATAATAATAATAATCATAATTTCCAAGAATGGGTGTATTAATATGATTTACTGAAGACATTTACTTCTCCACCCAAAATGCACAAAATGCTCAGGACAAATACAAAATACTCAGGACAAATACAAAATGCATAGATAGAACAAATACAAAATGCAAAGGATAAATAAAAAATGCATACAAAATGCACAGAACAAATACAAAATGCATACAAAAGGCGCAGAAGAAATACAAAATGCATAGAACAAACACAAAATGCATAGGACAAATTCAAAATGCATATAACAAGTACAAAATGCATAGGACAAATACAAAAGCCAATTGACAATTACAAACTTCACAGGACAGGAGAAGGACAAGGACAAAGACATGGACAAGGAAAAGGACAAGGACAAGGACAGAGACAAGGACAGGGACAAGGGCAAGGACAAGGAGAGGCGAGAAGACAGGGACAAAACGCAAGCGACGAACTCATACGGACGCGACGAACACAAACGTACGCGACGAACACAAACGCACGCGACGAACACAAACGCACGCGACGAACACAAACGGACGCGACGAACAAAAACCGACGCGACGTACAGGAACGGACGCGAGGAACACAAACCGACGCGACGAACGCAAACGAAAGCGAACGAAATCTGTAAATGAATACAAACATAACACCTGAATCTGTGCTAGAAGTCAAGAAAGAAATTCAAATGCATGTACAAGTAAAGCACATTTAATTATATAGCCATTAGAACTGATCATTACTGAGAAAGCAATCTACCATTATCATGATATTAGGTACATATTTTACTGCATTACCTGGTTTAAGTGCATAAATTACAATATACAATATGCATAATCTAACGCATATATACATGTATTACATGAAATTACCTTGATTCAATTGGCATGGCTCATCTGATGTTCTTCTGGTTACTGTACTTGTCCTTTAGAAAAAGAATTATAACAAAGTTAATAACCCATACGATTTTTTGTTGGCTAAAGCAAACACTTTTAAAATAAAAACACACAATCTAAAATGATCATACATGTAAATGAAACTCTGGTGAATCTACATATGTATGTATTTATACTATAAATAATGGGCATAAATACTTCACTGTATCTACAACTTATAATCCGCGACGACAAACACTGCTTATCTGCATGGTTTACTCACTGCAGAGTGGATTACAAATGTATGGTTTATCGTGGGTTTTCCACATGGATCATTAAATTGCTTCTTTAGATTACAACTCTCATGTTTTAGTTATTTCAATGGCCAAGTACCTTGTGACCGAATTCGAACCGTTTCTTGCACTATCTACTTCTTTTCGAGTCAAAATGTCCATATGGCTTGGGTTCCTGGCACACAAAAATACAAATGAGAAAATCTTTGATAGATAAGAAAACAATTGAAAGATGCAATAATAATAAATAATTAAATAATAAGTAATTAATAATAATATTAATCATAATTTTCAAGAATGGGTGTATTTATACGATTTACTGAAAACATTTACTTCTCCACCCAAAATGCACAGGACTAATACAAAATGCTCAGGACAAATAAAAAATGCACAGGACAAATACAAAATGCATAGGACAAATTCAAAATGCACAGGACAAATACAAAATGCATAGAACAAATACAAAATGCACAGGATAAATAAAAAATGCATACATAATGCACAGAACAAATACAAAATGCATAGAACAAACACAAAATGCATAGGACAAATACAAAATGCATTAAACAAATACAAAATGCATAGGACAAATACAAAACCCAATTGACAATAACAAAATGCAAAGGACAGGACAAGGACAAAGACAGGGACAAGGACAAAGACAGGGACAAGGACAAGGACAGGGACAGGGACAAGGACAGGGAAAGGCGCAAAGAAAGGGACAGAACGGACGCGACGAACTCAAACGGACGCCACAAACACAAACGAAGGCGAACGAAATCTGTATATGAATACACACACAACACCTGAATCTGTGTTGGATATGTCAAGAAAGAGATTCAAATGCATGTACAAGTAAAACACATGTAATTATATAGCCATTAGAACTGATCATTACTGAGTAAGAAATCTACCATTATCATGATATTAGGTACATATTTTACTGCATTACCTGGTTTAAGTGCATAAATAACAATATACAATATGCATAATCTAAGGCATATATACATGTATTAATTGAAATTACCTTGATTCAATTGGTATGGATCAACTGATGTTCTTCTGGCTGCTATACTTGTCCTTTAAAAAAAAAGAATTATAACAAAGTTAATAACTCATACGATTTTTTGTTGGCTAAAGCAAACACTTTTAAAATAAAAAACACACAATCTAAAATGATCATACATGTAAATGAAACTCTGGTGAATCTACATACGTATGTATTTATACTATTAATAATGGGCATAAATACTTCACTGTATATACAGCTTATAATCCGCGACGACAAACACTGCTTATCTGCATGGTTTACTCACTGCAGAGTGGATTACAAATGTATGGTTTATCGTGGGTTTTCCACATGGATCCTTAAATTGCTTCTTTAGATTACAACTATCATGTTTTAGTTATTTCAATGGCCAAGTACCTTGTGAAAGAATTCCAACCGTTTCTTGCACTATCTACTTCTTTTCGAGTCAAAATGCCCATATGGCTTGGGTTCCTGGCACACAAAAATACAAATGAGAAAATATTTGTTAAATAAGATAACAATTGAAAGATGCAATAATAATAAATAATTAAATAATAAGTAATTAGTAATAATAATAATCATAATTTCCAAGAATGAGTGTATTTCTATGATTTACTGAAAACATTTACTTCTCCACCCAAAATGCACAGGACTAATACAAAATGCTCAGGACAAATAAAAAATGCACAGGACAAATACAAAATACATAGGACAAATACAAAATGCACAGGACAAATACAAAATGCATAGAACAAATACAAAATGCACAGGATAAATAAACAATGCATACATAATGCACAGAACAAATACAAAATGCATAGAACAAACACAAAATGCATAGGACAAATACAAAATGCATTAAACAAATACAAAATGCATAGGACAAATACAAAACACAATTGACAATACCAAAATGCAAAGGACAGGACAAGGACAAAGACAGGGACAAGGACAAAAACAGGGACAAGGACAGGGACAAGGAAAGGGACAAAGACATGGACAGGGACAAGGACAGGGAAAGGCACAAAGAAAGGGACAAAACGGACGCGACGAACTCAAACGGACGCGACGAACACAAACGGACGCGACGAACACAAACGAAGTTGAACGAAATCTGTATATCAATAAACACACAACACCTGAATCTGTGTTGAATATGTCAAGAAAGAGATTCAAATGTATGTACAAGTAAAACACATGTAATTAGATAGCCATTAGAACTGATCATTACTGAGTAAGCTTTCTACCATTATCATGATATTAGGTACATATTTTACTGCATTACCTGGTTTAAGTGCATAAATAACAATATACAATATGCATAATCTAAGGCATATATACATGTCTTAATTGAAATTACCTTGATTCAATTGGCATGGCACATCTGATGTTCTTCTGGCTTTTGTACTTATCCTTTAACAAAAGAAACATAACAAAGTTAATAACCCATACGATTTTTTGTTGGCTAAAGCAAACACTTTTAAAATAAAAACACAATCTAAAATGATCATACATGTAAATGAAACTCTGGTGAATCCACATACATATGTATTTATACTATTAATAATGGGCATAAATACTTCAATGTATATACAGCTTATAATCCGCGACGACAAACACTGCTTATCTGCATGGTTTACTCACTGCAGAGTGGATTACAAATGTATGGCTTATCGTAGGTTTTCCACATGGATCCTTAAATTGCTTCTTTACATTACAACTCTCATGTTTTAGTTATTTCAATGGCCAAGTACCTTGTGACAGAATTCCAACCGTTTCTTGCACTATCTACTTCTTTTCGAGTCAAAATGTCCATATGGCTTGGGTTCCTGGCACACAGAAATACAAATGAGAAAATCTTTGATAGATAAGAAAACAATTGAAAGATGCAATAATAATAAATAATTAAATAATAAGTAATTAATAATAATAATAATAATAATAATAATTTTCAAGAATGGGTGTATTTATATGATTTACTGAAAACATTTACTTCTCCACCCAAAATGCACAGGACAAATACAAAATGCACAGGACAAATACAAAATGCATAGGACAAATACAAAATGCACAGGACAAATACAAAATGCATAGAACAAATACAAAATGCACAGGATAAATACAAAATGCATACATAATGCAAATAAGAAATACAAAATCCATAGAACAAACACACAATGCATAGGACAAATACAAAATACATTAAACAAATACAAAATGCATAAGACAAATACAAAACCCAATTGACAATTACAAGATGCAAAGGACAGGACAAGGACAAAGACAGGGACAAGGACAAAGACAGGGACAAGGACAAGGACAGGGACAAGGACAGGGACAGGGACAAGGCCAGGGAAAGGTGAAAAGAAAGGGACAAAACGGACGCGACGAACTCAAACGGACGCGACGAACACAAACGGACGCCACAAACACAAACGAAGGCGAACGAAATCTGTATATGAATACACACATAAAACCTGAATTTGTGTTGGATATGTCAAGAAAGAGATTCAAATGCATGTACAAGTAAAACACATGTAATTATATAGCCATTAAAACTGATCATTACTGAGTAAGAAATCTAAAATTATCATGATATTATTTACATATTTTACTGCATTACCTGGTTTAAGTGCATAAATAACAATATACAATATGCATAATCTAAGGCATATATACATGTACTAATTGAAATTACCTTGATTCAATTGGTATGGCTCATCTGATGTTCTTCTGGCTGCTGTACTTGTCCTTTAAAAAAAGAATTATAACAAAGTTAATAACCCATACGATTTTTTGTTGGCTAAAGCAAACACTTTTAAAATAAAAAACACACAATCTAAAATGATCATACATGTAAATGAAACTCTGGTTAATCTACATATATATGTATTTATACTATAAATAAAGGGCATAAATGCTTCACTGTATATACAGCTTATAATCTGCGACGACAAACACTGCTTATCTGCATGGTTTACTCACTGCAGAGTGGATTACAAATGTATGGTTTATCGTTGGTTTTCCACATGGATCCTTAAATTGCTTCTTTAGATTACAACTATCATGTTTTAGTTATTTCAATGGCCAAGTACCTTGAGACAGAATTCCAACCGTTTCTTGCACTATCTACTTCTTTTCGAGTCAAAATGCCCATATGGATTAAGTTCCTGGTACACATAAATACAAATAAAAAAATCTTTGATATATAAGAAAACAATTGAAAGATGCAATAATAATAAATAATTAAATAATAAGTAATTAATAATAATAACAATCATAATTTCCAAGAATGGGTGTATTTATATGATTTACTGAAAACATTTACTTCTCCAACCTTAATGCACAGGACAAATACAAAATGCTGAGGACAAATACAAAATGCACAGGACAAATACAAAATGCATAGGAAAAATACAAAACGGACAGGACAAATACAAAATGCATTGGACAAATACAAAATGCACAGGACAATACAAAATGCATAGAACAAATACACAATGCACAGGATAAATTAAGAATGCATACAAAATTCAAAGGAGAAATACAAAATGCATAGGATGAGTACAAAATGCATTCAAAAGGAACAGAACAAATACAAAATGCATAGAACAAAAACAAAATGCATAGGACAAGGACAAAATGCATAGAACAAATACAAAATGCGAAGGACAAATACAAAACCCAATTGACAATTACAAAATGCACAGGACAGGACAGGAACAAAGACAGTGACAAGGACAGCGACAGGGACAAGGACAAGGACAAGGACATGTACAAGGACAGGGACAAGGACAGCGACAGGCGCAAAGACAGGGACAAAACGCTCGCGACGAACTCAAACGGACGCGACGAACACAAACGCACTCGTCCAACACAAACGGACGCGACGAACACAAACGAAGGCGAACGAAATCTGTATATGAATACACACACAACACCTGAATCTGTGTTGGATATGTCAAGAAAGATTCACATGCATGTACAAGTAAAACAGATGTAATTATATAGCCATTAGAACTGATCATTACTGAGTAAGCAATCTACCATTATCATGATATTAGGTACATATTTTACTTCATTCCCTGGTTTAAGTGCATAAATTACAATATACAATATGCATAATCTAAGGCATATATACATGTCTTAATTGAAATTACCTCTATTCAATTGGCATGGCTCATCTGATGTTCTTCTGGCTACTGTACTTGTCCTTTAAAAAAGACTTATAACAAGGTTAATAACCCATACGAATTTTTGTTAGCTAAAGCAGACACTTTTAAAATAAAAACACACAATCTAAAATGATCATACATGTAAATGAAACTCTGGTGAATCTACATATGTATGTATTTATACTATAAATAATGGTCATAAATACTTCACTATATATACAGCTTATAATCCTCGACGACAAACAGTGCTTATCTGCATGGTTTACTCACTGCAGAGTGGATTACAAATGTATGGTTTATCGTAGGTTTTCCACATGGATCCTTAAATTGCTTCTTTAGATTACAACTCTCATGTTTTAGTTATTTCAATGGCCTAGTACCTTGTGACAGAATACCAACCGTTTCTTGCACTATCTACTTCTTATTGAGTCAAAATGCCCATATGGCTTGGGTTCCTGGCACACAAAAATAAAAATGAGAAAATCTTTGATAGATAAGAAAACAATTGAAAGAAGCAATAATAATAAATAATTAAATAATAAGTAATTAATAATAATAATAATCATAATTTCCAAGAATGGGTGTATTTATATGATTTACTGAAAACATTTACTTCTCAATCCATCCATCTTCCCACCCAACAAAATGTAGATGAAAACTGAAAACATTCCTTTCTTAGGTTAGGTGAAATAGAGATCAATAAATGCAAACAAATGAAGTAGCCAGATATTTTAATTAATTGAAAAGAAATGTACTTTTTTGAGTATTACTTTCATTTGAAAACTGAAAAGCCAACAGTGGATATTTCCTGCAACTGCGACTTATGACCGTCACCGATTAATATAAGAAACTATATTGTTTTGAAATTAAGAAATGCAATTGATTAACCTGCTGGATGTCAAAACTTTGCAAAAAAGGAAATTTCTTGAAACAACCAACCTGAAGGTGTTGCCCCTTAAGGTTCAGCGAGTTGGAGAAATTCTCTATTCTTATGCCATCCTTTACTCTCGACCATTCTGCATTCCGTTCTACTTCCAATGCATGCAGTTGCTCATCTGTGAAGACGTGGCACAGCAAAGCAAAACGAACAGGACATATACAAAATGCACACAACACTTACAACATGCACAGGACAAATACAAAATGCATACAACAAAGACAAAATGCATAGGACAAATACAAAATGCACAGGAAAAATACAAAATGCTCAGGACAAATACAAAATGCACAGGACAAATACAAAATGCATAGGACAAATACAAAATGCACTGGACAAATACAAAATGCATAGAACAAATACAAAATGCACAGGATAAATAACAAATGCATACAAAATGCACAGAACAAAATCAAAATGCACAGGATATATACAAAATGCATAGAACAAACACAAAATGCATAGGACAAATACAAAATGCATAGAACAAATACAAAATGCATAGGACAAATACAAAACCCAATTGACAATTACAAAATGCACAGGACAGGACAAGGACAGGGATAAGGGCAACAACAAAGACAGGGACATGGACAAAGACAGGGATAAGGACAAGACAGGGACAAGGACAGGGACAAGGACACGGACAGGCGTAAAGACAGGGACAAAACGCACGCGACGAACTCAAACGGACTCGACGAACACAATCGCTCGCGACGAACACAAACGCTTGCGACGAACACAAACGCACGCGACGAACACAAACGGACGCAACGAACTCAAACGGACGCGACGAACACAAACGGACGCGACGAACACAAACGGACGCGACGAACACAAACCAACGCGACGATCACAAACCAACGCGAACGTACGTGAACGGACTTTATAAAGAAAAATAAAACATGACAAACACAAAACAAGACATAACAAACACGTGAAAAAAACACAAACACAAGACAACACACAAACAATACACTCACGCACACCCACAAGGTCAACCACCTGGAAGATAGATCGTCGAAATGGTTCCAGACACACCTTTTCTTTCCCGCTCAAAGCTCCCTGCACATCAGCAAGCATGCATAGGACAAATACAAAATGCTCAAGACAAATACAAAATGCATAGG
Organism: Unio pictorum; assembly: GCA_030141615.1. NCBI lineage: Eukaryota > Metazoa > Mollusca > Bivalvia > Unionida > Unionidae > Unio > Unio pictorum. Next base: position 6,242,282 of record JARLTB010000442.1, read on the forward strand.
ACAAATACAAAATGCATAGAACAAATACAAAATGCACAGGATACATACAAAATGCATACAAAACGCACAGAACAAATACAAAACGCATAGGATAAATATAAAATGCATACAAAAGGCACAGAACAAATACAAAATGCATAGAACAAACATAAAATGCATAGGACAAATACAAAATGCATAGAACATATACAAAATGCATAGGACAAATACAAAACCCAATTGACAATTACAAAATGCACAGGGCAGGACAAGGACAGGGATAAGGACAAGGACAGGGACAAGGACAAAGACAGGGACAAGGACAAGGACAGGGACAAGGACAGGGACAGGCCCAAAGACAGGGACAAAACGCACGCGACGAACTCAAACGGAGGCGACGAACTCAAACGCATGCGACGAACACAAACGCATGCGAAGAACACAAACGGACGCGACGAGCACAAACGGACGCGACGAAAACAAACGCACGCGACGATCACAGACGGACGCAACGAACACAAACGCACGCGACGAACACAAACGGACGCGACGAACACAAACGGACGCGACGAACACAAACCAACGCGACGAACACAAACCAACGCGAACGTACGTGAACGGACTATATGAAGAAAAATAAAACATGACAAACACAAAACAAGACATAACAAACACGTGAAAAAAACACAAACACAAGAAAAAGCACAAACAACACACTCACGCACACCCACAAGGTCAACCACCTGGAAGATCGATCGTCGAAAAGGTTCCAGACACACCTTTTCTTTCCCGCTCAAAGCTCCCTGCACATCAGCAAGCATGCCTAATGATGCAGAGGATTCTGACATGGGGTCAGGAAGGTCAGACAATGGGGCGACATTGACCAAGGTCTCATCACCCACCGCAAGGTCTTGAATCTGCATCTGAAAGAGACTTGGAAAGTTTGTGAGCACAAAGAGAGGTAGAGCTTCTCAACTGTGCACCTACTGATAGTATTGTAATAAAATAAAAATAGAATAGATTTGCAGTGTTTTCTTGTGCAAAATTTTTGTCTAGATCTGGTTCTAACATAACCATGTTAACAGGTGGATTTATGCACATTCAATATCAATCTGTTTATTCTGTATGGTGAAATTTTATGTCTGAATTGATCCTCAAAAATTTCAAAACAGTTTTCTCAAACTTTATTAGTAGTAATGTTTACAGGAATATGCAACTAAAAGTATCTTATTAAACATATTCAAGGATTTTATTGTATTATTTACATATTTTCTAATCTTTTTGTGAATACTGATCAAACAGATTCAGTAACAGGGTCATTCTAATCAACATTCTTGTCAATGACACTCACAGGAGGAGTAGTAGGAATAGCTTGTCCTATTATCATACATAAGTAGCTTATTCTTGCCAGTATATTATCAACAAACTACTTTTGCTGATATTCATCCTCATTAGGGCTTTTTCACGTTTTAAAAATGCAACATGCATTTACAAAAGAAACAAAGCAGCTAAATAATGCCCTACAATTTAAATAATAAATACAGCAACTTTGTTTTATTGAATCTAGTCTTCTAATTACTTAAGATTAGTAGTTTCTTAAGTGTGATAAAATATTAGTTTATGTACCCATGGGGTAATACTAGCCAACAAGACAAATACTGCATTGATATGTCTCCTAAAAACAATAAACTCTAATTTCAAAGCAATATTCTTTTATTTTACATCCAACAATAGTCCTACAAAATGGCTGACATTCTGCTGTCTGACAAGAATTTCCAATAAGTCTGCTTAGTGCTGAACATTTCTAATATTATTAAATAATAAACGATATTCAAATCGGCCTTTGTTATCAGATCATGACCATTATTTCAGACCAGCTAGATGAAACTTCCGTGTAAATATTATACTGTCAATAGAGCCGTACTGCATATGTCCTATCATTTCCATGTAGGTCCAAAAAGTAATATAAAAAAGCCTTCTGTAAAAAGACCCTGTTGATATGCCTTTACATTAAGAAGTAATTATACAATTCTCAAGATGACTATCCTGACGGCCATATTGAATATCAGATCAGTGTCAATTTCAAGCAGGACCAACTAGCAGACACAAGAAAACTAGCAGAAAGAATCATGTTGATATGACCGTCCATCAACAAGGAGGAGCAATAACAAGATTGTAGCCATGACTGAGGGCACATTGGCACAAGAGAAAACTGTTATAATGTAGTTCATAAGTATATGACACCAAATATTTGTGCTGGGTATAATACAAAATTTGTAGCTTGAATAACAAGCCCTATTGTGATTATGCGGTTGAATAACTATATATATATATATATATATATATATATATATATATATATATATATATATATATATATATATTGCATCAGGGACATGTCTATATTTATAAGTAATTTTCAATTGAAATCATTACTGTAATTATTTCTAAAAAATCTCAAGATTACAAAGTCAGACAGACTGAGACTTTAAAAAACAATATTTGTGCCAATAAAGAACCTATAGATATAATAGTTATGAAACAATTAGGTTTTATATAAAAATGATGCAGCTAACATGTTTGGCATGTTAGTCCAAAAGAAAGTCATTATAATAAAATGATACTGTCTAAATATGCATAAAACATGCCTTTGTATTTTAATTTGGCCAAGAGCTACCCAACAACAAGTGGGTACAGGACAGGAGAGGGACAAAGACAACGACAAGGGCAAAGACAGGGACAAGGACAAGGACATGGACATGGACAGGGACAAGGACAGGGACAGGCGCAAAGAGAGGGACAAAACGCTCGCGACGAACTCAAACGGACGTGACGAACACAAACGCACTCGTCGAACACAAACGGACGCGACGAACACAAACGAAGGCGAACGAAATCTGTATATGAATACACACACAACACCTGGATCTGTGTTGGATATGTCAAGAAAGAGATTCAAATGCATGTACAAGTAAAACACATGTAATGATATAGCCATTAGAACTGATCATTACTGAGTAAGTAATCTACCATTATCATGATATTAGGTACATATTTTACTTCATTCCCTGGTTGAAGTGCATGAATAACAATATACAATATGCATAATCTAAGGCATATATACATGTCTTAATTGAAATTACCTTGATTCAATTGGCATGGCTCATCTGATGTTCTTCTGGCTACTGTACTTGTCCTTTAAAAAAAGAATTATAACAAAGTTAATAACCCATACGATTTTTTGTTAGCTAAAGCAAACACTTTTAAAATAAAAACACACAATCTGAAATGATCATACATGTAAATGAAACTCTGGTGAATCTAAATATGTATTTTTTTATACTATAAATAATGGGCATAAATACTTCACTGTATATATAGCTTATAATCCGCGACGACAAACTGTGCTTATCTGCATGGTATACTCACTGCAGAGTGTATTACAAATGTATGGTTTATCGTGGGTTTTCCACATGGATCCTTAAATTGATTATTTAGATTACAACTCATGTTTTAGTTATTTCAATGGCCTAGTACCTTGTGACATAATTCCAACCGTTTCTTGCACTATCTACTTCAGGAGCAGAGGGGGCGAATCCTACATTTGTTCGAGACATCATTTATCTTAAATTTAAAAAAAAACTAGAGATTTTATACGAAGCCTTCTTTTTCAACCAAAAAAAAAAATAAGTCCCTGGTGGGAACTTATTGATTTCTTGCTCAAAACATGAATTTGCGCGAAATTATACTCATTACGCGTTTTCATCGTTTAATCGAAAAACGTCTCATCTCGATGTCATCGCCCTCTCTTCTGCTATGGGTTAATAATTCTTTTACGATTTCAACCGAATATTTGATCAAGTCCGATACGATATCGTGTTCGAGGGTCATGTAAATTTATTGTTATAAATCCGTGTGCGGTCGACTGAGCATGACTAAAGAAATTTCGAAATTGATTGAAGTCCATATCAGAGCATCATGTCTGCCAAATATTTCGTAACGTATGTGTATCAACGCCGTTGAATACGGCAAGAATATTACAGTTATCTCTGATCACTTTTGGAATCTGAGTGTAGCGTTGAGTTACATATATCACATCAGTGTTTTGTGCCTGCCTCGGGAAAATATTCTAGCTGGGTTTTTTTGTTTATCTAACATGACATCATCGTATACAACTAAATTGTTGATACTTCCATCGAGGTCTTCTACTGATGGTGCCTCGTCAATATCGGTTATAAATTCAATAATACACTCGCCGGCAATCTCTGAAGCGTTTTCATTAAAATCTTTTAGCACTTCATAGCATCGTTGATCATCTACACTAGGAGCAACTAAATACAACTTATCCCACTTCATCCATCTCATTATTAAATTGAGCAACAATTGAGTCTTGCCGGATCCAGATGGCCCGATTATAATTGGGCGGATAGAGTTTGGTAGCGCTGCATGATGCTTAACTGGTTCTTTTGTTTTAGTCGCTCGGCTTTTTTTAATTATTTTCTGACTTTATCAGCGCGGCAGTTATCTGTTTTTCACGGAGAGTCGCTAAAAACTCTTCTGGGGTCGGTATTGGTCTATTTTTCCGCCGGAGATATTCTATTGCGGAACGGTACTGTGGGGATCCATACGCTATACAAATTTGATATTTCCCCCGTACGCCTTTTCCACAACCAAGACATGGTTTTGGGCCATCGGGACATCCTTGTTTTGCAGTACAATTATTTACACCACAGAATTCCCCGTAGGAATTTTTTCCACATCGCTGTGTAGACCCTAGAAACAACCAACAGCATTTATTTGTAGCAAGTGCTGGATTCACCATTAATATTAATCGTTAATAAACATTCAATTAGACGTTAAAAAGTATACTGTATAATGATTAGTGATTGATTACTCCGATAACAACTGTATCGCCATTTCAGGATATGAAAATGACTATTCTAATGAATTTTTTCAATCTCCGGAAACTCATCATGATCTTCAAGAATATTACAAAAGGCGTTTAGGACCGTCATGGAATGTTTCTAGTAAAATATCCGCAATTGAATTACTCACCGTGGATAGTTATCTACTTCGCGGTGTAATTATTAAACAGAAGGGGAAATTTTTTGATTTTGTGAATGATCCGGACATAACAGAATTTCAGGGGTGTTCTGCGGTTAATGAAATTATTCCACGGGAAAGATTGAGATATCCCACTATCGACATTGATTCTAAAAACCCATCGTTGGCGGAGTTATTATTGTTTTTCTGCGACTTAGTTGATTCCATTAACGATATTATTGTTTTTGAAACCAGTGGTGGTTATCATATTTTATTGAAAACGATTCCGATCGATTTTGATAATCATCGGGCATGGAATTCTACGACAGATGCAGTCATCAAAGAATAGTAAAACGATCTGGGGAAAGTTTGTTGGGTTGGTAACAACTGCGAAGCGAGTTATTGTATTAGATGCAGATGCAAACAATGATGATTTGGTATTATTCCGAGATAAATTAGGACGACATGATATGAAATTTGTCGTCAATGATTATAAGATCAATCATGGTAAAAAGTTTATTGTTGAACACGATCATAAGGATAATTATGCTAAGCTGTTAGAAACACTTGAGGAGGGAAAACGAGTTGTTGTATTCACGCACAATAAACGACGAGGTGATTACTCAGTAGAGAGTTTAGCAAAACAATTACAGCATTGAGGATATCGTGTGAAATATTATCATGCTGATACTAGTCTTGCTGATAAGCAAAGAGATTTCGCGGATACTAAGACGGCATTTGATGACATTGATGTCTTTATAAGTAATAATACAGTTGAGGCTGGAATTTCTATTGAGGATGAACGATTCCAACATCAATTTGTATTCTCTGAGGAATTAGGATCGGTTGAAGCAACCAAGCAGGCTCTTCATCGGTTCAGAAATATACGGGAAATTCATTACTCGGCGAAGTATCGAAATAAGATCTCTGAGTTGCCGTTAACTCGCGATGATATCCACGAGGCTATAAAGTCACATGAAAGACAACTTAACAAGAACGAATTATTGTTTCGAGCTCCTAATTTTAATGATATTAATACTAGTAACGGTTACGCATTTATCAGTGCTACCATCGACGACAATAATTCAAGGTGCTATTTCACTCAGCGGTTAATTACTACGATGAAAAATACAGGATATGAAATCGTTCAGACGCTTCCGGACGAGTATGAGTTATGGCTCGAACGGCGGAATGGAAAAGAGAAAATATCAGACAAGGAGATTAAAGACAGTCCGGTTGTGGATGATTTTCTGCAGAGTTCTATCGGAGAAAGAATAGCTACATCAAGTATAACAAAATCAACAATCTACTACGAATACGATGCTGAAGAACAGTTAGAACCATACTCTAAGAAATTGAAATATCTCAATAATGTATTTCAGATCGATGTTAGTAAACTCGATACTGACACAATAGAACAACTTGACAAGAATGTTTCACGGTTACAACGAGCACAGCAACTCATTGTCGACAAACATAATAATGGAAAATCAATCGCGACTCAACAATTCCGATCTGATAAAATCTCACCACGAGAACAGATAGAAATCATCAGAGATGTTCTTGATGTATTATCGCTTCCTGATGTTATTCCCGCGGATTTAAGTAAACTGACTCAACCAGTGAATCGATCTGATTTAATAAGAAGCATCAATGCGATGTTACATGACCGGGTACTACTTAACAAGTATGAACTATTTATCAAACATCTTGATGAAATATTTCCGGATTATCAAAAAAATAAAAGAAAGGGATTATTAACCTCAAAGAATATAATCGAGAAAATTAAATTGATTTACAAAGGATTCGGTGCTAGATTAAAATCTGATAATAAAATTCATGCTGAGAGAAGTAATTACACATTACACTATCCTGAATGGCCCCGATCTGATTTTCTTGATAACCCATCATGGATCAATAATACAATAACAGATGATGGATTCTATGCCGGGGATGATATTACTGCGATTAATGATCACACTGCAATGTTGAAATTTCATGTATGGAGTGTTAACAAATGGTTTACTCGCTACGATAGCTCAGATTGATTCAATAATAGTTCTATCTGATGTGGAGAAAGGGCGAATTTCTTATAATATATTAATTTTCGCCCTTTCTCCATCGGAAAATTTCACGATCATATGATAAAAAAAATAAAATGTTGAATCTGTCAGAATTAATGTTTTATATACAAATTGGAGACTTTCAACGCCGCTAAAATATCAAAAAAAGACTTCCACGGTGGTGTTAAAAATAATATTTTATATACAAATTGGACACTTTCAACGCCCTATTTCATGTAACTGTTGAGTACACTACGGTCCTCTTCTTTAAGAGCTGCTATTGCGTTATCAAATAATGTTTCCGGGTTATCAAACCAAGCGCATTTTTCATCAGAGATGTCTCCGCGGAGGAGTATCCAAATATCTCCGACACCATCGATGAAATAATTTGGAAGATAATCATTATAGTGTTGATAAATTTTAAAATATTTGGCGAATTTCTGGTACTGAATCAAATTCTATAATTTTTTTCTTTGAGATATTCAAACATATTGTATTCTGTTGCCAACTCATAAAAACACCCTCTGTTGATGATGTTTTTCGGGTTTTATCGTATTGAAATCGCAGTGGTGGGACATATGGCGCTAAATCATTATTGCTACGATCAATCCAATTTATTCCATCACGAGGAACAAAATGTGAACCAAACCCCATTGAGGATATTATTCTGATATCATTTTAATGTTTAATTAAATAACAGCTATAATATAATGTCATTTCAGGAATACGATCCTGTGCAATTTAACTGTACCATCACCGATTATAAAAAGACTTGCCCGAAAATGCCCATTAAAGAGAAATTTAAATATGGAAAATTTCAGGCGTATCAAAAATTTCCCAACGGGGATAAATATATTTGTGCGGTATTTGAAAGTCGTTCAGCGGCTGCAAGAGTCCGTCTCAGTGAAAAATATCAACAGCGTCGGTTGCAAAGTTTACCCGATGGTAAAATTTCATTCATATATGTCCGAGTTTAATTTTGTACACTGGATTGTTTTTAAGCCATTCGCGGTATTCATCAGATTTTTTCTTTTGTTGTTCTCGCTGGACTTTTTCATGAGTATCTTCAAGGACATCTTCGATTTCAGCGATTAATTCAGTGTCTTCTTCAGGTAAATATTTCTTCCATGAATCATCGGAGGGTTGGTTGGTCCGGTATCAACTACACTAAAAACAAAGATGCGGAAACGGCACCTTTTCATATAAAATAAAATGTAAAGTGCCGATTCCGCACCGATCGTGGGACAAATGGGAACATGTAATGGATATCTTTTTGGTGTTTAATTAAATAACCGCTATAATATATGATTGCGACAGAATCAATCGAACAAATGCGTCGAAAATATCCCAGTGGGAAGTTCTCAGAGAAATTCAATAATGGGCGCCGCAAAATATCTTATTAGGGTCCAGATGGAATTGTACATCCTATAGCAACCCGAGTAAATCGAGATGCCACAGCACGTGTTCTTCTCTCTGGAAAATATCAACAAAAACATCATCTTCCAGTAGTTCAATAAAACCGTCCTGTTTGGTTTGTTAAGGGACAGAGTTTCTTTTAAAACAGGATAATTAATCATCGAGTTCCCACGAGTTTTCGTTTTCTTGATGGTTATTTTCCGTTTAGTTTTCTTCGAGTCTGTTCTTGCAGTTGTTCAAATTTTTGTTCCGCAATTATTTTTTCACGATTAAATTTTTCTAGTTCCTTAAGTTTTTCACGATGAAATTCTTCATCGGAGGGTTCTATTTGTTGCCGTTTTGGTGTAAGCACTTCTTCGACTTCAGTGAAAAACTCACGGTCCTGTTCAGGAATATAGTTCTTGTATGAATCATCGCGTTGTTTGTATTTTCGTTTTCTTTTGACAACTTTATCATTGATGGCTTTGCCATTGTTAATGACTCTGTCATTGATGGCGATGCCATTGTTAATGACTTTGTCATTGTTAGTGGTGACTTTTTCAACAGGAATCCTTGAATACATTTCATTTATAGAATTATACTCCGATAACAAAGAATTATATTTGTTTGTCAATGACGAATACTCCTCAGTGAGGGATTTTAAATCACATCGCACATCATTGAGTTCAGTCTTTAATCGATCACGGTCCCGAACTACATCGTTACGACGTTGTACTGCAACATCTAACTGATATTGTAAGTCTGTTACTGAGTAATGGTCAGATATTTGTGATCGTAGCATTGTTAATGATTTTTGCAGTGAATTATTTTTATTATTCAAGTTAGATACTACTTCTATCTGCAATTGACGAATTGTTTCCTTAGCGATAATGTTATCACTAACAGCATCCACATGTTGTGTTTTACCGTCTAAAAACTCTGTTATTACTTCATCGATGCTATTATCAATGATCCGCTCAACTGGAATATTATTTTCATCATTGGATTTCCATATTTTGTAGATGCGTTGGTAACTGATTTTATACTTATCAGCGATTTCTGTTAACGGTATAATGTCTTTTGAGGCCTTTATCGCGTTGATATCATCGTGAGTTAGTATCCTGCGATACGGCATTATATAATTAAATATATTTTTCAACAACAACAATAACAATAACAACAACAACAATAACAACAAGACCTTTCCCGATGGACGGTTCAGATTGATCAAAATAGAATGTGGAAAGTGTCAGTATTATTTTATTTATATACAATTTACACACTTTCCACAAACCTGATAGAAGCTGTCTCACAATGAAATAACACTTCCACGGTGGTATTAAAATCAGTGAATAAAACTATTTCACACTGTGAAAACTATTTCAAACCTCAATTTGATGGCTCTATGTTGAGTGTGGAATCGGCACATTACATTTTATTTTATATGAAAAGGTGCCGTTTCCACATTTTGAAATAACACTTCCACGGTGGTATTAAAATCAGTGAATAAAAACTATTTCACACTGCGAAAACTATTTCACTGAATAAAAATCGAATCCTAACAGCTTTTCTCTATAGAAAATCCCATGCAAAATCGACTACTTTACCCTACGGGTTTTTTTAATAAAAATCAGTGAAAAATGACCAAAAATCACTGAAAACAGGCAAAAATTGATGAAAAATGGCCTAAAATTGATGAAAATGAATCCTAACAGCTTTTCCCTATGGAAAATCCCATGCAAAATCGACTACTTAACCCGACTGAAATCAGTGAAACACCACCAAAAATGGTACAAAATGGCACAAAAAACCACCAAAATGGTATAAAAAAAACCACCAAAACTGTCATAAAATGGTATAAAAAAATATTTCACTGAATAAAATTATTTCACACTGAATAAAAATAAAAATACTTCATACTGAATAAAATAAAAATATTACACATTGAATAAAATAAAAATATTTCATTGACTCAGTTGCAACAATCAATGATTATATCTCAATAATTCATTATATAAGCCTCAGATGGTGAATTAACAACTATAACACAGTATCATCTCAAATTATAAATATAACAGCATTGAGATTTTTCAAAATTATTTATTTTTTCTGCATCAAAAATATATCACCGCTTTTTTGTTGTTGTTATTACTGTTACTCAACTGTTTATACTTACTAAAGTAATTCTAGTATTAACAACAACAACAACAACAAAAAAGCGGTGATATATTTTTGATGCAGAAAAAATAAAAATTGATGTTGGAATCGTTCATCCTCAATAGAAATTCCATCCTCAACTGTATTATTACTTATAAAGACATCAATGTCATCAAATGCCGTCTTAGTATCCGCGAAATCTCTTTGCTTATCAGCAAGACTAGTATCAGCATGATAATATTTCACACGATGTCCTCGATGCTGTAATTGTTTTGCTAAACTCTCTACTGAGTAATCACCTCGTCGTTTATTGTGCGTGAATACAACAACTCGTTTTCCCTCCTCAAGTGTTTCTAACAGCTTAGCATAATTATCCTTATGATCGTGTTCAACAATAAACTTTTTACCATGATCGATCTTATAATCATTGACGACAAATTTCATATCAAGTCGTCCTAATTTATCTCGGAATAACACCAAATCATCATTGTTTGCATCTGCATCTAATACAATAACTCGCTTCGCAGTTGTTACCAACCCAACAAACTTTCCCCAGATCGTTTTTCTATTCTTTGATGACTGCATCTGTCGTAGAATTCCATGCCATTCATCAACTATAACCACATCTGGAATCCCTCGTACTCGCACAATAGATTCTATTTGTGAGATAACTTTTCTATGGCTGTGCTCAACAAATACAATACTACCATATATATCATTGTACGACTCAAGATTATAATCAGCACAGGTTTTATTCGTAAATGTTTTTCTGTACGACAAATATAACACGGATTGATCATCTCGTATTGATTCCCATGCCGATTTTGACTTTCCCATCCCACAAGCAGAACCATCCATATAATCATCATTGAGGATAATTTTACACCCTTGGCCGTTTTCATGAACAGGAGCTTCACAGTAAGTGTAATCTGGAACTCTTATGGGAAATTCCCCACTGTGGTCTCCTCGGCGATAATTATATGATTTTAAATATTTTTCGTATCGTATTTTATCGTTAGTTTCATTATCAGATTCCCTCAGTATCGTAATTTTATTTTTTGTGGTACGGAAACAACCAATCACAAATCGATCGGAATACACGCACACAAATGCATCAATGGCTTTTCCTTCAATGAATCCACCCATCTCGTTATATCCATGTCTGCGTTGGCAAATATAACAAAATGATCCAGCAACTCGTCCCAGTGATATCATATTGGTGGTTTGATTTGTAATTCCTGTGATTAGATTTGATTGTCCAGTCAGAACTGTTGGAATCTGTTGATGATCGTGATCAGAATCGTTTTAAATAAAATATGATAACCACCACTGGTTTCAAAAACAATAATATCGTTAATGGAATCAACTAAGTCGCAGAAAAACAATAATAACTCCGCTAACGATGGGTTTTTAGAATCAATGTCGATAGTGGGATATCTCAATCTTTCCCGTGGAATAATTTCATTAACCGCAGAACACCCCTGAAATTCTGTTTTGTCCTTATAATTCACAAAAACAAAAAATTTCCCCATCTGTTGAATAATTACACCGCGAAGTAGATAACTAGGATTCGCCCCCTCTGCTGCTACTTCTTTTCGAGTCAAAATGCCCATATGGCTTGGGTTCCTGACACACAAAAATACAAATGAGAAAATCTTTGATAGATAAGAAAACAATTGAAAGATGCAATAATCATAAATAATTAAATAATAAGTAATTAATAATAATAATAATCATAATTTCCAAGAATGGGTGTATTAATATGATTTACTGAAGACATTTACTTCTCCACCCAAAATGCACAAAATGCTCAGGACAAATACAAAATGCTCAGGACAAATACAAAATGCATAGATAGAACAAATACAAAATGCAAAGGATAAATAAAAAATGCATACAAAAGGCGCAGAAGAAATACAAAATGCATAGAACAAACACAAAATGCATAGGACAAATTCAAAATGCATATAACAAGTACAAAATGCATAGGACAAATACAAAAGCCAATTGACAATTACAAACTGCACAGGACAGGAGAAGGACAAGGACAAAGACATGGACAAGGAAAAGGACAAGGACAGAGACAAGGACAGGGACAAGGGCAAGGACAAGGAGAGGCGAGAAGACAGGGACAAAACGCAAGCGACGAACTCATACGGACGCGACGAACACAAACGTACGCGACGAACACAAACGCACGCGACGAACACAAACGGACGCGACGAACAAAAACCGACGCGACGTACAGGAACGGACGCGAGGAACACAAACCGACGCGACGAACGCAAACGAAAGCGAACGAAATCTGTTAATGAATACACACATAACACCTGAATCTGTGTTAGATGTCAAGAAAGAAATTCAAATGCATGTACAAGTAAAGCACATTTAATTATATAGCCATTAGAACTGATCATTACTGAGAAAGCAATCTACCATTATCATGATATTAGGTACATATTTTACTGCATTACCTGGTTTAAGTGCATAAATTACAATATACAATATGCATAATCTAACGCATATATACATGTATTACATGAAATTACCTTGATTCAATTGGCATGGCTCATCTGATGTTCTTCTGGTTACTGTACTTGTCCTTTAGAAAAAGAATTATAACAAAGTTAATAACCCATACGATTTTTTGTTGGCTAAAGCAAACAATTTTAAAATAAAAACACACAATCTAAAATGATCATACATGTAAATGAAACTCTGGTGAATCTACATATGTATGTATTTATACTATAAATAATGGGCATAAATACTTCACTGTATCTACAACTTATAATCCGCGACGACAAACACTGCTTATCTGCATGGTTTACTCACTGCAGAGTGGATTACAAATGTATGGTTTATCGTGGGTTTTCCACATGGATCCTTAAATTGCTTCTTTAGATTACAACTCTCATGTTTTAGTTATTTCAATGGCCAAGTACCTTGTGACCGAATTCGAACCGTTTCTTGCACTATCTACTTCTTTTCGAGTCAAAATGTCCATATGGCTTGGGTTCCTGGCACACAAAAATACAAATGAGAAAATCTTTGATAGATAAGAAAACAATTGAAAGATGCAATAATAATAAATAATTAAATAATAAGTAATTAATAATAATATTAATCATAATTTTCAAGAATGGGTGTATTTATATGATTTACTGAAAACATTTACTTCTCCACCCAAAATGCACAGGACTAATACAAAATGCTCAGGACAAATAAAGAATGCACAGGACAAATACAAAATGCATAGGACAAATTCAAAATGCACAGGACAAATACAAAATGCATAGAACAAATACAAAATGCACAGGATAAATAAAAAATGCATACATAATGCACAGAACAAATACAAAATGCATAGAACAAACACAAAATGCATAGGACAAATACAAAATGCATTAAACAAATACAAAATGCATAGGACAAATATAAAACCCAATTGACAATAACAAAATGCAAAGGACAGGACAAGGACAAAGACAGGGACAAGGATAAAGACAGGGACAAGGACAAGGATAAGGACAGGGACAAGGACAGGGACAGGGACAAGGACAGGGAAAGGCGCAAAGAAAGGGACAAAACGGACGCGACGAACTCAAACGGACGCGACGAACACAAACGAAGGCGAACGAAATCTGTATATGAATACACACACAACACCTGAATCTGTGTTGGATATGTCAAGAAAGAGATTCAAATGCATGTACAAGTAAAACACATGTAATTATATAGCCATTAGAACTGATCATTACTGGGTAAGAAATCTACCATTATCATGATATTAGGTACATATTTTACTGCATTACCTGGTTTAAGTGCATAAATAACAATATACAATATGCATAATCTAAGGCATATATACATGTATTAATTGAAATTACCTTGATTCAATTGGTATGGATCAACTGATGTTTTTCTGGCTGCTATACTTGTCCTTTAAAAAAAAGAATTATAACAAAGTTAATAACTCATACTATTTTTTGTTGGCTAAAGCAAACGCTTTTAAAATAAAAAACACACAATCTAAAATGATCATACATGTAAATGAAACTCTGGTTAATCTACATACGTATGTATTTATAATATTAATAATGGGCATAAATACTTCACTGTATATACAGCTTATAATCCGCGACGACAAACACTGCTTATCTGCATGGTTTACTCACTGCAGAGTGGATTACAAATGTATGGTTTATCGTGGGTTTTCCACATGGATCCTTAAATTGCTTCTTTAGATTACAACTATCATGTTTTAGTTATTTCAATGGCCAAGTACCTTGTGAAAGAATTCCAACCGTTTCTTGCACTATCTACTTCTTTTCGAGTCTAAATGCTCATATGGCTTGGGTTCCTGGCACACAAAAATACAAATGAGAAAATCTTTGATAGATAAGAAAACAATTGAAAGATGCAATAATAATAAATAATTAAATAATAAGTAATTAATAATAATAATAATCATAATTTCCAAGAATGTGTGTATTTATATGATTTACTGAAAACATTTACTTCTCAATCCATCCATCTTCCCACCCAACAAAATGTAGATGAAAACTGAAAACATTCCTTTCTTAGGTTAGGTGAAATAGAGGTCAAGAAATTCAAAGAAATGAAGTAGCCAGATATTTTAATTAATTGAAAAGAAATGTACTTTTTTGAGTATTACTTTCATTTGAAAACTGAAAAGCCAACACTGGATATTTCCTGCAACTGCGACTTATGACCGTCACCGATTAATATAAGAAAATATATTGTTTCGAAATTAAGAAATGCAATTGATTAACCTGCTGGATGTCAAAACTTTGCAAGAAAGGAAATTTCTTGAAACAACCAAACTGAAGGTGTTGCCCCTTAAGGTTCAGTGAGTTGGACATGTTCACTATTCTTATGCCATCCTTTACTCTCGTCCATTCTTCATTCCGTTCTACTTCCAATGCATGCAGTTGTTCATCTGTGAAGACATGGCACAGCAAAGCGAAACGAACAGGACATATACAAAATACACAGAACATTTAAAACATGCACAGGATAAATACAAAATGCATACAACAAAGACAAAATGCATAGGACAAATACAAAATGTACCAAATGCACAACAAATACAAAATGCAAAATGATAATTACAAAATGCACATGACAAATACAAAATGCACAGGACAAATACAAAATGCATAGGACAAATACAAAATGCACTGGACAAATGCAAAATGCATAGAACAAATACAAAATGCACAGGATAAATAACAAATGCATACAAAATGCGCAGAACAAAAACAAAATGCACGGGATATATACAAAATGTATAGAACAAACACAAAATGCATAGGACAAATACAAAATGCATAGAACAAATACAAAATGCATAGGACAAATACAAAACCCAATTGACAATTACAAAATGCACAGGACAGGACAAGGACAAGGACAAGGACAAAGACAGAGACAAGGACTGAGACAGGCCCAAAGACAGGGACAAAACGCACGTGACGAACTCAAACGGACACGACGATCTCAAACGCACACGACGAACTCAAACGGACGCTACGAACACAAACGGACGCGACGAACACAAATTCACGCGAAGAAAACTAACGAACGCGAACGAAAACTGTGTATGAATACACACATAACACCTGAATCTGTGTTGGATTTCTCAAGAAAGAGATTCAAACGCATGTACAAGTAAAACACATGTAATTATATAGCCATTAGAACTGATCATTACTGAGTAAGCAATCTACCATTATCATGATATTAGGTATATATTTTACTGCATTACCTGGTTTCAGTGCATAAATTACAATATACAGTATGCATAATCTAAGGCATATATACATGTCTTAATTGAAATTACCTTGATTCAATTGGCATGGCTCATCTGATGTTCTTCTGGATACTGTACTTGTCCTTTAAAAAAAGAATTATAACAAAGTTAATAACCCATACGATGTTTTGTTGGCTAAAACAAAACTTTTTAAAATAAAAAACACACAATCAAAATGATCATACATGTAAACGAAACTCTGGTCAATCTACTTATGTATGTATTTATACTATAAATAATGGGCATAAATACTTCACTGAATATACAGCTTATAATCCGCGACGTCAAACACTGCTTATCTGCATGGTTTACTCACTGCAGAGTGGATTACAAATGTATGGTTTATCGTGGGTTGTCCACATGCATCATTAAATTGCTTCTTTAGATTACAATTCTCATGTTTTAGTTTTTTCAATGGCCAAGTACCTTGTGACAGAATTCCAACCGTTTCTTGCAGTATCTACTTCTTTTCGAGTCAAAATGCCCATGAGCTTGGGCTCATGGCACACAAAAATACAAATGAGAAAATCTTTGATAGATAAGAAAACATTTGAAAGATGCAATAATAATAAATAATTAAATAATAAGTAATTAATAATAATACTAATCATAATTCCCAAGAATGGGTGTATTTATATGATTTACTGAAAACATTTACTTCTCCACCCAAAATGCACAGGACAAATACAAAATGCTCAGGACAAATACAAAATGCACAGGACAAAAACAAAATGCATAGGTCAGGACAAGGACAAAGACAGGGACAAGGACAGCGACAGGCGCAAAGACAGGGACAAAACGCATGCGACGAACACAAACCGACGCGACGAACACAAACGAAGGCGAACGAAATCTATATATGAATACACACATAACACCTGAATCTGTGTTAGATGTCAAAAAAGAGATTCAAATGCATGTACAAGTAAAACACATGTAATTATATAGCCATTAGAACTGATCATTACTTAGTAACCAATCTACCATTATCAAGATTATATGTACAGATTTTACTGCATTACCTGGTTTAAGTGCATAAATTACAATATACAATATGCATACTCTAAGGCATATATACATGTCTTAAGTGAAATTACCTTGATTCAATTGGTATGGCTAATCTGATGTTCTTCTGGCTACTGTACTTGTCCTTTATAAAAAGAATTATAAAAAAATTAATAACCCATACTATGTTTTGTTGGCTAAAGCAAACACTTTTAAAATAAAAAACACACAATCTAAAATGATCATACATGTAAATCAAACTTTGGTAAATCTACGTATGTATGTATTTATACTATAAATAATGGGCATAAATACTTCACTGTATATACAGCTTATAATCCGCGACGACAAACACTGCTTACCTGCATGGATTACTCACTGCAGGGTGGATTACAAATGTATGGTTTATCGTGGATTTTCCACATGGATCCTTAAATTGCTTCTTTAGATTACAACTCTCATGTTTTAGTTATTTCAATGGCCAAGTACCTTGTGACAGACTTCCAACCGTTTCTTGCACTATCAACTTCTTATCGAGTCAAAATGCCCATATGGCTTGGGTTCTTGGCACACAAAAATACAAATGAGAAAATCTTTGATAAATAAGAAAACAATTGACAGATGCAATAATAATAAATAATTAAATAATAAGTAATTAATAATAATAATAATCATAATTTCCAAGAATGGGTGTATTTATATGATTTACTGGAAACATTTACTTCTCCACCCAAAATGCACAGGACAAATACAAAATGCTCAGGACAAATACAAAATGCACCGGACAAATACAAAATGCACAGGACAAATACAAAATGCACAGGACAAATACATAATACACAGGACAAATACAAAATGCATAGGACAAATACAAAATGCACAGGACAAATACAAAATGAATAGGACAAATACAAATGCACATGACAAATACAAAATGAATAGGACAAATACAAAATGCACAGGACAAATACAAAATGCATAGGACAAATACAAAATGCACAGGACAAATACAAAATGCACAGGACAAATACAAAATGCATAGAACAGGTACAAAATGCACAGGATAAATAACAAATGCATACAAAATGCACAGAACAAATATAAAATGCATATTATAAATACAAAATGCATACAAAAGGCATAGAACAAATACAAAATGTATAGAACAAACACAAAATGCATAGGACAAATACAAAATGCATATAACAAATACAAAATGCATAGGACAAATACAAAACCTAATTGACAATTACAAAATGCACAGGACAGGACAAAGACAAAGACAGGGACAAGGACAAAGACAGGGACAAGGACAAGAACAGGGACAAGGACAGGGACAAGGACAAGGACAGGGACAGGCGCAAAGACAGGGACAACACGCAAGCGACGAACTGAAACGGACGCAACGAACACAAACGTACGCGACGAACACAAACGCACGCGACGAACACAAACGGACGCGACTAACAAAAACCGACGCGACGAACAGAAACGAAGGCGAGGAATACAAACCGACGCGACGAACGCAAACGAAAGCGAACGAAATCTGTAAATGAATACAAACATAACACCTGAATCTGTGTTAGATGTCAAGAAAGAAATTCAAATGCATGTACAAGTAAAACACATGTAATTATATAGTCATTAGAACTGATCATTAATGAGTAAGCAATCTACCATTATCATAATATTAGGTACATATTTTACTGCATTACCTGGTTTAAGTGCATAAATTAAAATATACAATATGCATAATCTAAGGCATATATACATGTCTTAATTGAAATTACCTTGATTCAATTGGCATGGCTCATCTGATGTTCTTCTGGCTACAGTACTTGTCCTTTAAAAAAAGAATTATAACAAAGTTAAAAACCCATACAAAATTTTGTAGGCTAAAGCAAACACTTTTAAAATAAAAAACACACAATCTAAAATAATCATACATGTAAATGAAACTCTGGTGAATCTACATATGTATGTATTTATACTATAAATAATGGGCATAAATACTTCACTGTATATACAGCTTATAATCCACGACGACAAACACTGCTTATCTGCATGGTTTACTCACTGCAGAGTGGATTACAAATGTATGGTTTATCGTGGGTTTTCCACATGGATCCTTAAATTGCTTCTTTAGATTACAACTATCATGTTTTAGTTATTTCAATGGCCAAGTACCTTGTGACAGAATTCCAACCGTTTCTTGCACTATCTACTTCTTTTCGAGTCATAATGCCCATATGGATTAGGTTCCTGGTACACATAAATACAAATAAGAAAATCTTTGATATATAAGAAAACAATTGAAAGATGCAATAATAATAAATAATTAAATAATAAGTAATTAATAATAATAATAATCATAATTTCCAAGAATGGGTGTATTTATATGATTTACTGAAAACATTTACTTCTCAATCCATCCATCTTCCCATCCAACAAAATGTAAATGAAAACTGAAAACATTCCTTTCTTAGGTTAGGTGAAATAGAGATAAAAAAAATTCAAAGAAATGAAGTAGCCAGATATTTTAATTAATTGAAAAGAAATGTACTTTTTTGAGTATTACTTTCATTTGAACACGGAAAAGCCAACACTGGATATTTCCTGCAACTGCGACATATGACCGTCACCGATTATTATAAGAAACTATATTGTTTCGAAATTAAGAAATGCAATTGATTAACCTCCTGGATGTCAAAACTTTGCAAGAAAGGAAATTTCTTGAAACAACCAACCTGAAGGTGTTGCCCCTTAAGGTTCAGCGAGTTGGACATGTTCACTATTCTTATGCCATCCTTTACTCTCGTCCATTCTGCATTCCGTTCTACTTCCAATGCATGCAGTTGTTCATCTGTGAAGATGTGGCACAGCAAAGCAAAACGAACAGGACAAATACATAATGCACATAACACTTACAACATGCACAGGATAAATACAAAATGCATACAACAAAGACAAAATGCGTAGGACAAATACAAAATGTACCAAGTGCACAACAAATACAAAATGCAAAATGATAATTACAAAATGCACAGGACAAATACAAAATGCACAGAACAAATACAAAATGCGCAGGTCAAATACAAAATGCATAGGACAAATACAAAATGCACTGGACAAATACAAAATGCATAGAACAAATACAAAATGCACAGGATAAATACAAAATCCATAAACAACGCACAGAACAAATACAAAATGCGTATGATAAATACAAAATGCATACAAAAGGCACAGAACAAATACAAAATGCATTGAACAAACATAAAATGCATAGGACAAATACAAAATGCATAGAACATATACAAAATGCATAGGACAAATACAAAACCCAATTGACAATTACAAAATGCACAGGACAGGACAAGGACAGGGATAAGGAAAAGGACAAAGACAAGGACAAGGACAAAGACAGGGACAAGGACAAGGACAGAGACAAGGACAGGGACAGGCCCAAAGACAGGGACAAAACGCACTCGACGAACACAAACGCACGCGACGAACACAAACGGACGCGACGAACACAAACGCACGCGACTAACACAAACGGACGCGACGAACACAAACGAACGCAACGAACACAAACGGACGCGACGAACACAAACTAACGCGATCGAACGTGAACGGACTCGAGAAAGAAACATAAAACATGACAAACACAAAACAAGACATAATAAACACGAGAGAAAAAAACAAACACAAGAAAAACACAAACACAACAGACTCACGCACACCCACAAGGTCAACAACCTGGAAGATAGATCGTCGAAAAGGTTCCAGACACACCTTTCCTTTCCCGCTCAAAGCTCCCTGCACATCAGCAGGCATGCCTAATGATGCAGAGGATTATGACATGGGGTCAGGAAGGTCAGACAATGGGGCGACATCGACCAAGGTCTCATCACCCACCGTAAGGTCTTGAATCTGCATCTGAAAGAGACTTGGAAAGTTTGTGAGCACAAAGAGAGGTAGAGCTACCCAACTGTGCACCTACTGATAGTATTGTAACAAAATAAAATAGAATAGATTTGCAGTGGGTTTTTTGTGCCAAATTTTTGTCTAGATCTGGTTCTAACATAACCATGTTAACAGGTGGATTTATGCACATTCAATATGAATTTGTTTATTCTGTATGGTGAAATTTTATGTCTGAATTGATCCTCAAAAATTTCAAAACAGTTTTCTCAAACTTTTTTAGTAGTAATGTTTACAGGAATATGCAACAAAAAGTATCTTATTAAACATATTCAAGGATTTTATTGTATTATTTACATATTTTCTAATCTTTTTGTGAATACTGATCAAACAGATTCAGTAACAGGGTCATTCTAATCAACATTCTTGTCATTGAAACTCACAGGAGGAGTAGTAGAAATAGCTTGTCCTATTATCATACATAAGTAGCTTATTCTTGCCAGTATATTATCAACAAACTACTTTTGCTGATATCCATCCTCATTAGGGCTTTTTCACGTTTTTAAATTGCAACATGCATTTACAAAAGAAACAAAGCAGCTAAATTATGCCCTACAATTTAAATAATAAATATAGCAACTTTGCTTTATTGAATCTAGTCTTCTTATTACTTAAGATTAGTAGTTTCTTAAGTGTGATAAAATATTAGTTTGTGTACCCATGGAGTAATACTAGCCAACAAGACAAATACTGCATTGATATGTCTCCTAAAAACAATAAACTCTAATTTCAAAGCAATGTTCTTTGATTTTCCATCCAACAATAGTCCTTCAAAATGGCTGACATTCTGCTGTCTGAAAAGAATTTCCAATAAGTCTGCTTAGTGCTGAACATTTCTAATATTATTAAATAATAAACGATATTCAAATCGGCCTTTGTTATCAGATCAGAACCATCATTATTTCAGACCAGCTAGAGGAAACTTCCGTGTAAATATTATTGTCCATTCTGGGTGAGAATGATGACAATACTGTCAATAGAGCCGTACTGCATATGTCCTATCATTTTCATGTAGGTCCAAAAAATAATATAAAAAAGCCTTCTATAAAAAGACCCTGTTGATATGCCTTTACATTAAGAAGTAATTATACAATTCTCAAGATGACTATCCTGACGGCCATATTGAATATCAGATCAGTGTCAATTTCATGTAGGACCAACTAGCAGACACAAAAAAACTAGCAGAAAGAATCATGTTGATATGACCATCCATCAACAAGGAGGAGCAATAACAAGATTGTAGCCATGACTGAGGGCACATTGGTACAAGAGAAACCTGTTATAATGTAGTTTATAAGTATATGACACCTAATATTTGTGTTTTGTATAACACAAAATTTGTAGCATGAATAACAAGCCCTATTGTGATTATGCGGTTGAATAACTGTCTTAAAATAGATTTTATATATATATATATATATATATATAGATATATATATAGATATATATATAGATAGAGATATAGATATATATATATATATTGCAATAGGGACATGTCTATATTTATCAATAATTTTGAATTGAAATCATTACTGTAATTATTTCTAAAAAATCTCAAGATTAGAACGTCAGACAGACTGAGACTTAAAAAGACAATATTTGTGCCAATAAAGAACTTATTGATATTATAGTTATGAAACAACTAGGCTTTATATAAAAATAATGCAGCTAACATGTTTGGCATGTTAGTCCAAAAGAAAGTCTTTATAATAAATGATAAATACATTAAACTGTCTAAATATGCATAAAACATGCCTTTGTATTTTAATTTGGCCAAGAGCTACCCAGCAACAAGTGATGGATGACTGGCCAGTGGCAGATACCATGCTACAATTCAATGGAAGCATAGAAATTGAAAGAGACCTTTGTGATGAAAGTACCTGGATTTGGAACAAAGACATTTTGCTTTCATTCTTCTTACAGTGACTCTTGCATTACATTTGGAACATCATTATGATCTGAAGTAAAACAAATTTCATCAGGTTTCCTGATGTTATTAAGTGATACTAAAGAATCAAGATGCACTAAACACTGTATATAAAGGACATGATAAGGTGTTCTTTGTAGAATAGTGTCATTTTACACATCAAAATATTTTTGATACAATTTACAGTTTTTCATTTACATGATTACTGACAAGATGGAAAAAAGAAAAGGTTCTTAGGGATAACTAATTCTCTTCTAAATTTACTGCAATGTAATATATGCAACAAGAATGAAAATCCTTCATATAAAATATCAGAATCCAGAGTAAAATTGTAATGCAAACTATTCATCACTAAATAATTTGAACAATTACACTATTCATTTAATTAGTGCACTTCAACAATGTGTTGAGTCCAATACTCAGCAGCATTGCCAACAATGATTGTAGTGAAAATCACAAAACAAAATAGATGATATTTACCAGACAGCTACATCAGTGGCCAAGAATAAATTTGAATGTTATGTTTTCTGTATAATGTTATCCTGGTCTATTGACAGGCAGTTAAAAGAAAATCCACTCTTGTGATTATCATTGTCTTACTCGAAAATCAAATAACATACAGGCTAGTACATCAAATGATTCTTATCAATTCTGATTGTAACATCTTTCATTACAAAGTAACGAATTTACAAACAAAAGCAAAGAGATGCCAAAAAGGTCCATGTTCAACATGTGTCCACTGTATTAAGGTTTGTTTGACAGGTTTAACTGAAATGAAGCTGTCAGTTAATACCTCTGTAATTTGAAATTAAAAAGTCATTAATTCATTACCAACCCCGGTCAGTTACCTCAGTGTGTTATTTAGAAAGAACATGGATTCCATTTCTTCGGAATACATTTTACTCAGTCATGTGTGCTCAGTGTACATCATTAAAAATAAAGCATAAAAAAGGCAAAATTAAACTTTAAAAACAATCATGATTTTACATGGATTTCTATCATTAATCAGAAAAATGGTGGAATATTTTTGTTTAAAATATTTTCTATTGTGATATGTTTAGGCTCTTACAAATGTAAAAAGAAAAAAGTACAAACAATCAATATAAAATTTAACAATTTATTTCCTGAGAAATAAAAAGGTAAAAATAAGAGCTTACGATTTTACATATGAACTTCAAATCCAAAAATTATCTAAAAATTAAAAATGTAAAGTCTTAGTAATAAAAAGTTCAAGTTCAAATCCTGATGATGGAATCAAATGGTCAACATTGTACTAATGTGTCAAAAGTTGTTTGTGAAATCACAGAAAATAATATTCCAATTTGAATTCTGTATATTTTTTATAACAGTATTGTCCTAGAATTTAGAGCAGTTATTTCCAGGTAAAAACATAATCTCTTACAATCAAAACAATCTGAAGACAAATAAAATAAAAAGCCCCAAAACTGGTAACAAAATAATACACATTAACTTTACAAGTGTTATGGCACTAATGACTATTCTTTCTCAATCAACAATAAATCTAGCTACAATGCATAACATGACCAGATGCGAGTCACTCTTCTGGAAAAACATAATATGAAACAATCACTACTGGTTATTTGTCTACTCCAATCATGGCTTTGATAAAATTTATTAATCTTACTCTGTGAATGAATAGTTTTTAAAATGTTGTTCCTGGTTTTAAATCAAGGTCAGGAACTAGGTCAGCATTGGTAGTTCATAAAAACTAGTTAGAGTCTCTAGATGAAGCCCTGAGTGCCCTGTGTGAAAACGTGTCTCAGGCGCTTATCTTTGTAGATCACTAACATCGCATCTATGCCAATGTTGGTTGGGTCTTGGCCAAAGCCACCAGCTTCCCGTGGACTGATGGTTCCCCACACAATATACAGTCTACTAAGTATAGCCTATCATTTGCTGGGGGGGGAAAAATGGCATTCACCCATAACAACCAATCAGACAAAGCCATGGTAATTTGATTCTCAAATTGGTCATACCATTAGCAAGAATATACCAAGGTACAAAGGAGGTTAGACCTGATCTAATGTGGGGAAATAAGAATTCAAGCCAAATAGTTTCCCTATACAGTACTAGTGAAATTTGTTTTGAAGAGCTATTATAATAAAGTGGCTTAAAAAACAATCACTTCAACAGTGAGTATTATGCTGCACTGGCTATTTGTTTAAATAGATCCAAACTGAGAAAAGTAAATGTACTATGAATCCTTCCTTGACCTCCAACAACATTAGTTATACAATACAACATAACTTCCACTGTATTGAAAGTTTCTAAGTGTATCTATCTTTATCTGAAACAGCTATTCAGTTGGAGAACTTTAGGACAAATGTGACTGAAGCATAAAATACTGACTTTTGTCCCTGATCTTGAGTATTGAACCCAATGAGTGATGCAACACCATTTATCTCCGAATGCACAAACACTTATAGCAGTATGGAAAAACAATAGAATGGAATGATAGGAATAACAATAAAAGGGCACAAGAGACTCTGATATCACTCAATTGGGAAGGTGACATGTCAGCTTTTAAATGTCAATGTTTGCATTTATTGAAAATGTAGAGGGGACAAAATGCTAGCAGCACACAACTTTGCTCCACAGTATTTTAATATAGTTATTTACTTCCTAAACACACATTGGGAGCTGATCTGATGCAGTGGAAATATATACATTTTTTTAAAACTTCTCTTATAAAAAGATGCAAGTTACATTGTCACCACATTACAGAAATCAGTAGGAGTTTTTGCAATCTTCAATCATTGTGTCATTGTTCAAGATGTTTTCAATGTAAAATTAAAGGAGAGCTCATATACCTATATCTATATCTGTTGAATTCACATCAGAAAGTCAAAATAAGTTTTCACTCAATGCTGAAAAACTCACTGACTTAAGAAATAGACTAGAATAAATGCTAAGTTTAATGTAGGAACTTAATTCTTAGCTTGGAATGCTACTTGAGAACAGTAAGCAGCCCTACAATGCAGTCCAAAAATCTATATTGAGCCGATGCTGGCCATGTTATAATCTTGACCATTACATCCGCCTTAATCAAAGAAATGAACTCTGCCCATAATTATTAAATGTGCTGACCATTTCTTGTAAACAACATTGACAGATATTAATCTAATATTAATTAACCTTAGTGGTGCATGTGGTTTAGCCAACACATCTTTCAATAAAGAAAACCAGTTACCCCACTGTTATGAATTTCAGTTTCACAAAAACATTTAAATATAAGTATGACTCTTTACTAATAACAAATGTAGCTCACATTAAAACTTGCACTTCATTGAACTAAGCCAGACCATTAGTTACTTCAAACAAACTTATGCTGACAAACGTTTATCAACTTAACTGGGGGCAAAATAAGTGGGGGAAACAATTAGATTTTTGGGGGGACTGGACCAAACACTCTACATACATTTTTTTTTAGATAATTAACCAAGGACAAGATAATGTGTTTTAATATTTCATATTCAAAATATGGTGACTTTATGACAATGAATATAAAAAAGGCTATGTTTATGTATTTGCCAGACTTCTCTGGATACTGCTGTTTTAAACATTTAGTTGTTAATGCTGTTTAGCACTTTAAAACTATTTGCACTAGTGCAAGGATATTTGTGATGAGAGGTGAATGGGTATTGTTATGCAATTGAAACAAAGCAATATTGAACACTGAGGGGCCAGCTGAACCCAGGAATGAGGTCACATGACTCGTTCAGCCAATGGAAGATAGTTAAGGAGAATGAATATATGGGCCAGCATCCTTAGCGTCATTTGCAAAGATTTCTTATTTCTAATTATTTCTCATAATTGTGAGGATCATTTTCTTGCTCGCACTTTGAAAAGAAGAAGGTTAGTAGAATTTTCTTTATGTACATAGCCATCGTTTAATTTTTGGAAAGACAATGACAAAAGGTATAACAGTACCAATTGCGCAAGTCCATGTGGGCGGTGCATAAGGTGTAGGGTCCATACCATTCAGCCCTTAAGAACAAGACAAGCTTTGATTGGTGGATTATGTAAGAGTTGTACTTTCTGTTAGGCTTAAAAAAAAGGTTAGCCTCTTGGCAACATGTGAATTTATTCTAATTCCTAAATAGATCAAATTTTGTATTTTTTTTGATTTTTTGAAAATGTAATACACGTGACTGAAAATAGGTATGTTGTGACTAGATAACTCATACCCCTGTCTAGTTCCAGCAGAGTTATCTCTCTTAAATGCAATGGAGTACCTGGTTTTGTCATTGTCAAATTGACAATCTAACATTGTTCTCTATAACAGTGTGTGAGATGCATGCTAAATTAGGATAGAAAATATAGTTATCTCTCCAAATATTAGCATTGAGGTCTATGGAAAAATAATTGGTACCGTGATACCTAAAAGATAATACCAGCTTCACAGTGTATCCATAGTAACGAGTATACATAGCCACCACTTCTATACTGTCATAGTGTCATTTGGTTAAACAATGGATATTGAGATGTTTTGGTCTAATATTGACAGACTTTTACATAGAAAAAGTTGAAAATAACGCATATTAGCTTTGGAATGGGGCTTTTGTAACTATATTTATAGCATATATAGACTGATTGCTTTGTGACTGTGTAGTTAGCTCCAATATTAGCATACAGGCAAAAATAAAGGTTATATAAAGTTAATATAGTTAATTTTAGCCAAAGTATTGACTATTTTATGCACAAAAGATGAAAAATCATGGATAAAATACAACTTTTTTGTTCTTGTAAAGCATGTTATAGACCAAGATTGAGGACATTCCTGGTCCATGTGTGGATAGTTCACTTGTACCATAAAGAATATTCTGGAATAAGTATTTTAGGTAGTTTGCTAAAGATATGGTATTCCTTCCTATTTTGATTTTAATTGTCCTGCTCTAATTGTCTTTTTTTTGTAAACTTTTGTGTCTTTAAATTATAAATGCGATTCTCTAGTTAGTTACATAATCATTATTGAGGTCTCCACTACATATATAATCCTGGATTTTAGGTTCTCGCTTTATCGGTAATACATTTTTGGATAATTTAATTGCATTGAAGTTAATACATGTGCATCTGAACTCATCTGTATAACATGGAGAATATATAGTAGAGAAAATAAAAAGTACAAACCTTATGTATACAATTCAGTTATCTCCCTTATATCAGACATAAAAATTTCAATAAATAGAAACCCACAATGTTAGTGATGTTGAATAAATATAAGAAAAAATTTGTGAAGTATCATATTAGCTCATGGTCTTGATGCAAATTTAACAAGAAGTACTTTAATAATTTCTCCAAGTAAAGTTTACAAGTTTGAAAACTGATCCAACATGCTTTGATTGCTTTAGATATTTTTCTGCCTAACTGAAGCCCATTATTATTAATTTCTTATTTAGAAGAAATATGAATTACATGCATCTATATTATCTACATTATTCACCCTTGTATATTAGCTGGGAATGAACACCATATCACCTGATATTTGGTGCCTGTAAGGGATGTTATAGCACAGGTGCCTTTTTTATTGTCCCTGTACCTATTTTCCACTGCCTCCAAATATTGTCCAAGGTAACATCATCAAGCTCTCGCTTCTCATTTTTCTCATTGCTGCTTGTGTCTCCTTTAATTCCAGTATCATTAGCTACATCTCCCATTTAGATACACTTTTCTCCTGTTTTTAAATCCATTGGACTCACTATACTCATTGTTAAACTTAGCCTTTTTCTGTATACTAATCCACATTTTCACACCCAAATCCATGATAACCACTTAGAAAAGCTGTTATCTACTTTATTTGGTGTCAGATTGGCTTATTGCATCAATTGTATGCACTACAGAAAGGAGGAAAGCTTTCTATTTGTATGACAAAGAGGCTGGGTAGCTTGACCTTTGTGTGAGGACTAGAGGTTAGTGACCTCTTGCATATGCAGACAGTGTAAAGTGTTCAAAGCTAATACTTTATAATTAGATTGGGCCATGTCCACCTGTCCTTGTTGTTACTTTCTGTGTTAATGAAACAATTATAAGTCCCTTATTTTAGATCAAAATGTCTCTTTAAGAGTAGAACTGGTACATGCTAACTAGTGTGTTGACCTTTGACCTTACTATTAAACAATATGACATAATGTGATTTATCGCATATCACCAAAGTGAAGTTTGATAAGTGCTAATATGAATAAAACACAACTCATAGTTAAAAGAATTCATTTTATTTCAAAACATGAGTTTGATAGTGAAGCAATGGTATGCAAACAAGAGTTCCAACAGCTCAATAACATTTCTATACACAATCATATAGAACATAGCTTAGTACTTCATAAAATTGTTTTTGACAAGCGAGACTAAGTACACTTGTTAGTTATATAGTCCCGAGCTTTTTCACAGATTATTGGAAAAATCAAGGTTTGCTATAGGTATAACGGTACCAATTGCGCAAGTCCATGTGGGCGGTGCATAAGGTGTAGGGTCCATACCATTCAGCCCTTAAGAACAAGACAAGCTTTGATTGGTGGATTATGTAAGAGTTGTACTTTCTGTTAGGCTTAAAAAAAAGGTTAGCCTCTTGGCAACATGTGAATTTATGCTAATTCCTAAATAGATCAAATTTTGTATTTTTTATGATTTTTTGAAAATGTAATACACATGACTGAAAATAGGTATGTTGTGACTAGATAACTCATACCCCTGTCTAGTTCCAGCAGAGTTATCTCTCTTAAATGCAATGGAGTACCTGGTTTTGTCATTGTCAAATTGACAATCTAACATTGTTCTCTATAACAGTGTGTGAGATGCATGCTAAATTAGGATAGAAAATATAGTTATCTCTCCAAATATTAGCATTGAGGTCTATGGAAAAACAATTGGTACCGTGATACCAAAAGCAAATATGATGGGCCATTCACTTTGTAAATGGTTAGATCGGTATTTGAGGTCCGGGAAGGATCTTAGACTAAGTCCGTCTTGTAATGTAACGGAAGTTTGTAAGGTAAACATGAAGGGTATCGGTGGGCGCACAATCGATAAGTTTTTGCCCCTTGACATGAATGAAGTCCGCTTAAGAAACCCCGATATTGTAATTCTTCTCATTGGGGACAACGATGTAAACGCAGAGACATCGCCAAAGGTAATTGCACATAAGATGGTCGCATTGGCTACGCTTTTACATAGGAAATATAAAGTTAAACAGATCGTTCTGTGTCGGCTTATACCTAGATTTCCGGCATTAACGGCAACGTTACACCAAAGAGATGTACTGTCACTTAGCAAAGGAGGTCAATGATATTGTGCGATCTGAAGTGTCGGCTTATCCTTATTTAACATTTTGGGACCATAATAGCAAATTTGCCTTCGATAGGCCTCATGTGAGGGAGAAGTTTCGCTCAGATGGCATTCATTTGTCCCTTAAAGGACAGTGGCACCTTTATAAGTCACTTAGGGGAGCTCTTATCAATGCATGTTATAAAATAACGCACAATCATTCAACGATAGCTAGGCTAGGTTAGCTCTTGTACTAATTTTGCTTTCAAATGTATTTATATCTGCCCACAAAGGGAGATGTCAGGCCAGGTCCCGTACCTGTTCCTTTGTTTTTCGTAAACAACCTTAGTGTCTGCCATTGTGGAAGCACTGGGTCAGGTCCCATACCTGATCCTTTCGGGACTTGTTCCTGGCAAGCCACTCTGTTCTACATAATAGGGGTTCCCCATAATATATTTGGTGCCCCCCCCCCCCCCCCCGTTAAATGATTATACACCGAATCCTTGTTCTTAATATTATATATTTCACAAGGGGTCCTTTTGAGTGGCTTCCTGGAACAGGGTTCGTACGGTCTTTGAAGGTCTTTGAGAGTTTGGGAAAAATGAGGTAGCTTTTCAAGGCCTTCAAAGTTTGGGAAAATCGAGCATATTACCCTGAGGTCTTTAAAAGTCTTTGAAAATTGAAATCAACCCCAATTTTTTAAATTTCTTTCCAGAATCACAAATAAAATTATCAGAGGGCCATCTACCTCCTCAAGAGCCCAAACAGAAAGAAATGTTAAAACATCCATTGGGGGAAGCATTGCACAGGCTACCTCAGCCTTAACTGGAGTCTCTCATACAGGTATAGGTACTCTGAGTGATTTATTAGCACCTATTAACATATTAGATACACATTGTCAGTCCAACTTTGTAAGCATATCAATTGATATAACTGCCTCTATAACTGATAACATTAAGCAGCAGATTTGGGCTGGGACATGCATAGATTTTCAAAATCTCCTTTCGACATCCATGGTCAATACATATAGTTTACAGTGCAATATCACTTCAAACACATCTGAATTTAACCTAGTCCCCATGGCCAGGAAGTCCCCACTCTCGGTCAATCAGTGGTTGACAGCATTGAACAGATTTGCTACAGTAATATGCATGAAATCCCCTAGGTTGAGCACTGTTATCTCACCACATGGAAATCGTCATGAAGTTGTCTGAGCGCAGGGCTCATTGGAGATAATATGGTGAGCAGTTGTGTCGCATGATAGAGAGGGGAGAGGCAAATTGGGGTTCCACCCACCTTGATTTTTACATGGGATCTGTTCTGGACAGCATTGGTGACAGGACTGCCACCACCACTGCCACATTACCATCCGCAGTCTCAAAATTAAATCCCCCAAAAGGGGCTGCAGTGTTTAGCAGGGCTAGCTTGTAAATACCAGCATAATTGTTTCAGTTGCTTGGAAGCCCATCCCTTCAGCAAATGCAAACTTCCCATTCAAAACCCATTCAAATTGTTGCCAAAATATGCCCCAAAGCAAGCTAGAACTGACAGCATGGAGCCCCTTTCATGGTAGCTACAAACCTACTCAGTCCCAAGGACCTACATCAAACTCCCTTCAACACAGCCAGCAAGGAAAAGGGGAACTGCGAAAACAGTAAGCTTCCTACTCCTGTTAAAGCTGAAAGGTTACAACATTGGTTGAAAGGGTACAACACTGCCATGATACAAATTTTGATGCATGGGTTTACATTTGGATTTAAAGTGGGGCATGAGGGTTATCTGTCCCCATTTCAATCACATAATCTGAAATCAGCCATACAAAATCCACAGATCATGCAAGACAAAAATTTGTCTGACTTCCATTTAGCTTTAAAAAAAAATTTTTAAAAAGCAAACAATAATACTGCAGTGTGTCCGGTCTCAAATCTCCAGCGATACATCCAAATGTGAGGTATGGGTCCAGGCCCAATATTCATGTATCCTTGAAACACACCTATAACTCGGGCAGAATTCAATGCTTCAAGAGTCATAGCTTTAGAATCAGAGCAGCAACAACTGCTGCTGCACAGGCTTGTCCGATAGTCAGATTCGTCAATTAGGCCAATGGAAATCGGATGCTTTCAAACTATATATTAGATGTTCTGAACGTCACTCCAACCTCTAATTTCTTTTGGGGTTTCAGTTAAGTTTACACACAAAGAGGTATCCGTGTTCTCAGTTACATTTTGTTTAAAATCCACCTTCAAGTACATTTTCCATCATAATCATAACCTGGGTAAATATCAGGTTCACCACTAATCCCTACATTATATAGATATGTTATATCACATTATTTTCATGCCACATAAATACTCGTGCAAACATTTCTTTCCATTTCAGGTCTAGTGGGTTCACTGCTGAATAGCAAGTGGGTTCACTGCTGATAAATATGACAAGAATAGTACACACGATGAAACCTCAGCTGAAGTCAAGAACAATATAACTTAAACGTGAAGAAAACAGCATTGATATTTGTTCACTAGGTGCAATCTTCACAGTTGGCACGTCTCTTTCTCATGTGGGAGTCACAAATGTCGGGGAGCAGACTGAGAAAGGCACGGTTGATGCAGGTCACTGTCAGTTTTGGGGCTGCACAGGCCCCATGCAAAGTGGGTGACTTGCACGGTTCCTGTGTTATGGCAGTCTCGGCTTCCAAATGGATATATTATTATTATTATTATTATTTTCAATACAATTGTCACTTATGTGGCCTGCATCAACAATCTTTTTATGTGTTATTCATTATGCTCAAAATCTTACTTTCCTCCTTAATTTTGTTATCCTCTCACACACACTTCACCACAAAACTAGTTGCACTAGTGCAAGGATATTTGTGATGAGAGGTGAATGGGTATTGTTATGCAATTGAAACAAAGCAATATTGAACATTGAGGGGCCAGCTGAACCCAGGAATGAGGTCACATGACTCGTTCAGCCAATGGAAGATAGTTAAGGAGAATGAATATATGGGCCAGCATCCTTAGCGTCATTTGCAAAGATTTCTTGGAGATACGGGTAGTATATTTAGATATCATAAATTTTAAATTTTTCTTCTTTTTCCTTTCGATCCTTTTAATTGTTCCTATGGTTTATTTTGGTTTTTTTTGCACAATTATTTCTCATAATTGGAGATACGGGTAGTTTATTTAGAGATCATAAATTTTACATTTTTCCACCACCAACCACCTTGGGTTATAGCTTCCTAGGTGGTAGTTAAATTTGGTAAAATAATTGTAGACAGGTTATATCATTTGAACATAAGTTGTTTTAGCATCATATGAATTTTTCAGCAGTAACATTGTAGGATGATAATGTTCACACTGATAGTACACACATTTAAGTGTCGTGTCTTTGTATCATTTTTTATGTGTGTACATTCGAAAACAATATTTTGGATATAATTCTTTTTAAAAAAAGGAAAAAAGTATATATATATATATACATAAAAGTAATAGCATGGTTCTTTCAGTTACATGTACATTATGGCGGTCTCAGCTCCCAAATGGATTGCTTTTTGGTTGGATGGTTACAAATTTACATTCAAGTCTGAATTTAAACTATGTAGTTTATCACATACTATGTTAAAGTAATTTTGTAAATAACCTTATGCATGTTAGATCATATGAATATATTATTATTTTCAATACAATTGTCACTTATGTGGCCTGCATCAACACATCGTTTTCAGTGTTATTCATTATGCTCATATTCTTACTTTCCTCCTTAATTTTGTTATCCTCTCACACACACTTCATCACAAAAAAGTTTTATGACTGCAGGCCATTCTTAATCTCCCAACAAGTTTTAGACTGTGCTCTTAATTAACTTACTAAATAACATCTCAGATTTGTTTACCAAAAGGTTATGAAAGGCTAGCATGATTCTGCATGCAAAGGTGTCAAAGAAACTGAGATAAAATTATTGCAGGTCACTGGAGTGTCACACTGACCTAGGCTGTGTTTGTTGTCTAAATGTGCAATACTGCTCATGATAGATTGACACACTAACTTGTGTAGCTCTAAAAAAAAAATTAAAATCCAAATGCATGGCTGAAGCACAAAATTTCAATCATTATTACTTAAGATGTCCTTACAGTCTATAACATAATTATCTACCCACTTGTATGCAATGTATACATAAGATGCTGACAATATCCAAGTGAGAATAGTATTTAAAGAAACCTTTACTCTTATACCTCAAATCAACTTAGTTAACCTGGAAAAAAGCACAAAATGCTCAAAAGCAAGACTAATTAACAAGTAAAAAGTTTTAGGATTAAACACTTAATGTGATTTACATCACAATGTTCCTACTAAACATCTGGGTGTAGTTTAGCCAGAATATACCAAGTTTGAAAAGATTGAATGATACTTTGGTGATGGACATAATCTACATGAACTTTCTGCAACATTTCCTCTTGGTTGCAGCTTATTTGACACTTTTTGTATCTTGTTAGTTACCAGTTGCAAATGTCCAAACATCAGCTAACATTGCTCTGAGGTATGGCCAAAAATAAGAATTAAATACATATATATCCAATTTTAGTGCAGAACTGTTGGACTCAATTTTGTGCAGCAAACAGTAACATTCAATTTCTGAAAGTTTTTTTCTTCAAAACATTTGCTGGAAATGACAAATTACCAATAATCATACATGTCCCAGACATATTTGTACACATTGCTGATCTAGTGTGGGTTATGAAAGATATGGATCCTGTTTTGGGGATTTGAAATGATTAATAAATCTAAATGATAATTGCTTGAACTTTTATTATAAATAAAGATAAATAAACAAGCTTCTGGAAATTAATTTTCCAGAATACTTTTTTAGAAAACTATAGGTTATGCATTTGGATCTTAATACATTAGTACCTTTTAATTTCTGATCTTTGAAACAATTACAAAAATTAATTTTCTTCCTCTATATTTGGACGGAGGTGACAAAATGTTATATATAATATTTTAAGCCCACATATTCGGTCATGGGACTCTAGTATGTATTATCAAGATACTTGCCAAACATGTCAACATTTACAATGAAGATATAATCAATACTTCCAAACAAGTTAACATTTATAATGAAGATAAAATAAATAACACAGTCAATATGATTTCAAGCTACATACCTCCATTTCCAACTTTCTAGCCATTGATCTTGTCATAACTGTACTAGGCACACCACTGCAACAGCAGTGGTAATTCCTGAGGGGTATGACCATCGTTGTTACGGTTTGAAACATACGCAGGTTCAACTATAACTGAGTACTGAAAGAACTGAGTGACGACAAGCGCCAAGGGAGGATTTCAATCACTGATCAAGAAACTGAAAAATAAATGTACAGAAATGGTAATATTACACTGAGAACTGTTAGAAGAGTATAGAAGATTAGTAAAACCTAAATTTGAGTCTTGTTTTTAAAAACTGATGTGAAAATCTATGTCACAAGCTTTATGGGATCATATTGTTTCTTTTTGTAATTTTGAGAAAAAACATCTGCCTTTGAATTGCACAATTACTATTTTGACTTCATAATGCTAAAAACAATTTGACATGTACAAGATAATAATGTCATGTAAGAAGAATAACAATGTGATAAGGAAATATCACCGATAACATCAATGTGCCATCCAATGAAAAGCTGATGGTAATAACAATGTTACCATAAATTATGTCACTATGACCCAGAATTTTAGGTTTCATAATGTTAAGTTTTGGGTTTTATCTCATTTATCAAGAATTATTTCATGCAGGAATCTAAGATGGTTGAATGCTTTATTAGTGCCCCACCTTTTCAACAAAAGGTCATTGTGACATACATATCATTTTTGTAACCTTCAAGTTTTGTTTTACTTTAAGAACAACTGTGTGTGCGATTTGGTTTTTTAATGTAACTTTACAATGTTTCAGTCATGTAGCATGACGTTCTAACTAATCACATTTTCCAAATAGGATATCTGGCACCTCTTTAAAATATACAATTGTACCTATCCTATAAATTGTGAAGTTTGGAAATGGGGTTGTATCTCGAGAACTACAATGACACAAAAGTTGTCACTGTGGCCCGTATTCTACAATTCACTTAGCCTGGGTTCAATCGAATGCATTGTACATATCAGAAATGTCAAAACTTCCAAACATGTACATCCTAGCCACTCTGATGCCTCTTTCTCACCATAGTTGAAAATAGGAACAAATATGGTTTCAGACAGTTCCTAATTAAAACCATACATTGCATATTGTGACACTGGTTATCCTCAACATTTTCAACCAGCTTCTTACGATATACATGTACAATGAAGTTAATTTTAAGAGCAATGATTATTTTAAAGCACAGAATATCTGGTTTTTATTAGCTTATTATAGTAAATATTCATTAATATTGTAGAATATAATGTTCTTAACAATGTTTTACATCTAGTATACTGTCACAAAACTGAGGTGGCTAAATGTCAACCACATTGTTCTTTTAAAAACAAGTTTTAATGGGGAAAAAAGAAAAACATACAAATAATTATTCCTGCATGTGAAAAGGTATGCAGGAAATTATTGTATCCAATCAACTGGCTTAAGTCATTCCAAAACAGTAGTACAGTTACACAGTACTAGAAAGGTGTTTGCTTGTCATGAACTTGATGCAGTAATTTTTATACTGCAACCAAATTAGATTAGAATCTCTTCTACTTTTGTATGTTAAGGCAAAATACCTTGTCTGATCTAATTGGTCTGGTCGAGTTTTCCACTTAATTATTGCTTTAGTTTATAATATTTCTATGTCTTTTACCAAAATACTATATTTTTCCAAACTTTCTTTGTTTCAATAAGGTGAAGTCCTTTTTGTTTTGCTTTCCTAATGTTATCACAATTTCTGGCTGGGATTCAATAGATAATCAATGTATGTCTTAGAAGAATTAAGGACATTCTTCATATTGTAGAAAAGCTTGTTCCAATATTATACTTTTCATTTACTTCACTTTTTGCTATTAAAGAAATTGATCAGATGATATTGTTTATAAACTGTATACCTTGTTAAAACCTTTTGCAAAAAATAAAGACCCTCTGACCTCGATATTTTCATTATACATTACCGGTAGGTCTTTTGAAAGCAAATCTGAAAAAGTCTTCTGAATAAATGTTCTCTTGTATGTGATACAAGATATAAAAACATCTTTCCAAAATATATTAACATCCACTACGTTCCTTTCTATACAAGTTTACCAAATTTGTTAAAATACATCATTTTCATAGTGGTAGCAATGAGTATATGATTGTCAGAAGATTAGCGTAATGATCTTGCTGGTGTATACACATGGGTGAGGCCTCATAGGTTTGTTGGACTGGAATCCGTCAGTGAAACATAGCACATAACACAATTTATGTTTGATTCTTTATCGAACGGATAGCCAGTGTAGGGTACAGAGCAATGGGGAGGTGTGCTCTGATTGTGGTAGTCAAAGGATGATCCGAGCAGCTGAGTTTGCAACTTTTTGAAGTTTCTGGAGTAGATATTGTGACAAACTAGACAGAATCGAGTTACAATAGTCCAGTCTTGAAAGTACTAATGAACACACAAGTGTTTTAGTGGCATCAACTGAAAGATATTTGCGAATGGAACTGATGTGTCTCAGTTCAAGATATGCAGCCTTGCGTATGTTCATCATGACCTGTTGGTGCAATGGGAAAGTACTGTCTAGAGTATCACCTAGATTTCATACTGACTGAATTTAAAGTTGTGTTGCTTATATTTATAGTCTATGATAAAAGATGTTAAAGATAGTGTATTGTGATCAGAATAGCCTCAGTTTTATCATCATTCATCTGAAGCATGATACATGTCATCCGTGATTTCGCATCAGAAATGCACCTCTTTACTCCTTGGATGGTAGAATCAACTTCAGTTGGGTGACTAGATTTGTATATTTGGGTGTCATCATTGTACAATTGGTGAGACGCTGGGTGATGCTCTATGAAACTTGAGAGTGGCTGAGTGTATAGAATGAAGATAACAGGTCCAATAGCAGACCCCTGTGGAATACCACAATATAGATCAACGGGGTTGTAATGTATTCCATTTGCAGATGCAAGTGTGTCCTGTTTACTGAGTAGGACTTGAACCACTGTAAGGCTATATTCTGAATGCCAAGTATATGCTGGATAACCAAAACATGTCCATTAACAATTACACAAATTTTTTTATTGCGATAAAAACATTTAATCCATTTTATAATTAAATTACTCAAGTTGAAACAATCTAATACTTTAAACAAAATTCCCATTCCAAACAATAAAAATCTTCAACATAGTCAATCTGCAGCAACATACCTAAAATGTTATACTTTTCAGTTTAAATCATTCCTGCCCTTATATTTTTACCAACAACAGATAAGAACAGCCATAAGAACAGTTTGATAGTCTCTAATTAAGTACAGTAATACTTCATAATCCTATTTGTAATACATGCTGAGGCTACTCTTTTGATAGTATTAAAAATAGATTTGTCTCAAATTTGTTAAATAATTTTTATTTTTATAACCTTTGCTGAGATTTTTTTCCCAATCCAAATCAATTTACCTAACCAGAAAATATGAGATCATTCCAAAAGAACTTTAGACAATTTAACAGAAAAGCCATTGGAACCTGAACTCTTACACATTTTAATTTTTACTAGGGCAATTATACTGGTCAGTAATGATCAGGATATGCTCTCAAAATATTATTTTTAACTAAAATCTTAACTTTCATTAACTAATCCTGGCCAGCCAAACCCATACTCTACATTATCTTCACCCATTTCAAGGCTGGTTCCCATTTTTCCAAACAATTAGCAATGTGCGATACATATCCACCCTCCCTTTTCTTGACAAACCCAGGAATAGTAGCACAATGCATAAGTAAATAAAGCACATAGTTCTGTTTGTCAAAGATCACATTAGTGCATATTAAAATATATTTCTAGTGCATATTAAAATAAATTTCAAGGTCATTTACACCAATATGCCAATAATAAAGTTTAAACAGCATTTAAATATTTGAGTTTCATTTAAGCAACTCAGAAAAACTACATGAAAATATAGATCCCTAATCAAGAGGTACCCTTCTACTAATGTCATTGATCTCTTTTCAACCTATAATTAAATAAATTATTTAATACCTAGTCATACCAAAGTATACATATCTGTCAATGTATTTTTACAAAAGAGATTTAAATGGCATAAATTACCTAATGTTCCCCAAAACACAATTTATGACTAAGGTTAAGAACAAGTAAATTAAATTTCACTAATGTGTGTTCGAAACTCAAGGTTGGTAACTAACTCCAATTCAATCAATGACAATATACTAAGATAAGTCTATTTATACTCAAGTCTAACTTTCATTATCAAACATTCCTTGCCAGCTAATCTTTTATATAACCTATTTTAGCTTCATCCATTTAAAAAATGGTTCCCAAATTTCCATATCATTATTACCATGCTTCCTGTACCTACTCTTGATTTTCTGGACACAACACATAAGCAAGCAACATTAATAGTTCTACTTGTTAACAAATAAATTAGTGACTCAAATTATATTGCAATATTTAAGCATTTTAGATGATCTGGTTACCTCCACCGAATTTAATACGAAACCCAGATCAAAATTAAACTAAGTCAGTATCTGATTTTTTACTGAAAACTAATGTATTTCTATAATGTATATTAATGTAGCTTTAACAATTTTCCAATCATATTGCTATGATGTATGCAGTATTGCAGTTTATAGTGATGTCTAGAACTGGGGCATCATGCTGCAGACATGTAGCATGATGTCCCACCCAGTCACCCAGTCCTGACACCATGTTAAACAGTCCTAACACTAATCTCTTAATAGTGAGCACCAAGAAAGTCATCTGCTTACCCATTACATTCAGCGTGCCGTTATATCAGACAATATTTTCCTCTTTATTTTCGTTTATGTAATAAAATTGATCAGAAAATTAATTTATTGTTTATATTATTCATTTGCTATACTGCAGTACTTTTATTTTTGCACATTGATGTGGGGCGAAATGTCCTGGGACGGAACGTCCATGGGGCGAAACGTCCAGGTACCTTGCTATTAAAGTAACTCGTTTACTCAAGTAAAAGGTACAAGCAAGTCAGTGCTATAGTTCCCCGTAAAAATATGTTTATACTTGTCCGTGGCGATATCAACTGAAGTTTCAAAACTCTCTCCGAACCTTGTTGGAGAGTAGGTTAAAATGTACCCTAAACCTAATGATAATGTACGAGAACGTAAAGTAACTTCCATCCACATTAGTTCAATGTCGTGACAGACCAGTTTTCAGATCGTTCCGACGCTTGGAAATTATCTAAACAGAAACATTTAATATCACTCCCCGTCTGTGACAGTTTCTTATCTTTTCTCAAAGGTATTTTAAAATCGTCGCGTTTTAGACAATCCATACAAATGCTAGAATTTAAACGCGTTTCACTAAAGTATAACATACAAACTTCACTAAGCTTTCTAAGGAATCAAGCATTTTTGTTTTTTTTTTGTTGGATGCTCCTAATTTTTAAATGAAGTAAAGAAATTGAATTACCTTTTATAGGTTCTAAGCTTGTTTTAGTGTCCCCACAAAAGCTAGTAATAGTGACATTAAAATGAATGGTTTATTTATAAATGGCATTGAAACAGTTACATGTGATTGCTTATAAAACGTGTTTTGAGACTTGGTGATGTCGATTTTCTATGCTTGACCGCAAAACATCAAGCGATTGTTGAATATCCCGATGGGGATTTTCTACTGCATCCAGTATTATTTGCGATTTATTATGTTGTAACTGTTCTGTAATGGATGTATTCTCTGTGAAGATATCATATAGTAAACTCGTACGACTCCGATTGTAAAACAGTTACTGACATCGTGCATAGATAGAGTACAAACGAAAGAAAAAGATGAGATCGTGCTTGAAAGTTTTTCGAGATTGAGACGATTTGTTGCTTAATTTGGCGAACAACTGGTGATGTAATTATTTTACTTATTGAACAAATGCTTGATACAATGTTAAATGAATATACTGAATAAATTCAACTAAATTAAGTTAGAAAAGAAACACCTTTAAAATAAAACAGTCCAATGATGACAACGGTAAGATTAAAATAGCTAGAGACGCCTGCTTGTGTAAATGCTTGCACATAAACATTTGCATTCCTAAACATACAGGAATACGCTTAAATGCGTTATATGCATGGTCTTTCACTTTCAGTCAAGTTTCCAATTAACTCGAATTATCTCCTCTCGCTGCACTTAACGGCAATGCTCTTACATGTCAACAGTTACATGTATATGTATTTGGGCCATATTTTAAAATACAGTCGATCAGATACTGAAGATATGACGAGAAATCAGATTGTTGTCTGTACTCAAGCACACATGCTGCTACTTATATTTTAGAATTATTCATTGAATATTACAATTAGATTATTCAAAATTTGTTGGCACAGCTTAGTGAATGCATGAATAGAAAACTAGTTATTGGTTATAATAATAGCCTTCGTTTATTTATTAGACATTCCTAGACAGAACAGTTTCCCCAATAACGTTGTAAATTATAATTTATTCAGATTTGAAAAAGTAATGAGACTGTTTGTATTCTCAATGATGACAAGAATATCTAATAGTAAGAACTGTATATTGAAAAAATTGCCAGTTTGTTCATTGTACATTATTATTGAAAATATTTAACTTGTGTACACAATTTATGATTTGTGTCTTGATTTGGATTTTAAAGGGCCGGGAATCGAATCCACGTGGCCTCTCGTATCCGAGGCTGACGCTCTGACCACTAGGTCAACGGAGGGTCACTAACATCCTATGAATCCGAGAAAAAAGATTTTAATTAAGTATTGTGCATTAGGACGATAATGAGATATCTGATATTGATTTTACGTACAATATTGCACTTACCCACTAGTTATACAATAAAGGACAAACGTGTACATACCTTCTCAAAAC
This sequence comes from Unio pictorum, assembly GCA_030141615.1. Classification (NCBI taxonomy): domain Eukaryota; kingdom Metazoa; phylum Mollusca; class Bivalvia; order Unionida; family Unionidae; genus Unio; species Unio pictorum. The sequence goes on from JARLTB010000442.1 coordinate 6,284,989, forward strand.
GTGACATCCAACGAGTACGTACGCGCGTGAGACGTGGACTTAAATATAGCTAGACCACGTGATTTGATACCTTTGTTTTAGGAAAGTTAGCAAATGCACGTGCAACTTGCTTTACTACCTAAAGTGAAGATTACATCCCCAAACAAGACCGAAAATCGTCCCCACATAAACCTGCAAACTAATGAGAAATGGTTAACACAGAAGAGTCTAACATAAGGACACATACGAGTGATTCGTATTAAATACCACAGGGGAGAATTAGCAGTAAATAACCCCAAAAATAGAGCCATCCAAAAGTACAAATACATTATAATTCTTAAACACGGGACAATTCGTTTTGTTAATTAAATGATTTTATTTAATACTAGATCATTTGGAATTTAAATTAATGATTTCATTTATTGAGTCAATTATTTCATTTTAGACTACATCATTTTATAGCACGTCATTTGGAAGCATATATCATTATTCCATTTTGTTCTTTAAATCATTTTATTTAATACCAGATTATTTCATTTAACGCCACATCATTTGAAATCTTAAGTCATTATTTCATTTTTGGGGTTAAATCATTTCATTTCATTCTACATCATTTCATTAATACCACATTTAAATGCATCATTCGGTTTTATTTGTTAAATCATTTCATGTGACACCACCTCATTTGGAATCCGCGAATTGATCATTTCATTCCTAGGTTAAATCATTTGATTTTATACTAGATCATTTCAGTAATGTAATTTTGGCGGCGACGGCTGCCCATACACAATGTAGTATTTAGAACCAAGGTGTGGTCATTTAATCCAATTAATGAGGGTCCGTCGTATTGTAAGCGGTCACGTGACGGCGGTTTATTCAAAAACAAAACAGCTGAGAAAAATTCTAATTGTTTTCGTTTCCAAAACAAGGAGATGAATTTTAACACATACAGACGTAACAGCCAATGCATGATGGAACACAATAATAAAGACGATGATAGACAAGAAGCACAAGTATCATAAATATAGCACAAAATCGGAAGAGCCTATCTCGAGCAGTTAAGCGATGGCGGCCATCTTTCCGGAAGTCAAGGGTTAGGGTTAAAATACAAAATATAATCTAGATATGAACTAACATAATTTCACATGTTGCCAAGAGGCTTAACTGTTTCAAGCCTAACAGAAAGTACAGCTCTAATATAATGCACAAATCACATCTGGTTTTGTTGTTTATTTCTGAATGCTAACGTTCCGTACACCTTAAGCTCCACCCACCGGGGTTGTAAAATTGGTACATTTATAAATTCAGGCCATTAGTCGCAGTTTCTTCAAGATCGGGAAACAACCGTCAAATTTTCTTTATTATGTCATGAATTGAATTAGTATTTTTGAGATGTTTTGCAAATTGCTCAGTTTTTTATTATGGATGGCGCAAGTTGTACATTAGGATACGAAAAAAGGACAAACTAGCGTTTTTAAAAATACCCGTGGGTGCGGACTTGTGTCTACCCTTGTCTTATAAATGTAGTGTTACAGGTTGACCTCCACCGCCCTCATTCCATTGTCGGATACCCTTATTTTGCTTGTAAAAAGCCACAGTGGGAAGAACTAGCAACTCATGGACAGCTACATGCAGCCTATCTCTCATACCCGCACTCGTTGTGCCGATACTCCATATCAGCTTATTGCACATACTCATACTTGTTGTGCCGATACTCCATAGCAGTCGATATAAGCGAGATATAAGTGCAATCTGTAAAAGCGTGCGCTTGAAACCAATTGACATATGATTCATGAGCAATCTTTACCGCACGCTAAATCACGTATACTGGATAAATTTCGAGTAAGGTCAATGTGGTCTGAAATCCCAATACAACAGAAAAACCATATAGGAGTAAACCGACACAACAGGCGCGTGAATGCAGATTGATTACATAGGCTACTTATATCCTTGATCAGCGGCCACTGAATAACCTCTTTCTAGCAACATAAGCGCGATCCTTAATCATCGTGTATAACATTTTGAGACGATCACGCTGCGGTTGAGTGCAAATCCATGCAAACAAGTCAACACGTGTCTAACAGATCACATAAGCCACGGTGTTGTATTGCAAAATTAAATCATTGGAAGAAATCGAGAGACAAAGAAGATTATTGAATAGGTAATGAATTTAAGGTAAGCAGAACAATTTATTCCTCGAATACATTTAAACAGTAAGTTATTTCTTGTTTTATTTGTTGTTTTCTTGTTAAAAACGTTTAAGCATCGTTTTTGACAGAGCAATGTAAAACAACTTCTATACTTTCGTATTTAATACAATTACACTCTAAAATATTTTCTTGAGAAAATAAGCATGCACCATAATGCGAGATCAAAGAAAATAGAAACTGGACAGCAAAATTGGCCACCAATCAATCACTTGAAATTTTTATAAAGTCGACCAAATAATTGGGATCAAATTAGGTCCTCAAAAGTATTATGCTAGCCACCAATACATTGATACAATGTATAATGTAATTTATACAAAATTAACAACATTAACAACATTAACAACAAAATATTGTTTGTAGTTTAATAGAACCGATTACTCGTATCGAAAAAAATATAACCGCGCTCTGGAATTTCCCTGTCTTGGTCCAAACACCAACATAGATTATTGTTCTCATCCAATTTTTACATTGAAATTCAAACAACTCTTCACTTTTTTATATCCCTATTCAACACGTACTCAAGTACTATTATTGCCGCTCACATTATATTATGCTGTTAAGGTCTTGTACGGTTATATTAAGATCTGAATAATAATTTACGCAGAATTTACCTATATACAGGAAAGATTTTTTAAAAAACAATCAAGTTATGATTGCTACATGTTGTAAGCATTTCACCATTAGAGTATCAAGTCCAATGTTTTGTTTCTGTAAATACCGTGCACTCGTACGAAAAGCGAACATGTTAATGAAGGTGGTAGGGTGACCTGTCCATAATAATAATAATAATAATAATAATAATAATAATATAATATTTTGATAGATAACTGAATTCATTACCTTTACATATATGAAGAATTACCTTTTATGAGATCAAGCAATAACTTTAATGACCATAAATTATTGGATTTATTTATCGTTGTGTTTAAATTGTCACATGACGTTCAATAAACCGACTAGGATCATTGGAACAAAAAGGTATGGCCTGGGCTGTCTCCATAGATCTTGGTCGATCACCCTCCTATATATTTAGTCTTCAATCCCATATAATGTGTAGTGTCCAGATTTGATTTTCCCTTGTCTAAACCTCACATGTTGATCTATTCAAATTCCAGTAAAATCAACAAACAATTAAGCCTGATATTAAGCCGTATACATCCATCCATCCATCCGTCCGTACGTCCGTCCGTGCGTACATGCATGCATACGTACGTACGTACAATGTTATTGTATCAATACTTGCATAGACCTATCTTCAAAGGAATAATGCCTCTCATTAACCTCTTGCTCAGGAGAATGGGGAACATAATTATCATCAGTAAACAAAATTAGTTAATTATAAATAACATGTTAGCTTAGTGGTAACATAAATAAATCCGTACAACATCACTAAGCAAAAACCGACTATGCTAATATTATACACGCTTTCTTGAGCCTAACACTATCAGTTCTTGACATTTATTTTACATGTCAAGGAAGCCTTCCATCAACTTGTATCAACACTATTTATTAGTTTTCAACATAAAAAGTCCATCAAAGTCCAGGTATTTACGTCAAGGTAGCGAAAATGAGGAGGAAATATACTTATATTAAGCTGTATATCTAACATCAATATTTTCGTCTTTTCAGTTAACAGTGAAATAGTTAACCATAGTGCATCTGATGTTACATCTAAAGAGCGTAGGATATCCTAAGAAATGGGAAATCTTTCTTGGTATAAATGTTTTGTCTTCAACATGGAGGTCACAAAGTAGCATATATATGCTTTGTGCATGACAAATTACATTTATCTGCATCCAATGCCTGCTTTTCCTCACGATCACATAGTTACTACCGCTTGCAGATAGTGTGTAAAGTTGAATAATTTTGAAATGTCAACACATTAGCATATCGTTTTGTGTGAATCTGATTGGTACAAATAAACCCATGAAATTCCTGCACAATTTTTTCATTACTGACTTGCTGCGACTACGAGATTTTTCCTTTTTCCGACTTCCGGAACCTTTTTACAGTATTACTATAAATAATTTCAATTTGGCGACCATCATTACGCTGTAACTCATTTTGAATACTAGTTCCTTTCAGACGTAGAGTATTTATGACCTGTTTAAGATTTCATTCACCAATCTGTCTGTAAGCATAAACTATATATATATATATATATATATATATATATATATATATATATATATATATATATATATATATATATATATATATATATATATATATATATATATATATATATATATATATATATATATATATATATATATATATAACCATTTTATTTTTTGACACAAAAACTGAATTAAACAATATTTGGACATGACTTATCAGTATCACTGTGGTATAAAGGTTAGACGGTGTAGGCCTCAAAAAGAGGGACTCAATCAATGAAGGTGTCATAAAATGACGAAAAAGTGGCTTATTTATTTGCTGTATTAATAACCCAAATACTATGCTGTCATGCATAGATCATGAAAACAAAAGAACATGAAACATTACTCAGACATTGTATTTACTCATTACCTTGTTCTGGACGTTCTCCATATTGTAGTCTATACTGGTAGTATACAGCTTTTAAAGCATGGATGTCGAGATAAAGTGGACTGAACAATGGATGGTGTGTTATACAGTGTATCCCTGGTATTCATTGCAGACACTTTTGACCTTCTCTATGTCACAACAATATACACATTTCATTGCTGTGGTCATTACCAAACAATGTCCACAATTACACCTAAAATAGAGTTTTCTTAAATGCATTGTGCTGTGCTTATCAAATGTATTCCTATATTAATGAACACATCAACATCACAGTACATTGACGCAAACTAACTAATGTCAGGAACAGGTAAAACGATTAGTACAGCACTGTAAAATTAAATTAGAGTTGCAAGTAGATGACTACCACATAAAAAATGGTTTATTTCATAGTTTATAACATACACTATTTGCATACATCTGAGAAATTCGAAATTTTAACTTATAATACAGTGTACAAAATATGAATTCAAATTTGCTATGATGTATCAGTAAATTTCATGCCTATTTCAACAGTTGTGCAATAAAGGACCTCCTCTCCTAGGAATCTTAAGGACTTCTAAATCGTATCAATTTTTTCACAGGTTTTCGAAGCTTACAACTGCGATCCAATGTACCTTTTACTTATCAACGTATAAATACGTCTCTACCCATGAAATGCAATTCACTTGTACATCCTTTATTACAGGTGAGAAACATTAAATTGTAAACGAATACGATACTGTGGGACACTACTGCAAATATCGTCGGATACATATATTTATCGTAACTTAGGCCGTACACATATTCAGAAAACAATTACCATGAACTGTCCGTCAATCTATTACGTCTTTCTTCTTCGTCATCTTCATCTGCAACTTCGGATTCGTCGGTATTGGCACAGGAGTCTGACGTTTGATATTATCGATAAGGGTACTTCGTGTTGTCAGAGATTTCGCCGTACTTTATTGATAAAACGTCAGACTCCTGTGGTATTGGAAACATAAGGTTCAAACTGGTTCGGTTTAATTTGGGTGCCGGCAGCCGCTTCTAAACCAATATCATAATATTCTGAGCTTATTAAATCACCATCTTCGAATGGCTAAGACCCGCAGGGTAGTGACAATTCACTTCCTTCAAAATCGCAACTTTCGTGTTGAGTTTCTGAAGACTTTTTCATAATGTGACGATACCGACTCAGCCATTGTTTACAACAAGTGTTCAAAATGTGACGTTACGCTTTGCTTTCACTAAATACCGGAAGTGGTCGGCAGTTGCGTTCGTTATTAGCGTAAACAGGTGCAAATGCGATATTAGATAAGCTCCCATGCAGTTATTACTTAAAATTTTCAATCGGATTTTTCACATTCGTATTTTGAATATATATTGTCATTAACCAAGAAACAAACTGAATAAGTCTGGATACACTGTTATGTCACTTTAAGTCAGATACTTACTGTTAATTGAAGTTCCGTCAGACAGATCCATCTAGTATTACAAAAAATACGCATTTTAGTATATACTCTTAAATTTGCTTTAACTAAAAACTATATATATATATATATATATATATATATATATATATATATATATATATATATATATATATATATATATATATATATATATATATATATATATAGTATAACAGCCAATAAAAGCAGCTGTGGTGAATTTGTGTTGTGTGCGCCAGGGGAGTAAAAGAAGGTAATCATTGTATTACTAGGTCAGATCAAATAACAATAGCCTCTAACAGTTTGCTCCACTGCAAAAATTCAGACATGGGACGGGTAATGAAAATTTTCTCGAACCCACCGACACACATAGTGAGGCCAAACTACTTTGTTCAGGATATTGCTCTAGAAAAAATGAGAAGAACGTCTATTACGCATCTCAAAAGTTCAAAAATAATCCTGAATTTCATGATTCGGATGACAGCAACACGCTATGATTTCAGCAATATTTTTCAGGCTCAAATATTAGACCAAACTACGATGTTGGCAATGATGCATGTTTTTAATATCGAGCGATATTGTGATGAAATTTTTAGTTTACAAGCACAGCTTGAAAAACGTTATCGGATAGCTTTCACCTCGGCCCGAGCAATGCTATAAATATTGATGTGGCAGAAAGAAATGATTCCAGCAACTGATAACAACAGTCGAGAATTAGTCGAGAAAAAAACGGCATGTCAAAGAATGACTTCAGTGCAGTCTTTTCCGCCACTACCCTCAGTTTTCAATCATACACTTCCTGCAAAACCTTTTACCAAACAACATCATGATACCTGAAGCAGTCGTGAAAATTGGCACTGACTTTATCTTTAACCAGTTGTGTTAGTCTTTCACTAAATGGAATGTTATCTTCAACTTTTATTTTTGCAATGGTTACTCCCAAATTATATTACAGTATCCCAATATATGTTTTATTCCTTTTTATTTAAGATGTTTACAATATTGTGTTTTTAGTTTAGCTAGTTTCGAATCATATGTATATTAGCTGATATAATGTATCTCTGTGTCATACATTTCAACGACAGATTGAATTGATTTTATTTTTTAATTGATAACTTCGAAAGAATTCGCATATCATTGTACTTTTCTTCCTTCCTGTAATCTTTGCTCCACAAGTATTAACCTATTAAAGTTCATGCTTACATGATCGAGAAATAGTTAAATTGTGTCGATTGCTTACATTTTTAATTTCTCGTGGATTCTGTCTTTGTACAATAGTAGGAGCTAAATGGGAGTTTTGAGATCTGTAGGTACATCAGGTTATGTCTTTCTTTTGTCAAGCCTAAATACTATAGGTCACTTCCGATTTTTAAATAGTCATTGTTTTGCTCCCTCCTGGTTTTTTAGTATTCATTTCCATACAGAGTTTTATGAATGTAAGTTATAACTGTTTCTCATTTTAAACATTTTATCTCTTAACCCTTTATCGTTTGGTAACTTATTTCATTGAATACGTAGCCATTTAAATTTATAACAGCTGTCTTTGAAATATAACACGAATTTAATTCCATGAAAAGGCTTGCTCAAATCTATTTTATATCAATTAACAAATATATCTGAAATATGATCATTCCAATCTGATAATTTGCTGTAAATATAAGGAAAATTAAAACCTAAATCTAGACAAATATTGAAGATTTCCATCTTCTCAACGGAGGATAACTTCACACAGATCAATAATTCGATTACAGTTGAACTTTGTAGACAACTACTAAAAAATTAATATAAACTTTAAGGAACCAAAGCTGAGGTTTTCAAATAGGAGAATAGCACGAACAAATAAGTTTGTTTCTCTCTAAACAAAGTGTTAACATATAGGTGGTGATATGCATTTATGAATACAAGGAGCACAGATGGTTATAATCCTTCTATAACTGAAAAATGTGTGTGTGTGTGTGTGTGTGTGTGTGTGTGTGTATGTTTTGTTTTGTTCGTCCGTCAAGTCGACGAGGACCTCTATAGTAATCCCAGGGTTTGAGAGGCTGGTTCTGTTCTATGTGTGCGCAGGTGGCTGACGAGGATAACCCTTGCACGGAATGTTCGTTTGCATCAGGGACAGGGTGAGTGGTACATCTCCAGGAGGGTTGCTGGTATCTGCTTTTCTGGCTTGCCTCTTCAACTCTGCAGCTGCTATCATGCTCGATTCGCACAACTTGACACCTTTGTGCACAGAGGAACACCAAGTGACTCGATAGCTTAATGTTTGCTCGCATGAATCAGGGTTTATGCTGACTGCTTTCAAAGCAGCTTTCAGAATGTCTTTGAAGTGTTTCTACTGACTTCCGTGGGATCGCTGTCCTTGCTATAGCTCACCGCAGAAGAGTCTCTTAGACAGCCGGTGGTATGGCATGTGTACAACATGTCCCGTCCAGCGTAGCTGGTACTGCATCAGGATGGAGTGGATGCTGGGGAGACCTGCTTGGGCGAGTACCTGCGTGTCTGGAACCTTGTCCTGTTACATGATGTTGAGGATTTTCCTGAGATTTGTCGTGTGAAAGTGTTTCAACTTCCTGGCGTGGCGTTGTTACACCGTCCACGTTTCGTATGCGTAAAGTCGTGTGGGGAGCACAACTGACCCTGTAGACCTTCAGTGTGGTCTGGATGTTGTTGCCTATTATATTCCAGACATTGGCTTACAATCTGCTGAAAGTTGCGCTGTCTCATGCACTGTGAAGGTTCATCTCGTCGTCTATACGCTATATGACAGTGTGCTGCCAAGGTAGTTGAAGCGGTTCACTAAGTTGAGCTTTTGGCCGTTGACGGTGATGTTGGGTTCAACATATGACTTGCCAGGGGCCGGCTGATGCATGACTTCAGTATTTTTGGTAATGATAGTGAAACCAAAGCTTGCGCAGGAGTTAGAGAACTTGTCAATGCTAAATTGCAGGTCGGCTTCTGAGCCAGCGTTGCTGGCGCAGGCATCAATGTCTGCAAGCTTTCGTCAGCATGGCAGAAAACAATAGACTGAAAATTGGCGGTACCAGAACACAACCCTGGTTGAGGTCATTGGTTACTGGGAATGGATCACATGTCTTCCTATTGTTCGGGACTCGTGCCTGCATGCCATAGTGGAAATGCTGCACCATGGATACAAAATGTCTTGGGCATCCGTGATTGGCCATCACCTTTTATAAGCCTTCTCTTTTGACAGTATAAAAGGCCTTTGTCAAGTCGACGTAGATGGACAAAATGGTAGCTATTTTTCACTTGACATTTCTCTTGTAGATGCTTCAAAGCCAAGACCATTTCGATGGTCCTACGTTCATTTCCAAAATCACACTGGTCCATGGTCAATGTGTGTATTGCGATTGTTCCTAGGATTATGTCGAATATTTTTCATGCAATTGAGAGTAAGGATATACCCCAGTAGTAGTCGCAGGCCTTGCGGTTCACTTTGCGCTTAACAGGTGGATTATGAAAGCGTTCTTGAATTCATGGGAAATCTTCTCTTGCTGCCACATCAGTAAAAAAAAAAGCTGGTGGAGTCTTTATATCAGTGCTGTGCCACCTTTATTGCAGACTTCAGCTAGGATGGAGTCTGAATCAGGTGTTTTGCCACTAAAGAGCAGAAGTATCGCTTTCTGTTTCATCACAAGGTTGGAGGGTCATCTAGTGCTTCTATTGGGGGAGACAACTAATGGCTTTAATTTTGATGGATGGAGGGCGATTCGGGACGCAGTCAAAGTGTTCAATCCATCGTTGAATAATCCTCTCTTTGTCAGTAATTAGCGATTTCCCGTCTGAGGTGAAAAGGGTTGATGATCCAGAAGATGTAGGTCCATACACTTCTTACAGAGCATTGTAGAAGTTCTTCATGTCATGCTGGTTTGCGTAGCACTGGATCTCATCACCTTTGTTGCTAAGCCATATGTTTCGCATCTGGTGAAGCTTCTGCTGTTCTGTTCGGCATATGTTGTTGTGCGTATCTTTCCTAGACGTGGACTTGGAGTTGTTGAGTTGCTGAGGTACGTTGGAAGGATGCAGTGTTTCTCATCCAGAAACTGCTTGATTGCGTCGCAGTTCGTATCAAACCAGTCTTGATGCTTTCTGGTCGAGGATCCTAACATTTCAGAAACTTTGTTGTATACCAGCTCTCTGTATGCCGCCCCCTTCTGTCTCCACATTATGGTTGTCGTGAGGGGTGGATTTCGGACGTTCTTACAGGGCAAACACGAATGACTGTTTGTTAAGGGTGCATTTCAGCTTGGTGATATTCAGTCGTTTAAGAGACTTTTGTCTTTTGGACTGAATGTGGATGTTGAGCTTAGTGATGCTGAGACGGTGGCCTGTCCAGCAGTCATCACCGCACAAGGACTTGGTCACACGCACATCCTGCCTGTGTCTCTATTCCTGACAGTGCTTAGAGTGTGGGTGCATCAATGGCCTCAAGTTACGGATATGGAGGCGGAAGACTGTATTGATGATCAGCAGTTCATGCTCGGTGCAAATATGGAGCAAAAGGAGACCGTTGCTGTTGAGTGACACACTCCGTGCTTTCCTAGCACTCCATCCCAAGCAACGTGATCACAGTCTAATCCGGCATTGAAATAGCGAAGAATGACGAGTTTATCTGCCATTGGAACTTCCGCAATGATCAAGTGAAGATCTCATAGAACTTGACCTTCACTTCATCTAGATTTTTCATGGTTGGAACATAGCAGCTGATGATGGTAAGGTGCTTTCTTCCAGACAAGAGGGGGATTTTCATGGGCATAGGTCTGTCGTTTACTCCCTTGGGAGGTTCAACCAATTTGCTAATCAGTACTGTCTTCACTGCAAAACCGACACCAGTCTCACGGTGCTCTTTACTTCCTCGGTCGTTCCAACATAAAGTGTATCCGGAGCGTTTTTCACAGAGTTCGTCTTCTCCTGCAAGCAGGGATTCGCTCAAGGCATTAATATCCACGTTGTATCTGGCGAGTTTCTTTCCTATTAATCCGGTTCTCCTCTGCGGTCTTTCTGCATCGTCTCTGTTCATTAAAGTGCACACATTGTATGCGCCAAGTGTGAGAGGAATAAGACACATGTTGTATTTTGTGTTTTGACAGCTGGCTTTGGAAGATTAGAGCAAGCAATGTTTAGGTCGCATTTTCATTTTTCTGTGTACAAGTTTGCGGCTCCGGCTTCCATTGTACCAAAACCTGCCGCTTCGACGCTTGCCTGTCGCCACAGGACTTTAGTGGGTGCTGATACGGGATTGGTGGATTATAAGATTGACTTTGCACTGTGATTTTGTTTAAAATAAAGAAGAGTTGCACAGTTCGTCGACCTCACTATTTCGACCCAAATTATTTGGGTTCATCCGCACGAAAATGTCGAGACGGCCGTATACTGAGTTAAGTGCAGTGGATGACCAGGACGTCATACATGTCTCCTCTTATCGCTTTACGATGCTATGTTGGGAATCAACTTTCTGCTCGCTGACCTACTGATGGTTGCTCCGCGCAGGCGGCCGAATCCAGTATTTACATGCTAGGTAGACAAAGCCTAACTAATTGAAGATTTAAGACCCGTGGGCAACCCTCAGCTTAGTTTAGCCTGCCAGTCGAGGCCGTTTCTCGGGATGTGGCCGCTGAGCATACCACAGCTTCATGGAGCCACATGTGAGAGTTGACTGCCAAGTGGAGACCAAAAGTAGGTGAACTACCCAAGAAGTAGTATGAATGCTTAGCCAACCAGAGGTGTTACCCCCTCCATCCCAGGACACCCCTTACATACCTAAGATTGAGAAATAACTACAAGAACAACCATATAATTTGTTGTTCAATCAACGTCTTTAAGATGAGTTGATGTTGACATTTTTTTCCCTTTTTTATAATAATAGTTAACCATTAATGTTATAACAATAATTATTACAAAATTAAAAATAAACGGCTTCCGCACCTGAGGTATTCATTTGTTATTGACTTATTAAATGTATCTTGCGTCCATCCAAGATCTTGTTTGTTCGCTCTTAAAAAGCGCCTCAAACGCAATATATTTTAATGGAACTCTTAATACAAACTTTTAAATGAAGACATTTTAGTAAAGAAATTATGTAACATCTTAACATTGTTCGGAAACATGTCAAATATCAGTTTCAAGCTGTACATACATACATGCATACATACATACATGCATGCATGCATGCATGCATGCATGCATGCATGCATGCATACATACATACATACATACATACATACATACATACATACATACATACATACATACATACATACATACATACATACATACATACATACATACATACATACATACATACATACAGTAGATTCTCAGGGCTTTTTATCCGCATAACAGATATTCGATTGCGCATGGATTCGATTGCGCCTGTATATCCCTTGGGGAGTTTTTACCACGTAGCTTCTTCGATCTTTGTCGGCTTGAATAACTATGCCTGGTGTTGACCACTTGTTATCATTTCCATGCCATTTGATTCTGACGCTGTCTCCCTCATTAATATCTGGCAAATTGCGTGTAGTGTAGCGCCGGTTGTAAAATAATCCATATCTTTGTTTTGTCTTACGGTCTCTCTGCCTGATGATTTTGAGGTTTGGCCACTTGGGGTTTAACTTCTTTTCAATAATGGGCAAGGTGGTCCTCATCTGGCATCCCATCATCAATTGGGCTGGGCTGGCACCTGTCGCAGCCGTCGGTGTTGCTCTATAAGCCATCAAGGCAAGGAATACATCATCCTGCATAAGTATAGATTTTGCAATTTTGATTCCACTTTCTGCCTCACCATTCGCTTGTGGGTAGTGAGGACTGGTAAATACTTGTTTGAAGTTGTATTTCTCCGCAAACTCCTTGAATTCTGATGAAGTGAACTGGATCCCATTGTCTGAAACTACAATTTCTGGGATTCCCCATCGTGCAAATGTGCTTTTTGTTTGTTTGTTTTTAGGATTTTTAACGTAGCTTTAACAATTTTTCAGTCATATCGCTACGATGTCTGCAGTGAGGCAGTTTATAGTGATGTCTACCACTGGGGCATCATGCCGCAGACATGTAGCATGATGTCCCGCCCAGTCACATTATCCTGACACCAGGCCGACCAGTCCTAACACTAACCTCTTAATGCTGAACGTCAAGCGAGGCAGCTGTTAGTACCATTTTTGTAAGTCTTTGGTATGACTCGGCTGGGGATCGAACCCACGACCTCCCGCTTCCGCGGCGGACGCTCTAACCACTAGGCCACCGGAGCGGTTCAAATGTGCTTTTTAGTTTTCCAATTACTTGCTGGGAGGTTATTTTTGTTAGATGCATAATTTCCAGATAGCGTGAAAAGTAGTCAATAGCTACCAGGTATCTTTCTTGTTTGACTTCACAAATATCAATTGCAATTTTCTGCCATGGTCGGTCTGGTAGAGAGGTTGTCTTCAATGGTTCCCACTTCTGTGCTGGCTTTCTAATCTGACAAAATTCACATGTCTCTATTTTGTCTTGGATCTGTCTCGCGATTCCTGGCCACCATACACAACTTTGGGCTCTTTCACGACATTTGGCTAATCCCTGATGACCCTCGTGAATGTTATCCAGGTCGTTCTGAACTGAGAGTTCACTGCGTACAGCAAAGTATGGTTGTACATCTAGGGGACAACTATTTTTCTTATCCGGCCATCCATTTCTGGTGAAGGTCATTGCAGTCTGCAGATTGTGATCACTCATGTAACCTTCTTTTAGTTGTTCTAATTTCGTTTCTGAAATTGGTCTGCATGCCTCCATTGACTCTATAAAAACTTCCACTTCCTCTTCGTAAGTGGCGTCCTGGTCCAGGAGAGGGCTCCGAGAAAGGGTGTCTGGAACTACTAAGGGGAGCAATTATTAATTAGAACTAACAAGTAAACTACAATATGTCACACTGTCATTAAAAATAATGGTTAACCTATGACAAAATGAAATAACCGTGAGATATTCATAAGATGATATATTCCGAGTTTTGGACACATTGGAAAGTTCAGCAAGACAAACATAGAGACAAAATAGCAAAAATGTGTCTGTGATTTGATTTGTAAGGTACCTTTAACAATATTTCAGGCATATCGCACGTCTGCTGTGTTACAGTTTATAGTAATGTCTAGCATCAAGGCATCATGCCGCGGACATGTAGCACAATGTCCCACCCAGTCATATTATCTAGACACTAGGCCTACTAGTCCTAACACTAACCTCTTAAGCGAGGCAGTTGCTAGTACCATTTTATAAGTTTTTGGTATGTCTTAGCCGGGGTTCTAAGCCGCAGCCTCACGCATCCGAGACGCACGCTCTAACCACTATGGTACCAGAGCGGTGAAGTACATTCTAAATTATAATGGATGTTAAACATAAATAATTCCTTTCGAATTAGAACACAACTGCTTACAAATGGATTTCCAGAGACCGAACTAAAGCAGGAAGAATGAATTATGTGTTTACAATATTGTTAACATATACACATTTTCACTTCACATGTAACGTTATCACTCCACTGGAAAATTCCAATCTAACTGTAAACAGGAATTCACCCAGAATATTCTGAATTCAAATATTTGTTGTCACGGAATTGTGTATGACTGGTATCAATATGTATATGTGGTCAAAAATGAACTCCAGTTTCGCTGTCGCGTACAGCGTCACCGAGGGTAGTTTATTAATTATCGGCTCTAGTTATTTCGAAACATTGAGCGAAACTCAGATCATGCTGCATGTGCAAATTGCCTGCAGTTTAAAAATCTAAGTACCTAGCTGCGTATATCAGTCACAGCTAGGGTATATTATAGAGCAAATTCTCTGTAAATATCACATTATATTCAGTCTTGTCAGCAAACTCTCCACTTTAAGGAATCAAAACCTTTCAGCTAAAGAACTGCCAGTGTTGTGGCTCCGTGTTGTAGCCCGTGTGTGGTGTCCATGTTGTGATGCCCGTGTGTGGTGCCCGTGTCTGTGGTACCTTGTGTATGCTGCCTTTGTGTATGCTGCGTTATATATATATATATATATATATATATATATATATATATATATATATATATATATATATATATATATATAATTGGGTGATTTGAAGTCGCAAAACTCTGTGTGGTTCGTTGTGACGTATACGCTGTGTCTGGTGACGTTGGTTCGGAGGAGTGTACTGGTGTTCTCGATGCAAGGGACCAAGGCTTCGCTACCATCGGGTTTGTCTTGAATGTAATGGCTCCAGAGGGATCCTTCAAACAGACAGAAAGAAGTGGACCATGCTTGGCAACTCCTTGACCATTGACTAGAGCGGGTCGAACCGGAGATACATCTTGGACGTCAAATGGACGCCACGAAAGTTATAAAATACGTGTTCGAAATTATTACTATTGCCATCTGAGCAAAATTTCATATTTACATATCATTCTCGTTATTTGAACGATAATTCATAAATTCATAATACATATACTACATTAATTAAGTGGGTTTTACAATTGCTAACGTATTAGCCTATCGATGATATAGATATTTATGAGATGGTTTCAGTATAATTTCAGAGCTTTTGAAGTCGTTGTTCATTATGGAAATAACCACCATTCACAATGTGTTATCATTTTCCTATTCCTTGTTCGAGGTCTGTGTGTTTTCTGAATACGTAATAGATTTTAATACAGTTACAATACGATTGAATTCATCCTCATCTGAAAGTTACTCTTTTGCATTTATGGACTCGAGATGCACTATAAATCAATTCCAAGGAAAGCGCAATTTAACAGACACAAACTGGATATCACTTCAGAAAAGCAATTTATAAACATGTTATGTATAGCCCATAAACCAAACAAGAGGAGACGTTTGTCTTAGAGTCCCAAAATATGTGTTTGCATAGATGATTAGATCCAAAAAATTATGTAGCATGACACCAATAGAATGAAATTGATTAGAGAGTTATAATAAGTTCCAAGCAGGAATCGAACCCGTGACGTGAGGCTACAATAAGCCCAGGTAAAGAGTACGTAATTCTGTCTTATTTTATTTCTTTTTGTTTATTCGGTTATTTTTTCATCTTGGTTTTGATTGTATCTTAGTGTGTTCTTTAATAAATAAAGCAGGGGTCACCAACACGGTGCCCGCGGGCACCAGGTCGCCCCCAAAGACCACACGAGTCGCCCGCAGGCCTGTTCTATAAATAGCACAACTCAGGTGCGTATAAAATTGTAATTTATTCTGTTGCTATTCTTTTCTTTAATCACACTTGCATTTATATAGATTTAAAAAAATGACAATATCTTAAAAATATGTTTCTTATACATGAAGTTTAGATAAGTTTAGGTGAACTCTGACGTACTCCAGTTCTAAGGTGTGTATTGTGCGTGTGACAATACAGTGCTCGTGGAGAGTAAGCTAGCGGGCGCAGCGAAGATTGGCGCTGAACGCAGTTTCTTACCCCAAAAACATGGCAGCAAAAAGAAAAAAAACCTATCACTTTCACAACGAATGGGAGTCGGAGTTCTCTTTTACGACTGTGAAAGAAACATGCGTGTGTCTTATATGCGGAGCGACTGTGGCAACGGCAAAGCGGCACAATGTGGAGAGACACTTTACTACGAATCACAAAAACTACAATGCTAACTACCCACCGGGAATCGCACTACGGGCAGAAAAAAGCCCTTGAGTTAAAGACAGCTTTGGGTAAGCGACAGGCTTTTTTCACAAGGCCGGCGAAAAAGTCACAAAAAGCAAGCGAAGCCTCTTTTAGAGCTACGCATTTCCTGATCAAGAAGAAGAAGGCATTTTCAGACGGAGAAGTTGTCAAAGAAGCAATGATGATAATTGCTAACACTGTACTTAAAGACGAGAAATATGGAACCGATGTAATCGCCACTCTCTCCGATGTCCAACTGGAGGAATCTACGATGGCTAGACGAGTGTCAGCTTTGTCCAGTAACTTGGTCGATCAGCTGGACCGGGATCTGGCGAGGTGCAGGTGGTTTAGCATCCAGTGCGACGAGTCCGTGGACAGCAGTAGTACAGCGCAGCTGATAGTTTTTATCCGGATGGTGTCTGAAGATTTCTCCACAAGAGAAGAACTCCTGACACTACTGCCCATAAAGACAACTACGAGGTGAGTTGACATTTATAACACAGTGAAGGAGTTTTTCGTGCAGAAAAAGGTACCATTGGAAAAGCTGGTAGCGGTGACCACAGATGGGGCTCCTGCTATGATTGGCCGACATGCAGGTTTCATCGTTCACTGTAAAGGTGACCCAGACTTCCCAAAATTTCTGCATTACCACTGCATCATTCACCAGCAGGGATTGTGTGCCAAAGTGATCGGCTTTGGGCACGTGATGACTCCCGTTGTGAAAATCATAAACAATATCCGCTTCAAAGCAAAACAGCACAGGATTTTCAAAGTGCTGTTTGAGGAGATGACAGCTGAATATGGTGACCTGCTACTACACTCAGAAATCAGATGGCTCAGCAGAGGACGAGTTTTACTTCGTTTTTTGTCACTTTTTGGTGAAATCAAAGAGTTCATGCAGTCCAAAGGCGAAGACGTCTCACTGCTAGAGGACACAGAGTGGACACTTGACCTTGCATATTTGACGGACATTACTGCAAAAACTAAACCACTTGAACTGCGAGCTGCAAGGTAAAGGCAAGACTGTTGTTAATATGATAAGTGCTTTAAATGCATTTAAAGCAAAATTAACATTTTCTCTGTGGATATACAGAGAAAACAAGTGCTGCACTTTCCCTCTGGGCAGTCAGTGCTGAAAGACAATGCTTCTGCATCTGATACATTTGCCAAAGTTGCAGACAAGTACTGTGATGTCATAAACAGACTTGGGCAAGAGTTTGAGAATAGGTTTTGTGATCTTGATCAGCTTGAGCCATGTGTATCATTCATTTCCAATCCTTTCATGAATGTGGACACAACAAGCTTTGCTGAGCAACTAAGTACAACGTTCAACTTGGATGCTGGACAGGTGGAGCTTGACCTCCACCTCAAAGCCTACCAGGCTGCACCAAACGTTTGGTGCCTTGTTGACACAGAGAAGTACAGTGGTGTGTGTACAGCAGCTATGAAGGTTGCCAGCCTGTTTGGTTATACCTATCTATGTGAATAAGCATTTTCTGACATGAACTTCATCAAGAACAAACACAGAACACGCCTCACTGATGCACATCTGAAAGAGTCATTCACAGTTGCAGTGTCAAGTTACACACCAGATTACAATACAATGGTAAACAGCATGCAATGCCAGTCTTCCCACTAACAAAGAAAATGATACCAGATATCAGTGGCAACATGTCAGTGCCATCGCAAAGTTTAATTAAAATATTGGAGAATTGTTCAATTTAAAATGTGTGTTCATGACATGTAACAGTTTTTATTTTGTTAAAAATACAGCAGATTTGGTCATTAGTTCAAAATGTGACAAGATTTATTTAAAAATATTTAAGTTTTTTCACTACATTACAGACATTACAATGTATATAATAGATAACTTTTTGAAACATGGTGCAACATAGTTCATGATTAAAAGGTTTGTCAGTGGCTAGTCAAAATGGGACATTTTTCCTAACAAATGTAATGTAAGTGATCATCTGAAAATTGAACAATTACTGACATAAATAGAAATAAAGTGCTGAATATTGATATTTGTTTTCCACCTTGTCATTGTTAGTAATTATTGTGAAAAATCATTAACGTGATCAGAGTCTTCACATTTTTAATAATGTTTAAGGCAAACTAAGCAAATTTGTTATTTCAGAAGAGTGTATCAAACTGGTAGCCCTTCGTATGACTCAGTACCCATAAAGTAGCTCTCAGTATCAAAACGGTTGGTGACCCCTGAAATAAAGTGCCTCGGTGACGCAGGTTTACAAGTGGTAAAGTCACGGTTTCACGACATTGAGACACGTTCTTTCTTTCATCCTTGCAGAAGAGTAAGGCGACGTAGATTCTAATTCGAGTTATAATAATCTTGCAAAGAATACAAATACAAATGGGTAAAGAAAGATTCACACAAATCGCGTGTGGATTGTACCTGTGTGAGAGAGTAAAATAGTAAATTATCAATTTGCCGTGTTGTGCTAAGTGTCTAAAAAATATTGATGACTATATCTGTGGATTTACATGTTTTGTGTGCAAATAGGCAAGTGTTTATACAAAATAGTTGAATATGTCTGTGGATGTACATGTTATGTGTACAAGTATGCAATATGTGTATACACAATAGTTGACTACATCTGTGGATATATATGCTCTGTGTTCAAGTGTTTAAGGTGTCTATACATGATAGTTGACTATGTTTGTTGATATACGTGTGCTGTGTGCAAATGTATCAAGTGTCTATACAAATAGTAAACCATATCTGTGGATATACATACTCTGTGTGATAGTGATTAAAGTGTCT
Organism: Unio pictorum; assembly: GCA_030141615.1. Lineage (NCBI taxonomy): Eukaryota > Metazoa > Mollusca > Bivalvia > Unionida > Unionidae > Unio > Unio pictorum. Next base: position 6,304,585 of record JARLTB010000442.1, read on the forward strand.
ATACAAAGTAGTATACTATGTAGATATACATGTTTTGTGTGCAAGTATATATATATATATATATATATATATATATATATATATATATATATATATATATATATATATATATATATATATATATATATATATATATATATATTCATATTCATATGATATTATGATTGGACCGTTTTAATCGTACTTGATTGTTTCACGTAAATTAGAGATATCGGCAAGTCAATTGATCATACTAGGTTATTTTAGGTACTTACGTTTTTATTTGGCTTATATAAGTAAAGTTTATATAGTTCGTATGTTTTTTCTATTCGGTGAATGTAACCATACCTTCATCTGACGCATTAAACGACTTCTGTGCTGTTACAGATGTGTCTCTGTGTGTTGTCCACATTACCTTTTACCAGAAATGTTTATTTTATTATCAGAACAGTTTCTATCTTGTCCAAATGCGTTGATATTGTGTGTGTGTGAGTTTTAATTTAAAACAAAGATCGGCTCTGTCTGATAACAAATTACATTTCATCAGGACAAAAGGAACATAAACTCTATCTATCCTTTTAAGGATTGGCATTATGTAGGCATTTATTACGTCGTACATTTGTAATTGAATATAGCTTTTGAATAGGATTTTCGAAACGCTCCAGGCATTTAGAACCACATTATTGTAAGCAAGCGACCCACATGCACCTCACAGAGCCTTTTTTTAAAAGAATCTTTTCATTGCTCTTGTCGTATTTCCAATCAGCTATGTCTCTTTGATGACATTATTTAAATCGAATTTCACTTTGTATTCATTTGTGACAATGTTAAGGTACTTATAATTTTGATGAACTGAAAATTAAAATGGAGGCTACTTATTTGTAAGCCTAAAGTTTTACCGATGCGTAGCTGGTGCTCTTAATGATGGCTAATTCGCTTGACAGAATGATATCGATCGATATCACACCCTATGATTATTGATAATGATATCGAACGCCATCACACCCTATGATTATTGATAATGATATCGAACGCCAACACACCCCATGATTATTGATAATGATATCGAACGCCATCACACCCTATGATTATTGATAATGATATCGAACGCCATCACACCCTATGATAATGATATTGAACGCCATCACACCCTATGATTATTGATAATTAAAGCCTACTGGTATACTTCGGTATATCATGACGTTTCCAGCATTAAAAAATGTGTCTTACTAAATTGCGATAAAAAAAATACCTTAATCATTATTCCTTCCCAGTACAAGCATTGGAGAAGGTCTTACTCTGTTCCTCGATTTCTATTAGTTACGCTGAAGATAAAGTTACTTTATTAGGCAAGTATCCTACAACGTTTATAAATGTTCAATATTATTGTACCATGAAAATCTAAATGCATGGCATGAAAAACGAGAATATGGTGATATGCAACAATTTATATATGCTTCTATCTTTCTCCCCTCCTCCACCTCTCTCTCTCTCTTTCTCGCTCAACATTTTATTGCTTTAAAAAACAAAGTATTCCTTTATCTGTTTTACAACATACGCTGATATGTTCTCTTCAATTCAGCAGACATTATAAGCGTTGCGTTTATGCCCTATATAAATCGTATCAAGTGACAATAATCGAATCACTTCGGTCAATACGATTTGAAGCAATACGTTGCGACGGTTTTGAGAAAGATTCACAGTAAAATGCATGCAAATAAGAACTTCTCACAATGACGCAAGAATATAGCTGAAAAGAAATGTTAATAAAAAAACTATACGATCCAGGGGATTCATTTCCTCAAATGTGTTTTCCGAACAACTGAATAATATTTTTTTTTCATTATACTAAAGCACAAGTGGGTTAATCAACCATGAATTCTTACAATATTGTAAAACACGTTTTTCGGCATTCTTTTGTGACAGTAATAATCATAGCTTTGGGAATATTTGTTATTATAATGAAAATAAACATTTCTCATTTAAAAACCACGATCTTTAAAGATCCTTCTAGATGAATGTTCATAGAAAATAAAATAGCTGGCCGCGAAAAGACTGTCTTGGATGAAGAAAAGTCTGTAAAATGTCAGATGGTTATATATTCATATATTCTTTTCTTACTGAGCATTAGGTTAAGTTAATTTGTACATTTATTATTGGAGTTTATGTTAATTAATGTTATTCACTAACGTTTTAATACACTGATAAGGTATTAAAGATAACAAAATATATATTTGCCATAAATGCAAACAAAAACCTGTTAGTCTATGTAACAAGATAACCAAGAGGGATTTCTGATTTACAACAGAACACTTTTGATGGTGATACAAATACAATGTTTAATGCCTAATGACTTGAATTAGAAAACAATTATGAATAATACGTGCGTATAATATCCACATATTGGATCAATTAACAACCCGCACGAACTAAATAATAAAAATACAAATAATGACCTTACACAGTACAAGGACAAGAGTGAATGATTCACAACGATTGTACAACGAAAGAATGATGTGTTTTACTAAAATATTAAAGCATGGTATTTTACTCGTATAATCAGCGCCCACCAATATCAGTCAGCAACGCCGTATCACATGCTATTCGACCAGCAACACTGTTTATTCAGCCCAAATGATGTTATGGTTCAGCTTCGCAGCTTCTATGGTAGACTTCTGTGGTTAGCATTGCAGCGGGTACCACGTCGACTCCGATCGCTCCGTTTTCTCACTCTCGTCAGCTGAAAATATATCTAACATTGTGTACTAAGCATGACAAGGCCATATAGGATTAAACGTAATAACGTTATATACGGGAAGATATACAGATTACATTACCGGCACAATAATTACAAAACATCACACAAGTTCAAAAGTGAACCTAACAGTGCCCGATAAGAATTATACGGTACTAAACGTTTCTTAAAAAGTTAACTTTATTTTGCTAATTTAAATCTCTTGCCAAGTCACAAACAAGAATAGAAAATATTTGCATAATACTACGCAAACCGAACTTGCATAGGAAATATACAAAAATAAACGTAGTAGTACAATAGTTGTAACTTACACACAATAAATTAAGAACTCTCGTACCTATACAGCTGAAGATATATAAGTCCTTAAAGTAGACCGGTCACTGACACGACGTTCCGTAATGTACAACTTTAGTCTTACGGTGAGGCATTTTTATACACAGACGATTCCATAATACATTGTCTGTACTTCATATAATTCGTTATTTTCTAGACACTATGTGTATTACATCAGGTACATTCGATGGAAGTTCAGATGCACCAGGAGTATCTTATTTGTGCTTGACAATAACATGAACAATGTATGTAAAAATAAGCATGAGTAACTCTTGCATTTGAATATAATGACTGTAAATCTTAGTGCAAGTAACCTATTTGGACCTCGGTGAATAAAAGACACCTTCTTTGTCATTCTGCAAAACGCCTGAAGGATGTACTTAATAAACAATTTTATTTTCAGTTTAAAGTATAATGATGATTTGTATATAATGCAAGTAACATCATTTCCAGATATCAAATCCGTAAGAGATATAAAATACAATTTTGGATCATTTTAGGACTGCAACAAGATCGATAATGGCTGCTTAGCAAAATTAATTTAGTGATACCTGAATTTATTAACGAATGTATTTCAATCCAAAGAGTTACCCAGTATAACATCCTTTATAACTAATTAAAAAAATCCTATCATATATATATATATATATATATATATTGCTACGTGCTTAGGCTCGAATAAGCAGCAACACAGAAAGAGGGAAAACTAACAAGCTTGTAAAACTTTAACAATGAATTTATTAAGTACAAATGTTGTGTAAGGGAACATAAATAAACTTACGGTTTTAGAGAATCAAATCCAACATTAATCCAATATAGAATTCACAAAAATAATCCACTAATGGAATTTGCAACAGTCCTGATAAATGAATGTTCTAATAGTTCCAGGTTCGAATCTTGACGATGTAATCCAAAATGGCTGACAATGTCACGTGATGCAGTTCTTGTTTTATAATCATCCAAATGAAATTATGAATCTTACACAGCTAGATTAGCTCGAGAAAGATTAGAAGCAATTAGAAAATTTCTTCCACTTCGTGATTCTGTCAGGCAAAAATTTTAAGAATGTCAGGAATCTCAGTTGGATTTTGTAGATAGTTCTCAACAATTATTTGAGCCTTTACTGAGACGACTAAACCTCGTCTTCCTCAATCTTAAAATTGGCTGGGGAAACAAACTGAAGAAACATCATGATTTTTACCAGATCTTCATGGTTGAATGCCTCAAGTAGAAAAACAGTAAATGCAGATGTTAGAAATCATTATGATCATGACAAAGACTTCACTGTTTCTTTAATTTTTATTAAAAGGCTACATTGTTGAGGCTCTCTGTGATTATTTTGGTCTGGAGACTTTGACAGATACCCCGACCAATCACATTCCACCAGAAGAAACATGCATAGTGGAGATGGAATCCTGGTTCAATGATACTATGGACAGATTCATTGATGAATATGTCATGGGTAGAAACACTGATGCTACCTATAGAATACAGGTGGATACTGAAGAAATGATTGTAACTCTGCTAAGACATCTACTTCCAAATGGATCAACATCAACAGTCTTCATCCCAAAAAAGCAAAAGATATTAGTGTTTTCTGAGGCTCAGCATGACAGAGTTAAGCATTATGCTCATAATGTGCTACAACTAGGACTGCTGTATATGCAGTTCCTTGATGTGTACCAAGTACCTGACAGGTCAAGGTTACTAACTACCCTCAAGTACATGATGGCAGTTTTTAAGGCAGTTAATTCACACAGTAAATATGCACTTGAAATTTTGCGTTTTCTTGCCCACCAACAAGCATCATATAGCCTGCATACTGCCAACAAGTCTTTGTATGGTTTATTTGTGAACACTGAGGGCAAAATAGATTCACATATTCCTGCTGACCTTCAAATGGAACATATTGTCAGGAAAATCAAGAAACTAGTTAAAAATGTTGGGTCTAACGACATCATGGGAACAATTTCAAGAAAATCAAGAGCTCTAGCTGGTATGTCCCATGTTGCAGAACAGTATGACCATGCTGCTGGTGTTATTGTTTGAGCTCAGCTGCATAAGAAAAAGAAGGCCTTTGAAGAAGAGATGATTATTATCAAAGACCTGAGAGATGTTCATCCATTTAAGACACAAATTGGGAGAGTTTTTCATAAATTTGAAAAGATACTTGCTCCTACAGATGGATCTTTATCCCGACAAGATTATGAAGCATGGATTCAGCACCATAAATTTATCTTTGATTATGAGACAGGAAAATAAATTATTTTTCTTAACACAATGATGAAGTATTTGTACAAGTTGATTTGTGAGTCACATGGATAAAACCATGCTTTGCATTGCATTTTGAGGAACAATAATAAAAGTGCATTACATTATATTGTTCACAAGTCCAAATAGGTATACATGGTGTTTTAACAGTAAGCATTTTATGATGGACCAAGTGGCTATACCTTTAACCCTTATGAATATTAAAGCTTAGCTATTTTGATAGCCCTTCTAAGTGTGATTCAAATTAATATTTCCTTTTCTCTAAAAGATGGCAGTCAGTCAGAACAAAAGTTCCTATTAAGTTAGAATAACCAGATCAAATTCATGGTGATAGTGTCTCCATAAAGATTTGGTCAAAAGGTCTATAGATCTGTATGTTTTACGTTTATTTAGTTAGGTCTGAACATTATTGGTGTATGCAATCATTTTAAATTACTGTATTATGGATAGATATATGGCATGCACATTAAGTTCTTTTCATGGATTGATTGATTCTAATCATGCAAATGAGTAGCTTTGATTTTAATAATGATGTGTATTATTTGACAATTCATTCACACCAAAAATAGAATAAACATACTCTTGTCCAATGGCTGTATTGTTTATTTTATACTTATTACTATTAAGGTGAATATTACGAGTACAATACTGGAATTTTACATGTCAACTGTATAAAAGATTACAACACAAGGACCATTCTGTAAATGGGTGCAACTGGGTACTTTAATGTACATACAAGGAGAAATCTGGTGGATAAAAATGTTAAAAAATTGGAAGTTATGATTGTAAATAATTGTATTAATATAAAATTGCCTTTCTTTCATTAACCACGATTATACACTAAGAATGGTTTAGAGCATAGATACAATAATTGTCAGTTGACAGAGATAAATAACATGCATCTTATTGCAGTACATGTGTGATGATACTTTGGATTGCTGATGCTGCTAATGGTGGTAGGTGAAAGTTAAATTCAACTTCTTGAACAGTATTGCAGAACTCAAAAGTTTCTAAAATTAAATATGTAATGTGTTCATCCAAACATCCTGTACCATCTGCTGTCACATAGTCTTGAATTGCATGCATCACTTGGTTTCTTTGCTCCAGGGATGGAATGATAATGGGTCTCACAAACTGTTCATAATTGGCACATATGTCACAACATTCCTGAATAGTAGCTGGCTGGATATTCACACTGAAGTACCCTGATAAAAACAATCTTCTGCACTTATTTGACTTGCAAAAATCTTTGATGGCCTTGTCAATATGTCTTTGTGCCAAATCTGTGGCATTATAGTACAAAATGGCTTGGGCTCTGGAACCATCTCTACCTGCTCTACCAATCTCCTGTGTGTAGGCTTTGAAACAAAAATCAAAGAAAGGATGAGAGTATTGATAAGTGGTGTGATTACACATTTTCTACACATGCTTACACCAGAGTTATAGTTGTGTTGTAATGAAAAAAATTCATATTAAATTTGTTTCGAAATACCTATGATTGAAAACAATTGATCCAGTAACTATTAAAGTAAGGAGCCGCTTTTTGGATTTAAATATTGATAAAGACAAATGCATAATGAAAGGTAATTTTGAATATAAACAATTAAACATGTATATTCAGATATGTTTATTATACATGGCTTTTATACACTTCCTCTTATTAGCTTGAAACATGGTACTGTCCCCCCTCCCAAACAAAAACAAATATAATTTTCAGAAATACAAAAGTTTTGCTTTTCAGCCTTAAAAAATAAAAATAAAACCAAGCTATGATATTGAATGGTCACATGAACTGACAGTAAGTCTGTATCTCCTCTGTCCTATGCCTTGAGTCACATTAGTTGCAGGGGAAAAAATTAACAATAAAAATGTTTGGATCTTAATCACTACTATACCTTCAAGAGTTGATGGAGGACCTGCATCGATTACTCTCTTCACTTGCCTTAGGTCACATCCCATGCCAAGGGCTATAGTTGCAAACACCAGTTGAACTGGAGTCCCATCTTGGGATAATTGTTTCAGGATTTCCTGATTGACCTATGGGGGAATATATATATATATATATATATTTATATATATATATATATATATATATATATATATATATATATATATATATATATATATATATATATATATATATATATATATATATATATATTGCAAAGCAATGTTTTCAGTCTCCAAGTCAATAATTTCTAATTTGCCTTGTTTCGTTGTTTAATTTCACTGATGAAAATCAAATGAATACTTACAGTTTAAAAGTAAAAATAATATGATTTCTGATTTACTTCCACCAGAAACATTGAAATTTGGTAATTAAAATATAACCTAGAAAAAATCCAATATTTTAAACAAAATTTGCCATGGCGTCATGAATAAGAAACTGATACAAAACCATGACCATCACAAGCAATAATTTAGTGTGTCTAACATGGAGCCATCTGAAACCAGTTTAGATCCTGATTTGTTGCCAAATCAGGATCAACTTATTTTTAAACTACTAGCATAATGCCTATTTTACAGAGTAGTCCATAACAAGCTTGGCTATAATTGCCACAGAGTTCACTGACAGTCAAATGTGAAACAAAATACAGCATATATCTAACTGGTTGAATGATATCTCATTATGTGGGTTTTAAACATGGATTAAGTAATTACATGTTCAGGTTGCTGGGAATGAAACTGTACAACACATGCAGTCTCCTCAGGTCTTTCACAATCCATCCATAATCATCCAAGTAGTCTCTTGGCAAGTTCAATGTCATATGCGCACCATTGCAACTTGCAGTATACAATTGTCAATGGAAAATCATGCTTATTTCTGTGCAATTCTAATAGTAAAGGCTTGTACACATAGTCATAAGCACCTTCTACAGTGTGCCTTCCCCCAGTTGATGGTATACGAGACCTAATATTGATGGAAATATTTTCATTCAGAACTTGTGTGGTGCTTAAAATGGTAAACATTTTCATTCCAAGGCTTTTGTGAATGTCCCTCTGTGCTGTTTGACTTGCTGTTGCAGTAACTGCAAGGACTCTTAGACAGTTTTGTATACTAGGCATTATATTGGCAAGTCTCTTGAATTCTGGCCTAAAGTCCTCCCCCCCCCCATTCCAAAATGCAGTGGGCCTCATCAACTACAAGATATGTGATGTCATATCTTGTTGATATTGTTCCGACCTTTTCAGCATGATATATGGCATCTTCAGGATGACCAATAAAATAGGAAATATGACTTGTTTCTTCAAAGTCAATACCGGTTTTAAGATGCAAAACTCGAGGTTTTAACTTCTGGATCTCTTTGTTTCAGAATTGAGTTTAATGGCACAACTATAATGACAATGCATGTTTTGGCAAGTACATATTGTGTGTAATAGGGCAGTATTTCAAATATAAGTGACTTTCCATATCCTGTTGGTAGTATAGCAACTGTGTCATGTTTTTCTAGTGCCTTGAGACAATTCAGCTGCTGAGGCTTTAAAAACTGAATTTCTGTGCAACATGCCTTGTTCAGCATTGCTAGTGCCATTTTATGCTGTATGCAACATTGTAGCATTTTACTGGATTATCTGAAATGAAAAATATTCTTTTAAGGTAAAGCAAACCTGAATATTCAACACCAATTTGATAGATTTTTCAGCAATAAATCTCACATTCAATAAAACTGGTCAGCAAGTAAAATTTGAGTGTTTACTTTAATGCAAATGGAGCCAGGTAGATAAAACTGGGGAACCCCTGTATAGCACTGGTTAATATCTTGTGTAAGAATGTTATCTAGCTCGATATAATAATGGTGCATTTCGAAGCTGTGAAACTAGCCTGTTATATCCAAACTTGAATTATTATGAATAGTGTTATAAAAGTGCTTCACTATTGACACTTCAAATTTTCATCATAACCTTCTCTATCAAATATATCCAAATAGTTTTAGATTCAAGCTATATTATCACATTTGGTTGAAAAGCAGGCTCAAGATGATATCTAACACAATAATAAATGAAATACAAAATGTGCACAATTATTTCATGTTTACTGAACACATGGAAAATGGTAATCTGTTTCCTCAATACATTTTTCAGACTTTCATGTACAAGTTATACCTTCATCTCCGATTTTCAATAATTACAAATCTGTAACTGTTAAGTGTGCAAATAACCTATATGTAATAAAGAAAATATAATATTTTTTTAAACAAAATGTATCAAATGAACAAAAGAGTATAGTACCATTATATAGCCTCTACTACATAATACAAAATAGATACCCATACATTTTATACAGTTGCTTATATCAAGACATCAACATGTAAGTTATGAATGAATGCGACTCTTGGGCACATTAATATTAATAACAACACACTTACCAATTAATTAATCGTAATACATCCCCCAATCTAGTGATACAATGTCCAGGATTATTGACATGACTGATATACCTTTATGTCAATATATTTATATAAAATAAAAAAAAAGAAAGGCAGTCACATGACAATGAATATTTTGTCTGGCATAAAATTTGCTGCCCGTGAATGTGTAAATTAAAAGTAGCTCTCGCAAAATATTACATTAACAGAAATCTAAAATCAGCAGGGTTAAATTTTTCTGAAACAGTTTTCTCCATGATCCAACAAATAATTAACCAAACATTGAAAATAAAAGCATTCTTCGTATGATACACGCAGTGACAATTGAACAGTTCGAGAGTTTGGCTGAGGTCAGCACATTTATTAAACTAGGGTGGTTTTGTTTATCACTTTTTTCTTCTTTTTTTTTATCAAAACTTAAACATGAATTTTTCATCTGACAGTAAGGTTGGTAAACTTTCCGTCCAACTAAAAAAAACGCCCACTAAATATGTTTTTTTTTTGTTTCTTACGACTGTATGGTCTTCGAATAGGTAAAGGGAAAGAGCGAAAACCAACAAGTTTGTAAACTTCAACAAATACTTTATTTCGCTTGAATAAAAAGTGAAAATATAAAAGAACTTACGGTACTCTGAATCAAATCCAAAAAAGTCCTAGAAGTTATATCACAAGTCCAAATGTATGAAGTTCCAATTGAAGTCCAGTGGTATTCCAACTAAATTCCGATATTGAATGTGTTAATGTGATTGTAGTCTCTAACGTGCTAATGTTCCAAAGGAACATAATATGGTGATATCCCAAACCAAAATGCAAGCTTTCCACAAGCTTGCGGCAAGCTTGCAGCAAGCTAGTTGAAGTTGTACAAGCTAGTAAGGTAGCTTGCGCAAGCTTGCAAAAGGAATTTTTCCAAGTCTGCAAGCTTGCAAGCTTGCAAAAGGAAATTCTGAAAGTCTGCAAGCTTATTGTAAAATCTCAAACTTACACAAATTAAGCTAGCTTGCAAAAGGAATTTTTCCAAGTCTGCAAGCTTGGAAAATGTAAAATTCAAGCTTCCTAGATTGCAAAAAATGAAGGAGTGCATCTGCAGTCATTCATCAAACAGCAGCACAGTGGATAAACTTTAACATAGAACATAATTTGTCCACATTGTTTTACACCATTAAATATAAAAAGAGCAGAGCAAGAATTTCTTGAATGTGTGTTATATTTTACACTGTGATAAAGGATTCCATTTAGTAAAATCCGGTAAAATACATAGCATTTACCGATTGCAAAGTTATTTACAGACTGACTTAATGTAGCAAGATATTTGAAGTCAAGTACTTATAAATGCTTCTTACCAACAATGTATGCACCATCAAATATAGTCTCTGTAATTTAGTGATGATAACTTATGGCATTTAGTTTTTGAAAGAATATTCCAATTTCTGTTTCAATTTGACAATTTTTGTATTTGAACGTGTAGGTAATTTTAACATTGTTGAAACAGCGTCAGACTCCTGTGATCGAACGGAAATCACGTGGAATAATGTTTTTGATTAACTCCTCAATATACGGTAATTTATCCTGAAATTAATATAAATGAGTATTAAAAACCAAAAAAATCTGCCACCCACCCACCATTTTGCCTTTTCAGACCTGTTTACCAGTTCGTATTTGACTGAATTTGTACGGAATAAAGCTCATTCGTACGATAGTATGGTCATTGGTTTTAAATTACGATTTGAGGCTGCATTTATTTTTTATTTCTTTTTAAATAATTTTTTAAGCGTTTTTTTATTCCGGTTAGTTTTGTTGTATCGTCTCTTCGGTCCGCGTCCGGGTCTGTAGTCGGCGCCACATCACTGATTGTAACATTCTCTCAACATCCGGTTGTTTAAACATGCCGCCGTTTACAAAGTTTCAGCTCGAATCTGATGATGAAAATAGAATGTCTAAACATAGATAGCAGCATTTTCTACCAGTTCATAATAATCTGTGACCATGCCTTAAACCACTGTCTAAAGGAGTGCATTTTGTACTCTGCACTGTTTACAACTTAGATTTTTCATGTGCACAACATGGTGGAATGAATGACTTTTCACGGCACGTGGAATCGGAAAATCATGCGAAATTAGCATCGTTAGTGAAGGGAAATACAAGTATTTTGTCAACGATGACGGGAAAGGAAGTCGGTGATCAGCACATATTTCAAAAGCAGATGAGGTGATTCTATGAGCTGATCGTAAATTGAGCACAGCCTACAAGTTAATGGAAGTAATTAAAAATATGTTCCAAGATTCCGAAATTGCAGAAGATATTTAGAAACAATCTCTCTCTCTCTCTCTCTCTCTCTCTCTCTCTCTCTCTCTCTCTCTCTCTCTCTCTCTCTCTCTCTCTCGTGCAATAGTAAATAACGGTGATTATAGTATATTGTGTCTACTATTTGTTATCGAGGGACTGGTGTATTTGGTCCAATTGCTGTTTCAATTGGTACATTTGTATTAATTACATGAGATTATTTTGAATCTAGTTGACTAGTTGAATTCCAGGAGATTTGTGTATCTTTTACTTACAGTGCAAAACTTTTGAAATTTATTTGAATTGTTTGAATCTCAATCCTAGGCGGTACATAAAATTATGTGAGTATCGGATAGTGTATACTATTTTTTTTAAACTGAGGTGTTTTGAATCTGTATATCAGATAGATATAATATTTTTTTTTTCTTCAATTTGTGAATGTTAGTATAGGGTAATTGGATCAATTGTATTTTGAGAGCATGTGAGAATCATTATATTTTTACATCATATATTTTTATTAACTAATTAAATTCATGAATTGCCATCTTTCACACATTGTTTGAGTTATTCATTTAATACAAAATCCACTCTGTTTCAATTCTGCGACATACATTGTAGCATATATCAACATTTTACTTTTAATATTTTATATAAATGGTCATTTTCACACATCAAGGGCTAGAAATATGGTGGCAGTACATGCCATGTCAGTTTCCTATATATATATATATATATATATATATATATATATATATATATATATAATTTAAAATCTAATTGGCTTGTCATGCACAACCTTAAAAATAAGCTTGCCACAACCTTAAAGATAAGCTTGCGACAAGCTTGCACAAGCTTGCCGCAACCTTGAAAATAAGCTTGCGCAAGCTTGTCGCAACCTTAAAAATAAGCTTACGGCAAGCTTGCCGCAACCTTAAAAATAAGCTTGCGCAAGCTTGCGGCAAGCTTGCCACAACCTTAAAAATAAGCTTGCTGCAAGCTTGTGCAAGTTTGCCGCGGTTTCAAATCTAAGCTTGCGGCAAGCTTAAATAAGCTTGCCGCAACCTTAAAAATAAGCTTGCGATTTTGGTTTGGGATGTTAGTCTTTTGATGTTTCAAAATAATACAATTCAAAATGGCAATATAAGCCCAAATTAAAGTTTTAAGTCCAAGAGAATTATTGAGCACTTTGCAGTTCCAGTGAATTTGACTTAATAATTCCATTCAAATTAAAACCAGAACACAACAGACTGAATCTGCTTCAGCACGTTAAGGCACGAAAAAGTTATTTTTCAAGTAAATAAGATTATTTGAAAAGGTAAGATGCAATAGAAGAACCATTCTTTATGATAATAATAAAAAAGTTGTGAACAAGTTTATGATTTTCCACGTGAAAATCTGTCTTAGACTCAGATTCAAATACACATGTTTAGCTCCAAACATAATGATCTGAATAGATAACCCATACTCTTAGAGAAATATTACCTACCGGTATGTATTATGTTGATTACAAAATAAATCTCCCTAGTCAGGGGCACCAGTAAGTTGATTTCGGAAATGGTCAAGTATGAAATACAGATGTGCATAACATATAATCATTAGAAAAAGCCAAGAAAGAAACATTATAAATTAAATATACATAATACTGTCTATAACATTTAAACCATTTGTCTTATTTGTGAGCTTTTTCAATATATTTTTATTTCAGACAGACGTCGTATGCTACATACAATAATAAATTATCCAAATAATCTTATAAGTTCTGTTTTTATTGAAAATTCTAACAAAGTTGCAAACTTGTTGTTGGTTAGTTAATCCAATATCGGATGGGTTAGTATTTGATCCTGCTTCACAGATATTTTTATGACTGACAGACTAATGACGAGGAGAAATTTGCCATTGGAAACTATGGTAAGAAAATCAGTCCATTCAAACTTGGTTTTCTCATTCAATCATTTCAGTAAAAGCGGATGCGTATAGAGTATGTAAAACTGGATGATTTTATAGTATTCAAAACTGGATGTGTATACAGTATTAAAAACTGGATGCAGATAAAGTATGGAAAACTGTATGGGTATACAGTATGTAAACTTGGATGCGTATAGAGTATTAAAAACTGGATGCGTACAGAGTATGTAAAACTGGATGATTGTATAGCATTAAAAACTGGATGCATATACAGTATTAAAAACTGGATGCGTATAGAGTACAAAAACTGATTTAAAGTTTGAAAATACTTAACTTGCATGAGCATTTAGGACCTTGCATCTATGATTGTTCTAACGTTGTAAATATTGAATTATTGCATGATGTAATAGATGTAATATGACACTGTTGTCTTAAAATAAATAATATAAAAGAGTGAGAAGCAATAAGCTTTGTAAAGTTCAACAAATAATTTATTTCCTTAAAACACAAAGTAAAAATGTAAAAAAGATCTAACGGTTTTGCGACTTAAATCCCAAATAATCCTATAATTACACATACAAGTCCTAAAAAATTAAGTTCTTATTAAACTTTAGTGGAAATCCAAACTAAATCCAACGCTGAAAGTGTTGAAGTGTCTGTGACAACCGGTGTCGTGTTGATGTATCAATAGTTGTTTGCTGGATCACAATAATACAATCCAATAATATATCCTTATTTGAAGAGCACTCTGTATTTTCATAGAAGAATCACTTGAATTAAATAATTTGAAGAAATTCCAGTCCACATGAATCACTGGCCCAGACAATACAAAAGATACTGCCTCAAGATCTTATAGCACGAATGAATAGTTTTTCCAGTAAGAAGATTTTAGTTTTCTGACTGACATCAAGTCACAATTAACATTTTCTATTTTTAAAAAACTACTACCTACATGAAAAATAACCATCTGGAGGGTTCATAATGCAGCAAAATAAAATCTAAGTTATAATTAGAGTTCTGTTACTAACATTATAATACATAATGTGTAGCAAACAACACTAAACCTGTTAATTCATAACAACTTTCCAAAGTTCAAGATATGCTTACTGCAAAACCAAAATCAATTATTTAGGGCAAGTAAAAATAAACTTAATTTTGGAAAAGGTCAAGCACAACATACAATGTCACATTATCAATAGCATATGATGAAAAAATAAATAAATTAACAAATAAACAATGTAAATTAAATATACTTAACAGATTGGTGTGTATCTTGCTTCACCCAGAACGCTGGATGTCACAGAATAAAGCAAGAAATACCTTGGTTTCGCCTTAGAATGATTTAACCCTTTTCTCGTTGTACATGTGTACATCGTTACCTTGGGTGAATAATTGATTTTCTAGCTAAGCTACTAAACTATCATATATAACTGGCTTTATGTGTGGCCGTCTGTGCAGGATATAGACCACAACTAATTTTACTGTATGTTCTCTACATATATTTCTCAGTACTAACCTTTCAACTGTGTGACAATCAATACAAATCATATGTTAACATCCAAAGATGACTTCTTTGGTAAAATTATTGTCAGGGGTTCACCAGCATTTTTTTGAGTGGCTGCACTGTAAACAGAACAGCATATACACAGAACACAGATTTCATTTCCAGATGATCACCAAGGCCTTATTACTCCATGTGCACTGTCGCCAAATTACACACTGACAACCACTCTCTCAGCTCGTATTCTCAAGAATAAACAATCACCTGTAAATCCCTACCAAAAATGCATCAATATAACTCTTCTATCACCACCAAAATGAGAGAGGAAAAAATGCTCTAAAAATAGACTAGAACTACATTCTAGTACAGAACTGGAAGTATTAATTGTGATGTGATTCCATATGGAATCGCATCACAATTAATACTTCCAGTTCAGTACCCACGAATGTAGTTCCAGTCTATTTTTAGAACATTTAAAGTTAATTGTTTATTCTTGAGAATAGGAGCTCTGAGAGTGGTTGTCTGTATGTATTTTGGCAACAGTGCACACTGTGTAATTAGGCCTTAGTGATGATCCGGAAGTGAAATCAGTGTTCTGTGTACATGCTGCTTTGTTTACAGTGCAGCCACTCAAAAAAATGCCGGCCAACCCTTGACAAGAATTTCATCGTGAATTCATCTTTGGAGGTATTTTAGATTAATATATGATTTGTATTGATTGTCACAATGTGGAAAGGTCAGTGCTGAGAAATATATGTAGAGAACATATAGTAAAATTAATTGTGGTGTATGGCCTGTACAGGCAGTATTGATGAAACTTTATTATGCTATAAATTTTTTATTATTAATGATAGACAGATGAAATTTTGACACCATCTGTATAATCACTGTAAAAATTGGAAATTAAAATATAAAAAAAATATTTTAATGAAAAAAAATTTAAATTAACTTTATTTTTTTTTTTAAAGTAAGTTTTACCCCATAAATGTACGGAAATGGCATCTGACGGAGAGATAACTCATTAGTATTATCAGTAATGTATTCCTAAACCAAATTAAAGTTGCAATGGAGGCTTTTTTTCAAAACTTGTCAGCCAAAATTTCTTTAAATTCTGTCCTAGCACATAATAGTGATTGTCGAATATGGACTGGAAATGTAACTTCCAATGGATTATATGGCCTATTATCATATAGGGACCCTGAGACAAACACATGGAAGAAAATGCATGTCCACAGACTGGCATTAATGGTCAAGTTGAGAAGTCTGACTATTCAAAAGGAGCTTGATGCATCCCATTTATGCCATAATAGTTTGTGTGTAAATGCAGATCATCTAAATCTAGAACCACATTCCATCAATAATAATAGGCAGTGCTGCAAAGGTTATGGGTATTGCATTGGCCATGGTGGTTTTCCAGACTGCATGATGAAGTTGAAATTATAACAACGAATAATACCGGTATCATGATATATCCTATACACCCACTCACATCCATGTTGAATTATGCCAGGCATTGAAGGATGGATGGATGTATTGAGTAAGGAGGAGAAAAGAGAGTGTAGTACTTATTTTAGTATGTCATTCATGCTGGTATAAAAGTGTTGTTTTAGATTCATTCCTTCCTACCTTCCTTCATGCATTCATGCATTCATTCATTCATTCAGCTAGTAAATCATGCTATATTATTTATATTTTATGTTAGAATTTTGTTACAGATTTATTTATTTATTTATTTATTTTGCTTTTTAATTTCTTTATTTGTGTCTTCATAGTCAGAAAAACTGTTTCGACCCCTCCATAGGTCTCATCAGGTGGTAGTAAGTAACACAACTGCACATAACATGCGTTGTGTTACCTACGGATTTCCCCACTACAGTTTTCCCTTCTGTACCATGTGTTCTTTTTTGTGTCTTTTAACAACATTCATGCTGCACATGGAATTAAAACATTCTTTTCTCTCTGCAGTGTCCCTTGGCTATACTGTGCATAGGAGTGATCATCCTTGGTGTCTAGAAGTCCTTTGCAGTAGTCAGACTTTCTATTGCCTTGCTGAGTCCTGTACCTCAGATGAGCCTGGATCATTTTTCCTCGTCTTGCTAGGAGACGTCGCCTAGTTTGTGGATGCTTTTGATACAACTGATGGTAAGTGCAGCGTTTATCCATTGTATCCAGTGATCGCAAACTCCTTGATGACAGTTGACCTTTCAAGTGTGTCACCTTGGCTTTCAGTGATGATCCCAAGCTATTATTGAGTCTGTGTATTGTTGAATGCACTCTTGCCTCAAAGTTTCTGGAATGTTCACATTTTTGGGTAAGGAAACACTGATTGATCTGTTCATAGCCTCACATTTCTGTGTGTTTGTATTCAGGCACAGTCTTTGTAGAGCATCACAGGAGAGTTTCATTTTGAGAACTTCTAACAGGATTTGTCTTATCATTTTCTGTCATGTTAAGATGAGTCACTTTATGAGGGCCTAGGTATGTTGATCGCATCCACCAGTTGTTAGTACTTCCTCCCCCACAAACCTTGGAATAACGCTGGCATTTTGATTAGTCCCCTGAATAACAGTGCAGAGTGGCATTCAGTACTTGTGGAAGTTGACCTTTAATGTTTATAACATCACCTCTGTTATCCTCCATCAGTTGCTTGAAGATCAAACTGCACCGAGCATTGATGTCTTGGCTGATAATTTTCTGTTTGAGCCTTTTTCCTTCTCTTGTTGTTATTCCTGGAAACATTTCGGCACTAAATACTGCAGAGTTGCACCATTTGAACAGTGAACAACCCAGATGGATGGGGTCTGACAGTCTTTCTACTTTCCACATTGGATGCAGAATGTTGTAAGCAGCTTGGAAGCCAGCAGCACCCTGTGCATCTCCATATTTAGTTACATGTTTAATGAGAATCTCTTGCAGCACAAATTTGTTTCCAATTTCTCTTGCCATCTCATACTCTGAATGTGGTGCAACTAGTGACAGATTTGATGTGCAGTCAACATGGCCTCCTGGACATTGCACATCAAAACCTTTCCCCTTCAGCCATGCTCCAGTCCAGTAGAGCTTGTTTTCTACTGTACAACCCACAATGTACTGCTTCTCTGTAACAGTTTCACAGGCAATTCCAACAGCTTGTGATGAACTTTGGCCAGGTTTCTTTTCATGTCCAAAGCTAAAGGCATTATATCTGGCATCAAAAGCAACATTTATTTGTTCAGGATGCTGAACACCACGCATGACATTAACCTGTCTGACTAGTTTAAGTTTGTTTGTCATATCAATTTCATTGAGCTCAACGGTTGCTTTGCCTACAATGTTGGATGCTCATTGCATAGATGATGTGCTAGGTGGTGGAATGTCAGTGGCTGCAAGCAAGTATCTAGCTCTGGTGTTGCCCATAGGGGTATCTTGTAGTCCAGCTTGAAACATCAGATTAACAGCAGCAGGATTTGGCCAAGGTTTATCTGTTTTTATCTCCTCATATAACTTGTACTCTGGTGACTTAAAACTGCAGTTTTTACACATCATAGTCTGCTTCCAAGCAAGTCCCCATTTTCTTTCATCAGCAATTTGGAAATCTGGCCTGTCACACATATTGAATTGATGACCATGGCGATGAATGATATCATTCCACATTTCAACATTTTTTTTCATGCATATGATTCGTGTTCCATCATGCTCATTTAATTCTATCTTTTTCAGGTCCAGTTTTGATTTGGATAATGGTTGTAGAGTTTTTGCAGACCCCGGTTTGGCATTAGAGTCTGGAACCTGAGCAGATGAAAGAGACCCATTTGTCGGCTTTGTCACTGCTATCAGTGAGAACTTGTCTGCTTCCATTCTTCTGGTCACTGGGACTGATGCAGCACTGGAAATTGGTAGAGTATCATCTGTCAGATATCTGACTCCTTTGTTATGTGGAATATTTGCAGGTTTAAAAAAACTTTTCTGCCTCTTCTTGTACCCCTTCATGGTTTCCGTTACAATAACTGCATGTAAATGACAAGAATTATCCTCTTTCCCACAGTTTTATAACTAGGAAAAGGCAAGCTTGCTAGGTTTTAAAGTTCTGCACCAACTCTTCAATCTGATTGGAAGCCTACCATAAGGGTTCTTCCCCTTCATGACTGTATATATTGTCATATAGGTGTTAAGTACCCCTAGCTACCTTTGTTTTGATGATTTCAGATTTCAGGGTGTTACATTTGATTGACAGACCCTGGTTTTATTGCATCACAACTGATAAGGACAACCCTTGATGTTTATAATAAAGGAATGGAGAGACTTTGACATAGAACAAACTTTGACAACTTTTGGCTTCAAATTTTTATTAAAATTTAAATTAAATTTAAATTTTCTTATAAAAATATGTATCATTTTTTAAAATTACATTTTCTAAGAAAGTTTCACAGTGAAGCTTAATTTCTAGTAATTTCCAGATTGTTGTTAGAACTAAAAACTAATTACAGTTTATTTGGAATGGGCTGGTTCTTGTGTTACAGTGGTGTCAGCTAAAAGCCTGTAACTGTTCTATTCATTGATGAAATTCCTTCAAACTTTGCAGAAGTATTTCAGACATATTGATTTGATCACGGATGGAAGTTTTGTCCATTGAGGTGAAATTGTCTAACTCTGTCAGGAATCGCATCACAATTAATACTTCCAGTTCAGTACCCACGAATGTAGTTCCAGTCTATTTTTAGAACATTTTTTCCTCTCTCCTTTTGGTGGTGATAGAAGAGTTATATTGATGCATCTTTGGTATGGATTTAAAGTTAATTGTTTATTCTTGAGAATAGGAGTTCTGAGAGTGGTTGTCTGTATGTATTTTGGCGACAGTGCACACTGTGTAATTAGGCCTTAGTGATGATCCGGAAGTGAAATAAGTGTTCTGTGTACATGCTGCTTTGTTTACAGTGCAGCCACTCAAAAAAATGCCGGTCAACCCTTGACAAGAATTTCACCGTGAAGTCATCTTTGGAGGTATTTTAGATTAATATATGATTTGTATTGATTGTCACACTGTGGAAAGGTCAGTGCTGAGAAATATATGTAGAGAACATATAGTAAAATTAATTGTGGTGTATGGCCATATAAATTACAGAAGTCGTGGTTGAAGTTGCATACGGAAAAGAATGAAGCCCTCTGTCAGAATATGTGCACTGCATGTCGCCAATACAAGTTAGAGCTGGAAATGAGAAAATCTCTCGTTGAGAAGGAACAGAAACGAATGCACATTGAGTCAGCAGAATCATTGGTGATGAAAAGCAAGACTAAAGAAATTTTTCTTAAACCAGCAAAAAGAGCTCAACTGGCATATCAAGAGGTTGTGTTCAGTGGACAAAAAGTCAAGTGAATATAAGAGATGATTTGTATATATAGATATGTATTTTGGTGTTTATTTTACATATTTGTTACGAAAAGAGAAAAGTATATGTTGGCAGCAAATGATAAGTATTTATTGACTTAAGTATGATGTGAACACTGACATGCACATGAAATAACTTAAGTAATAATAGTATTGGAGAACAAATTCATGTGACAATAAGTCTTGAAAAATTATTCAGATATTTTGTAAGTTTTTTAGTTTTTCAAATGATTATTTTGTTACATATTATGGTCACAAGTTGCACCAGGGGCAGATTTTTATGCGTGTAAAATGCATTTTTAGTCGGGGGTCTTCGGCCCCCCGGAACCCCCTGATAAGGGGCGTTTCCCCTCGAGACCCCGTTGGAGGAGTACCACCAAAGTACACTTTGCCAATAAGTACACTTTGTACAAATATATTTCTATGCTGCCTTGGCCATATTGATCTACTTCCTCTTCTCTGGCAATTTATACTAACCTAATTTTGAAAGGTCAAAATCATGTCTGCAGGCCATGAAAGTTTAAATTTGTGTTCAGATGTACAGCTTTTTTATTTGCTTTTTTTAAATATATTTTACTTAAGCAAATATATTTTCCAGGCAGTGAAGTCCTTTTGATATTTGTCACTCATTAAGAAACATTGAAATATATTGCCATGTTTGAAAAATATATATTTGAATATTGCCCCAGAAAATAGTGTTGTCTCTGACATCATGATTACTTCAGTATGATAATTAGTCATCGTGGTTTCTTAACATGTTTAAAAAAAAATGTTTTTTTTTAAATTACAATTATGTTGTTCCTGTATATATTTTTCATATTAGTTTTAAA
Organism: Unio pictorum; assembly: GCA_030141615.1. Taxonomy (NCBI): domain Eukaryota; kingdom Metazoa; phylum Mollusca; class Bivalvia; order Unionida; family Unionidae; genus Unio; species Unio pictorum. The sequence goes on from JARLTB010000442.1 coordinate 6,326,171, forward strand.
GAAATTTGGATTTTAATTTCTTTACTAATAGTACATACATGTTTACTTGGGTAAGAAATATAATGCAGTTTTGAAATGGGGTATTGCATCCTGTAAATGCAAGTACAGTACAATGTCTTTTCTCCAAATTAAGTTTGTCTGATATTTGTGAATGCAAAACTTAATAACATCTTTCAGATGAACTGGTTTATGTAACAGTTGTATTTGTCATATGTTTAAAAGGTCAATCAATGAGATTATGCCACATCTACATTTTTTACTTGCATTTTAGCTCCTGTTTTGAATGTGTTCAAAGGTCTGCTATCATTTCTCATTTACTATTAGTATTCTGCACTGTTTGGACTCTAGGGGGAAATCTAGCTGGAATTATGGTACAGCTAACTTAAATTGTGTTTGCTTCTTTCATTGAATAAGTAAAGATGAAATTATTTGAATTGCAAAAATGCATTTACACTTTGCGAACGAAATTGTCTTGCTTCTTCATGTTCCTTCCAAAAAGAAATTGACAGTGTGACGTTTCATCAAGGTTGGAATAAAGAATTACCTTATCTTTTTATAATTGAGATTGCCCATGCAGATGTTAATGATAAATAAGATGATGTTTTCATATAGCAATGCAGCAGTATTGCATGTCTTCCTGTGATGCCATTTTTGTCAATACTCTTCCACCTTAGATGGAAGTTGATGTCCTGTTATTCATCAGCATCCTTTAATTACCCTCAGTGGTACAGTTGTTTTAATTTATTTGTCTTTAATACCATTGTAACCAACATTTTGAATGTTCACAAGTGGACTTAATATGCAGGCTGTGGCCAGCTTCTCGTATTTATTCAATAATGACATACATAATGACTGAAATTACTTTTTTTGGGTTGCATCTTTTATATTAAATATTTTTTTTGGAGATGAACATTTACTTTATGCAATGAAATATGTCTCATATTCATACATGAATCTCTGGCTCAATTAAATTATAATGCAATCTAACCATTTAATGTTTTTTTTTTACTTCTCAACTTTCTACTGTTTTTTTATTTTTAATTTGTTAGTTTCAAACAGTATTAGGTAGGTGGCCATAGCAGCTCAGTAGGCGGATACTGCATTTTGTAATCCAATGGTCATGAGTTCAGTACACTAGAGAGAAAAGCAAAGCCTGACTTTTACATCCTAAATAAGAACACTGACCAGAGTTGTGCTCAGAGACGGGCAATGCACCTGATAATAAGTCTGAAAAGCTCATGTGTCCATTAATATTTTAATTGTGATAGGTGTGGTAGAATTGCTCACAGTTGATATAAAACATTTAAACATAAATGGCTTATAATTCTCAATCATAAAATCGGACTGATTTGTTTGATCCAACAACTTTATTGCTTTCAGTACAGGACTGTAACATTGGCCTCCTAATACAGGAGCCTTCAGATAGTCTGTCTCTATTATGTTGCTTATATTTCAATCTTTAGCAGTCAGAAATAGCATGTACTTTCTCGTTGCAATATAGATTTATCCCGTTTCCATTTTGAAATTTTCTAACTTGTTCATAAACATCAGGTACCAACTCGTCACGCCTCAAGATATGTACCTTAACCACATCATAATTAACACTGTTACAATGAGGATGAAGTGTGGATTTTATTAGTTTTGCCAATAAGTACACTTTGTACAAATATATTTCTATGCTGCCTTGGCCATATTGATCTACTTCCTCTTCTCTGGCAATTTATACTAACCTATTATTTATGATAGCATCAAAACACAAGCATATATGTAAAGCATATATGTTGCTTTTCAATTTCCAGTTCAAAATGTTAAATCTAAATTGCATTTCTCCATTTTTCTTTTCTTTCTGTTCTTTATCTCTTTTTTTTAATATATTATTTCCATTTGCCTATAGACCACTCCAGTGGCTTAGTGGCAAGAGCGTCAGTCCTAAATTGGGGTGGGTGGGGGTGCTGGTTCTAACCCAGGTCGTCATATACCAAAGACATGCGATAGATACTCAGCAGTAAGAGTTTAATGTTGGCATTTGTTATCCTGGTGTTAGGATAATGTATCTTGGTAGGACAGCAGCATGATACCCAAGTGCTAGACAACACTATATACTGCCATGCTGCAAACATTATAGTGATATGACTGATTTTTTTTTATAAAGCTATGATAATTATCCTGATCGTACACATGCACATAACTCAATTTGCATATCTTCTCGCTTTCCTCTTTCTAAAATTGCAGTTGACTTTCTCTTCAAATGATAACCAGTAGTGATGCAAGCCAATTCCAATACTGAACTAGATATGTAAATAGCTTAGAATGTGCTAATGTGCCAACATTCTTCATGTCTCAGGGGGATACCACATGAAAGAACCACCGACCCACGAAAAGCTGCTGGCAAGCTTTCTCACATAACTACATTCGTCGAATCTTATACTTGAACCCACGCAGACAGAGGTGATTTGGCAGTGATCCGTAATGAAGAGCGATTTAGATCACTCGGGGTCCCTTAATATGTAAGAATATGAACCTTGAAATTCCAGTTCATAATTTAAAGAAATTAATCTTCTTAAATATTAACACATTAACCCCTAGCGACGACTTAACTGGGCATGAGTTAGTAGCCTACTTCCAGTGTCTGCTTTTTTGTGTATTTTTTTAGGGTTTAACGCCATTTTTCAGCACACGATAGGCTATACGTGGCGGCCAGTATTATTGGTGGAGGATGATACTGGAAAGAACCACCGATCCACGAGAAGCTACTGGCGAGCTTTCTCACATAACTACATTATCCAAATCTTAGATTCGAACCCACGCAGACAGAGGTGAGACGGCAGTGATCTGTAACGGAGAGTCCTTTAGACCATTCGGCCACTCGGGGCCCCTCCAATGTCTGTAGCGTCAAGGTCATGCATGATACACTTAATGGGTGGTATTATAGAAAGGTAGACAGATGTTGCCCTACAATGATAGCAAATAATCTGGACATTTTGCTTTGCACTGCAAAATACAGAGGAAATAAAACCTACGTTTTTGGACCCATTTTTTTTCACCCAAAATTTGCCCATTGTCGGATTCCGAATTTGTGTCCAGATTTTAGCCTTTATGGCGTCAGATCAACGACAGACTGGTCTGAAGCGTGCATAGACAGGTGCACCTGGCCATACACCACAATTAATTTTACTATATGTTCTCTACATATATTTCTCAGCACTGACCTTTCCACAGTGTGACAATCAATACAAATCATATGAAAATCTAAAATACCCCCCAAAGATGACTTCACGGTGAAATTCTTGTCAAGGGTTGACTGGCATTTTTGTGAGCTGCTGCACTGTAAACATAACAGCATGTAAACAGACCACATATTTCACTTCCGGATCATTACCAAGGCCTTATTACTCCATGTGCACTGTCGCCAAATTACACACTGACAACCACTCTCACTGCTCATATTCTCAAGAATAAACAATTATCTTTAAATCCCTACCAAATATGCATCAATATAACTCTTCTATCACCACCAAAATGAGAGAGAAAAAAATGTTCTAAAACTAGACTGGAAATACTGAACTGGAAGTATTAATTGTGATGTGATTCCTGACAGGCCCAACTTGTTGGGGCAAATTTTAGTAAAACTTTTATATTTGAATGCCACACCTATTTGAACTTTATACATGAAGTCTTTTTGAATTTCCTTGCATACAAGACATGTGACACCTGCTGGAAAGTGTGTAGTGCTGGTGTTCCACAGGGTGCACGTGCTGATTCATGTGCTTTTTAGAAACCAAAACTAAATTTGCTATATCTTCCTTAATTATAGGACTTTTTCAATGCTGTAAAAACCTAATTGTACTACAAGATAAGGCCTGTCTGAAAATATGTTTAAAGTTTATACATTTGGATCAAATAAAATTTTAATGGACATTTAAATAAACATTTAAATTTATAAACTAAATTTTATTGAAAAATTAAATTTTCATAAAAGTTTGAAAACAGATTTTGTCAAAGTTTAGACAGAAAAGTTGATCAATCAATGGTCTTTAAAATAAATGGTGGTTTGGGTCTGTGTAACTGAGAACATTTTTCCCAGGGGTAGTGAAGTAGCATGACTCATAGTGATTTTGGCAACAAACTGCAATATGCCTGTCAAGGTGCATATAGGTGTACACACTAAAGAAGCAACAACAGGTGCTATGTTCCATATTTATTGTGTCGGGTATTTAGGCAGTTATTTGTATAACTAATAATGCACTCAGATTTAAACATCTGATGGGACCACTTCCATGTTTTATAGGAAAATTGCATTACATTTCAGTGTCGATAACTACAAAAAGCGACAATAAGATAGGAAAATACAGTTTTTAGGCAGGCTTTACCTTACTGAACAATGGTGCTAATCTCTCTCATGAAGATCTAAGCCATGTCCTTGAGGTGCTGTATATTAGTATGGTGATATCATGATCACTTATGGCAGTACACTGCATATGTCCTTATGAAACCTTGCTATCACCACCAGACTACTGGAGAGCTTCCAAGCTGATCCACCACTAACACTTTGTTCCAGATACCAGCCTAGACCTGAAAAGATATAAAATGTTTCACTTATATCTAGAAAACAGTAAGATGTATGCAAATGAAGTTAAAATGTGTTAGATATAGTGATTTCCAAATAACATTCAGGCTGCAAGCATAGGAAATAAATATTAAACTTGACAGAGTGACACTCAGAAATGTGAAGTAATAGTCATGTATTAAAGTAATAAATTCATCCTAAAAGTATATGAAGTTTCTATAAGCATATCTGGTCATTTACAGGTTAAATAACTAATCAGGTAGACTATGCATCACAAACTTGAAGGAAATGCGGGGACGGTGAGGTTTGATCATTGGTGGAAACATTAGTACATGCCAGTATACAGGAAAGTAAAACGACAATGTAGTAATAAAGAATATATTACTATAAGCAATCTTATTCATGAGGGAAATAATAATTCTGGATATTGCAAGAGAATACAGCCAAATGTGGCCACACATATCAACTACAGGTACCAATACATCCTATATCATTAACTAAATGTGAAATTCTGATCCCCAAAACTTGTAAACAAGAATGGAAATTTGCATATGTGGGACATATACAATGTAATTGTTATGATCAAATGTGCAACAATAATTCCAATGATCTGATTGAACATTTAAAGTGTATTTGTAAGGGTGTTTGATACCAATTATTAACCTCAATGGTTCAATATAATCAGATATCAGCTGATATTACAATACCGCACTCTATCCAAGTACTGAATTGAAATATGTTACCATACATGGGCATATTAATGAAGAAAATAACATTTTGGGATACATTTAGTGCACACAGCCAGAAATGTGTCTTACAGATTCACTGTAGGTACAATGTCAGCCTATATGATATACTGAATGTGAACTTTGGATCCCAAACATTCTAAAATATGTGAATATTTGTTCATGTGGGATATGTAACCATGCTAAGATCAGTTGTACACAGTTAAACTCAAAATATCTGTTTGAATATAGCTTATGCAATCTTTAGAGTGTCAGTTAACAAATATTATTAGTAATTAACAATGCATAAATTAAGATGGATCATTAGAATTCACATAACATCATACAGGACACAATGCCGCTCTTCACTAATCAATATCTTGACCAAATTGAACAATAAAATTGAATGCATTTTGTGTTCAACTTACATCATTTTGATGTTTTCTTACATCCAAGGGTAAATATACATGTGGAAAGTATATTTTATCCCTTCAGCCTGCATTTCATTCTCAGAAAGTTAACTGATTTAGTAGAGAACTTGAGTAGGTTCTAGTATAAAATTTGCATCGCTGTCCTCTCACTAAACACCCTGTAACTATATTTGTTAACAATTACTAAAGGCTATATAAGCAGATATGTGTTACTCAGGAAGTCACCCCATAGTAAACACATAAATTAACTGATTGGACCACTAATAAATAGTTTGAATGATCAATACAAAATAGAATTTGTCTTTCATACATTTTAAATGTATGACTCATTTTGACTTACAAAGATATTTTCTCTGACAAAATTTGACAAATATCCATCATTGTAGCTTGTATATGGTGTAGGAGTATAAACATGCTGATATCATTTGATATAATTTCCAAAAATATTATCTATGTGCATTTTAAGGGGCAAATTTTAATTTCTTAATTTTTTTAAAATTTTTTTTAAAAATTTTAAAAAATAAAATCAATTTTTAAATTCTAATGTCATTTTTCTATTTTAAATGTTAATATATATAACGCCTTCAAATTTTATGTGTTGATCATTAATAATACAAATTTTATAGCAATTTAAAGTTAAATATTAACTGCCTGTACAGGCCATACACCACAATTAATTTTACTATATGTTCTCTACATATATTTCTCAGCACTGACCTTTCCACAGTGTGACAATCAATACAAATCATATGAAAATCTAAAATACCCCCAAAGATGACTTCACGGTGAAATTCTTGTCAAGGGTTGACCGGCATTTTTGTGAGCTGCTGCACTGTAAACATAACAGCATGTACACAGACCACATATTTCACTTCCGGATCATTACCAAGGCCTTATTACTCCATGTGCACTGTCGCCAAATTACACACTGACAACCACTCTCTCTGCTCATATTCTCAAGAATAAACAATTACCTTTAAATCCCTACCAAATATGCATCAATATAACTCTTCTATAACTACCAAAATGAGAGAGGAAAAAATGTTCTAAAAATAGACTGGAACTACTGAACTGGAAGTATTAATTGTGATGTGATTCCACCTGTGCAAAAAGTATTATAAGGTAGACATTTTGAATAGTCTTCTCCATACGAAAAGTATGGGTCCGTTAAGCAAAAAAATTTATCAAAAAATGAACAATTTTTTTTTCGCTTTCTGCTCATACACCAGCCAACTAACTAATGAAAAACATTTTTTATAGCACAACTAGCCATTTGTCTAATGGAATATTGCTTGTAAGTCGATGTCTTAGGATGTATTCAGAAATAGTCCCCAAAATGTGTTTCCGAACCGCATTTCGTGCGAAAACAGCAAAACCCTCCAGGGCTTAATGTGTTAAACAGTCACTTTACATGATACCACAAAATCTGAATATTCTATGCATATTTAATCACTTGTGCATCAACACTGCACATGAATTACAAATGTAGCCATAGCGTGACAATTTTTCTCTTCAAAATGTTTAACACATTAACCCCTACCGACGACTTTACGGGGCATGAGATAGTAGCCTACTTCCAGTGTCTACTGTTTTGTGTATTTTTTTAGGGTTTAACGCCATTTTTCAGCACACGATAGGCTATACGTGGCGGCCAGTATTATTGGTGGAGGAAGATACCGGAAAGAACCACCGATCCACGGGAAGCTAATGGCAAGCTTTCTCACATAACTACATTATCCAAATCTTAGATTCGAACCCACGCAGACAGAGGTGAGACGGCAGTGATCTGTAACGGAGAGCGCTTTAGACCATTCGGCCACTCGGGGCACCTCCAATGTCTGTAGCGTCAAGGTCATGCATGATACACTAAAGTGGGTGGTATTATAGAAAAGTAGACATGTTGCTCTACAATGATAGCAAACAATTCAGACATTTTAATTGCATTACAAATACAGGGGGAAAAACCCTAAGTTTTTGGACCCGTTTTTTTTTTTCTCCCAAAATTCGCCCATGGTTGGATTCCAAGTTTGTGTCCATATTTTAGACTTTATGGCCTCAGATCTACGGCAGACAAATCTGAAGCGCACACAAACAGGTGAACCTGTGCCAAAAGTAGGATAAGGTGGACATTTTGAATAAAGAGTCATCTCCATACGAAAATTATGGGTCCGTTAAGCAAAAAAAAAAAATCCTTTTTTTATCTTCTGCTCATACGCCAGCAAACTAACTAATGAAAAAACATTTTCTTTAGCGCAACTAGCCATTTTTCTAATGGAATATTGCTTGGAAGTCGATGTATTAGGATGTATTCAGAAATAGTCCCCAAAATGTGTTTGCAACTCGCATTGCATGCGAAAACAGAAAAAACCTCCAGGGGTTAATGTGTTAACTAAAATGCAACCCATATTTAAGGAAGTTTTATTTCTTTTTCTTTAAATGCCTAATCAATCAACCTAAACACTTGCAACCTAATCGATGTGTATAATCTATTCTATGATTATTTACCTGCAAATTACAGAAGGCTGATAACTCTTTATTGTTTGAAAAAGAAGTAAACAAATTAAAATAAGTGTACTTGACTCCTCCAACTTCAACTCGTCAGAGAGATTTTAAATGCATATCGCAGACTTCACGGTGACTATATTATTTTTTTTAAGCAAATGAATAAGGCAGTGTTCTGAAAACATTTAGATTTTAGAACAAAATATTATGATTAAAGTCTAGCCTTCATTACTGCACATGTTGATCTGTTAGCATATCATGGCGTATAAAACTGAATTTAATAACGGTCCCAAAAGCAAGTCAAAAGAACCTGTTAGAAGACAAAGTATTTAATGTTTCAATTCAATGTATTCCACCACCACCACCACCATCCCCCCATCTATACTCTCTCATTTCTAAATATTTAAAAAACATGGTATATTTATGCATGCATATACACATGCATATATATGCATTCTAACCCTTCATTTCCTTCACACATACATATTTTATCTTCATTTGTTATTTACACTTTTTGATAACTGATAATTATGGGCGTATGATTTTAAGGCATAAACAATTACAAAATGAAGACGAAAAAATAACTAAAATGAATGGAACACAATTTCCTTTACTTCCCGTTTTATTCTGCAGAATATTTTAACTTGTGTAGTGATCTATTGTTATATAATGAGTCAAGTGCAGATTTCCCAAAGGCAACTTCAGTTCCAGTGAATTTGCATTGGGCAACTGCCTTATGGCATTTTAGTTGCTTAGGTGTCAACCTACATTTTTAGAAATCACATTTTTTATATATTAATAGATGAAATTAAAAATGAACTTGAAACTAATATTTTAATGAGATTTGAACTTTTAAGCTCGTGTATCTATTGGTCTGTCCGTAGTTTTAGTTGCAGATAAATTTGTTCTTAAACTTTTAAATATCTTCTCATGTTTTTACAAGACAGGTGCAATAAGAATAAAAAATATTCAGGCCCTCAGATTGATGGTAGTCTTTGATTGTGTGTAAATTAGTCCTCACAATGACGGCCTCACAATGATGGCAAAGTCAGAGTAGTCCTCATAATGCATAAAGAAGTATATGGCAAAAATGAAGTGATACAGATATTGCCTATCTTACAGTTAAGCTTACCTTCAAATTTCTAACATATACTTCCATTCCTTCTCATGGTCCTCGAAATGTAGTAATATGTCAAGGTTCTCACAAGTATCTGAATACACGTGTGTGTGTGTGTGTGTGTGTGTGTGTGTGTGTGTGATTTGGATTTTTAACGAAACTTAACAATTGTTCAGTCAGATCGCCACGATGTCTGCAGTGTGGCAGTTTATAGTGACGCCTAGCAGTGGGGAATCATGCCGCAGTTATGTAGCATGATGTCCCCACCCAGTCACATTATCCTGACACCAGTCATACCAGTCCTAACACTAACCTCATAATGCTGAGAGCGTAGCTAGGCAGCTGATTGTACTATTTTTGTAAGTATTTGGTATGACTCAGCCGGGATCGAACCAGCGAACTCCCACATCCGAGGCCACCGGAGCGATCTGGGTTATTTGGTATGTGATATGCGAAGTTAGTGTGAGGGGATGTGTTTCCTCACGTCCGCGCTCGAGATATATAAAACAAAGAGTTCGTTAATCGTAATACAGACGTTACAAGGGGTACTGTATGATTTGGGTATGGTAAAGGAAATGCTAGTCAGGTTCGTATAGCCGCCACATAGTCAACATGGAACTCAATAATTTGAGGAAGGCATAAGAAAGACTAAATGAACCAACCAAACAGGAAAAATAAGAAAAAGAGGATCAGGAGGATAAAGAACAGAAGAGATATATATAACGAGTAATGAATGAAATAAGTAAATGAAAAGAGAAAATAGGTGGAGAAGGAGGAAGATGAGGAAAAAAGAAAGAGAAGAAGAAGACAAATGTAGTCAAGAAAAATATGGAACTGGTGGAAAAGGAAAGAAGAGAGACAATAGCAGAAGAAACCCAAAAGCCATTTTAAGGCCAGTCATATGTCTGTAATTTATCCTTATTCTCTATTGCTTAAAATGATTATAGTCAGCTATATAGTTGTTTGTTTCATATTGTCTACAGGGTATCCCCATTCACTACTTATAACTTGAAGGTACTTTTAAACTAACGACAGTTATTTCAAAAAGGTGTATTTTAACAGGGCGCAAAATGAGCGATGCCTCGTAGACCACTTTCTTTGTAAAATCTTCATTTTCGGATGTGCATACATTTGCGCGTTGTAAAACTCATCAGTTTCGGTGGTAATCAAATCTTGCTTGTAGTTCGCAATCCTATAATGCCTAAAGAAAAATGATCGGAAAACATCGGAACTGTTGAAACTAGTGGCCAAAATACCCTTGCACTGGCTGTGGTTCTACCCCACAATGCCAAACCTGAAATGTTAATGTTAAAGCAGGGGAGATGACTCGTATAGACATCAGTATTGCCTTTCCTTTATGGTCTTAGCGAATACCTGCGGGGCACGCAAGCGAAATTACTAAAGTAAACACGGCTATAGTGAAACATAACATCTTCTTGACTGTGAAACTTTCATCAAAGTTTTTAAATTATTGTGGCTTTAACGTCACCATTTGTGAGTTCTTCATCTGATTCACACGAAGATCAGAAATACGGTAAGTCCAATGCACACAATAAGTTGTTTTTAAAAATAGATATAGAAAGTTTTGTCGTTGAACTTTTATATCCGGTTTCAGTTTCACTCGGAGAAAACTTGGCTCCAGGAGAAATCCACAATAGCTAAAGTATAGCTTGGTAAGTTCATTATTGATGACCGCATCTCACGAATACTAACTACATGGTAAACTGTAAAGATATGTATAACTTCAGTTTACACAAGAGAAAGTCTGTTGTAAACACGAGGGCCATGTCATTCAAGGACATGTACAATCAAATCTTTAAAACGGGTTGGTTACTCATTACATGTATGTGCTATAATCAATCGACACCTGACACGGTAATGATGCTTCCACGTTATAGCCCCTCCCCCTTGCGCACAATTATGCAATACATGTTTGTTTGATTAGGATTTTTAACGTAGTTTTAACAATTTTTTCAGTCATATCGCTACGATGTCTGCAGTGAGGCAGTTTATAGTGATGTCTCGCAGTGGGGCATCATGCCACAGACATGTAGCATGACGTCTCACCCAGTGACATTATCTTAACACCAGGCCGACCAGTCCTAACATTAACCTCTTAATGCGGAGCGCCACGCGAGGCATCTGCTAGTACCATTTTTGTAAATCTTTGGTATGACTCTTCCTGGTATCGAACCCACAACCTCCCGCTTCCGCGGTGGACGTTCTAAGTACTAGGCCACCGCAGCACTATATTCACGTGTCAAGCCTGATATGGCATCCTATTCTTCACCTTTGTAATCGTCAATGCACTATGCAAAATAATTTCGGGGGTGGGGGATGCCAAGGCCTTGCAGCAGACCCAGTGCCTGATTAAGGTCTTCCGGAGTCTTAAGCACGAAAATATTATAGCGCCCCTCCCACTCTTACATAATGTGAAACTAAAAAAATATTAAAAACTAAACAGGTGGGGAAATACCAGTATTGCCCTCATTTCAATCAAAATACTCGTACATGAGGATCGAAAAGGTCATATATAGTTTATTCAATTTTAACATCATACCTGGCTGCACATGATAAAGTTGCCATGACCTATTCAGTACAAATACGTACATTGGGCTTGCTCCACCTATGCAAAGCATACACATTTAGTTCTGAAGAAGGAAGTTACCTTAGGTTTATTCGTGCTTCCTAGTAGGTTTGTCCATCCATACATACATCCAGTTAAACGTCCTGCATATTTTACTTCCTTTTGGAGTTTATACTGAAGTATTTACAACGTTTCTTTTCGTGTATTTGCACAGTGATATTTACCTTGACAGTTTTTCTGAGACAATTGCAACATTGGAACCTTCTTCCAACGGTTTAAATTTTTCCTCGGGTGTACCAACAAGCTGTGTTTATTTGTCCAAAACTGTTTCTAAAGAACAATGTTTTAAAATTAATTACATGCAAAAATTAGCTATAGGAGATTATACAAAGTTCTCAATTTACATGTTCCTCTCACTTATACAGATAAACGAGTGGCGGAGTTGTCTAAAGCGCTCACCGTTACGGATCACTGCCATCACACCCTTGTCTGCGTGAGTTCAAGCCTCACACCTCTGTCTGTGTGGGTTCGAGCCTCGGGTCTGCCAGTGTGGTTATGTGAGAAAGCTTACCCGTAGATTTTTGTGGGTGGGTGGTTCTTTCCGGGTTTTCCCGGGTTCTTACTCTACCATTTTTACTGGCCGCCATGTATATCTTATCTTGTGCTGAAAAATGGCGTTAAACTCTACAACAACACTTCACTTATACAGATTTAATGCGAGACATATCATCACTCTTTACAATCTACATCCACAGATTGTGTGTGTGTGTGTGTGTGTGAGTGTGTGTGTGTGTGTGTGTGTGTGTGTGAGAGAGAGAGAGAGAGAGAGAGAGAGAGAGAGAGAGAGAGAGAGAGAGAGAGAGAGAGAGAGAGAGAATACATAAGAAATGAATAGCCAAACACGTAAGCTCTGATTTGGAGGGAAAAAAAGTAAACACAAATACGATTCTACAGTTTAATGAATGCAGCACATTCATCGTGGATATAAGCGACATTTATACCATTATCATTATTTTCTATATTTAAGACGTAAACTGAGCGACAGAAGAAAATTACATTTCGCATTGAGCAATAAAATAACAAGAGAATGAAAACACACTAACTATTGGATTTCGCGCAGTCACCTTAACGAGATTGAAAGCAATAGTCGTGATACACAAAATATGAAAGTAAGTACATAACTGCATTTGCATTAGGCAATGTTGATATGCATCCGAAATAAAGTATATATAAGAACCAATGAGAAGTTGGTGAAGAGACGAATTAGTCGATTCAATAATTACATATGAGGCAAACATGCAATATTTAATCAGATGTATTAATGTTATTTAATTGAATCGTTTCTATTTTAATAATGAATGGGTTTTGTTTCGAGTTAAGATGTGTTGTGCAGTTGTGAAAAATAGAACTCGTTTGGTAGGTGCAATTCCACTGTTGGAGTGTAGCTGACATCTGAATATAACAATCACAAATAATGCTGGAATAGGTTTTCATTTACAAGAATATGACTTTTCCACTTTGACGTGTAAGAAATTCGACTACGAAATGCATGTAATTTAATCATGTAATTGTTTTAAATACCAATACGTGAATAGCAAAGCTTCAAACCAGATGTATGTTACCTTTTTACTGATACGACTGAACACTTTGGAAGGCGAACTTTGGCAAATGACAGACTCAGCTGTTGATGAATTTGTGTTATTATGGTAGATGTACGACACGAACGTGTAACAAATAATGTAAGACGTGAAGATACAGAAGGTAGAAGACCTTATTGAGTAAGAAAATGTGATGTCCACGACACACTGTTTGTTATTTCTTTGCATGGATATGAAGTATGCAGCGTTTGATTCTTTGACTTGAAATATTTAAAATCAAGTTCCAGGATCGAACATCCAAATCTCAAATAATTAAAATCATACTCCGATCAACAACAATAATACGACTTGTTCCGTCATTTATTATAAATTTATTGATATTTGGAATACGACTTGTTCCGTCATTTATTATAAATTTATTGATATTTGGAATACGACTTGTTCCGTCATTTATTATAAATTTATTGATATTTGGAATACGACTTGTTCCGTCATTTATTATAAATTTATTGATATTTGGAAGACGACTTGTTCCGTCATTTATTATAAATTTATTGATATTTGTAATACGATTTGTTCCGTCATTTATTATAAATTTATTGATATTTGTAATACGACTTGTTCCGTCATTTATTATAAATTTATTGATATTTGGAAGACGACTTGTTCCGTCATTTATTATAAATTTATTGATATTTGGAACTAAGTAATGTAGAGTAAAATCACAATGATCATCTACCATATCCGACATGGCGTGGTGTTGGTTTCTTCTGTTTACATCGGTGAAGTCATTAAGCCTTGTTTTCCAGCTTTTGACTGAAATCGTTTGACCCATGGATGTTGCCGATCAACATCAGAATAATTCGTATGCATGTGAAAAATGGCTACATTTTTCACTTTGAGGGCAAAATTACATCGCTCTCAATCTGATGCAATTATTGGCTTGTAGTATGTTTTAACTAAACAATTGCTCTCTCTCTCTCTCTCTCTCTCTCTCTCTCTCTCTCTCTCTCTCTCTCTCTCTCCACTTTTCATACGTTAGATTTTTCCGTGCTTGGTTTCATACTTTAGATTTCCCGTGCTTTGTTTCAAGACAGCCATTATGTGTTAAGTATCAACAGGGCCTGATCGAGCTTAAGAGGAGCGTACGATAACAAGGAATAGTTTCGTAAACTAGCTCCAGTCAAAGTCTTAACGTAAGGGTATCACGTGACATTTTCAGCTATAATTGTTTAATAGTTAAATATACGAATACAGTTGTTAATTAGGGACCTAGAACTTGTACTGGTCTTGAAACTGAAATCAGGCAAGTACACCTTCCATAGTGATTTCACAGTATCAGGACATTTAGATACCATTTGTCGGCTAGGAAACAGAGCTAACCAGCAATAGCAGTGTGGATTGAAGGCAACATAAATCCATTGTAAAAGTTCATGTGCGGCAACTACATGTATTCTAAGCTACATTAATCTGTTAGTACACAGTGTTTTTCGGACTTATTACATACCAAAAAGGAATGCGTTTGCACTGTGAACAATTCAAAATTGCCCTTAGGACACGAATAATGTATATCTGAATTTGGACCAGGAGGCAAATATTACGTTTTATGAATTTTTATATTAGGTTAGTTTGTGCATTAAAAATGTCCCTTGTATCCTAAGGTCAAGGCCTCGTTACCGTTTCTCACTGTTCCTTTAATATTGGACGAAGGTTCTAAAAGAGGGTCTGTAAAATAGGATAACCTAAGACTATTGTCATGTTTTTTTTCGGAGTTAATTCGGAGCTGAATACAATTTGTATTGTCGGAAAACCACTGCTTTTTTATGGTAGATGTCGATATTTTTTTTAATGAACATGTACCTTTACTAAAGATGCAAGACATACCATCTCTGGGAAGACTGATATACATTCTCCGTTGAAGACATTCATGTTTTGCTACATCAAGATTAATTTTCTCTGTTATCAAAAACACCAAATGCATTGCAGTTCTAAGAGATATGTGAACAGTTTATTTATCATTCGCAGCTTACAACATTACAAAATATTTCACTTCGTGGACCAGAATACTCGTTAATATCACGATTTGCCTCTAAAACCAAAGTAATATTTTAATACAACTAATGACATACAAACGCAGATGGTTGTCACATATTTGAATCATAAGGAACTAAGAAAAACATTTGGTAACGCTTTACACTTTTTCACCGCGAATGATTACATATTTACTAAACTTAGATGCTTGCTTTATTGGCATTTATCTATCATATGAATACTTTGTCAAGATTAGTTTTACTTCAGAATTTGATAATATTTGGTACTCAGTCCAACAGGTTCTTTTTCTATCATTTTCGATGTAATGGAAATCGCTCCGTCAATTTGATGCAAAGGTTGCGATAAAATGCTTTCTCGGAATACATTTTGAATTATGTTCCAGATATGTATGAAAACAATCAATCTGATGTAATTAACATACATGTAATCTTCTATATTTTAGATGGCGGATATGTAATAAAGTTGGGGAAAAAATTCCATTACAGTACTTCGGAAACTTAACAACACAGAGCCTAAAGTTTGAAGATAAAACCAATGTTATGCAAGAAGACCGATGCCTTACCTCTGCAGTACTGTAAACTGGACAACGTTATTTCGGACCGTTTAAGATTTTGACAGTTATTAGTGAATATGACTGAACGTTGTCTTTCAGAGGTTAAGACCACTAAGTCAAAAGATCATTTGAATCCTCCACTCCATAGAGAAATTCATCATTTCCATACATAAACATATACGCAAGGAAGACAATTTATTTTCGTACAAGGCGAATATCTGAGCTTTTCTTTGACAAATACTGTCAATCTACATCTAATGTATACATCTGATGGGTTTTTTTTACGCATGGAGCATCCCACGACAACAACAACACTGAATATCAATACATCAGCCACATCCGTTTCACCTGAGATAAACACCACTTTAAGTTACGAATTTCTTCCCGCCTGCACGCTGGCTCTAATAGGTACCAGTTGTAGCTTGTCAATATTTGGCGCCATTTCCATCGCTTTGACATATTGTCTTCTGCCAGAAACTCGAAACTTTCCCCGCAAACTTTTGCTTTATTTGACATTCGCAGACTTGCTGAATGCATCCGGTTATCTCATGGGTACTATTCGCTACGCTCTGTCGAAAAGAGGAGACATATTTGGAAACAATTCGAGAACCATTCCTTACTATGAAGTTTGTATTGTTCAAAGCTTTATTACGACATTTTCCAGTATAGCTTCTTTCTTCTGGACTGTGGTAATTGCGGTGTACATCTTCACGGCAGTAGTCTACTCATCACATGTATTCAAAGGTGTCAAGGCCGAATGTGTCTACCACATACTAAGCTGGGGAATTCCAGGTAAATTTCGAGGAAGTGTGTCTAATATATTGTAACACCCCGTGTGTTAAATAAATATCGAGAAGAAAAAAAACGTCAGGACTTAATAATAATTTTTATGAATAATAAAGCTGATATAGAACACGCTTTTCAATCTCGCAAAATGACTTTATATAAACACCATGTCTGTCACAACACTATCAATTTCTAATAATACAGGGCAAAACTTGTTTGTCTAAATGCCAAATAACAAGGTTATAATAGACCAGAATGCAAGGCACTTTTATACCTATATGCTCATACTTTGCCGTTATTAAACACAAATTAAACATTTATAAGACCTTTAGAACAATTGGGTAGGGGTAGCATACGTTCAGGAATAAAACAAGTAATTCACACGCGGTAGATGATTTCAGTGACAATAAAATACATGATCAGATATGCACAGACCTCTTCGGTCAAAACACCATCTGACATCTCAACGTTTAACATCAAATAATCTGCACGCATTAAACGGACAATGTGCATGCAAAATTCCATTCACAATACCATTCTGATATTACAACATAGTAAACTGTCTCATGTTTGTGTGACTTTCTTTTATGTTCTTAAATTATCATTATTATTATTACTATTGTTAAAGAAATATAATTCTTAATAGAGCCAAGTATTTTGGTTTGTTGAGTAAGGTATTACAATATAAACAAAGGCAATTGTTACCTCCCCTGACTGAAAAGCCAAGTGAGCTTACGGTACAGCACTACGTATAGTTTCGTTGTGTGTCGTCCATTATTTGTCTTCAAACATTATAACCATAATGAAGGGTCATATTATTATCTGAATTCGTTCAAACTTGAGTGTATGTCATCAAGATCTGTGAAGAGTGTGATAGTGTATGAGATCCAAGGATATCAGTTAGGTGATATTTCATCTTATTTTCAGTTTGTTACTATTTTGAAAGTTTATTTCTGACCGGATTATGATCAAACTTTAAATTTTGGCTAATATGATAATTACGTCAGACAAATGGCTTATATTTAATTAGTTGAGCTTGTTGCCTCTCAATATAATCTTTCTTTTCTGATACGGATTTTCGTAAATTTGGTTATCAGACTTGAAACATAAAGCTTTTAAACGTAAACAAACATGTACAAAATCCGCGGATATTCATGATCGTTCACTTTAATTAAACGTTGGTCGATTTGTTTTAAAAATTTGGTAAATATACCTATAACGTGAGGTTATCATTTTAGTTTTATTATGAGCGAAATATACACCTGTTAATACCGTGATGTTACAGCTGTTTGGCTATGTTGCTCCATTCTAGAGATTATTATTACAGCTTTCGTATTATGAAATTGAAAAACGTCATTCGGAACATATCGGATTTAAAACTAAATCTCATTGACACATGTAACGCTGTTGCTTAAATAAGACGGACCAGGAATTCCAGTGAATTAGCAGAGCATGAACCTTTAATATGTATGTTGTATCTGATATAAATAGATGTAGATTTTATTAAGATTGCTGGATAAGTACGAACATGTCTGAGATCAACCCATATGACTGACACGACCTTGTATCTGATAGGAGACCCGTGCATTTTAATGAGATGATCTTGCACTTGATTGGTCAAGCTTGTCACTTGATCTAGAGACTATGTTTATCAACCAATTTCGTTAAACTTTAGTAAGCAGGTTCATATCATGGAGAGCTTTATGAGCAAACGACCATTTATATTCATTATGCCTTTGTGAGCAAACGACCCTGTATATTCATTATGCCTTTATGAGCAAACGACCCTGTATATTTATTATGCCTTTATGAGCAAACGACCCTGTATATTCAGTATGCCTTTATGAGCAAACGACCATGTATATTCATTATGCCTTTATGAGCAAACGACCATGTATATTCATTATGCCTTTGTGAGCAAACGACCATGTATATTCATTATGCCTTTATGAGCAAACGACCATGTATATTCATTATGCCTT
Organism: Unio pictorum; assembly: GCA_030141615.1. Classification (NCBI taxonomy): domain Eukaryota; kingdom Metazoa; phylum Mollusca; class Bivalvia; order Unionida; family Unionidae; genus Unio; species Unio pictorum. Next base: position 6,345,071 of record JARLTB010000442.1, read on the forward strand.
TGTGCTTGGAAAGACGTTTTATCAGACTAGTAAATTAAAATTGATATGGTATGTAATCTGGAAGATTCTCACGTTATGCTATGTTCTTATACCTCGACATCAGCGTCTTAGTGAGATGGTTAAAAGCTATTTTAAGTAAGCCAGTTGAAAAAGTAGGTCATATGGGCATATGTTTTTCATATTCACAGTAATTTATGTGTAAAATGAAACAAAAAATCCTCACAAAATTATATAGCAATTTTCCAGAGGAAGTAGTTTTCTTTTGTATTTTCAGTTGTGTTCATGTTCAGTACTCTACAGTATACAATATGTAATTTTCCCCATTTCTTGATCAAGAAATTAAAACAATCAATTGAATTAATTCATGTGTTGGAATAACCTCTGTATGGTTTCATTAACTAGTTTACAGTACTTGTACAAATATTACTGATAAAACCAATTTATTTTTCTACAAAAGTAATATAAATGTGGTAAACGTCACTGCGTTTAAGTTCTAATAAGTATTTTTGTACTTTATATTCATCTTCGTGACTTTAAATGCCAGTAATCCAAGCATCATTATAACTTTTATCCTTAACGAAGATAAGTAAACGAAACGATGTTTTGATATTAGAGGTATATTCCATGTACTATACCTATTTATATTCTTATTATCTGTAATAAATTAAATAATCGACACAAAGATCGTTCATTTGATTTTACAGTTTGGATGTGTTTTCCTAAAACAATGTTGCAGCATGGACGGAACTAACCTGCAATAATTTAAGTTAAAGACCTACAGCATTTAAAAAAACAACAACATACCAAGACACGTTTGCGTTATTAGGATAGGAAAGTGTATCACCTTAAGACAATATGTTATTTCCTACTATCACATACTATCATTGGAAGCCACACGCGACAATCCACATGTTTCCTTTATCACCTGCTGTTGCCTGCACTGAGGAGTCCTTTCGTTTATCACCTGCTGTTGCCAGCACTGAGGAGTCCTTTTTACCTTTTTCACCTGCCGTTGCCTGCACTGAGGAGTCCTTCTTTACTTTATTACCTGCTGTTGCCAGCACTGAAGAGTCCGATCCCAATGAGTAACCATAAACATACTTATATGATTACGTACATTGCGGGAAAACCTTTTTTGTGTGACCGAACATAACCTTTCACATTGTTTGAAAGAGTTAATCAGAATCTCTTTTCCAAACACAGCAATTTATAAATCGATAGACGGGCACTTCTTTATGTAAAGGATATTGTTTTATTGTGCTGTTAATGACTTATTTGTTTACTTCGTGTTTAAATGAATGAATAGTTGGATTTAAAGTGAAACCGGCCACTAGGGTCAGATGTTCACTATTTTGCACTGCCATTTATTTCCATGGCAGTGATTTAATTTATCCAGGAAGATGGAATGGTGCCACATTTATGCTCACAGAGTGCGCTATTTAATTTGGTCGTCATATCATACCGCTAAAAAGGGCTAATGATATGAATGTTAGACCTGGGTGACTGGGAATAGACCCATCACGCACTCAACCTATCAACCAATCGAAAGTACGTACGCTTATTCCAAATTCAATCCAGTTTTTCTAGTGGATTTCCCTATGCCAAAATTGTGTAAGCCACCGATGCAATTCATCAAATGGTAGAGTTGAAGAATTAAATTACGTTCCTATCTAAGCCAATCTTCTAGTAAAAAAGTGTACATATTATATGTCCCTAACAATTTCTTTTCCTGATATGACTAAACGTCATTTGAAAGGTAGCCACTGTCAGAGAGGATTAGATTGTTAATTTTGAGCGGTGGGTTCGAAAATGATCAAGTTAGGCTTTTTGGATAGAGCTTGTCAAGGAGGGTTTCCGTAACCAAGTGGAAGACCCTATTAAGGCAATGAAAGACAATAGCCCTAGAAAGGACTTTTTGCTTCCGTATTTTTCCCTATCAATTTGGAATTCTTTGTGCTGTTTTGTGTAGAATATATAACCCCATATGACAACTATTTGCATTGTTAGTTTATGCATGATGCTATTACCGGCAAGTTACTGCAAGGCCTGATAGTTTTGGGGTTAACTATCTTTATAGTGTATGAATTTGAGGTCATTTTCTAAATTAGCATACTTTTGGTTGCAACCTTGTGTTGCTGGGCCTGATAGTCTTGGGTTTGAGACTACCTAATAAGATCTAATTTGGGGTCATACCCTATGCATATATGATGTTTTTAGTTGCAACATTGTGTCGCTGGACCTGATAGTCTTGATTTTGAGACTACCTCATGCACTCTAGTTGGGACCATAGTTAGGGGCGCGTGTTATTGGTTATATACTTTAACCACAGCGGTATCGCGGTTTTTAGGGGCCTATAATACCTTCGTAATATTAAACTCAGTTATGAGATGTTGTCTATGGGGTTATATAAAAGGAAGAATTTAGAAGCATATCTTCGTGTTGAGATCTCTCCGGTGACCGAGTGGTTAGAGCGTCCGCTTTGGAATCGTGAGTTCGATCCTCGGCCGAGTCATACCAAAGACAAACAAAAATGATACTAACAGCTGCCACAATATAAGTTAGTATTAGGACTGGTCGGCAAGGTGTGAGGATAATGTGATAATGTGACTGGGTATGACATCATGCTTCATGTCTGCAGCATGATGCCCCAGTGCAAGACATCACCATAAACTGCCACATTGAATACATCGTAGTCGATATGACTTTACGGTTGTTAAAGCTACGTTAAAAAATCCTAAACACAAACACACACACACGCTTTCACACAGATACTTCGTGTTTATGTGTAATCATGCAAAACGAGCAAGATATATGCAAAGAAAGCTGTGAGTCATAAAGGAGCACAGTGTATCGTTACCAGTAACATGCAGCGACGCGTACTCGCAAGATGCGATATATCGTTCTCGATCACTGTATTATATCGATTAAGTTTTGATTATGCCTCTAAAGAATAAACATTAATTTGAATTACTGTTGACAATACGTTTCTAATGGAAGAAATTCATTGAATGCTGACATGACATGCATACATAGATCTAGTAGTCCACTTTAAAGAATGAATAACACATGTATAGTTTGTTACCTTTTTAGGTCGAAATTATATTCCTGATACAAGGTTATATTCCTGATACAAGGTTATATTCCCGATACAAGGTTATATTGCAATTCATTTGTTTCACGCATAGAGGCCATACCGCTTTTAGTAGTCACACTGGTTGCAGACGATGTTAAATTCAGATATGATCGGTGTGATCTCTCCGATGACAATTGGTGGGGTAGCCAAGTGGAGTTTTAAACCTATCCGAAAATCCTGCTTAGTTGTTCTTCTTGTTTTTGAATTCTGAAACTAAGCATAATTATTTAAATAATGCAATTCTTTTGATTTCAGCTACTAATTTTCACTTGTCGACAATTAGCATGTTTTGGGGTTATTAGTTTGACATCATTATTTGCTTGCACTTTTTCTGACTTTTTTTTCGAACTCAGATAGTTATTAATTGGAGATTCTGAATGGATAGTAAATGATATAATGACCATGTCAAGTTGTCTGAATATGATAAGTTGCAGTTTTTTTCTCCGACATAGGTATATAATAGCCAATAAATGCCAGCTTAGAAAACGCTACAGTAAATATATTTTTCCTTGAGAAAGCATTTTGATTTTTAAAGGTGCGATAACTATCACAGCGCTTGAACTGAAGGTGCTTGGTGAGGACAATTCTATGGTAACAGGATCGTGGTGTTGGATACGCAGTGACCTGAAACCACCTATAATGACGTCAATATGGATGGTTCTGGCAGGAAAAGGCTGGGAAATAATATGTTACCTGACAACCATGTCATTGTATTGTCTGCTGAAACTAATACTCTGGGTAAGCAAATGTGAATTCCAAACGTTTTTAATACAAGGGACAGAAAACTCTTGCAAAAAGATGATGATAAATACTTCTCCAGAATTCAGTATCTTTTATAGGTTAGAGCACAGAGCTCGTTACAAAGCAAATTAGGAGTATCCGTCCATGAATCAAGGTCTAACCTGTAACAATATACCACAAGGGAAGACACCAGTCCGCACTCCTCGGAAGTTCAAACCATTATAGTTTATTCTCGTTGCGACTTCTAATTTCCGAATTAAGTCAGTTGTATTCAAGAATGGTTCAATTTTCGAAACAGCTCGACAAACCTTGTTCAGTTAGTAACATATTGGAGAAAATGTAAAAATTGTTCGCCGATTTCGATATCGGGACAACTATTGTCTGGCAGTACCGCGTTTGCATTTGGATAGCCTTGGATTTCACCACTGACAGACAGGTAAGATCCGAATAACCTCGCGTCCGCAGTAAATATCTTTTATGTACATTGTGATGCGTTTTCATTTTGGTGGCGAAAACAAATATTGATTTTGGTAACTTTTGGTGTTGATTGCTGGTTGTATTATTGCACAGTGCATTGTTAGCTCTTGAAACATTTTTTTTTATAAAAAAAGAAATACATATAACTAATATATAACTATTGATGCGAGGTTATTCGGACCTTACCTGTCTGTCAATGGTGAAATCCAAGGCTATCCAAATGCAAACGCGGTACTACCAGACAATAATTGTCCAGACGTCAAAAAAGGCGAATAATTTTTACATTTTCTCCAATATGTTACAAGCTGAACAAAGCTTGTCGAGCTTTTTATGAAAATAGAACCATTCTTGAATACAACTGACTTAAGTCGGAAATTAGAAGTCGCAACGAGAATAAACTATAATGTTTTGAATTACCGAGAGGTGCGGACTGGTGTCTTCCCTTGTGGTATATTGTTACAGGTTAGACCCTGATTCATGGACGGATACTCTTAATTTGCTTTGTAACGAGCCCCTGTGGGTTAGAGAATGTCTATATCAGGGGTCGGGAACCTATGGCTCGCGAGCCAGATGTGGCTCTATTGATGGCTGCATCTGGCTCGCAGACAAATGTTCGATTATAAAAAAAATGTTTCTTTAGACTCCTTTGATCTACATATTAATTGCATATCAATATTTCATTCTACAAATGAGCTAAAGTCTACTGCAGCTCAGCATCAGAAGTGGTAAAGGAGATAAATTCCGCTGACCTAAAGACAGAAAAATAGCAACCCTGCATTCATTGTAATTAAAGGGAAATAACTCTTGCCTTACCTCCAAATGCAAGTCATGCTGCAAGAGTAGCCACCTCTACACTCCCTCACGTGACGAAAAATGCGCGAACTAGAAAGCCGGTTCGCAGTGATTTCTGAGGAAAAGTGGCAAAAATACATGTCGTTTTGTCTATATCTGACATTGTTCAAGTGTGGCTGCCGTATATTGCTTTCGAAAATAGCGGCCGATGTGTGCATGTGCAAAAGGGACCGCACAACAGATTGTCGTCGGATCAGAAAGTAAACTTTCGTTTTAATCAAGTTGTCAGCTAACTAATTTTAGAAACCCTTTTGATAAGATGGCTAAAAGAAAGAAAGACGATGAGTATCGTACTTTTCAGCAGGAATGGACAGAGGAATTTGCCTTTGTAGAGAGAACGGGTTCTACAGTGTGTCTAATATGCAGTGATAACATTGCATCTATGAAACGGTCAAATGTAAAGCGACACTTCGAGACACGCCATTCTACATTTGCATCGAAATATCATGCGGGAGACAGCAGGAAGAAAGCATGTCAAGAACTGCTATAAAGAGTGCAAGCTAGTCAGCAGCAAATCCGTGTTTGGACCCAACAAGGTGACTGGAATTCGGCTAGCTTTGCTGGCGCTTTAGCTATTGTGAGAAACGGAAAGCCATTCACAGATGGGGAGTATGACAAAGCATTCATGCTTGATGTTGCCAATGAACTTTTTGATGAATTTTCGGATAAGGACAAAATAATTAAACGGATAAAAGACATGCCTCTGTCGGCAAGAACTGTTCACGATCGTAGCATCATGATGTCAAATCAAATTGAGGCAATGCAAGTGAAGGACATATATGCGGCACCGTTTTTTCTCTCGCTTTGGATGAATCAACAGACGTCAGTAATTTATCCCAGTTCAGCGTGGTTGCAAGGTATGTTGTCGGTGATACACTACATGAGGAAAGTCTTGCTGTTTTGTCTATGAAAGGCACAACAAGAGGGCAGGATTTATTCGAGTCCTTCACTGAGTTCGCTAAAGAAAAAAAATCAACCGATGGAAAAACTTGTTTCGGTGTGCAATGATGGTGCTCCGTGCATGATGGGGAAAAACAGAGGATTTGTCGCTCTTTTTTGTGAGCATGAAAACAGACGCATCATAAGCTTTCATTGCATCCTACATCAGGAGGCGCTTTGTGCTCAAATGTGTGGCGAGCAGCTTGGTGAGGTGATGTCGCTGGTGGTTCGCGTAGTCAACTTTATTGTTGCCCGAGCATTAAATGATCACCAGTTTAAAACACTGCTTGATGAGGTTGGGAATAATTATCCTGGTCTGCTTCTGCACAGCAACGTGCGTTGGTTGTCAAGGGGGAAGGTGCTCAGCCGATTTGCGGCTTGTCTGAGCGAAATCCGGACTTTTCTTGAAATGAAGAATGTCGAGCATCCCGAGTTAGCTGACACTGAGTGGCTCTTGAAGTTCTATTATCTCGTAGACATGACTGAACATCTAAATCAGCTCAATGTGAAAATGCAAGGCGTTGGAAACACAATCTTATCCCTGCAACAAGCAGTGTTTGCATTTGAAAACAAGCTAGAACTCTTTATCGCCGACATTGAAACAGGTCGTTTACTACACTTTGAAAAACTGGGAGAGTTCAAAGATACGTGCACCTCAAGTGACCCTGCTCAACATTCTAATCTTCAGCAGCTAGCAGGCTTCACGTCTAATCTCCTGCAGTCATTTAAAGCGCTCTTTGGAGAATTTCGCGAGCACACCTGTCTTTTTAAGTTCATCACCCATCCACACGAGTGTGCAGTGGACAGCACTGACCTGAGTTGCATCCCCGGTGTCTCCGTCAGAGATTTTGAGCTCCATGCTGCTGACCTGAAGGCCTCAGACATGTGGGTGAATAAGTTCAAGTCACTGAATGAAGATTTGGAAAGACTTGCACGACAGCAAGCAGAGTTGGCGAGCCAACACAAGTGGGCAGAAATGAAAAAACTTCAACACGCAGACCAGCTGATTGTCAAAACTTGGAACGCGCTTCCCGTCACATACCACACACTGCAGCGTGTGAGTATTGCTGTACTGACAATGTTTGGCTCAACGTATGCATGCGAGCAGTCTTTCTCACATCTAAAGAACATTAAGACCAACCTGCGATCACGTTTAACGGATGGAAGTCTCAACTGCATGAAGCTTAACCTCACCACTATCAACTAGACTACAAAGCCATCAGCAAAGCCATGCAGCACCAGACGTCGCATTAATTGTAAGAAATACTCATTATTGATTAGCAACAGCACAACAATGTTATTAAAAAGAATTCAGAGACATAATTATTGTATTTTTAGTGTTGAAACTACACAAAATGCACACATTTACTTGAATTTTTAGTTTTAAACATAATGTATGGCTCTCACAGAATTACTTTTCAAAATATGTGGTGTCCATGGCTCTCTCAGACAAAAAGATTCCCGACCCCTGGTCTATATGCTTCCGCATTGATTTTAGCGTTGTAAGGTTTTGGCACATTTATGTATGTACTGTATGTATCTGTCCTGTCTGTCTATAATACTGGAAAACACACACACACACACATACACACACACACACACACACACACACACACACATATATATATATATATATATATATATATATATATATATATAAATAAATATATATATATATATATATATATATATATATATATATATATATATATATATATATATATATATATATGTTTCGTATGTACGCTGTATTAATGATACACCACTCTTTATACTCTGTATAAATGATATACCACGAGAAGTTTACAATTTTACAAAGAGTATTATATAATTTAACAGCGTACATACTGTGTAAATTTTATTTACATCACATACAAATACATATATTTGCCCATCTGAACGATGTTCAGTATTTTTTTTTACGTATATTTGATTTAAGTCATTTTTTTTTAACTGTTTGTTTGTCAGATTCAAATTTGATATTTTAAGTTTAAGATTCATTCATTGGGAGATATTTTTTTAGAAAGTGGGATGATGTGTACTCTTAAGACTAAACACCAGGTGTTGACCTCATTTCTGAGCTGGCTTCAGAGTTGTAAACAAGCTTTTAAAATGATTGGTTGATTCCAAGGACATTATGGAGCCTTGTTATAAGCATCTTTCTATTTTTAGTTGGGTCATACTGTGTGTACGAGATTTTTTGAACGTAAATTTGTTCTAAAATATTCTAGAAGATCACGTGACCCCTTTCTTGTTTAAGTAAAAACAGGTATATAAGTTATGTTTTGGAGCGAACTATTTAGTAGAACTTGGGCTGTTAGAATATTAAGTTGTGTCGTTTTGAGTTATTTTAAATTACCTTGTATTGGAAATTATTTCAATTCGTTTGGATCAAGAGGATTTATTTTGTTATTTATCTGGAAAGTAATTGTGCTCATTGACTTATATTACCAAGAACTGACTTTATCACGTGACCTCATCTTCTATCTTGGATACTTCACTAAGATTCGAACTTCGAATTATTTGGACATTTTATTGCCATGACTTTTGCAATTACACTAGTGGATTATATTTTGAATTATTTTTGGATTAATTTTGGAATTGATTCTTAAAATCGTAAGTTTATTTTTCTTTTCCAGTTTTTACAAGCTCGTTATTTTCACTCTTTCTATGTTACTGTTTATTCGAGCCTAAGCACGTGACACTTTCTACAGGCAGTTGTGTATTGTCCTAGTGAATGTACTCCGCTACAAAATGTAGTTCGAAATCATTTCTGGATATTTAAATTACCTTTGCATATTGATAAGTTGATTGTTTTCTTTTTTTAGTTTCTATTTTTCTTCAGAGTGATTAAATCAACACAATACACACTTATTATTTATACATGAAAGATGGTTCGAATAATATAAAAAGAGCACTACAAACACTTGGTTCACGTGAATGCTTAGCCATTAACCTACAGGCGCATGGAAATTAATATGGAATATAAATTAAGCGAAATAATGAATCAAGAAGAGGTAAAAAATGTATTTTAATATATTTACAGGTGACCTAAATCATTACTCCGCTTTAGTAACAGTACCAGCGTCCCTAAACTCTCTCTCTCTCTCTCTCTCTCTCTCTCTCTCTCTCTCTCTCTCTCTCTCTCTCTCTCTCTCTCTCTCATCGCTTTGATTTTACCTCTCCCTCTCTCTGGTCAGTTTGGTTTTTATTTTCTTTCTTTCTTTCTTTCTTTCTTTCTTTCTTTCTTTCTTATATATCTCCTCTCTCTGTGTCTCTAATCGGTTTGATTTTACCCCTCCCTCTCTGGTCAGTTTGATTTTTATTTTCTTTCTTGCTCTCTCTCTCTCTCTCTCTCTCTCTCTCTCTCTCTCTCTCTCTCTCTCTCTCTCTCTCTCGTCATTTGATCGGTTTAACTTAACTTTTACCATCATTCATAAGTCTAGATATATCGTGGGATGACACAAACGAAAGTCAGCTAAGTTCATTCTTTCATATATGAGAGAGAGAGAGAGAGAGAGAGAGAGAGAGAGAGAGAGAGAGAGAGAGAGAGAGAGAGAGAGAGAGAGCACTGAGGTAAAACAGATTTGCTGACACCTACAAACCAACAAAGAGATGGGTGCCTTTGGATATTTGTTATATTTATTTTATTAATAATCGATTAAGATTACAGTATGTTTAAGATATAGCAAGGAAACCAAAACATTCAGTACATCACAGTATGTATATACCATGTAACCGAGGAATTTACTGTATAATGCTGACATGGTTTGCAACTTTGTATCATTTATAAACACTGCAGATAAATCCACACGAAAGTGCACACGTGTCGTTACGACGAACTATATTATTGTAGGTTACTTGGTGTATATCTATTGGAAGTTTTTAATCCAGCCCAAATTCCTTTTCTCACTCACTCCACATTTCTGCATAGTTTGTCTGTTATGCATGATAGGGAAGGGGGCACAGAAGTCAGAAATGATTGTGATGAAAATGTTTACCATATTAAATTCGTTTAGAACACGAGCATTAATAATAGTTTTTGTCATTATGTTCATACGTCACTAATGATTACTGTGTGGAAATTCATCATTGATCTTAAATAACTGCAACATTTAACAAATAATTTATTTTCCTTGATTATAAAGTAAAAAAGGAGAATAAAAAAACTTACGGTATTGCGAATTAAATCCAAAAGTAATCAATGAATTTAATACACAAGTCGAAGTAAAAAAATGTTCTGTAATAAATCTCAGTTCAAGTCCCGAAGAGGTCCAAAACTGATGCCGATGGCGTATATATTATGGTCTACAGAGTACTGATGTGTCAGAAGTCTCTTGTTGAATCACATAAATATTATTCCATTTTATCCAAGACTTTTATAAGAGCAGTTTTTCTATTTCCAGAGAAAATAACCACTTGAATTTAGTATTTTGAAGATTTATTTTTGTAGAGCCTAAACTGGTCACAATATAATATAACTTAAAGTGCTAGATGTTAAAGCACGACTGGTAAAATCCTCACAGTCACATGATAATATAGTTCTCTGCTTGCCCCATGATCAAAATTGGTATTTTCTATTTTAAAAAAAAAACAATACCTAATGTTAAAAAACCTAGAATGTTCTAATGACCCTTGTTCGTATACAACATAATACCCTACGAATTTCACTTAGGAATCGCCAAAACAACATGTTTGCCTGAATGGTAATTCGGTCAATGCGCACAAGCGCACAGAGAATAAGGAAGCTATTGTTAAATGTTTACATCAATGAAAATTTTTATATAATAAAATAGAAGTCAAGCAGGTCAAGCAGAAATGAACTTAATTTTGGACAAGGTCAAGTCTAGCAAAGTATATAACATTACAATACCATGTAATGAAATAAACTATCTGAAACTAATAAACAATTAAATAAAATATACACAACAGTTAATGTGCTCCTATTTGAGGTTCTTTTTCATTCATTTAGATTAAATAAATGATAGATACACTTGGAATGTAAGCAGGAAAGTTAGTTGCAGTAAGAAAAGTAGAATAAAACAAACACTGAATGGCAATATTATCGGATAGTGAAGGCGAGGTCATTTGACTTGATTAATAGCAAGTATGGACACTATTGGGAGATATGTTACACAAAATGGCGAACCAAGATTCAAACATTTAAAATTATTTACAGTTGATCTAAGTAATCGATATGCTTTACTTAGTATTGGACAGACTAAAATAGTGTTGTTATCCTCTTTAGCGCGTGGCTGATGACGATGGTCAAGCAAGAGAGAGAGAGAGAGAGAGAGAGAGAGAGAGAGAGAGAGAGAGAGAGAGAGAGAGAGAGAGGATGGATGACGTTGACATTGAATAGCTTGTTCATTCATTTAGAAAACGTTAATTATCAATAATGATACTCGTTATTATCATATTTTATTATTGATTACTTAGTTACGATTTTCTAGTATACTAAAGAGTACCGCATCAACAGTCTGTTGTTCAAACCATACTGAAATGCTTATTCTTAAGAAATGGGTGAACTTCAATTTGATAATTGTTATACCAAAGAATACTGACTCATATAAGTGTTGTATATCTACACTTTGAAGTCTATGTTATATATAATTTATGCAAATCTATCTGCCAGTCTGTCTATCTATCAATCTAATTTTTTTGTGCTTGTAACACAGAATCTATATATTGTAATTGCAGAAAAGAAGAACAGTTCACTTTCGTAGTTTGAACAACGAGTTTCGAAAGGAGGACAATAACTTTATGTTTGTCTGGTTTGTTTTGTATCTGCTGAGAATCTGGGGAACAGTTCGCTTTTTTTTGTCCTTAACCGCGATCAGTACCAAGAGTGAAGATATCGGACTGACACAGTTAGTGTTGTTGAATATGCAGGGTATTGGTGATAGCAGTCAGGCCTTCTGGAACTTCGTCATTTTTTGTTTATGTGACAAGACAGTCCGAAAGGGGATCATGGCACGGTGTAGAAATAGATCAGAGCTAACACCATTATTGTCTCCTGTTGATGGTACCCAGGCTGCTATTGCTGAACCGTTCTAGAAGGGAGACAAAAGCGACTGTGTAATCATAGACAATGAACAGAGACAAAAGTGACTGTGTTATCAAAGACAATGAACGAAGAAAAACGTGAATGTGTTATCAAAGGCTAGAAAATAATCAAAGGTAATCAAATGGATTTGTGAACGCCATTGCACGTCTTCGGATACCTATACAGAAACAGACTTTAAACTAACTACAGACATAAGCACACAGTTTGAGACGTAACGATGGCAACAAATACATCTTCCGTATTTATAAATTTCGTCATTACTTATACAATACATAGGTATTGTACTGTATATTTAATTTAATTGTTTATTAGTTAGGGATTGCTTTAGATTTTTTTTATATATTTCATTACATGCTTTTGTAATGTAACATTGTATGCAGTATTTGACCCAATCCAAATTTGAGTTCATTTCTGCTTGACCCAAGTTAATTTGTTTTATTTTATTCGCTGCAAACAACTATTACATAGCTAAATTAGTTTCTGTATGTGTGGGTTTCAAACAAATATTAGTGTTAATAGAACAAGTAAATATATTTATTAGGGTCTAAGTTTTTAGAATTTCTAAATGAATTATACATAATCCGAGTTATTGGTTTATAAACATCAGGAGATTTCTAGAAGGTTATTTTCCATTAGGTAATATTTGTTTTTAGAAATTGCTAATTGTGCAAGGATGTAAAGTTGAGAGCTATATATAGCGTAACTTAGAGGATTTGTATCAGTTGTTTTAAGATATGATACCTTGAAATTGTAATATTATGTTTCGGCCAGTTGGGATGAATTGTATTTCTTCAAACTGTTGATTTCAAGTGATTAAGTGCTCTAGAAATATAAAAGTGCTGAGATAAAAATCTTGGCTTAACACTGGAATAAACTTGAGTTTATAGTGTATTCAAACCTGAAATTATATTTATGCGATTCAACAAAAGACACATCCATCAACACAATAGGGGCAAAAACAGACACATCATCGCCGTCAGGTTTAGGATTGTTCTGGACTTGTAAACGTTTCATTCAGGACTATACATTATTGGGACTTATGTCTGTAATTTTTGTATTAATTTGGGATTTAATTCGCAATACCGTAGATTCTTTTTTCTAATTTTCACAATGTATTGGGAAAAAATGAACTTGCAAAGCTTTTTGTCTTTCACTCTTTTCATTTACTTTTTTAAGCGCATAGACTCTTATCGATATGTTAGTATCGTTTCTATATATGTAATATCAAGATTAAGAAGAACGAGTCCGTAGCAATACAATTTTTCCTTCTTTATAGTTTTGTGAGACTCAACTATAGGCTGACTATTTATGCAAGATTAAAGATGAATGTAGTTATGCCCCCGTCAAGACAAGCTTAAAAATGGATGAAGTTATTCCCCCTTCAAGACAAGCTTAAAGATGGATGAAGTTCTACCCCCGTCAAGACAAGCTTAGAGATGGATGAAGTTATTCCTTGTTACGGCAAGCTTAATGATGGATGAAGCTATGCCCCCTTCAAAGCAAGCTTAAATATGGATTAAGTTATGCTCCCGTCAAGGCAACCTTAAAGATGGATGAAGTTATGCCCCCGTCAAGGCAAGCTTAAAGATGGATGAAGTTATGCCCCCGTGTGGGCAAACTTAAAGATGGATGAAGTTATTCATTGTAAATGCAAGCTTTCCGTTGGATGAAGTTATGGCCCCGTCTATGCAAGCTTAATTATGGATGAAGTTATTCCTTGTCAAGGCAAGCTTAAAGATGGAATAAGTTATGCCACCGTCAAGGCCAGATTAACGATGGATGCAGTTATGCCCCGTCAAGACAAGCTTAAAGATGGATGAACGCTATGCCCCCGTCTAGGTAAGCTTAAAGAAGGACAAAGTTATGCACTCGTCGAGGCAAGCTTAAAGCTGGATGAAAGTTATTCCTTGTCAAGGCAAGCTTAACGATGGATGTAGTTATGCGACCGTCAAGGCAAGTTGAAAGATGGATGAAGTTATTCTTTGTCAAGGCAAGCTTTAACTATGGATGAAGTTATGCCCCCGTCAAGGCAAGCTTAAAGATGGATGAAGTTATTCCTTGTCAAGGTAAGCTTAAAGATGGAATACGCTATGCCCCCGTCAAGACCAGCTTAAAGATGAATGACAGTTATGACCCCGTCAAGGCGAGCTTAAAGATGAATGACGTTATTCCTTGTCAAGGCTAGCACAAGGATGGATGAAGTTATTCCTTGTCAAGGCAAGCTTAAATATGGATGAAGTTATTTCTTGTCAAGGCAAGCGTAAAGATGAATGAAGTTATGCCCCGTCAAGGCAAGCTTAAAGATGGATGAAATAAAGGTATAAAGGAACCAAGTCTACAACCACAGGTGGGGGAGCTTAACGTGTTGGGATCCTTGCATTCAGAAATAAACAACAATACTAGCTGTGATTGGTGCATAATGTAAGAGTTGTACTTTCTGTTAGGCCTTTAAAAACAGTGAAACCTCTTGGCAATATATGAGATTAAGTTAATTCATATCTAAATAAAATTTTGTATTTTTTTTATTTTTTTTAAAAAAATGTGGGACACCTGTATGAAACCCTGTCTGTTGTGACTAGAAAACTCTTAGCCATATCTATTTCCAGCAGAGTTATCTCTCTTAAATACAATGAAGTACCTGGTTTTCTCCTTGTCAAAGTGAGAATCTAAGATTGTTCTCTGTGACAGTGTATGACATGCGTGCTGAATTAGGATACAAAATATATTTATTTCACAAAACGTTAGCATTGAGGTCTATGGAAAAAACAATTGGTACCGTGATACATTATGCCCCTGTCAAGGTAAGCTTAAAGATGGATGAAGTTATGCCCCCGTCAAGGCAAGCTTAAAGATGGATGAAGTTATTCCTTGTCAAGGCAGGCTTAACGATGGATGAAGCTGTTCCTTGTCAAGGCAGGCTTAACGATGGATGAAGTTGTTCCTTGTCAAGGCAGGCTTAACGATGGATGAAGTTAAGCCCCCGTCTAGGCAAGCTTAAAGATCAATGAAAGTTATGCCCCTGACAACGCAAGCTTAAAGATTGATGAAAGTAACCACGTTAATGACGCTACTGTGTATTTTACTATTATTGCAGGGACCCCGAGTGGCCGAGTGGTCTAAAGCGCTGTCCGTTACGGACCACTGCCATCTCACCTCTGTCTGCGTGTGTTCGAGTCTAAGATTCGGCAAATGTAGTTATGTGAGAAAGCTTGCCAGTAGCTTCTCGTGGGTCGGTGGTTCTTTCCGGGTTTTTCCGGGTTCTTCCTCCACCAATACTACTGGCCGCCATGTATAGCCTATATTGTGCTGCAAATGGCGTTAAACCATAAAAAAAAACTATTATTGCATCAGTCTACAAATTGCTTTAACCGGAAGTACGTTTGCCTCTTCAGAATTTGGGTGACATCTTTTGCTTGCAACAGCTGCCGTTAGCACAGAAACAAAGCGTTTAGCATAGAAACAAAGCATTTATCATGGAAACAAAGTGTTTAGCATGGAAAAAAGCCGCATATGTCTCCTCCTTCCTATATACCCTTCCCAGATCCACTCCATTGTTATCTTCCTCATCGTCGTGTTTCTTCTTTAATATACATATTTCTAGCACATAATGAATGCACTTTTGTCGTTAGGATCTAATGCAAACGGTTGCCTTGTCAGATCTAATGAACTGTTGTCTTGTCAGATCTAATGCACTGTTGCCTTGTCAGATCTAATGCACTGTTGCCTTGTCAGATCTAATGCACTGTTGACTTCTCAGATCTAATGCACTGTTGCCTTGTCAGATCTAATGCACTGTTGTCGTTCAGATCTAATGCACGGTAGTCTCTTCTATAATGGCGAGAAACATTGATATCGCCATTCCAGTAGCAACGACGTAGGTGTTGCTGTTTTCATTAGCAATGCAATTGATGTTTAGATATTCAAATGAAACTCAAAGATAAAATGACTGTATGTCTAAAGTCGATACCCTGATATACCAGAGTACATATTCATGCATGACTATATAACGATAATGAAGAATTTGACCAATCCAGATTGTAATAATAGAATGAAAAAATCCTTCAGTAATTGGCAAATCCATATAAATGGCGAGGAAAGACCCCACAGATACCTCAAAGACTCGTCTTTTAACATTCGGAGTGCATTCACATGAATGATGCTATATATAGAATCTGAAGCATGGTAAAGCTATCAGCACAAAAACATCGAGTACTTCGGATGGAAATTCTTGAAATGGAAGATCCTTCGCTAGGGCATGAACAAAATGTAATATTAGGTTTCTACATCACTGCAGTATGAACGAAGGAGATTTGCTCTTTTAGTAAGATCTGAGCAGAATCAGTTGCAATATTGTTGTGTCCAGTATTTAATTAGTGATGGAATTTATTCAAATTGTTGAATTCAAGTTGATAAAGACTTGGATTGATAGTGAGATTTCAAACATGGATATATTCTTGGATTGTATCATTGCGATTCAAGAAAATGCTCTTGGCACATCACATCAACACAGGCCACAACACGTATATCAACATTGCCAACTTTGGATTTATTTTAGACTACCGCTAAAGGCTGCATAGTGCACAGAATTTTAATATTTTGGACTTGTGTTAGAAATTCTAGGATTATCTTTGATTTTTTTCGCAATACCGCAAGTTATTTTTACATTTTCTTTTTGTTTACGAGGGAAATAATTTATTTGTTGAATTTTACTTCTTGTAAAACCGTAGAATCGTAATACTGTAAGGTTATGACTTTTTTTTATGGTCCTTTATTTTGAAAATGGCCACACGTAATGCAGATATATGGATTGCTTATACCTTTTAAAAAAAAGACTGTCAATATAATTTCCTAATAGCTCTAGAGTCATGGAAAGAAGCGATACTGAAAATTATGTATTGATCCTGAAAATTATGTATTGATCCTGAAAATTATGTATTGATCCTGAAAATTATGTATTGATACTGTTTTACCTTTATATAAAACGTTGGATATGAGTCTTTGTGCCAAGCCAAAACTTGATAGAGATAAAGTAACATTTACTGTTCGAGTTTGATAACGGCGAATCTCTTTCCGTCATACAATGTGCGTGTGTGTGTGTGTACTTTTCGGAAAAGAAATTTTAACGTGCTTTTTCACACGGCGACTATCACTACCACCACAAAGTCTAGGACGGAGGAAACGTGTTTCACAGCAATAATGTTTTCAAAACCCAGGCGGCGTTTTTGAGTTCCCGCCGATATTTCTCAGAACAGAGATCATCTTCGGATAATTGCTACGTAAAAGAGAAATCATATCCTTCAATTATGAAATGAGTGTGTGTGTGTGTGTGTGTGTGTGTGTGTGTGTGTGTGTGTGTTTATTTATTCATGCGCAGAAAAAAGATATAGATATTTGCGATTTTAGTATATTCTTTGGAATAAGAATGGCAATGAGATTTGAAAATACATCACAAAATGTCATTGTTTATTCATGCTTTATGCTTTTGTCTTCTTTGTTGATCTCTAGCATGGAATAAAAGCTGTTTCGTTCTGCTCGTCTTGCCGTTTTGAGGTTCGTCAAAAAGCATTACTTTTTCTGCAGTTTTTTTCTGCATGTTTTAACTATTGTAATTTCTTCACCGCAATTGGCCCTTCAACCTCTGCGTCTGCTTCTGAACATCTCTTCGCATTTTCCTCTGTTTTTTCGGAGCAATCTGTATACACATATTCTGAAACTTTAACATTCATGTCAGCTTTCTTTGATTTGTCTCTCTTTTCTACTGGAAGTTTCTTTTCGTGTGTGTGTGTGTGTGTTTTGGTGCGTTTATAAGTTCCTTAATGTCCTCTCAAGGAAGTAGTAAGGAAGAGTTTGCATAAAGGCACAAACAGACTGATCCATTATTATATTCCAATATTTTTCCAACAGTTTGTGAGGGTGAAAATGTATGTCGATCTATAAGGACATTCTGGAGCTCAACGTCCATTTTTCCTGACATATATAACAAGTATTTAAACTTTGATCTCAAGTCGTTTTGAAAGTGTACTTTCATCTTTGACCAGAAGTTGCATTTCTTCTGTCTATTCCATCGTCATGGATTACTACGCATTTCCATTGCTATTCGCGTATCTTCCCATGAAAAGAGACCTGATAATGGATGCAATATAATAGTGAAAGATATTGGAGAAGAACGTTATTTTCTGTTAGAATGTCCTGTGTATACTGGCTTGAGTGTAAACATAACTCAAAGGTACATCTTGGAATAAACCATAATTTGACCAAACGGACACACAAACTGAACGATAGCTGCATGCTGATAAATACATATATACTATTTATGGCATTCATCATCATCATCATCATCATCATCATCATCATCATCATCATCATCATGTAAATGACACCCTTAATTATCTTGGACACAATAACGATATCAACAGATGCAGTTTAATTAGTATCTGGGTCGAATAGTTTTCATACTGTATGTGCATTATGAGTCTAGAAAAATGTCCACGCAAATTCAGGAATCAGACCGTGAAACGTACGTGTAAGATTGTTAAGATGAATATTAATAATGATTTTATGGAGGTTGTATGGAGCTGAAAAAGTAACACCAAATAAAGTAGTAAGGTATACGGTATGCATTTAATTTTCTTATC
The DNA here is from genome assembly GCA_030141615.1 of Unio pictorum. Classification (NCBI taxonomy): domain Eukaryota; kingdom Metazoa; phylum Mollusca; class Bivalvia; order Unionida; family Unionidae; genus Unio; species Unio pictorum. The sequence continues at coordinate 6,363,915 of JARLTB010000442.1, forward strand.
AATCTGCTAGAAAAAAAAAAAAAACAAAGCAAAACGTGCACATGTTGATAATCACCAACCGACATTATTTTAATATACGTTGCAGTGGAGGTGCAATTATCAAAGGGGATGGGTGGGCATTTATTAGAGTATATCATCATTATTACCATCGTCCAAACAATCATGCAGTAAACAGTCTAAAAATAGACTCGCACTCCTGCAAAAACCCAGTAACATACCATTTAAGCGAAGTAGATATTTATTCTGTCTTTGAAATGGAACTGTTTCAAATTTATTACGCATGTGTACTGTTATTGGTGTCTTTGTTGATTTTTGTGTAATAACGTACATCACTTTTAGGCTGAAAAAGTTTGTAAATTAAGTTGTTTTGACTTTTCTTAAGGTCTTTTGATTACTCGTGTACTATTTTAATGACATGGAGATATCATGATGGAATTACACGGATTTATAAGCGTTTATAAGGTAGGAATTTTGGTTTTTGTTTTAAAAAAAAGGGGGGGGGGTATTAGCAGCGGGGCATGTATTAGAATAGCCACAGTAAGTTCTACATCAATAGCAAAGGAAATATGAAAACGCAGCTGCTTCCGATTGCAGCGAACTTAGGTGTGCATCGAAATAAGGGAAGACGAGTACAGTACACATGTAAAAAGAAAGCGGACCAGACAGCCTTCAAAGAATTTCCTGTTGGTTAATCTTTAGCACACAGTTTTAAAACTGTATCTAATTATAAGCGTTTAAGAAAAGAAATATGTTTAATTTTAATTGATTTCAGAAATGAAAAAAAAAAAAACAGTAAAAGGATTGGTTCACGAAATATTTTACTCCTAGAGACCCCTCTAAGTACATTTCGTTTTAAGGGGTGGATCAAGAAATTTCCCTGAGTGGCGAGTTGTGAACAAGCAGGCATGGAGTGTTTGGGACCTGGACGCAAGAAACACAGTGAAGGGAGATCCATCATACTGAATGGAAAACACACTGTTGTAAAAGCCCGATTTGTTTCGCATACGTTTTTAAATCGTTTTCTGAAATGTTTTTGACAGAGCAAGGGAGATCACTTAATTAGTGATCAGTACTCCCGACCGAGTGCCGTACCTTTGATTACTAATAGCCCTATCTAATACATAGCGGTTAATCCTGCTAAATTAATAAAGAAGACACATATATAACCCTGTTCCATCTTGGTTGTAAAACTATCTAACCTTGTGATGTGACTTCTTGATGAAATGTATAGAAAGGTCGATGGCAGAAATGAGATACATTCAATATAGTTATAAATGGTGTCAAGGATTATCTCTGAAACGTAACGTCAGTGTTTTGTTTTTGTATTCGGATATCTTAAACGGGGCTCCAGCAGGGAACAGTTGATACTGCAGTGGATAATTACAGCATGATTTGTTAAGATCATTTACTATCTTTGCTTGCTCAGACGCAGGTCCACCCTTAGGATGTGATGGAGTAGTATGAAGAAAAATGGGATTCAAGAATCCAATCCTTTTGCGCTTGGTAATAGAATCAGTATTATTATTATTTAAAACTTCTATGAAGTTTTATAAAAACGCTATATATTTGACCGCAAATAAAATATGATTATATATATATATATATATATATATATATATATATATATATATATATATATATATATATATATATATATATATATATATATAATTATATACTCAGTTTTTAATTTTATATGATTAACTTGTATGGAAATATATTTTAATCTTTAAATTAAAATAGCAGATATTAGTTTTGATGGTTCCTACTGATGCACTATAGGATTAACTTGTATGGAAATATAATTTTTATTTTAAATAGACATATAATTATTATGTTCGCGGATAAAAAACATCGTAATTATATTTTATCGGTAAAGAATTATTTAAATGATTACCAACAAGGAAAATTTGACAGCAAACCAAAATATGGCAATGTAGTTTTCGATACAAGTATACGAACAACATGTTTTAATTTTTCGAATAAAGGTATCATCGAGTGTTGGTCGAGAACAATTGCATCGAGAGCACTAGGTACAAAAACAACTAAACTAAATCTTATTAAAAAAACGGATCCAACTATGTGATTGTATCTGATAAATATGTTTGGGTGATTTATGATACACACAACGAAAAACTAAAACAGTGGGTGTTTCCTGATTCACCTGATTTATTTAAACGCGTCTACGATGCTTTACCAGAACAAGTTAAGGAACGATTAACCATATTGGTTATACACTCATTGATAGCTATCGTATGATACTTAACGGTGATTACTCTGGTGTTGAGATTTTATAATGACCTAGCGCTAGTGTGTTAATCCCATCAGCACAATATCGTTTATTATCAAAGTTAACAAGACCGGATTTTCAGATTCGCTCAGTTGTGATTTGATGTTTGTTGGATCGGATTGCAGTCATCGTAGCAGTATGATTTTTTTTTCTGCTCCTGTTACCACAGCGCGATATAAATCATGAGAGATTCTTTTTTACAACAGGTTTCTTAACACCTTTCGCCCTCATATTTTTGGATTTATTTAACGCGAGCACCGAGTACATCTTAGGACTCAACCCGATAAATTCGACGATGGGCTCAAAACACAACTCATCTTTGATTTTCCCGATAACCTTTTGTTTGTGTTATCGTTGAACACTCCCTTGACATCTGACAAATCAAATAGTTCACGATGATCATAGATATCTTTGTAAAGATCATTGTTGCAATCCGCGCCGGGAATTTCATAACATAGCGAATCTGTATCAGAGAAACACAATTTAACACTCGGCCATTTCTATTTGACAAAACCATAATGAAAATCATACATGAGCCACTTTGAAACATCTAGCACGGAAGCTTCGACGTAGATTGGTTTATCAAGTTTGATATCTGTTATATGTTTCTTTACGATTACAAGATCGTCCTTGATGGGGATCCTACCAGAGAAAGATCCTGAGTTAACTAGTTTGGAGAATCGTTTTGTATCACCGTTGACAAGCTCGATGCTATATCTATTTCTGACGTTCTCAATAGTTTTACCGAACCCGGAATTGTTCATCAATTTGTAAAAGTCTTTTTTGAAGTAATTGGTAGCAAGTGTTCTCCTATCTGTCAGCACTCCTGACTTTAACCTTCCACGACATCTGCGGACAACGCTGAACCGTTTCTGTACAGAACAGGGTGGTTGTGCAGTCAAGGATATCTGATGAGGCCAGGCCACTAACTCTTCCTGTAGATGTGAGGCTCTACAGACAACACATTGTGAAGAACTGTCCAGTGACAAACTTCCTCGGTGGACTGCAAGCTCTGCACCTCGCTTATGATGACACTGCTAAATGGCTGGGCATGCAATGCACACGATAAATAAATACAACCTGAGATTATGTACCGATTTGTTTCAGCGATGATGCTCAGAAGGAAGCCCTGCCGTTGACACATTCCTTTATGACGTCTCTGATTAACCAAGAAACGTATACTTATACTGCTTTTCAATAGCGTAGATTAGTGTACTGTAAGACATCAGTAACGAAACAAAAGCACCTCAATTATTTAAAGGCATCATACACATTCGTTATCAAATCAAACGCATTGTTGGAAAACAGTGGCATTATATTGTCACAATATAATATGACAATCAATGTATCTACACTCAAATCCCACCTCACCCCAAAAAGAAACAAAAAAGAAAGGGAAAAAAGGAAAAACGAAATAACATCGAATGACCAAACAAGATGTTTACGATATCGAAAACAAAACAGGCAACAGTAGGCAAACGCATAGTCCAGTAAGCTAAAATCCGATGGAAAGAATATCCACCTCAGTTTGATTCTTGCATTCCGCTTCCCAGTGCATCAAATAAATATAAAAGCAGTGAACATCGTGTCGTTAAGCGAAACAGCTACCTCTCCTTCTTAGTGGTTTTAAGAACTACACAAATTTGTAGTGTGGTAAAGGTGAGGCTATCACTCAAATATTATTGTTCTGCCTATTATGTTGCTGTGTATTGTGTCATAGTAGCACCCAGTGCAAATCTGAGTTTTCAGCAAGGAGACAAACAATATTGTGGACAATGTTACCTTGCAGTTCCATTTACTTCTTCTTCCCAATCCTTCCATTAAATACACAAAGGGAATTAACAATGGTAGCTTTGTGGCCAACGCTGGTCTTCTAGTCACAATAACATCTGCTACCGTCTTTTGGAACTTCTGGAAAATCATTCCGATTTGACATCGAGAGACTCACTGGAAACGAATAAACATCGAAATATGAATATCCATGTGTATTTGACTTAATCGAGTGACAGTTCAATGTAAGTGCTTTCCAACAATACCTTGTGTTGTTTAAGAGCCAATCTCCCACAAGCCTAACAATTGTATTACTATTCTCATTAAAAGGTAGGTTTGGTACTAGTCACTCATTCCACTCAAGTTTGGAATGAGTCTGGAAATCAAATCACTTTTGACGTTGAAATCGTGAAAAAGCTCAAGCACAGTGTTGAATAATAATGACCATGGGTAATTAATAGACCAACAATCCCTCGCAAACCAAACCTCGATTGAACATCTATTCCATGAAATTCCGACAGGATATTATTTTAGTGCTCACCATCTCGTTGAAATGATTGCCACTATTTTTTTCGATCATTTTCCCACTGCCATGGGCAAAGCTCGTTGAAGTGTATGTATTGAGTATGACGCATTACTTCGTCGTCTTCAATTGAATTCCTCTGAAGTCAAAACGCTACCTATCACGTATTTCCCAGTATGTTTGCTATTCTGGATGGAAACACATAGTTCCTACCAAAGACATCGGCGACAACTAGGGAGTCGACAAGTATTTTTGGTACCCTATAAATCTGAGGGAAAGAAGGCATTTGATATTTGTGAATTAGAATTGATGGAGTACAACGTGGTGGGAAGCACAGCCAATCCGTTATTCAGTCATTCTTTTCGAAATAGTTTGGCCATTCCTGCTGATGAAGAAAATGGAAATACGTATCATGTTCACCGTTCACCCATTATCTTCCTGTTAGCAGATCGTACTGTCAACATTTGCATTAAGGTGAACTGTGACAAAGTATTATGTTATCAAAAGGAAACCTCACGGTGAAACTAGTTTCGAAAAGGACTTTCCATTGAATTGTAAACAATTTATCCTGTAAACTGTTTTCTCCGAAATGAACTCATCGACAAGCAGAGTCCCAAAGAAACCTTCTTGAGCGCATGAAACAGTAGTTTTCTTCAAACTTGAAAATACATTATGGGTCGCGCAGACACCCTTGAAATTCGCTCAACACTTTTATCCAAGGCAAAACTACTGATGCCTGAGAGCAGAGACAAAACAAAAAGAGGCATCTAAACTCTTTCGGATCTCATAAACGATGTTCAGAGGAAACAATAAGAAACAAAAACCAGGATGTGCGTGAGAATTTAATATGTTCGCTTATTAATAGACAAAAATGATGCACCGAGATTCTTTTGAATGTTTCATATAGGAACTTGACCTGTGTGCCATGCCATCTACTATGACAGCGATACAAGACTCCAAAGAATAGCTCATCATGTGTCGTCAGTGATTACCTCAGCCCCTATTGAATTTTGAATAACGGACAGACCGAAGATTACATCAATCTGAATAATAGTCACTTGCAACTAAAATTTAAAGTTCTCAAAATGAACAATGCCAATCCAGGGGAAACTGCCGGCGTGGCTATTGGCAACAATTTCATACATTCCTTGTTCAGCGAAGTGGATTTGTACTTGAATTATAAACTCGTGTGCAACAGCATCGATACATTACATTATCTTGTGCACTTGAAAAATATTTTTCCGTACAGAAGCAAGCAAAGAACATACATCTGGATGGTGTGGAAACTTGACACTTTGGATATCCTTGAAGACACAGATCTAACGGAAGCTGACATTCTTTGCAATGTTGAGATTAAGGACCGTCGAAAGAAAATCAAACAAAAGATACACTGCTCAATGAATGCCAAAACATGTGTGCGTATATATTTGTGAGTATATGTTTTTCTTCTCACGCATCAACTTAAAAATTATTTGCTTTATACAATGCGCGAGTGTTGCGTATTGAGTGTTTCTTAGAAACATGCGTTTTTGTGTGGGTAAATAGCATATTTCTAAACACTTCGTACCCTTGTTGTGTACATTTCACAGTCGCAATTATAATAAGGATTTGTGCAAAACAAAATACAATAATAGTTTATTTTAAGTGAGTACATTTTCTGATTCATTTGATTGATTGTTATGTAGGTTGTATATAGTGTAAGGGGTGTTTTCCGTCGCGCCCGTGCTTCTGGCAATAAAGCGGCGCGTTCATTCGTTCAGGAAGCAGACGTCGAAGAAACAAGACCGGCGCGCCAGTTGCTGTATTGAAAAAATGGTGGCGACAGGCAGGACAAACGTGCTGTACATACGATCATCACGAACCATCGACATAGAAAAGTGGTCATGACTTTGCACATGCTGCTCATTCACCGACCAACTCATTCAATCAAGTAATGAAGAGAGGCTTTGCATCGCGTGAATGTCATTATAATATATAACAGAAAAGCACCTGGTGTTAACAGCTCAGACAGTCAGTAAGGGATTGCGCCATGATTTGAGTTGGGATGCAATGCCACCAATCCTAATGGACTGGGAACCAATGCATAGATCCAGCCTGTCAATCAAATCCAGAGATGTCGACCAATCAGATAAGAGCGTCCGTTGCTACGGTAACATCCACCATGTTTTACCCACAAACAAACGTGTGGTGAGAATACAGCTGCATTACAAACTTTCATGATTTTTTTGTATATATTTACAAAATGGTGCTTCTATGTGCATGGAGATCATGCATTGCAGATGAGAGATATCCGGGAAGGTTGGAAATAGTCGTTTTATACAGGGACAGTGGTGAAGTTATGTAGTCTGAAACCCAGTAGGAACTTAATTAGTCCTACTACTTGAGAGCAATGTCCACTGACACTGTAATAATACATGTTTATTTTTCAATATCATACACATTCATTAGTAAAAGAAATGCTATTGGTTCATATATCTGAAACACACTGTTTTATACCACTTAGTGAAATGCCAGATGAAGCGTTTATATATTATTTATTAGGTTTCCAAACAACATGTGATAAAGTTACAATTTTGATAAATGCAATTAGTAAATCCTCCCAGTGACATAAATACAAATAAGAAATGTCAGATACTGTTGTTGTTGTTTTCTTTTTCTTTTTGTCTTTAATGCTGCTGTCAGAGATTCCAGCTTATTTGAGCTTACCTCATCCAAATATATCCATTTACGTAATTTAACATTTGTTTTTCCCGAGTGTACGTTTTGAACAGTGTGTATATAATGAATTTCTAAAGGAATATGGATGTATGAGGATCCAGATAAAGTGAATGCTCGCCATTTAATGTATGTGAAATCGAATTGTAAAATAATAAGCCACATTACTTAAATAGTTGGTACCGATCGGCTACCTGACCTGCATGACTTGTACTATAACAGTTGCCATTACTTAAGGGTATTAAATAGTTTAAACATAAAAGCTAGTTCATAAAAAGTACAAAACATTAAATTTACATCGCTTTTCATCAACAGTATGCATCTTCACACTTTTCCTCTGTAATTTCGATGTGCAGACGGTGCGTTGGATGCTTCTCTTCAGAGATGGACAGCGTCTCGCTCTACGCGATTCTTATTTTTCAACTCCAAACCTTTGATATCGTGTATATATCCATGCATAAAGTAGATGAAAGTCTTCTGCAACGCTTTACTGGAACGTTTATCCGCTCAGGAAGGTATTTAAGTGAAATGTTATCCGGAATACGCGAGAGATAATCTGACATTGTGCCTGTATTCTGTAATGAGTCAGTCATTTTAATGGGGAAACTTTTAATGGGAAGCTTGGGGTTCGTAGTAACTGTCTCTAAGGGGGCGGAGCTTAACTAGTCATTTCGGATCTATGCATTGGGTTTACTGAACTGATATGAAAAATACTGGAACAGGCGAGGTGAATTTGAAGTTTGAATTAAATGCGCCGCTCAAAGACTCTCGCCGGACAACCAGAACTACTGTGTAGCATTGATACCGTCCTTTTACTAGCGAACTCGACATAAAGTGGTCGATCAATACTCAAGACTTGCTTTAATAAATGGGTAGGTTTTTCATTATGGTGATTGAAAACCTACTTTTGTTTAAAAACTATATCCTGAGTTGATCCTTTATTTACCCCATCAAACTGGCATATCCCTTGGCATATATGCGTGATACAAAAACAATGACTCATTTAAACACAACTGATTGGGATTGTGTGGAAAATGAAGGTATACGCTAAATTCAAATTCAAGGACCTAATTAGTAAAATATTTTTGTCTCACAATATGGATTTGGCAAATTGCACAGGCGGCTTACACGTTATTGGCACTATTAATTGTCCATTAGATAAACTAGACTAGATTTGATTAGAGTACGACACGGGGTTTCAGTACTTTAGTTCTTTACCACATTTCTCGCTCAGACAACAAAATGGCGAAATGTCGGACTATTTCCTTTCGTTCAAATTAACAGGTGCCACGATGAGCGTGTAAGCACGGAACTGGATTGTCGCTATGAATGGGCGGCTATCCCCAATAATTGTATTATACTAGATACAGAGTAAGACGATGGGCATGTGTATTTCTATTCCCGCCCACCTTAAGTGCTGTGGGGCCTAAATGCTCCATTAATGGACAAAGTATCACACTTTGTGTGCATTACTCATTGGCGAAGGAGAAGCTAGTCCAATAATCATCATCATCAGTTGTGCCAGTCTTCAGTGAACATAGCACATATTAAGATATATCAATTATAGAAACAGATCAATAAATAAATATATAAATATAGCCCAACGGATCAAATATGTGTAAGAATATGTTTACTAATATGAGATAACTCCAACATGAGCAGCAGCCCCCTCCCCAAGAAGATCGCAACACGGAGGAAGAACGCAGGAACAACCGATGGAGCGAACTACGCAGACCCGATAACAATTTTGTTCGGCCAAGTAGGAAAAAAATGGTTGCAGAGATATGATGCCTGTTGTGCTAAAACCAGGGAGGTGCAAGCACTAACAGAAAGGAAAATAGAAAAAGAAAAAACATAATTTTCATGGCCACACATTTCTTTATAAAAGAGAGCAAAAAGTTGCATTTGCATGCATGCCTGTATGTATGTATGTATGTATGTATGTATGTATGTATGTATGTATGTATGTATGTATGTATGTATGTATGTATGTATGTATGTATGTATGTATGTGTGTGTGTATGTTGCATGCATGATATGAATGTATGTGCTTTTCTATGTAAATGTTTTGAACTCAAGCCAGCTGAGTATAATAGTGCGTATATAAGAACTCCTACACGTGTTTGTGTGACTACTTGTATGTTTGTGTAAATGTATCTGTATTATGTGCATACCCTTTCCACTGAATGGAGGAAGCGTATGTTTGGATTGTGTTGTGTTTTAAAAGTAAAAACCATTTTAACATTACCTTTCCCCACTTTCATTAACATTACCTTTCCCAGCTATACCCTTATCATTCTTGACCCTATAATAATTTTTTACGCAATAAACCACTATCATGTTAAGCCTATGGACTTTTATGTTATTAGAATATGATTCCCAAATACCTTTGTCCCCTCTGTTAACTACATGAACCACTTATCGTCGCACTTTACTGCCAGTCAAATCTCAAAAGAGATATACTACTTAGAATTATCACATAGTTTTGTTTGCATGATGTCATTGTTTATATCTATCTTCACAACCGATGTTTGTTTGGTTATAGTTCTCTATGAACAGTCATATCATTTCTTGTGTGCGATAATATATTGGGTTGTGTATAGAATAGCTGTAAGTGCTATCTGCCCTTGTACTACGCCATCGTATGTGACTGATGTGACTAAAACACTATTCTAATTGTAGTCATGATCATCATCAGTCTCTTGACCTAGTGTGGTCATTGAGGCACTGTGCTGCTGAACATCTGACCAGTTCCCTCCACTTGTCTCGATCATGTGCCAATGCCTGCGTCTCCGCAAAACTTTTCTTGGTCCATTCTGTGATGTTGGCAGTACTGTTGTGGATAGACTGTTGGCTTTAGTGACATGGCCATAAGCAGCAGAGGGGGTGGACAGACCAACTTTTTAGGCGTCAACGAGGCTTCCTTCTCGTTAATATTTACTAGAAAGGTCTATTTGACAAACTGAGGCTTCCTAGTAAATATATAATAGAAAGGTTGATTTGGTTCCCTGTAAGGGTCCATTTGGCAACAAAAAAAAGACGCCAGAGTCGTTGGAAAACTCCCCCTCCCTCTGCTGCTATGGGTTAACAATTCTTTTACGAGATTCAGTAAACGATTTTAACCGAATATTTTATCAAGTCAGACACGATATCGCGTTCGAGGATCTGATAAATTTATTGTCACAAATCCATGTGGGACTGACTAAAGAAATTTCTAAAGAGATTATGATCCATATCACCGCTGCACCAAGTTTGCCAAATATTTCTAAGAGTATGTGTATCAACTCCGTTGAATACGGCAAGAATATTACAGTTATCTCTGATCACTTTTGGTATATGTGTGTATCGTTGAGTGACAGTTATTTTATGCCTACCTCTGGAAAATATCCTAGCGGGATTCTTTTGAATGTCTAACATGATATCGTCGTATACAACTAAATTGTTAATATCTCCATCAATATCATCAATGCTCGGTGCTTCATCGATATCGGTTATAAATTTAATAATACCCTCGCCGGATTCTTCTACCGTTTTGTCGTTAAAATCTTTTAATACTGTTACGGTTATTGGATTTAATTTATTAATTTTTTATTGTTAAATCCAAATTTGTCATTTAGGGTTTGATATTTATTCATTAATTGGGCGATTTTTTCTTGAAACTTCAGGTTGACCTAGATTCTAGTTGTAAACAGGCTGACCTTGGCTTGGTTACCTCTTTATCTGACCCTGCTTTAGATATTGTCAACAAGCATCTAAAACTATTGGTTAATTTCAAGGACAACTTTTTATTTTTTTTCTTCTGGTTCATTCTTTCAGTACGTGACTTGGAGAAGGTAGCTTCTTTCTATGACCTTCCAGAATCACATGATTCCTTTTCGTTTACGAGGGAATTACATATATATAGCTGTGTTTTGGAAGCTAACAGTAGTAGATGTTTGGGCTTTATTATTATTAAGTTGTGTATTTCATGTTTGAGTGTTATCTTGTTCTGGACTTTATGTCGACTCATTGAAGAAAGAGGATTTATTATCTATTTGGAGGAGAAAACATGTGCTCATAATTCATGTGGATGATAAATTAAACAAGAACTGCATCACGTGACATTGTCAGCCATTTTGGATTACATCGTCAAGATTCGAACCTGGAACTATTAGAACATTTATTTATCAGGACTCTTAAAATTCCATTAGTGGATTATTTTTGTGAATTCTATATTGGATTAATGTTGGATTTGATTCTCTAAAACTGTAAGTTTATTTATTTTATGAAAATAATTGTACTTAATAAATTCATTGTTTAAGTTATACAAGCTTGTTAGTTTTCACTCTTTCTGTGTTGCTGCTTATTCGAGTCTAAGCACGTAACAACACATTGTAACATCGTTGATCATCTAGACTGGGAGCTATCAAATACAACTTGTCCCATTTCATCCATCTCGTTATCAAATTAAGTAACAATTGTGTCTTGCCACTTCCAGATGGTCCGATTATAATCATTCTAATTGAATTCGGCAACATCGCATGGTGTTTAATAGGTTCCCGTCGTCGGGTAGCTGAATAATCAATTACATTCATGTTATTATATATAAATTATGGATCTATATTGTTTGAAGTGTAAAAAACGTACTGGCACAGATGACTTGATGACGATTACAACTAAAAATAACAGATCAGCACTTTCTGGTCAGTGTGTACAATGTAGTACAAAGAAATTTAGATTTGTTTCCCTTGATAAATCAAAGGGATTTAAAAAAAACGAGGAGGTGATATTGCAGCCAAGCTAACTAAACTCCCAGGAACACCATGGGTGAAGTATCCAGAAGAAAAACATTTTCCAGGGTATAGTTATTGTGGACCCGGGACTAGACTCGATATTAGACTCGATGATCAAAACCAACCTCGACGTGGTGAAAAACCAATAAACGCCATAGATAAAGCGTGTCATGCTCATGATATCGCTTATAAAAGCAGCAATCTGCAACACAGACATCTCGCAGATGTGAAAGTAATTCACGCATTGAATTCTATCACTGATAAATCCTTCAAAGAAAAATTGGCTTCATGGTTAGTCAAATCAGCGATGAAAGGTAAATTGATGTTAGGTGCTGGTAATTAATAACAACATGGAATCTATTTATTATTCTCCAAAAGGATACTGGAGGGGTAAAGCAGCAATTGGTAAACTCGCTAGCGCCGCGAAGGTGAAATATACCACTGCAGCGGATTGGTTATCTAAACAGGCGATATGGCAAATTTATCTATCACCGCCTAAACAAATTAACTACTCGCATTTTAATGTGACGGATCCTAATGAAGTTCATCAGGCTGATATATTATTTCTGTCACATGATGGTGGTTACAAATACGCGTTAACCGTAGTTGATGTTGCGAGTCGATACAAACAAGCAGAACCGCTAAAAACAAAATCATCAACTGAAGTGGCTTCTGCATTTGAAAGGATTTATCGAAGGGGTCCTCTGCGCTGGCCAAATCTGTTACAAGTTGATCCTGGCAAGGAATTTCAGGGTGCAGTGTTATCAACAATGAAGCATCATCATGTCACTATCAGACGAGGACATACTGAATTACACCGCTATCAGGCAATTGTTGAAGGATTTAATCGTACACTTGCTGAGCGGTTATTAGGATATCAATATGCTAAGGAATTTATTCAGGACAAACGATCCCGTGAATGGGTCAAGAAAATACCAGCTGTGATTACTGCGCTGAATGAGATTACTCGAACAATCAACATAAAACCTAACAACGCGATTAAAAAGAAGTCTATACCCGTACAACCACAAAAAGATTTTTCAAAACAACCAATTCTCGGCAATGTCACCGTTATGTATTTATATGAACCAGGAGAGCTTGAAGGTGGCAAAAAAAGAGCTACTGATCCTATTTGCAGTGTCACCGCGCATAAAATATCTAGTATAACACGATCTACGGGTAGACCAGCAATCTATAGGTTGGATTTGACCGCTCCTCAGCGTGGGTTTACTCGTGAACAACTGCAAGTGATACCCGAAGATACTCAATTACCGCCGCTTGGTCTTAACTAGCACCTCTTCGTCTATTGCACTCAAGACAAGTCAGCATCACATTATCCATAGTATGACCTACGCTGCTGTCTTTTCTGTCTACGGTAAATTGTCGAGGATCTTTATCCAACCAGCACCAGCGCATTATACAATTGCAACTCGCGCAGTGATTATTCTGTTGTTGCTTCAGCGTAATTATTAATTCAGCATCAATATCAAATTATCTGTTATTTTTCTATCCTGCTGTTTATAACCAGCGAGTTTTTTTCTGATTATATCATCGCTGACAATATCACTTATTGTAGTGTTATTATCATCTAAAACAACTCTTCGAAGTTGATTTATTCTTCGTACTCTGGACACTGCGAGATAAACTAAATTTCACCACTCGATGTGATTATCCACCATCCAAACAATTGTATCGGATATAGTTAATCCCTGTGAAGAATGTGTCGTTGCTGCGTATCCTAGCGTCCATGGGGATTTATCAGCACGCAATGCATCTTTGACGACGCTGATATCAACCAGCACAATATCATTTAACACTAAATTCTGCTTTTCACTCTATCCTGGAATATCAACTTCAATATTCTATTTTCGTGTATCCGAAGGCCTATAACATAACGGTACTGGAAGTGTTGTAAATTTTTCTTTATGCAATTTAAATAACTTCATCTGAAGTGTGTCTCTGACTATTTTTCTACTCGCCACTATCAAATCGTTTGGTCTCCACGCTTCCCAGAAATCTTTTAATGGTGTTTCTGAAATTTTTTTGCGTGCTATTTCACATTGGATTCTATCCGGTTGTAATCTAATTAGTTTCTTAAACTCGCGTAATTGTTCATCAAGTGCTCTATGATCGGTGTTAATCTCTTCATAATATTCTACAAAATTTTTAGCCAATCATGTGGGGATGCACCGACAAATGGTGGTGGTTGGCCATGATCGCCGCACTTGACGACTTTTGTGTTCGCGTGCAATAACCAATCGAAAAATCTTTGTAATACATCTAACGACACCGTGCATATCTCATCCCAAATTACGACTTCAGGAATAAATTTCTCACCCATTCGTTCAGGAATCCATTCATCGCCTTTCCATCGAAAGAAACTGTGATAAGTACAAGCATTTACCCCTCGTTGTTTCATCTCTCTGGCGAGTCTGTGTGTTGGTGTTAGTAGAATCATATTTGATTTGGAAACGCTAGCGTTTCTACGAAATAACTCAATCGCACGAGTCGTCTTTCCTGATCCACCAAATCCGTTTAAATAAACTGTTTTATAGCGGCATATTGGATCAGATATCTGCGGTGCATTAGATAGTTCTGATATCTGGTTTCTTTTCAAGTAATTGTTTTCAATCGTAACATCTGCTGATTTGGAATAATCACACGGTATTTCCTGCTTAATTCTCCATGACCCCCAACTCTCGTCGGAATTTGCGAATTCGGCCACTGCTTCCCTGTATTTCGCGCTTATATAAAATGAATCAGTGGCTACTCTAACTGCGGTGTCAGGAAATCAATTTATCATCAAAAATAAATTGATAGAAGCATAAGCCAGCATAGATGCCCTCAAATGTGTATACTGAAGACTGTATCCATCGTTATAAGTAACAATTGTACCCAATTTGGTTCCATCGGACAAGAAAGCGTCTTTACGATCGACATATATACCCTTAGATGTTATATCCGCGATTATAAAATCGTACTCAACACTGTCTATAATCAATCGTGAAGAATATCTTTTATTGTCGTATTTTCCACCTTGAGTAAATTTACCAATGATTTTTCTACCGAGATCCTTTGCGTCTTTGTTTCTAATTTCAAATAACTGTTTGGACCATTTCATGATATTTTCTTCGTCAAGATTGGGAAACTGTTTCCGTTGTTCGCTAATTATACTATCTAGATTGGGTTGTGGTAACCAGACTTCAGTCTGAGCTCCATAGGATATAATCGCTTCACTGACAATTAGCGATATCAACATTCTACAATCAATCATATACAGCACTATTGGCATCCAGTGTTTTTCAGATATATGTCTACCAAGCCAAACGTAACAGCACGGATGAAGTCTTCTAGCCAATTCAAATGATACCACACGAGCGAATCCGGTTAAATCAAAATCGGGTAGTGGTCCTTTAATTGCAACACGGGCCATCTCATGTGTGGGATGTCCAAATCGCTTGAAGTATTCAGCGCATTCTCCGAAGCCGAGAAAACTCGCCGGATAACACGTGACTATATCAACCGAAATAATACTTTCACGGTCGTATTTTGTATTCCGTAATCCACCGTGGTTGTATTCGATGCAGCTTGATTTGATGTCTGTGAGAAACTCACCTCGCGTTGGTTTCCATGTGTTTTTCTTTCTCGCAAAATGAGCTGCAACCGACGGAATTGTAAAACAGTTTGTTAGTAATTGTTCGTTGTCGAAACTCTTCGAGAAACTATTAGCTAGTTTTTTCATTGCCTGTTGGAGGGTTTCAGTGCGGTATAATTCTCCATTGGGTCTTACAAACTGATTGAATCCACCCTCGGGGTTTTCAGCGCTGTGAAGTAACCACACTGACACGGGATCGTTTTTACTCAACTGGTGAATAAAATCAAATTTTTTTTCTCAGAGAATTCTGGAGTGGAAAATTCCTCGGGTATATACTTTATTGTTCTATCCCGTGGGAATATTGTTACTGCAGATGTCCATGCATGTTCGTTATGATCAATAATTTTGATTGGAGATCCTCTCGATTTATATTTCGGTTAGTATAATATCTCGCCTGTTATTGTCATTACTGATATAGGAAATTTTATTATTCGTTCCAACGCTGCCACATTTTGAATTGTTGCCCCCCGCTCCCTTACTGTTAGTCCCCACTCGTTTGTTTATTTTTTTACGTCTTAGATCAGTCAATTTGTTTCCACGCAGCGCATTTGTGAAGTGTTCTATTATTCGTTCTGCCACACAATTTATTTTTGACAGTTTCATGGGTTTTAGTTTTTCAATACTCGGTTTATCATTTAACGGATATATCCCATAAACAACTGCTGTTACAGGACAAGATCTCTCGTAATACGGTTTGTCAATTTCAGTCAGAATTCCTGGTTTGGAATCTTGACTCACAGTGACAGTTTTTTTATCCTTCAGGATGGGTCCAAATTGATCCCGAATAATCCAATCTCTCGTGTCTGAACGGATAATGAATTTCACTTTAAAAAAATACCTTTTCCGCGTAAGATGTGAAATTATCACTGCTGCGTTTTTATCGTTCATGGTAGCATCAACTTCACCATTGATTCGAAATGTCGACCAACAGTGAGATGCTCCATAACGCTTGAATTCATTAAAACAATCACGAATTTTACTTATCATGGTTCTATCACGAATTTTACTCTTTAGTGTATCAGAGATTCTATCGAGATTGAATTTAGCATTTTTCCTAGGTGTGATTTTCGATAATCTCACGAACTCCTTCATGCTATAATTAAAACAAGTATTTAAATAGAGAATTTATGTATAATGAATCATTTCAAATAGCTTATGATTGGATCAGTAACCCCGTGCAACAAATCATGCAGAAAGGAGTTATGTGGGTATCATATGCAAAGCTTTCGGCGTGGAAGTCTTGGTCCGATTCCTTGTATAAGATGTGGGGTAGGGGTGCGTGGTAAATCACAATTGTGTCTCGGTTGGGGTGGAAAGAGATACAGATAGTTGAAGCGTTACTATGATAAGAAAGCTAAGAACTCCATCAATGACTCTACCTCTGACGCTGACACAGTCAGTATCAAAGACAAAATCATAAGAACTCCTCAAGACTACATCGAAAGATTTCCAATGTAATAATTAGACCAAACAATGAATTAGACAAATAGTATTATGTATACAAATGAACCAAGACTTCCGACCACATCCCGTGATCAGCAGCTATGAGGCATCCAGTGATGGTATTGTCAGACATCGTATACTGAAGAAACCAGTTGCTTCTGACAATGGTATGGGATCTTTGATATTTAGAGCCGGAGGGAAAATACGTCTTAATCATAGAATCATATATGAATGTTTCCATGGATTGATCAAGGGTGGTTTTGTTATCGATCACATTGATTCGAATCCTAAGAACAATTCTTTGTCAAATCTGCAGGCTGTTACTCAAAGTGAAAATTTGAATCGAGGAAAGACTGGACAATACTCGAAAAAAGAGAGACCCGTAAGATCTTTTAATACAACAAATAACGAAGAATTAGTATTTCAATCAATAGCTAAGTCCGGTAGGTATTTCGATATTTTTCCACCTTCTGTTCAATGCGTTGCAGAGGGAATTCATCGATCTACGATTTCAAAAAAGACCGGAAAGAAACTTCAATTGTTTATGCATAGATACCCATCAATGGAAATATATTTTTCATATTAGAAGTATATAATTATCAATAATATGAATTTTCAAAATATCAATGAGGTAATAACCGAAATTTTAATTTTGAAATCTCAGGGGATTTACATATCAGATAGTTTAGACTGCGATCAAATTATGTACGACTTCCAGGATATTGAATACGGCGCTATGAATAACAAATATGTACTTCCCAAACAATATGCACTGATAAAACGAATTCAGAATTCAATTCGCAAATCCCTTCTATGCTGTGACGACGTCAGTAAGTTTGTCCCGTTATTTACTATTGTGGAAAAAATAAGAAAGGAATTAGGGAAGGAATATGAAATAAAAAGAACAATTAATTCAAAAATCAGAAATATAAGATAGTTAATTTAACAAAATGAAAAACCGCTTTCGGCTAATTGTTAGCAAAATACTTCTGTTAAAAATTCTTACTACAAACATGTATAAATAATCCATGGACGGTAACATAAGTGTTTTACTACAAGGAAGTTGTAAAATTTCGTAGTAAAATATTTTTT
This sequence comes from Unio pictorum, assembly GCA_030141615.1. NCBI lineage: Eukaryota > Metazoa > Mollusca > Bivalvia > Unionida > Unionidae > Unio > Unio pictorum. The sequence goes on from JARLTB010000442.1 coordinate 6,382,175, forward strand.
ATTACTGAAATAAATTTTCATAGTAAATATTTTTTTTTAGTCGTTATTGACTGATTTTGGCTATTTTTTTGACTGATTTTGGTTATTTTTTGACTGATTTTAAGCGGTTTCAGTAGGGTCAAATGGTCGCTTTTGTATGGAATTTCCCGTAGACCTTTTCCACCTAACATTATTTTTATGTTTTTTTGGACTAAAACCTGACCAAAAAGGGTCAAAAATGAACAAAATACGACAAAAACGACCAAAAATGACCGTTGTTTTCAGTAGGGTCAAATGGTCGATTTTGCATGGGATTTCCCGTAGACTTTTCCACCTAAAATTATTTTCGGGTGTCAATGTCACTGCATTTAGATTGAAATCTCTTCGTACACTAATTGGAAAATTGTTTACGATTTCAATAATGGTTAATGAGTCATTAACGACTAGATTGGCTCATGAGCGACTAGATGCGATTAAAAATTTATACCAATCCGCGACTCTGTCAGAAATAAACTGCAAGCTAGACAGAGTTTACAAACGGATTTTGCTGCGGGATCTGAAGAGTTGTTTAAACCAATAACCACAGCAACGAAAGGGGTAATATCAGCTACTGAGCGTGCTATATGGGGGGATATCCCCGAGACTGGGGAAAAAAGGAAAGAAAAACTTCTTATTGGTGAACTTGAAAAAATAGCAACAGGAACTGAACAAACAAAACAAGCTCCACAAAAACTTCACGGTGATATATCAGCTCAGCAGGAAATTGAACGACTACGTGATATTGATGTTAGTGAACCACCTGAATCAATAAAGAACAGTAGATGATTTACGCGCGAGATTTAACGAGGAAGGGTTAGCAGTAATTGATAAGACTGATCCAGCAGGAATTCCTGCGCTTGTTGTTACGACTTCTGAAAACAGAAAAAAAAATGTTGAAACCAGAACATTATAAGAATATTAGAAATATAACTCATTGGGCTGATGTATTTTACAAAATCAAAACTAACAAAAGTCAAGTTGACACAACAAGTACATCATACATAGGATATATCAATGCGGTGGGTACAGTGAATAATCAATATGAAGAACTAAAACAACAACAAAAACCGCAAAAAATGCAAAGAAAGCGACAGCAACCTTCAAAGAAAATATCTTTCTCACCTAAAAAACAACAAGAACCTCAACAACAACTACCACCCCAAGCTTCGCTTGGACCATTGAATATACCACCTGATCGAGATGAAGATGATGAAGATGATCTTAGTTATTTACAAGAAACAGAGTTCGAAAAACTAGATGCAGCAACTGGTTATAGTAGCAGGAAGGGATTTTCTGGGAGTGGAATTTCAGGTAGTGGTCTAGTTAGTTGTCCTGGAAATATTCTCAGCAATATAGCACGATTAGAAGTACTCATCGGAGGGAAACGAGCTGGAAATAACTCACCGGAAATAATTAATGAAACAGATGATATCTGCATGAGGTTATTTCAGGGTGGCATCATGGATATCAAAACATATCGAGATTTCATTGACGAGTTTGTGGAAAATCCTACGGATGATTACCACAGCGACTAAGTCATCGCATTAGATAAATATCATTTAAATAAGATGATCATACACTACAACCATGATAAACCAACCAGCGTCTGTGTAGTAAACTCACGGTTTTCATTTTATAACGCGTACTGTGGTGATGGTCTCGGTGATACAATTGCGGGGTTATTTGCAAGAATGCTCGAAAAGTAGCGCCGCTAGCAAAACAATTATCAATGAAAGCCATTGATGTTATTCGTGATAAAGGTATTAGCGCTGTTGGAGATCTTGCCGGGAAAGCGTTTTCAGCCGCGAAGGATAAACTAACAGCGGTAGTTCGACGGCGAAGGAAACCACAATTGGGACCACTGCCATCTACAGCGGATATGCCTGCGTGGGTTAGTAAAATTATAAATAACGCAGTAGATCAAAAACTAGCGTCGCTGATGACTCCGTCGTTGACAGCAAGTGATCAAGATAACATAACCGCAAATATGATAGCGGGAAGTGGCTTATAAAAACCACGACGACGTCGACGATGATGATTTAGACGCTGATAAGTATAACAAAATGTTTAAAAGGTCACATGATACAGCGTTTGATATGGACGCCCCAGTGCTAAAGGATGATTCCGTACGTGATTATCAATTCTATTCTTATCCTGCAATACAACCAGATCTCCGATCAAGAATTGAACTTCAAGTTCATGATACCAGTAAATACTTTTTGCCTTGTGAAGCATTTATCGAAGTGGAAGGAGAACTTGCAACAAACGATGCTGCTCATAATGATCCACCATATGACAATAACCCAACTATCCGAGTTGGTTTTGTTAATAATGGGATCATGGCGTTATTCGAAAGCGCTAGATATCTCATTGATGGAAAAGAAATTGAATCTATAGAGCGTAATGTTGATGTTGCCACAACAATAATAGGGTTAGCAAGATATTCTGATGATTATACAAGATCGGCAGGTCCATCTATGATGTTCGCAAAAGATCTCACTGATCACCCTGAACACGTCCAGTATTACAGAGTAAAGGCAGCACAAGCATCTGCAGTTGATCCAGCACCAGCCGGATATGTAAGACCACCTGCTGATTTTGATGTCATAAATACTATTATAATTACAACCTAGGATTTGCAACACGCGTAGCAACGTTACAAGGATAGCGTCGACAATTTTCATGCGCGATTCCACTTCATCATATATTTGGATTCTGTAGAAATGTTAGAAAAGTTATCTATGGAGAGAAGCATACAGTAGCACTCGTGCGAAAGGGTACTGATGCTGATGCAATCTTGCGTGGTGCTGGTGTCCCCGAGGGTAAAGTTATTTTATCAAAACTATCATTATGGATGCCAGTGTTAACTCCATCAATCACCGCAGAGGAGCGATTACTATCATTTATGGACCAAGGAGGAAAGTCGTTGCTGAGTTGGTTATCAGTGACTACGGATATTAAACAGGATAATATTGATGATATATTTACATGGCACCTGGCATCAAAACAAGGTGTTTCAGCTCCACGTCATATATTTATTGCGCTACAGAATAACGCGCGAGTTGGTAATAAAAAACGAAGTCATATGATATTTGATCAGGTAGGTGTTAACGAAGTCTCGCTGAGAATAAACGGCCAGCAGGAACCATCCGAGGATATACAACTTAATTACACCACTAACCATATTGCACGCGTGTATCATCGTCTATTGTCATATATATGACGCGATCAAAATGTCGATACTGGTTTGCAAATATCACAATTCGATTTCAAAAGTTTATATCCGATTTATTACTTTTCGCTGGAACATCTTGATTTGACAAGACAATCCGTCGTTGATATACACTTTAGAGTTCGTGTATTACGTCCTGGTGGTATTGCCAATTATAGAGCGCTTGCTGTCATTCTCAGTGACAAATCAATGCTACTCGAAGGTGTTGGCGGAAGAATGAGAGTAATAGATGCGCCGGTAGAAAATATGTAACAATTAGATCAATCTGTTATTGTATAATGCCATATGATGTTATTAGTGTTGCGTTAACTCCTAATCAAATTAAGAAACTACAATCATCAGCAACTGAAAAATGCTGAACTACAATCACATTGAAACCTAATCAGATGACCGGAGGGGCGAATAAATTATCATTGAAACCTAATCAAACAAAACGTTTCAATGACGCGCTCGAAAATAAAAAGGAATTCGAATTAAACTCTCTGCGGCTGCAATTGCCAATAGGAAAAAAACCGGCGGTATATTTCCATTGTTAGCTGCGATTCCAGCATTGATTGCAGCAGCGGCCCCAGCGGTGGCTAAAGCGGCGGCGTTAGGAGCCGTTGGTACTGCAGCAGGGATGGCACTAAAGAAAGCAACTGGGCAAGGATATAAAAAAAGAAAGGAAAGGGTCTAAGACTATCAGGAACCCCGTATTCATGGTACAGCGGAAAATGTCTGAGAATCCCAGGAACAGTTTAATAGTTGAGGAATCTTTGACTCCTATGTCAAATTTTGATTTACTCGATGCTGCAAAAAAAAATCGCGATTAAAAACTTCAGAGGTGTCTTTATGAAAGATCAGTTGCCGGCACAATCAAACAGCGCCGAAACCGGTATCATTAATCTAGATAACAGCTCCGCACCTGGAACTCACTGGGATGCAAACGCGATTGATCCACGTGCAATTGTTTATTTCGATTCATATGGATTAGCGCCACCGAAGGAATTTATGCGTTATATAAACCGCTTAAAAACTTTTCATGAAATGAAGACTTGGTATTATACGCTACCAACACAACAAATGAATGATCCACCAATATGCGGCAACGAAGTATTAAATGTCCTTGACTCTATTTCAACATCTGGAAAACCACCACATATTGTCGTAAATGAATACATTAGTAATCACTTTTTAGAGAGAGATTATATAAAATAACATGATTGATATTTGGGGGAGATCTTTATCAGCGCTGAAGAAACCAACCACAGAAATATCTGCAACCGGTGATATAAAAAAAAATAATCGAAGATGAAATAGCTGAGACGTTGAACTTAACAAGTGTTGATCATAATGAAATAGCTGTATTTCAAGATCGTAAGGGTAAATTGAAAACTAGTAATGTTTCCCTGGATGATATTTTAGTTAAACAACGAGACGCAAACGAGAACACCGTTGCGCTATTTTCTAACCAGGGTAAACTCAAACCCGGCATGCTCGTTTCGACGATTACAGATAAATTAAAAACTCTCATCAATGAGTTAAATTTCATGCAAAGTTTTTTGGGTGATCCAGCGACAACATCACCGAATTTATCATTAATAAAAATCTCTATGGACAATATTAAGACTGTCAATGACAAATTAAAATCAATTATGATTTGGCGAACCAGCGGTAATATTACCGAAGCTCACAGAGATAAAAAAATTCTATGTTGGAACTGGCATCACTTCAATCTAAAATTGAAGAATACGGAAAACAGTTTTCAGTTTTTCGTAAAAATATTATAGATAAATTTATTGGAACTACATTGGATAGAATTGAAATAAAACTCCCTGATATTAAAAAATCCATCGATGATACGAAAAACTTCATCGAGGCAATCAAAGATGATTTTCCGAGGATGATAACAATCATTGAAAAAACAAAAATACCTCATGAGAGAACCAACAACGTAGTATACACGATCCAACACGGATCATTTGCGTGGACTCCTACAGACAATATACTAAGTATCACTGCAACCGTCAAAGGTATTTATCGATTAACACTAGTAACACTGACTCAATTTAATATATCATCATTGAGTTCATCTGGGGTCATCTGGGGTCAATAATACGATATCAACGATCATCGACAAGGATACAACCGAACAATTCACGATAGCATCCACAGATACAAATTTGGTTAGGGTTTCAGTAACATGGTATATGGAATTCGTAGCTGATTTGAGTAAATAACTAAACTGAAATCGTAAACTGAATTTGAAATAAAATGTCATCATCAACAGTACCTTCGGTATCTCAATATCGCTATGATCAGGCCAGAGAGTTTCATACTAAACTCAAAACTCTCACTGAGGAGTATCAAACAAAAATAAAAAATACCAACGAAGAATCATCGCAGTTGATGTTACCGTGTACTCGGTGAGTGGTGTAATCACCGGAGCTGGTATAATACTATCATCGGTGACAATGATTGCTCCGAGAGCTGTTCCAATTTTGTATATCAGCAGCAACAACAATCGCGGGAATAATTTCGATAATAACAAAACAAATATCATCATGCAGCCAACGCAAACTACAAGATTACATAATTAAATTTCATGTTGTATCAACCGCGTACTCGCAATTGTCCTCGTTGATATCGTCGTCGCTTGATGATACATTGATATCAGATAGTGAGTTCTCAGCGATGGTAAGTATTTATGATTTCGCGATGACAAAATTAGAAATACAACATGAATATAATAACAATGACAACACCGCAGGAATTACTTCAACGAATAGTGGAGAACACAAACCCAGTACAAACCAGCATGATCTCAATAACATCAACCAATACTGAATTCAGTGTGAATTTCCCTATTCCGATTCCCGTGAAGGAGATAGCGTTAGCAAAACTACGAGTGTATCACAGTTGGCCTAATATTAGGTCGGTAGCATCTGGCGGTCAACAACCGAATAATTCTTTAGTGTTCGCGAATAAGAATAAAGAAGACGGAACACCAGACTGGAACGTTGTTTCGCTGCCATCTGGGTCATACCAAATTGAACAAATCAATGCTGAATTTCAGCGTAGAATAAAATCCATTACTGGAATAGAATCGCAAATCGCTATAACGGTTCATGAACCAACACTATCATCCGCGATTGAGATAAACTCACCTAGTTATGTTGTAGATATCTATCAGAGTTCTATAAGAACAATACTGGGTTGACCTGAAATCCCACCTCGGACAGCTTATCAAACACCCGAACCACAAAAATCTGATTATATCACCGACAGAATAAAATCTGATAATCCAATAAAAAGTTATAACGAATACAATAAGTCAAAAATTTTCACTGAAATAGACGATCGCGTTGATAGATAATATCAAACTCTACAAGATGAAATCATCAAACATTTATCACGATGACTAATGATTTTGCGTTGCTATTAGTATCTCTCGAATCTGGTACTCTCACCTGAGATGAATTGATCAGTGTTGTGGAAACATGTAATAAAATCATCGATGATATGGAAACATATAATTTACGAATTTTTCAAGAGGTATTAGGTGACAGTAATCCTAAAACAAGAACAGAATTTGCAACGAAGTATAATATAGATATCAGATATATTCTTTATTTCAAGCTTCCAGGACATAACGTCTCAGTGATAAAAGAATCTCTTAGATACGCCATCGATGAAGGTTTCAAAAAAATCCACGACGCATGGAAGAAATCGCCACAATCACAAACAATAATCCTTAAATATAATAATGACCCAGACGGAGGCGGCAGACATATTGCTCCTCAAAATGTGAATATATCCTCGGTGATTGCATTGAATTTAGTATGTGATGTTATCGAAGGAAGCTATCAAATAAATCTCGAGCGATCCAATCAAGCTCAGCAGGGATATATTTCATATTCATTTGCACAAACAGCTCCTCCAGGATTTCTAATTATTGAGTCTTCGGTTATTCCAGTCTATATGCGATGTCATAATAATTCGCTAACGAGAATTAACTTTAAACTCACTGACCAGTCCAATAATCTAAGTGATCTACAACGTAAGGTTTTATAAATTAGTCTGTTTGTGAAATCGTTGCGATTTTCATCGTAGCGATTTTCATCGTAAAAGAATTGTTAACCCATAGCAGCAGAGGGGATGATTTCCAACGACGCTGGCGTCTTTTTGTTTGCCAAATGGGCCCTTACAAGGAACCAAATCGACCTTTCTATTATATATTTACCAGGAAGCCTCAGTTTGTCAAATAGACCATTCTAGTAAATATTAACGAGAAGGAAGCCTCGCTGACGTCTAAAAAGTAGGTCTGTCCACCCCCTCTGCTGCTCCATACCATTTCAGCTTTCTCTTTTTGACAGTGGTCAGGCGGTTTTCATCATGGCCTACTTTGTGTTACTCTTGGAGTACTTGTGGGTTTGTTTAGTGTCGTGTGGTTAGTATAGTTTGTGGTGTAGGAAAAGTAATCAAAACGTATATGATGAATAGTGATGTGAACGTGTTTGTTGGATATCTAACAAAATAAAGACGTTGGGATGCTGGATATCAATCAGAACATGGTCTGTTGAATAGCATCTACAAATGTTAACACTGATGTAAGTCCTACTTAGGTCAACCACTTCTAACAATATAATATAATCTCAATGTGGGTCTCTATATCGCCATATTACACTACTGAAGGAGAATAGAAACGCACAGAAACTGAATTATATAACATTTCTTCTGAGTGATGGAACCTTTAAACTTATTTCGATCGGCTAGAAAAAAGGTTAAGATGACCGTAAAGGTAGACTTATGGAATCATTGTAATCAGGCCGTTTCATCGATACTTCGGCTGCTGGTGTTTTTTAAACCAAAAATGTTGAACACGTGCCCTACTTCTTCACTGTCTTTGGAGGCAAGCCTTTCTACTCTGACAGTTCAAAGACTAATACCTTCCTTTAAAGTTAACTTGCATTTCGACGCAGACTTTTCGTGGTTGCCACAGTTTCGGTCAGCCTGTAATTTAAATTAAATACGGATATAGTTATATACACCTGATTGGTTTCTTACCTTTGCAATAAGTAAGAATTTATAATAGCTGCTTGAGAAGTCTTCATGCACAAATCTTAGAACACGCTTTTGATTTGCTTCTAGTTTAGCAGTGTTCGTGTCTTTGCAGAAATGCAACGCTAAAGGACAGAAATTGATATAAGGTTTGCATATACGATGTAATATCTGCCTAATATATAATGATTGTTCTTCAGAAAGAAAGGAAGTCGTTTCTTTGTGTGTTTTCGAAAACATTGATATTGCTCTTGTTTCTAGATTTCTTGTCAAGCAATTTAAACGCGTATTTGAAATTTAATATTTGTGTTCGAATGGCATGCGCATATTTCATCTACACAGTTTACTAGTATGAATTTTACTGGTGTAAGCCATGCATATATTATAAGAAGCGATGTAGTCGGGATGTCAACATTTTAGTTTTGTAAAGGATTTGATATTCTTAAACTTACCCTTGCGACCTCATGCCTTAGTAATCCACAACAAAACAGCGTAACTATTACAGAAGATTAAAAGGGCCCCAAGCCGCCGAGTGGTCTAAAGCGATCTCCGCTACGGATCATTGCCATCTCAACTCTGTCTGCTTGAGTTCGAGTCTCAGATTCGGCCAATGTGGGTATGTGAGAAAGCTTGCTAGTAGCTTCTCATGGGTCGGTGTTCTTTCTGTGGTTTTTTCCCCGGTTTCTTCCTCCACCATTAATACATGCCCGCCATGTATACTATACCGTGTGCTGAAAAATGGCGTCAAATCCTACAATAAAACAAAACAGAAGACAAATATTATTTTCAATATTTGTAAATCTAAACGTGGTTGAAAAACTATTAAATTTAGAATATCTTGTGATAAATAACATTAGAGTAAGAAAAAAATTGAACTATAATCGTAAGATAAAATAAACAAAATAACCATTTTCGATAATTCATATATATTCCATTCATTATATATATGTATGTTTACAAAATGCAGTAATAACTTAAGTTTCTACAAAGAGTATCTGGTTGACTTTGCATTTTGCAGGTGTGGTTAAAACACCTATTCAATTTCGAACGTGTTACCATGCAATAAATTACATTCTAGCCAAATATATCCAATGTTTTAAAAGGTCTGACAAGAAACACGAAACGAAATAAGCGAATGATTCAGGATTGTAAAATGTATAATATCGAGCTGGTCTGCGATTGTCTAATGTCACAAGGTTCGAACAACATTCTACGCACCTCTGCTGTATATATATATATATATATATATATATATATATATATATATATATATATATATATATATATATATATATATATATATATATATATATATATATACACCAACATTCTCTAATTTCTAATGAATATGCAAAAAAACGTCCTTAACCAATCCCTTCGGGTGTGAATTATTTAAAGTTTCTCGTCAGTGTGACCCAACCTGGCAACTAAAATTACTTGAATGAGTCAAACAACCGTTATTTGAGAAACACAGTTACCTATCAATCGATAAAACGGGCACGTTCAATGAGCATGACATGTAACCCGCAAGGATGCATGCTAACGATATGAGATTCATCTTTCTCTATCATGGTCCCTATTGTCATGTTTTTATTATATACTGTACCGCTATAGTTAAATGTACTTTAATTGTGTATGGGAACTACTGTCATTATATACTGTACCGCTATAATTAAATGTACTTTAATTGCGTATGGGAACTACTGTCATTATATACTGTACCGCTATAATTAAATGTACTTTAATTGCGTATGGGAACTACTGTCATTATATACTGTAGCGCTATAATTAAATGTACTTTAATTGCGTATGGGAACTACTGTCATTATATACTGTAGCGCTATAATTAAATGTACTTTAATTGCGTATGGGAACTACTGTCATTATATACTGTACCGCTATAATTAAATGTACTTTAATTGCGTATGGGAACTACTTTTATTAAAGTAAACTGTTAATGAAAGGTGGGTAGGTACCGCAGTATGCATATATATATATATATATATATATATATATATATATATATATATATATATATATATATATATATATATATATATATATATATATATATATATATATATATATATATATATATATATATATATATATAATGTACATTATACGGATAGAAAAGACATATGTGTAGTCTGATTTATATTATATTTGATTTAATTGTTTGTCTGTAGTCTGATTCTGTTACGTATAATTTACTCGGTGTAACGACAGGATTAAGAATCTTGATTTACTTGGGAGAATTTACTGATGCAAGTGGTTGACGTTTCCATCTATTAATTTTTTCACACGGAGGCTTTATCGAGCTCAGTATTTAAACTGGACGCAGACAATGATAACCTCAAAGATTATTTGTAATCTTCATGTCGTCAATTGGCAGCTTTTGTGTGCTAATAAACATATATGGAAAGTCTGCTGCCATCTTGATTTTAAACGTAGTAGTCTGAATAATTATCTGGTATTACTTTTATAACTAATTTGGCGTTTTTGAGAATAGGGCTTTAGTTAAATAGGGTTTATTCGTTTTGACATCATAAATAACTTTCATTTTTGGCTTAACTTGGGTAATATGAATAGGGAATAGCTTCTAAAACATATATATATATATATATATATATATATATATATATATATATATATATATATATGTATGTGTGTATGTATGTATGTATGTGTGTGTATGTATGTATGTATGTATGTATGTATGTATGTATGTATGTATGTATGTGTGTGTGTGTGTGCATGTGTGTGTGTGTTAAGATCAAATTTGATAAATATACGCAGTTAGTGCTGTATAAAATTTATATTACGCAATACAAATAAATGCCATCATAGGAAAATACTACAGCTATCCTGTATTCGTGAAAGAGAACATTCTGACAGTTTAAAGAGCGATAACTATGACATCGGTGGACCTGAAATGTGCATGGTGTGTACGACTCAGGATAATAGGATGTTCAGCACGGCATACACAGTCAAGTGAAACCTCAAGTATGGATGAGTCTGTCGAAAAACGGATGGGAAATATTGTATAATATCACCACCAATATTCCCATTCTTTGCTAAAATTAATACTCTGTGAGGATATTTAAAAATCAAACGTGTCTGCTTTAATAAGTTGACATTTCAACTGGTCAGTTGGCTCTTCCAAAAACATAATATCAAATATTTATAAAGAATTTAAATCGTTCATAGAAAACAGAAAAGCTACACCCTTCCATATTGGGGGCTTTCATTAGTTTATATTTTTGGTATATTTAATTTGTATTTGTTAGTGTATCTCCATAAATATATGGTATGTATAATTATATTTTGAACTTGACCTTGTCAAAAATCAAGTTCATTGTATACCTCACCTGTAACTTTTACTTTGAAAACAAATATTACAATGTTAATATTTTCTATATTTATATATGAGTGTTGTTATGTAATGAATATTTGATATAATTGTTTGTCTGTTAATTCCAGATTTTTTTAAAAATACATGTTATTGTACTTCAGCATTGTTTTATGGACTTGACCTTGGGCAAAATTGAGTTCATTTCTGATTGACCTGACTTTTGAATAATTTTATTATGGAAACAACTAATAATGCATTCGATATTCTCTATGTATATGAACTTATCAACACACTTTTTATTCAGGTGAAGATGTTGATTTGGGTTAAGGTTTTGGATATTCCAAAGTGAATTGTATAGGCTAGTGTCTTTTAGGTAAACAAGGCTCATGAGATCATTGTAGAAGGTTATGTTCTATTAGGTAATGGTTGTTTTTAGAAAATGCTAAATGTGTGACCTGGTTAGAAGCAGAGAATTATATTATCTTGTGACTGGTGATTTTACCAGTCGTGCTTTAACATCTAGCACTTTACGTTGTATTATATATTTTGTCCAGTTTGGGCTGAATTATTTTTCTTTTTCAAATTATTGAATTCAATGGATTGTTTACTTTGGAATTACTAAAGTGCTCTGATGAAATTCTTGGATAAAGACACTCACTGGAATTTTTACTGAATTCAAACCAGGAATAATATTTATGTGATTCAATAATAGACTTTTAACACATCGGTACTTTTTAGGCTATAGCAAATACGGCATCGTCTTCAATTGTGGATATCGGACTTGAATGGAGTTTCATTCTGAACATTTTATTACTAAGACTTGGCTTTTTAATTCTTGGATTATTTTTGGATTTAATTCTCAGTACCGTAAGTTTGTTATCTTCATGTATTTCACTTTTTATTCAAGGGAAATATAAATTATATGTTAAATTTGATAATGCTTGTTATCTGCACTCTTTTCTGTTAATCATTTTATGAGCATAGTCTCGTAACAGAAAATTGGGCGCTCGTCCTTGGGATACAAAGTTTGCTAAAATATTTGAAATTTATATAGCCCTAGTTTCGTAATGTTTCAATCACAAGCATTATTTCACATTTTAGAATTCTTTAGTGTAATCAGTAAGATGACTACAATTCCATCTAAACTATGGAATGGTTTGAATCCTACCCAGAAGTGGTTGGTACGGTTGAAATAGGACTCACAGCTAAGAAAGTTGGAATTTTAATTAAGACATGTTGTTTCAAGTAGAAATGATAATAATGCAAAATGAGACTGAAGAGAGAGTAAGACAATGACAGAAGGAAAAAAGGAAAGACAAATGCAATTTGAGAAAGGAACAGGATATGCAAAAGAGACAAAAAATGGATTTTCAAATTAGATTAAATGAATTAGAGTGGAAAACTATCCCCCACTTTTGATGTTTTTTAGAAATAGCAAGTTAATACATCCTTTTCGGGGAAAAGACATACACCAATATCAATATTTGGTTTATTTTGAGAAAGTTGCTGAACTTTGTATTGGGCTAAGAGAATACTGGATCTATTATTATAACGTGTTATTACTGGTAAGGCTCGTAATATTTACATATCAACTATCACTTCAGCATTGTGCTGATTATGATCTGCTTAAGGATAATATTTTAAAGGATTATGAGTTGGTATCTGAGGCTTATAGACAAGGTTTTAGGAATTCTAGAAAATCAACTGACCAGACCTATTTTGAACTTGCATGGGAAAACACGACACTTGAAAGGTGGTCCTCCTCTTAAAAGGTTAATAAAGGTTACGGAAATTTAAGACAACACGTATTATTTGGAGTTCAAGAACTGTGACCATAGTGACATAAAATACTTAGTTTGATTAGCATAAGGTAGAACCTTTAGAAAATATTGATCTTTCTACTGACGAGTCTTAAAGGCTAATAAAGATTCTTTTGTAAGCAAGTCTTCCACTCATCTGGTAAAATAATATTTCAGCCTAATACGAGCATGATTCAAATTTCAATCTGGCTCAACGTTGAGAAATTAAGGTTATTCTAATATTAAAAAAATCCCTATTTCATTTACGTGCACCTATTGCAAGAAGATAGGTCACGTTATTTCTAATTGCTACATATTTTTGAACATTAAAATTAGAATCAAGACAGACCTATTTCAAATGCTCTTCATGTAGTAAAAAGAATAGATTTATTGGGTCTAATAAACACCAGTCTGATATTATTATGGACAAATTTGAACCATTCATGTCGAAGGGTTTTATATCACTCATAGGTGATTCAGACAATCCCATACCTATTACAAATTTTAGGGACGCATGCTGCTTCTTAGAGTTTTGTGTATTACCATGTATTTTGCCTTTGTCTGAGAAATCCTCTTTTAGTGAGTGTCATTATTCAAAGAATAGAGAGAGGCTTTGTTAATGTTTTTCTCCATTGTGTAAATGTGTCATCAGATCTAGTCTCAGGACCAGTGACAGTGGGAACAGTGTGTTTTACCCATTGAAGGCACTCATTTATTACAAAACAATGACCTCGCTGGAGATAAGGTTGTGGTTAATCCACTAGTAACTAACAAGCCTTGCTTGGATCAGAATGTCGATCCTAAAAGTTATCCCTGAACTATACACAGATTGTGCAGTTACCAGAGCAATATCAAAGAAAGTTCTTGAGAATGGTGTTAATCGGGAAAGTATTCCTTTAGCTGACACATGTATTGGTCTGGATTTTGATGAGGTTACTTGCACTCATCGTTTGGATCATCAAAGGGTATTGATCACAGTGATCCTCTTTTAACTACTCATTTTCTTTATTCAAATCAGTGTGACAAACTACAATCACCTGTCTTCAAACAGAAAAACGATCCTGAGATTTCGTACTAGTTGCAAATGACCTTTAGTGAACTCAAGCAACAGAAGTACCTGTTTATTATTTCAATAAAATGGGATTCTGATTAGAAAATGGAGATATCCCGATGTACCAGGTGGTGACGCGTGGTCCATGAACCATCAGATTGTAGTTCCAAAATCATACACATAAAAATGTGTTAGTCTTGCCCATAAAACTCCTTTGACTGGTCGTTTATGGATTGATAAGACTTGTCACAATATCTTAAATCACTTATATTGGCCAACAATTAAAAGTTATGTTTGTAAATACTGCAGATCTTGTCATAATTGTCAAATGGTAGACAAGCCCAATCATAAGATAAATAAGTCTCATCTGCAACCTATTCCTGCATTTAAAGAACCATTTAGAATAATAATGGGAGGTTATGTTGGTCCCTTACCTAAGACCAATTCAGGTAACCAATACTTGTTGGCCATAAGGTGTGTGTCAACAATCTTCCAAGAGGCGAATCGTTGGTGAAATATTAAAATTTCGATAAATCTTTCTTTACTCCATTTCGGCTTATCAAAATCTTTCGAATCTAATCAAGGCTAAATGTCATGGCTGAAATTTCCCAGCAAATTATGCTTGAATTAGGCATTCAGCAATTAAAGTGAAAGGTGAAATTGTGGTTTGACAGAAAAGAACCTTTGAGTGTGCTGATAGATCTGTCCTTCTTGCTCATTCATCAAAATTGACATGAGAATAGGTTTTACGGCCTTTACAAAGTTACGAAAAAAACGAATGAGTTAACTTATCATAATAGCACTCCTGGTATGTAAATAAATTAAAGGAGTAACAGTATGTTGAGCGAGATTGCCAGGTTGATCGTGCAATTCATTTTGTTGTACCTGTCCCACCCAGAAGGGATTTAAGCGTAGGCATACAATCAAACTCTACTCATTTGTGAGTAAACGTTTTTCGCAATTCAGCATTTTTGAATAATCCTGGTTCAAAACGTTCACATTTGCAACAACAATAAAGGAATGAGCTTAAACAATTATTACCTGATTATGGGCACTTATTTCTAGGTGTTCCTACAATTACAAACAAAATCTACCAAGATGATGAACCTGTAATTCCACACCTGTAGAACAATAACATACATGCTGAACCATCTCAATTATTAATGCTTGAAAACGAAAGTATTCGCCGGAGAATGATTTCATAGATCGATTAAAAGTGCCTTGAATTCACCGTGCATACTTGTTCTGAAACCAAATAAAACTTTCGGAATGTGCACTGATTATAGAATGATGAACAATGTGGCTAAAACATATTCATTTTCCATTACCAAGAATCGATGACTGCATTGATAAAATTGACAATATAAAGTATGTCCCCGAAGTTGACCATTTGAGAGGATTTTGGCAAATTCAAGTGATGGAAAGGGTTGTGGAAATTGTAGCATTCGTGACTCCAGATGGACTTGATCAATATAAAGTGATACCGATTGGGATGAACGGTTCGCCAAGTACTTAACAACGTTTAATGAACATAATTATATCTGGTCTAGATAATGATTGTGATGCTTACATCGATGATGTTATCATCTACAATGATACCTCGAAAGATCATTAAGCCACGATTCTGAAATTCTTTGACAGACTCGCTGATGAAAATTTGACAATTAATTTATCCAAAAGTCGGTTTTGCCGAGCTTGTCTAACATTTCTAGGACACATCGTGGGAGAAGGACATGTTGAAACTTTAGATACTAAGAGCGATGCTATCTCTGATTTCCCCGTGTCTGTCAGTAAAAAGCTACTGATGAGACTTTTGGGTACGGCAGTGTACTGTCGGAAAATTGGTTCCAATTTTTCCATTATTGCTGAATCACTAACCCATTTATTTAGCAAGAAAACCAGGTTTCCTTGGACTGAGAAATGTCAGGAGGTTTTTGATAAGTTAAAAGCCATAAATATGAGTGCACCAGTTCTTACAGATCCAAAATTGAGCCATTTAATTACACTGTATATCCAGTGATTTTGGAGTTGGAGTAGTATTGATTCAAGACGATAAAAATGATGTTGATCAGCTATTGTGTTATTTTTCTGGGAACTTAAATAAGCACCAGAAACATTATTACTCAATCGAGAAGGAATATTTAGCGTTGATACTGGTATTACAACACTTTATATTTTGCACTAGTTCAGCCCCATCTCCGATTATTGTGTTCATTGATCAGAACCCCTTACTTTCATCGGCAAGATAAAGAACAAAAATCAGAGAGAGAGAGAGAGAGAGAGAGAGAGAGAGTTTAAAGTCAGTACTGTTAATAAAGCAGAATAATGACTTAGATCATCTGTAAATATATTTAAATATTTTAATTAGCTCGTGTTGCTTAGTCATTTTGTTTCTTTTTATTCCATATTAATTTCCATGCGAATGGTTAAGCGTTCTTGCGAACAAGTGTTTTTATGCTCTATTTTCATCATTTAAACAATCTTTCATGTTTACATCAAAACTGTGTATTTATTTAATTAATTAGAAGAAAACTATTAACAATAAAAGAAGAAAGGAATTAAATTATCACTATGCTAAGGTGATTGTGAATAGCCAAATGAAAAGAAAAAAAACAGAACTACGTTTTGTAGCTTTCAAACTAGGATATGCAAGGAATTTATTCACTCGTTCAATCCTTCGCTGTCTGCAGTAAATCTTAATTTACTTCAAAGGGCCAATATATGTATTTGATTTTTTTTTAAAATTATATATGTATAATACATAAGCTGTATCCATGGTACTCGTTGCATAAAATTTTCATTTAAAGGAAATTCGGCAAGCCTCATTGTCATTTTTTTAATAAAAATGTATACATCTCATGGTATATCAATGATACAGTGTACTTACTTTCTCTCTCTCTCTTTTCTGTCTGTCTGTCTGTCTGTCTCTCTCTCTCTCTCTCTCTATATATATATATATATATATATATATATATATACCTACAAAATATTAAAATATTGAATAAAGTATTTCAATTTGATATGACATTTTTTTTATCGCATACAGATAATTCAGAGATGCCCCACTGAATTACTCGCACTCTCTCGACATAGAACTTCTTTTTATATTATTAAGTGTATATTAATTCGCTCTTATATCATAAGATTTAAAAAAGGTCAAATATATTGAATTTTTTTTATTATTCTGTTATATTTGGACAGAGTTGCTAACGCAAATGTTGATAGTATTAGACCTATCAGCTTGATAAGAGACGACAGCCGCTATCGGTTCGAAATTAACACTTGTCGGGTGTGTTTATCTTCACACGAGTTAATAATAACACACCATATGATCTGTTAGCAAATATTAGTCTTGACGTATTTATTTAAATAATTGATAAAAATCCCCAGTAACCTTAAGAAGTTCAAGGTGTTTTGAATCCGATGTTAAAAGCGAATTTAAAACCTGTGGTCAAAGCTTGCTGTCCGATGATTGAACCGGTGAACGGATCGTTACGAATGGTAACGGTAATAGGTCGATGCATGACTAAATAACTCAGATACTTTTGGTTGTCGTTGGATCTACCCACTCAAAAAGAAAGTACGTCACATGGTGGTCTTGTACGAATTTTTCCCAGGTCGGAGAGGAGTGGGAGCCAGAATAAAATTGGGAAATGACTTGGAGTTATATATATATATATATATATATATATATATATATATATATAAAATGCACAATTGTGTTTTTTTTTTACGAAATCCAGGGAGAAAAAAATGGTGGCTCAACGTGGTGTATGGTTCCAAACAGTAAAACGTTATGCATCATTTCAACAGCGACATTTTGTCCATCACTCACTAAGCACAAGAATTCCAAACACACATCTTCCTTTGATTTACTCGTAAATTAAAATTGTATTCGTTTCAAATCTTAAAATGACAAAGTGTGTGTGTGTGTGTCTGTGTCTGTGTGTGTGTGGGTGTGTGATTGTTAACGTAGCTTTAAAAAAAATTCAGTCATATCGCTACGATGTCTGCAGTATGGCAGTTTATAGTGATGTCTAGCACTGGGACACCATGCCACAGACAACGTATAATGATATCCCACTCAGTCACATTATCCTGACTTGAGTCCGACCAGTCCTAACACTAACCTCTTAATGCTGAGCGCCTAGCGAGACATCTGTTAGGACAATTTTTGAAAGTCTTTGGTATGATTTGGCCGGGGTTGCGCACACAACCTCCCAATTCCAAGGAGGACGCTCTAACCGCTAAATCACCGAAGGAATATGAGAAAGTGAAGACTATTTCATAAATTTTAACATTTATATATAACGAAAGTAATTATCATACTTTAGCAAGTCTTGTGATAAAATGAATGAAGTAAAGTCATTATCCATGATAACTGTTTATAAATTCCTTATGTTTTTGAGTAAAAGTGTATATAATACAATATTAAAAAATAATCAGTCCTATAACGTTCGACTTTTGCTTTAAGAAACACCAAACTTTCAGTTCAAACATGAAATGTAAATAATTCTGAATGTTTCGCAAAAATTGTAACACACAATTAGGTATATATAGTGCCGAGCAAAGTAAAGTGTTCCGCTCACGGACACCCTGTAGTTACCACTCAGGCTGGCTGAATGGTATGATTCAAACTCGCACCCACTTGTTATAAAGTCTGACATCTAATTACTGTTTCACAGCAGCTTACCTTGAAGTAATTTGCCTGGGCCAAATAAAGATTAGTAATGTTGTAATCGGTACCAAAAAAAAAAAAATTAAATGTTAGCTTTCGATGATAAATTAAAATGATAAATAAATATAAATAAGCAGCTAATGGAGAGGATTACATAAATAATATTTGTTAAATATCGCCGCAATATCTTGACGTTACTTAAAAATTAATAATAATAATAATAATAATAATAATAATAATAATAATAATAATAATAATAAGAATAATAATAATAAGAAGAAGAAGAAGGAGAATTGAAATGGCTTAATCCCAACCACTACCACCCATTTACCATCCCGAACCCTTCATTTGCTCTTCTTGCACGAGAAAAAATATCAACCGACTTGGAGTTTTTCTTGAAATTTCATTCCGATATCCTTTAGTACTTAGGGTGTTCGTATCATGGTTTTCTTACAATCACCCATTCATATATTAACATGCTTTTCTAACTCTCACACACTAACATTCCTGCATGTTTGTCTTATTAGCCTTTATTCACATTCCTACATTAATTTGAACCATTTATTCACACCTTTTTGTGAGTGTCTTACCATTACACATTGACATATTTATTTTTGGATTGCTTAATTATTCATTATTCATTCTAAGCATATTTTATTGTTTTCTTGTTTCGGACATATGGCAAATATTTTATAGAACAATTACTTTTTTTATTTCATTTAGTCCAAGCAAATTGACATCATTTGCAGTTTTCGTTTCGAAACAATAGAAAGCATACATATTATTGTATTATTTGTACAGGATTTCGAGTGCAAGATATAGAATTAAATTTCGAACGAATGCTACCAGGTGTGGATATTCCAGAAGTCAAAAACAAGAACGTTCCCTCTTAAATACACAAAACATTATCCAGTTATTCTGTACCGTAAACGTGAGATTACACATAGTCAGGTTAGATGGACTTTGATCGGGAGCGGTTACATGCCCGTAGTACATAATATATTTGTACAACCAGCCTACACAACATGAGTAAGCAAAAATTTTAAGCGAAGCATCAGCTTAGAAATTTAGATAAAAATGCAGGCAATGAGATGTTATTAAAGATGACTCGACACATATTGATTCTACAGTGCATCTGAACTTTATTTGCATATTCAATCTGGTCTGACGTCATCAGATGTATACTCTATTTCCATGAAACATGGAATTTAACATAGACCAATAAATAGCATATGTCGGCTTCTCACTTTCTCTAAAGCAAAAACGACACTGGTAACACCTAGTGATAGATAAATATAATAGTTTATTAAACAACGTAGTTTTCGATAAACGATTTTTTTTAAAAATATAAGAATCCCGCTATAAGTGCATTAAATGTTCTCAAGATCTATCGATCCGCATGCAGGGACGTCATTGTAATTTTTCGGAGGGGGGAGGGTGGGCTAAAGTCCTTGTTGATGATCGTATATAGGCTGCAGCAATTTTACAGCACATGCCAGTTCAGAGGGGAGTCACAATGCCCGCCCCCATCTGCCCTCCCATACGACGTCCCTGTCGGGATGCAGATCTTATAGTTTTTAACTGCTAGGTCACGTGAATCCCTCCTCCCCCCCAATTATTTAGTAGTAGGTAATACCTTTTAAAAGAGTCATGCAAGCACAAGGTAACCACGTGATAGGAGTTGAAAAAGACTGCACCCAATGGCTTTTTCTGCTTATGCAATCCAATGCAATAGCTGTATTTATCTTGGATTAGGACAACTTTCTTTTTCCGAAGATTACATAAGCATTCTTGCTAAAACGAAAATCTTTCCCACAAATTGATAGCATTATAGTCAGTCAATCAATATATCGCTTTGTGCCTGACAGATTATGCGATAATGAGATTACATATCTTTATTTATGTTTGTTTATTTGTCCCTTAGTGTTTCAAAGTCTGTGAAAATATCATGTATCTATCTGAAAAGCATCAATGATGAAGACCTAAGTCACTAAGTCGCTTGAAGGAATTAAGGATGAAGTTAACTTTTATCCTGTTCAATATATATATATATATATATATATATATATATATATATATATATATATATATATATATATATATATATATATATATATATATATATATATATATATATATATATATATATATGTGTGTGTGTGTGTGTGTGTGTGTGTGTGTGTGTGTGTGTGTTAGAAATAATTGTGTCATGAACCCTGTGCATATCTCACCTGAGTCTTTCTTTTCCTTTATATTCACTTTTTAAAAATATTTATTTTGGAGCCTGTATCAATTAATTGTCAGCTCCTCGTCTCTTGCATAGTGACTAAATGATAATTTAGTCCAGAGAGAGAGAGAGAGAGAGAGAGAGAGAGAGAGAAAGAATCATCTGATGATTGGGTATATCGCATTATCATTGTTTATGAGTAATATTTATAACGTAAGTTGGGTATGCAATATCCTTATTGTCAACATATTATGTCATTCATGTTAGCTAATGTTGACCCAATTAAATCCACTTAACTTATATTCGTCTAATTATTCGAACAAAGTTCCTGGCATTATACTCACTATTTTTTTGGTTATCAAACTGTTCTTGCACGGTGCCACTTAGTAAACTTTGGAAGCACGGTGCCACTTAGTAAAATTTGGAAGCCTCATGTTTAGCAATTGTGAAAAACAAATCGTTAATAAAGCTGTTCTTATTGCTTTGCAAATACTTGGCGTTGATCCCTATTAAAAATGAAACTGCCATAATGCTCTTGTTATAATGAATTGTAATAGAAGATCTAAACCTTATCGTTTAGTATTGAATCAATAATATAAAAAGCGGTATACGACTTCAATTTCAGAGTACGCAGTTAGTATGTCCTGGTTCAATTTAATATATCGTGTACACTTCCACTATATAAAACAAAAATGAAAAAAGCGATATAAATTAAAGAATAACCAAGTCAATATAAGCTTTTTGGCCACAATTGCAAAATCAAAAATATATTTTATTAGTAATGATGTGACCGTGGTAGAATTTTTAAAGGACTGGAAGTTCGCTCTTTGACGATTTATGTGCAGCAGCTACACTATACTTCTATCTAGCTACAAACCTGATAATGAGTGAAAACAAATGACTTAAGTAATGTGAGGCTATTGGCTACACTATACATCTATCTAGCTACAAACCTGATAATGAGTGAAAACAAATGACTTAAGTAATGTGAGGCCATTGAGTATATAAAAATCTTGAATCCCACTGTCTCTGTAGTTTTATGTTATTATGATGCTTTTTGAAAACGTAAGAACATGGATGGCAATATGTGCATGAAAAGTGGTCATAAGTAAGCAACTAAAATTAAACCCATGCCTTAAAAAACTTAAAACAAGAGAGCAAATGACCCCATAATGACATTTTGAAAATACTGAAACCATAACAGGCGGTGAAGCAATCTCAGCTATTTTAAGATTAAAAGTATTCCTACTCGAACCAAATGACGTTGTCGGTGCAAGAGATATCATTCCAATAATATAATTGCTGCTTTTTTAAACAACTTCTATCAATTTTGGTTTACATCCTTCAATATTCAATGCTTTCTAGTGATATGATCTATATTTTGTTTTTTTTTAGAATAAGAAATTAACTATGACCATATGGCTACATACAAAATTCAAACTAAACGGAGATCTTCTACTAGAGAACTTGATTTATTATATTGAACACACTGATTTCAATAGCCAGAAGACGAGGGTTCAAGTTAACACGAGGACTACCAAACCTCTTGAAAAACTTATGTAACAAATTTGGTATTTATCACGTTCGGTTAACTTTATCGCGTCACAAAAATGTTTGAGCGCAAAACTCTTGAAACTACGTCTCTCTGAATCAAACGTGTAATATGATTTTGCGGAATTAGAACATATTGCTATCTTTATTCACGTGGCTCTGATATGATGGAAACGTGTTTCGTTTTATTTTTTGGTATATGTGAATGTTTTCAATTAATAAACGATAAACATCGCTTCAATAGGTTGTGACCTTGAATATTGCTGATATATAAAATGTTAGTGATATTGATGACCTTAATGTTATATTACATTAAAGAAAACATTTCTATTTTCGATAGTATTTATATATTTTTTTCATGATGTCTAGGTTATATGCTTCCCTAATTAGGGTGACACATATGGATTTTTCTCTGAATGTAGCCACTTCTGTCCACCAGTCAATCCTTTCTATTTATCAATCTTTCTACCAATTTATATATCCTTTTGCGTTCTAATGATGTATATCAACTAAATTATGATTTATGTAATGGAACTGCAGAAAGGAGTCATTAAGTTAAGTTGTTATAGCTGTGTATTGAGTTTTTGCAATGGCATGCATTTAGAACTTATCCGAGTTATTTTTTTTAACCACAATCAAGATATGAAACGTATTAATTAGTCTGAAATGTTTCAAATCAAAAGCGAAATTGTTTAGTTATGGATATTTTCTTTCCTTGTGCACTCTAATTCATTAAAAATAAAAACCAAATCATATAAAACATACAATCTGTGAAACAAAATTGGGAAATTCTAAAGCTCGATTTTTAATGTCTCTCCAGAGCTTCAAAATCTTCATTTATACTAAAGTATTTATACGGGTAAATGTATTTTCTCAGATATTTATGTTAAGAAACTACACTATTTACGACGTATTTTAATTTATTTCAAAGTAAAATTACATTTCTGAGGCACAGATTATTTGTTTCTATAAGGTATATACTAATTCTCGGCGTTAGCATCTATTGAAAATGAAAATACTTCTTTGTTTATAGATAGATTATACAATAGTTAAATGAAATAGTCTTAAATGTTTTAGAAATAAAATTGGATTTAACATCTATGATACATATGCATTTTAACACCAATAATTAATAAATAAAAACCGTTAATTCTGAGCTAATATTGTAGTTATTTTTCTCATGTTTCTATATTTAGTCACCGATTTTCTAAGTACATGGGGATATGTCAAATGCGTGCGCATTAGCTCAGAAATTCGTTATAGATAGTGACCCAGTGCCCGAATGTCAGCATTGCAAGGTCCGTAGAATCGAATCAATATTTGGTCAATACTAGCATCAGATAAGACTTTTTCATAAACTCAAAATTAATATAACCATCATATATTAGACCCATTATGGTTTACATAATTTTCGAAAATATATCATAAATGATGAAATTCAAAATTTTACATTTTTGTAAAATTGCTACTATCATTCTAAATCTAAACAATGGGTGTTGCCAAATTGCGAAGCTAATAAGCTGTCGTGGCATTAAAAAATAAGTACCTGTAACCGTATGGTTGACTTTAGCACAAATGAAATAGAAATAGTGAATTTGCGTGGTTGTATCGAATGTTCTCCACAAGATTAAATGATAGGTCACTCAACGCAGTAATTCTCTTGTTCGTGGATGTATCCAGTGATGATGCTCCGGTTATGGTCTTTAAATTCTTACGGAGCCAGTTAGTTAGGACGATTTGTGTATAATGTTTAATTGCATAAAGCATAGTAGAGGCCTGAAAGAAAATTGTATACTACTAAATGAGGTATCCTTCTAAACAAAAATTTAACAAAAACCCTAACCTCCAATCTATGCACTACTTACTCTAAATCGCATTCTCAGGATTGAAAAAGATGACAAATTAGTGTCTATGTGGACTGAATTTCAGCCAAAGACATTCAAATTCTTGACTTTGATATTATTTAAAAATATAATAATGGTATAATACTACTTGCGCAGTTGGTTTACAAATTTTGGTACTTAGGAGGAACACTCAACGTTTGAAGATGAGAAAACCTCCTCTTATTATAATCTGCAATGTAAGAAAAATCGGCATTTTGTACAGGAAATCAATACGTGTGTAGATGGAAGAGACAAGAGAACCCCGAAAAACCTAACAGCTGGGACAATAATTATAATCCCTACTAAAAATAAAGAAAATCATGATTAATTCAACACGTTTTATCATCATAGTCGTTGTTCTCTTTATGTAAATTTACGTTTGTTAAATTTATTTCTGCTTTGGTTATTGTAGTTTTGTTTAGCATTTACTCGATGATACAAATCATGTCTATTCCTTTTTTTGAAAGTGTTCAGCGGCTCTGTATGACATCGGTGGTCATTGACTTTAAAAAATCACTAATCAATTAAAATACCGTTCTCATTCGTCTGATTTGAACGTCATTGAACATTCCACGTCCTTCATGGCATATTATTGTCTCTATGCTGACAATTGGATGATTTATGCCGCTTGTCCAAAGTCCATATTGTAGACTCTAGTGCGCATGCCTGTTGTATAAAAGTTTGGATGGTCTGCCACGATGTTATCAGTTCAATGTAGTGTTTACCAACAAACCATTGGGTCGAATTGACGAGGAGATCTAAAGCATTGATCGAATTAGCTAATGCTCTCATTTGCTTTTTATTTGGTTGGAAATATTTCATTGATGTATTTTACCAAAAGGTTTAATCTTATTGTTGAAACGGACTATTATATAAATATTTCTTCAGCTCATTTTTCTCTTTGACACTTAAATCCTTACAATAGTCAGGTGACACTTTATATGGGGACTAGTTTTGTTTAGAAAAAAAACGTTGTTCTCTTTCGTGATCGAGGACTATTACATTCCATATATGTAAATATCTAACGCTGAACGCCATCAGAAAATGGATAAGAAACTGTTGATTTTAATAACTTGTTACTTATGTATCGGAGTAACTTTTGCAGACGTTACCGGAAAAACGTTCTGGGAACTGGATCCAAAGGATCAGTTTTTGTTGATATTTGATTTTCTGAGTCGCGATATGAACCTTACTCAAAAGCTACTGAAGATTGCGAACGCATCCAGACTCCTTCTATCGAATGGAAAGGAGAATGCATCAGCCCCAAACCCAGATTCGCCTGCTGTTTATTTCGTGCTTGACAAATTCGCAGAACTTCTGCAAAATCCTGATTTTCTTGATATTGCAGCCATTATAGAAGACGAGGTGAGTTTCCAATTAGTCTTTGCTATTATTTCTTTCCATCTAAAACAATTCGTGTCATTTTAAGAACTCTTTTCAGTTCAATTCATTTAGCATATGCTAATTGCTAGATTCAACTTGTCAAACTAGTAGTAACTGATGTACATCACTTGTTGTATTTAATTTTAATATTCTAAATTTAGATTCAAGTCTGAATTGTAGTTTATAATCAAGACAAAAACTGTAATGAAATATAGATTTCTTTTTTTTTTTATTCAATGCAAATTTTGGAAAAAGCGTTACCAACAGAACATTTTTCATACATGCGAAGATCCATTTTAAAATCTGGATATTCGATATAACCATGCAAATTGTAGTCTGGCAAAGGTGCTTAGTTACTTAACATAAAGTTCGAATTAGTTTCTTCTACATGATCTGTATATCAGCAAATACTTTCAGTAATACTTAAAAAGTACTTACTAACTTATGAGAAAGAGAAACAGTGAAATATCTAAAGGTATCGCTGCATTAAAGAAAAAAATCGGCTCTTTCTGCAATGCAATTTTGTCTGTAATAAAATCATATTTTTCACTGATTTTTCCCCCCTGGATATTTGCTAACTAGAAAAAGTGCTGCTTCAATTTAATTGAAACTTACATCAAGAGCCAAAACGGAAAATACCTTTACTAAGTTCACCCTCGGGACATTAAGGCCGATAATAATAATAAAAATAATAATAATAATAATAATAATAATAATAATAATAATAATAATAATTAGAAGAAGAAGAAGAAGAAGAAGAAGAAGAAGAAGAAGAAGAAGAAATATTCTTGCAACAATCGGTTCGGAACGGTCATATGCATAACACAGTCCATGCATTTCGTTATAATGCAACGGTTTCCTGTAAATAAGCCGTAGTCTTTATGAATTTCATATGTTGTATCTAAGTTACTACCCAGCGTACATAAAATTGTCTCAGTGTATTGGAACTTCTAACGCACTGGCTTTTATCATTAGTATAGGAAAATGAAGGAACATATATGGGACTGAATTAGTGTATTAATGTATATAAAAACATCGCAGAAAGTATTTGATAATAAAGATCAGAACGCGGAATCATTATTTATGTTGCACAATGACAACGTTACATACAAAAGACCCCCCCCCCTCCAACAAACAAAACAACACAGAAGATAGAAACAATAAAGAAAATTAAAATTCCTGGATCGGATCCGCTGTGAATGTTGCATACATTATGGATACAATGAGTATGTGTCGTTATTTGGTCCTGTGGTCACCTTTATGTGCTGTGAGAATCTTGATGTCTGGTTTGGTCACAATCTAGTGTGTGTTTGCTTCTTGCTTTGTAGTGTAATTGCGAGATTAAGCCATTCCCAACCTAAAAAAAAAGGACACGTGATGATTAATGCATTTATCCGTTGCAAATATAAACTTTGACAAAAAATAAGCCATGTACAGATATTATACTTTACTTTACTGTTTTGACAGTCGTTTTCTATTTTAGGTACAATATCAATATAGTAGAATAAATTCCTGTGCTTTTTTCTAATGACACTCCACTTTGCTAATACAAATTCAGGTTATTTCACAGACATACTCACTTTTCCCACAGGTTTCCAAAGTAAACACTAGCACGATTCCGCCTGATCATCCGGATTTATTGATGAAGTATTCCTTAGCGAAGACCAATTACCTGATGATTCTACATAGAGTTCTAGGCAGAAAAAGTATACGGACGATCAATCCTAATTGGCCCCAGGGGAGGGTAAATGAAAAGTGTTACAGCGACACCATGGACTACCTAGATGCTCTGAATTATCCAATGAAATGGGCCATAGACAGTAAGTAGTTCATTATGATCTATTTAGTTGCCATATCTTTCTGTTTTACCTGTCTACTTGCCTACCTAGTTACCATACTAAATACCTATCTACAAGACTACTTATCTACCAGGATGTGTTACCTGTCTACTTGTCTATCTATCTACCAAGATGTTTTACCTATTCATTTGCCTACCAAGGTACGTGGCTATGTTAACTGTCTACTTGCCTGCCTAGCTACCATGCTGTTTTACATCTAATTGTCTACCTAGCTATAGGCTGATTTACCTATCTACTCGCCTAACTAGCTACCATGTTGTCTACTAGCCTACCTAACTATCGGGCTGAAGACCTATCGGAGTGTCAGTCGTTCGATCTTTTTGACAAGCTTGTGCAAGTGATGGAATGTTTGTATTTAATTATCTTTTACTCTCTCTCTCTCTCTCTCTCTCTCTCTCTCTCTCTCTCTCTCTCTCTCTCTCTCTCTCTCTCTCTCTCTCTCTCTCTCTCTCTGTTGATTTTAGATGAAAATTAGACTAATAAAAAACCAGTCCATCATTGTTGGGAAAATGTAGCATAGTATAATTATGAGAGAGGTGGGAATGAAATAATAATAAATGTATGGGCTGAAGGAGCGTGATGCCTACATGAATCATAACTATGGAAATATATGAATATTTATAATAAATGACTGACTGAATGAAATGAAGAAACGAATAGATAAAAAAAAGAAAATAGCAGAAGGGATATTTACATATGAATATATTGTTGGCAAAGTCATATGATATATAAAGTGGCTTTCGAATGCACTCAATCAACTACCGCGCTTAACGTGTATGATGTAGACCCCATCGAAAAAGAACACCGTATCAAAACCAAGTTGACTTGGTTCAAACCATAAAATGGGATCTTCTAATCCCTTAATGTACCAGGTTATAAAAACAGAAACTCATGAGAGTGTTTAGAGTTTATAAATAGTTAGTGCGCCCCTACACCAATATATATGTATGTATATATATATATATATATATATATATATATATATATATATATATATATATATATATATATATATATATATATATATATATATATATATATATATATATATATAAAGAAACAAGGCATTTAAAGCGTTGGTATAATGCAATTTGATATAACAGTACTATTGGTATAATGCAATTTGATATGACGGTACTATTGGTATAATGCAATTTGATATAACGGTACTATTGATATAATGCAATTTGATATAACAGTACTATTGGTATAATGCAATTTGATATGACAGTACTATTGGTATAATGCAATTTGATATAACAGTACTATTGAATAATGCAATTTGATATGACGGTACTATTGGTATAATGCAATTTGATATGACAGTACTATTGGTATAATGCAATTTGATATGACAGTACTATTGGCATAATGCAGTTTGATACAACAGTACTATTGGTATAATGCATTTTGATATGACAGCACTATTGGTATAATGCAATTTGATATAACAGTACTATTGGTATATCAAATTGTGATCCACACATGGTGGATGCATAATATGCATATATAAACATTCTAGTGACTGTCTGCAGTTGAATACTGTACAAATATATAACCGATACCGGACAATTCAAATCGCCAGTGTTCTCTCTCTCTCTCTCTCTCTCTCTCTCTCTCTCTCTCTCTCTCTCTCTCTCTCTCTCTCTCTCTCTCTGGAACATTGTACTTCGTAACAAGATACAGGCGAAAATCCATGAAAAAGAGAGCGTAGAGGATTTGTGCTTGTTTCATACGAGAGTGTTTATGGACCTCTGAGAAGGAATAAAGACAGACCGGCAATTGCATGTTTGTATCGTGTTTGTATCGTTGATTATAGAAACACTGTAGATAAATCTCAAGGAAAGTGTAAACATACCGTTACGACGAACCATATTCTTGTAGGTTTTCTTGATGTAAGTTCAGTTTCAAGGTTTTCATCATTCCCAAATTATTTTTCTCTCTCACTCCAGATTTCTGAGTGTTTTGTCCCATATGCATGGGAGGGAGGGGGAACGGAAAGCATAAAGGATTGCGATGAGATTTGCGTACCACATTAGATTTATTTACAAAACGTGTATTATTACTACTTATTATCGTTATTATCATACGTCATCAGTGATTAATTAGTGGAAATGCATCACTGATATATAGGCATCTAATCCACAGCACACAGTTGAAAGATGTTTATATATGTATATTATTGCGCCATGGGCGGATAGAAATTTGATATACCAATAGTATTACTATATCAAATAGCTTTATGTAAACACTTTAGAAGCCATGTTAATTTCTAATATATGTATAAATAATGGTGGTGTGTGCTATTTTGTTTCTTCTTGTCTTATTGTTGATCTGACTGACCCATGACCAATGAGATAGTATTGAAACTAAAATGTTTCATATAAAATATTGACCATTTCAATGTCAGTGGTCAGTATCATTTACCGTCAATCACTATCTACCTGCTGTGTGCATTTTTAACCCAGAGTCTGTCAGAAAGTCATGACAAATAGCGAAAAGACGGCTGTTCTGAATCAAGGGACGAACATTTTACTGATATATATAATGCTTCATTATAAAGATAAATTTATCAAGCCTTTGTATTTAAAATACAAGAAATGCATATAAACTTACACTTTCCCATCGCACCTACCAACTTCATTGTATAAATTCTGTTTTTTAGAATATATTACAGATAGTCAAATCCTTGATTAATTTCATGATATACAAAGAGAATACAATTCATTAGTTGCGATTAACGCAACAATAATTTTGAAGAAATGTATTTTACTAAATTTATAATAGAAGACTTATTTGGAGTAGGTTATTAAACATTACTCACTATTACTTAAAGAATCTTTAATTTCAAAATTAAATCTAAACATGAAGTCGGTAGCGAATTACCACACATACAATTAAACGATTCATTATATATCATATAATGAAAATATGAATGTTATTGTTCCCAAATGGTTTAAATGGTTACAAGAGTACAACAACGATATCAAACACTAATTAAATTAGTGTATTCGTAAATCTTAATTGTTCTTAAAGAACAGTCTATTGCGCTCTAATGACAATTATGCTGAGATAAATTAAGAAAGAACACAAAGAGCTGATTTAGGGAAAAAATTGAAGATACTCCAACAAATCGTAACGAGAAACAAAGAAAAACAATGTAAACTTAAACAGATGAAATATTCCTCAGAACGAATATTTATGTAAAAGTATTTCAATTTTTCAGTGTTTGACGCTACGGGAAACATACCGAGTGCTATACAGAAGGCAAATATCAACTTTCTCGGTGCATATGACCAGTGTCTGGAGGTCCACGCCCAAATTCCCGCAGGTGTAGTCCTTGGCAATATCACCAAGAAAACCAGCAGAGAATTCGATACGCGATATTGCAGGGTCTCAGTCCCAATCCCAGACTCTTTGCTGAAGAGGATGAATGCGGTAGGTTTTCTTTTCTACCCAGACATTTTGTTACATGACTTCCTTTGCATACGTTTATTCACCTGAGTATCACTGCATGCCAGAATCAACTTCCTTCCTTCTTCCCTTACGCGCTTGATTATGCACGGTGTTATAATATTCGTGCATGTCAGGTCATAAGACACACACAAACGTTCTCAAGCACCGAAAGGTCCCCATGGTCCATTTACCTTTATTTTATATACGTAAACCTTTTCCAAGTGCGTCGCATTTTAATTCAGTTCTTTTGGCTCACTTGGGTCAGTCTCGATATGCATCAGCTCCATGTAAGTATAAGGGCCTATCTCAATACAGCTAAATTCGATTTGCTCACCTCATTTACATTTTTTTTCACTTGGGTCTGTCGGTCAAGATCAGTTCCATTTGCTAATATGGTTTTCATTTCCATTTGCTAATATGGTTTTCATTTCCATTTGCTAATATGGTTTTCATTTCCAATTGCTAATATGGTTTTCATTTCCATTTGCTAATATGGTTTTCATTTGCTCACTGATGTCCATTTGGCTTTTCCTTAGTTGTATTTGCTCACTGATGTACACTTCGCTCTTCCTCAATTCCATTTGCTCAAGTGGGTGCCTCTCGGTCGATCTCGATTCTAGAGTTCTTCTGGGCCAACCCGAGACCATGTTGCTCATGACATTCATCTCTTTCTAGTCCAATACTGGTTGCTCAGTGCGGTCCATTTGGTTACATTTGCTTTTCTACAGTCCGTCTGAGTGCTCGGTGTGATACATTTTACTCGTCATTCGGTAGGTGTGTCCACGTCTTTGCAATTACAATTTTATCATTGTGAATTTACAAGAGTATAACGCTAACATCAATTACAATATCGTTTTATATCCTTGGCATTTTGAGATATTATTTTCCACATTTATCACGGCTTCCAAATAACAGTATTTTATTTGCACATATTAAATACTAAA
This sequence comes from Unio pictorum, assembly GCA_030141615.1. Classification (NCBI taxonomy): domain Eukaryota; kingdom Metazoa; phylum Mollusca; class Bivalvia; order Unionida; family Unionidae; genus Unio; species Unio pictorum. The sequence continues at coordinate 6,414,651 of JARLTB010000442.1, forward strand.
TCGTTGTAAAATGTGGGTAGAGGTTAATGACTGTCTGAGATATCATTTTCCATTTAGCCAAGGTTTGCTAAAGATTTTGAATTTGTTTTTTATTTTCTTTTAATTATATGCGACTTAGGTGAACATATGATTTATTTAAAGTTTATCTTCACTTGCGCATATAAATCATTAATCGTTGTAAAATAAGGGAATATCAATCCAAAAGTAGAGGATACCAATAAATAGACGCTAATTTGCACGTTATTCATATTTTGTGTTCAAAATTAAATGTCCCGTCTAATCGCAAAGGGGAATAAGGAAAATACATTGAAATAAAAGAAAAGAAAAACAGTACAGATTCTTTCTTTTTTGGGTGGGTGGGGTGGGTGGTGGGGGCTAGGTATAACTTTATTTTAAGTTTTGCAACTAAATATAAAAGGTGATGTTTTAGATATGACGGTGTCTGACTTATAACACGCATCAGATTATATTTTAAATGTTATATTCAATGACACATTACAAATTAATAACGAAATTTGGTTTTCTGACAGAACACGCACGGTGTGAAGCTGACGGTTACATGGGGTGTATGCGTATCTAACGAATGTCATTCAAACGATGTCAAGGGATTGTTTGATATAGGTACACTGATCTCTTATAATTATTGTACCCTCTATTCTCATTTTTACATTAAAACATAATTTCTTTTTCCAAATAATTTTGAATAATAATAATAATAATAATGATAATAATAATAATACATTATTATTATTATTATTATTATTATTATTATTATTCCTATATTATTGTCATACATTATTATTAATATTATTATTATTATATTATAAATACATTATTATTATTATTTATATTATTATTGTTATTATTATCATTCCTATATTATTATAACACATTAATATTATTATTATATTATAATACTTCATTATTATTATTATTATTACTATTATTATTATTATTATTATTATTATTATTATTATTATTATTATTATTGCTCCATTTTATGTCTTTGAACCACTTTTTGTAACATGCAGAGCAAGCCAGCTTGATATGTCACGCGAGCTTGATATGTCAGATAAAATTCGGTTATATCAATAAACTCAACACGACTACGGGTACTAACTTTATCAACATACCTGCTTCTGTGTCATCCCAAAGTTGGTGGCCACCTAGTGCGAAAAAAATAGTCAATATCTGTCCATTAATTTATCTCTTCCATCCGTCTACCTGTCCATTCATCTATCCAACAATCTATCCATCAATCTACTGTCTATTAATTTATCGAAGTTCGATTATTCAGACAACATGCACTCATCTTAAAAAAAATTCCAAACTCCGTCCGTCCGTTAAGTCCATTTATCTATTCATGCTTCCGCCTATTCAATTATCAGTCCAACTAGTAATTTTGCTTAGAAAAAGCATCATATATCTTCCACATTTATTTACATATAACGTCTCACGGAAAGTGGACCTGGGCACAATAATAACTAAAATAGATGCTTGAAAGTAATTCTAAAGGTATTAAACCTGTATTTTGTCAAAAAGGTTTGACCTTATCAGCGATGAATATTTTCATACTGAAGTGAATTATAACGTGTGAGACAAAATATGAATTTGAATGAATGCAGATTTAATACGCTTAATATTGTTTTCCGTTCCAAAGCCAGGGTTGTGTCCATGTAATTTATAATTTATTTTGAAATGTGATACCGCGTGCCAGATATGCTAAACAATATTGTGAGTAAATCAAGCTTTTTTCCTTATGTTTCATCGTCATTTTGCTCTTGTTTATTTATTATTTATTTTTGACTATATTAGATAAAGATAGAAATAGCGAAGATGGTTCTTTTCTTCAGTCCTGACTTTGTAGCAGTCTATTTGGGAGCTCGAGTGGCATATTACCTAGGTAGTATCTATCATGTAGATATCGAAAATTAACCGACTATTCGCACCTGCAATTTAATAAATGGAATCTGACACTGAGATATAGATAGGAGTTGGGTATTTATCTGTCATTAATTCAGTTCACATTTAATATACATAGAAGATGGCCTTCGAAGCGAGGTTTTTTTAATCAGTAAGAGATTTCTGTACGTTCTATTACTCGACTTAAATATATATATATATATATATATATATATATATATATATATATATATATATATATATATATATATATATATATATATATATATAAGCAAATCTTAAACATACAAAGTATGGATATAAATTAATTTATAGTTAACACTTCGGCTTCACTATAGAAATTACAATTATCACAAGTCTTATTGACGCCCTTTACCAAAAAAAATGTCTAAACCTGAGATGCATTTAGACAGGAATTTCAGATAGCTTGACAAGAAAATCATCGCAGAACGCGTAATATCACAACAACATGACTGGCTTAATTCCATCTGGAAAGCATTTTGCTAATATGAGAAAGTTGGGGGTGGGGTGAGGTGAGATCTGTGTCGTGGGTTTCCATTAACATGGAAGAATAAGAAGTAAACAATAAAACTTCAAGACTTAGCTAAACTTCTTAAAGTTTACATTCACAAATTGAGACTTAACAAAACGTTTCTTACCCTTTATCCTGGCGATGTTATTTGAATAAGACATGTAGCACACTGTATGAAAAGGAGCGTTTTGAGTCAAATTTACTTGTTTCGACTCGTTTGAAACGAAACTGCAGAACACGTTGTCAGATAATATAAGGCATTCTCTCTAAGGTACAAGTTTTTTTTTGAGAAATTAGGCATTCCCTTTTCTTGGTTCCTGTAAGTACAAAAACTGTTATTATTTTTATTAAAGTTTCATTTTGATGAAACACATTTGATGACTTATCAATGACGGGGTCATTAGCATCGTCATATTCGTCGTCACTATTTTCATGCTCGTCGTCTTTGTCAACGTCATTTTCATCAGGTCTTTTACCCGATCCCATGTGGTATGCATAATTGAAATAGAGCACACAATGTGATGGTGTTTATCTTCAGCATGTTAGCAATGTTGATAAAACCACAGTAAGCCTTGACCTAGGCGTTGTTTCGATAAACTAGTCACCGACATAACCGAATGCTATTCAGGTTAGGGGTATTTACTCAGACAGTAATCATACGTATTCTAGTTTAGCAATGTAAAAGTATAATCTTCTGTTTTGCACGATAATTTTGGGGAAAATCTCGTTAGTTTTATGTTTATCCAGATAATTACATTGTCGTTCGCAATGACGTTTCCATTAAACAAGAATATTTTGAAATTTATATTCAGGTTCATTATTATATATATATATATATATATATATATATATATATATATATATATATATATATATATATATATATATAGAGAGAGAGAGAGAGAGAGAGAGAGAGAGAGAGAGAGAGAGAGAGAGAGAGAGTTTGGAACCCGAAGTAACAGAATCAGTGTGTGTGTGTGTGTGTGTGTGTGTGTGTGTGTGATTGTTAACGTAGCTTTAGCATTTCTTCTCTCATATCGCCACAATGTCTGCAGTGTGGCAGCTTTTAGTGATGTCTAGCACTGGGACATGATGCCAGCTACATGTAGCATGTTGTCCCACTCAGCCACAGTATCCTGACACATAGCCGACCGGTCTTAAAACTAATCTCTAAATGTTGAGTATATATATATAAGCAAGGTAGTAGTTAGTACCATGTTTATAAATCTTTGGTATGACTCGGACGGGCATCGAAACCGCTATTTTCCGCATCGGAGCCGAAATAGCGACATGAAGTGGAAACGTTTTATTTACCATCCAATGTGGTGCAACCAGTTACTTGCTATAGCGATCATAATGCCGTCCTTGTGCTAGAATCGAGTAGAGGTGCAATTTGTGCACATAGCTTCTATGATATATATATATATATATATATATATATATATATATATATATATATATATATATATATATATATATATATATATATATATATATATATATATATATATATATATCTCTGTGTGTGTGCATACATATATTAGACATCGTTGTTACTCAACATTTATCTGCATGCAGTGTTCTTGCATCTTTTGCCTTTTGCGGCCTCATCGACTCCTTTATAATAATAATCCAATACAAAACGAATTTACCAGTGAACTCAGTTTGCTTTTTTTGTATAGTTAAAGGAATCCAATACAACAGTAACAGTGGAGTCAGTTTACTGTTTTTATATAAAGGAATCCTAAACAAAACGTATTTACTAGTGGAGTTAGTTTACTGTTTGTCTCTCTACAGGAATCTTGTACAATAAGAGTTTACCAGTGGAGTCAGTTTACTGTTTTGAAGATAACGACCTGTCTAAGGACTCCTCAGCGATAGCCGCTATGTAAGCGTTTTCACAGTGTAATTAGCCATACTAAAGGACACACGTTACTAATTAGCCATACTAAAGGACACGCGTTACTAATTAGCCATACTAAAGGACACACGTTACTAATTAGCCATACTAAAGGACACGCGTTACTAATTAGCCATACTAAAGGACACGCGTTACTAATTAGCCATACTAAAGGACACGCGTTACTAATAGTAAGGATAAATGGGAACCAGTCAGTAAATGGATTCAGATAAAATAGACCTTATATGGGTTTGAATGGTTGATGATAAAAGTTAGAAATTTGGTAAAAATAATCTTTCGAGAACTTATCCTAGTTTTGACTACAAAAATGAAGACAAATAAGATTTATTGATAGAATTTTAGTCCTTTATCAGACTTGATTTTGAAATACTCATAACTGAAAATAGCACTTGATTCTTAGGTGCGGAATTGAAAGTACAAGTTTTAAACAAACGTCGATCCAGAAAATGCATACGTTCTTTTATTTACCAATATGAATCTATACTAATAAATATAGGTTTGATCAAGAGCACTCAGAAATTTAATGTAATTTACTTTTAATATCATGGTGTTTTCATAGTTTGACTAAGGGAACTGAATTAGCATCATGCGTCCTGTAAGAATTAAAGTGTCCTAATACGATATAATTAACCTAGAGTTATAATGTTCAGACCTTTTAACACAAACCTAACAATCACTTCAGTTTTAATAGAATTTTTTTTTCAGATGTGTCTTGGGTGTGTTTTTATTTCTGATCTTTAATGGTACGATGATTGACGCAATTCAAATTTTGTGGGTGGATGATACAGATCAGGAACACGTATACGAAATGATGCAACATTCAAATGAGAAGCATGACTATGCGCAGGTCCACCCTGTACATGGGACAAATCCAGAAGACAAGGTAGTCGTTGTTGCAATAGCAGATACAGATGTCAGTTCCAATGGATTACCGCTAGGTTATGTACGGGTAAGAAACATACAACATTAACATCAAACCTTTGTACACTATTTCCTTAAGGCGTGTGTGTGTGTGTGTGTGTGTGTGTGTGTGTCCTTTTATATAACAAAATACTATTATAAATAAAATCAAAATGTTTGTCTATTTTTTTATACTTTTGCTATTACTACGTTTACCTAAAAAGCCTGGTACTTAATTTGTATGTAGTATGTGTCGGTTGTTTGGAATATAATAATTCAATTGATTTCTTCCATCTGTCCAATTATCATGTTTAAAGCATTGACTCTTTTTACTAGTGAAAAGGAATTTATGTATCCAACAACTACGAAAACATGCTCATCCATGAGTTTACATTCAAATTTTATATTCATGATCACGTTCTATTGAAGATGATGACGTTATATTGATTATCATCACGTTCTATTGATGACGATCACGTTTTATTCATATCATCTTTTACTAAATGCTTCGTTGGATGAATATCTTGCGTATATTTTCCGACTGACATTTCTTTCTGCTCAACTTTCGAAAAGTCAAGGATGGCGCATTGAGTTTATGTCTGAACGGGTCAGAATTATTAGTGTCATTTAACATTCGTTGATACCAATAATATTTACAGCTGTAGCATAAATTAAATCAGATATGGGAATGCAGTATCAGCTACGTTATAAATACCAAAAGATGTGGTGGGGCAAGGTATGAGAGCAGGAGGAACAATTTTATAACTTTACGATAATATTTAGTATTTCATAGAGCATTTCATAGGATGAAATGGCTATTGCATAATGCATTTCTAAAATTTATCATTTAAATCCGTCAGCACAGAGAATTTGACAAAGTCCCCGAAACGAAGGTTCCCATGGAAAATGGACAGCAGTCAAATGGCAACGTCAATCCACAAATAGACGCACTGCAAAATAGTACTAAGAATGGTCATGCGTATGAAGTAAGCCGCGGCAAGTCTAAAGAAAAAGAAGGTGGGATGACCATTTCATTTCTGGTTACAAATTTAAGACTGATTTCCTTTGTAAAAATGGCATGGCATTATTTAGCATGCGAGAATCACTCTAAAGATAAAGTTGTCCATGGCTTTCATCGCATCAAATATGACAACATGAAATCACGTATCTGTCAGTCCGTCCGTTACGCTTTCGTTTCACATTATAACCTAGTAGGCCATTTCACCAGCTAAGACGAATATCTCTCTCTCTCTCTCTCTCTCTCTCTCTCTCTCTCTCTCTCTCTATATATATATATATATATATATATATATATATATATATATATATATATATATATATATATATTAGGGTGCATCAAACGCCCCAATGTCAATCAATTATGATGTCCCTAGTTTTAGAATATTCCTTTGGTCATAAAAAGAATTTCTGCCAATTTTTGTCTAATTCCAACATTGTTTAGTGGGTCTACCTCAATTAGCAAGATTTGCATTATGAAGCATTATATTGCGATATTCATTTAGTTGAATGTTATTTGCTGTTGACCTCTTTACTTATTTAATATTTTACAATGGTATTGAATTTGATTAAATAACAATTCTTTGCTTGTTTATTAAAGTTGTTTGTGAATTCTGCAATCTTTGAAATTGAGTTTTAACAAAATATTTCAATTTTATCTAATTTTGTAGTAAACTTTTTTTTATTGAACTTATTATATTATACTTTCATGTTGTCGCAATTCTATAGCCTGTTTTACAAATGTTATACGCAAACTGTTATTAGTCATTACAGGGCTGTTAGATTTAGCACATGTTGACTGTTAAGTGTTAATCACTATTGTTACATTCATGTTGTTGCCAGACGCCAGTTGAATAATGGAAGGCAGTGAAAAGAGTACCGTTCCAGGTCTGCAATCAACTCCTCGTCCCAGAAAACTCCTACCTTGTCCCAGAAAACTCCTCCAACAAGACAGTCATCTACAACATTCGGTCTTGGCAGCAAGATAACGGCAGAAGACTCAACAATTACTGGTTCGCGTCTGCCTACATATCTGCAAGTCTTGCGGTGTTTGATGCATCATCTAGCTGATGGTGCGCATGAAAACTGTACCAGATGGGAAGCAGCTAAAATTGTCCTGTCAAAGGTATATGTGTTTTATGAGAAAGCCCATATTCAGATGATTACAGAACGCAAGGCATGTGAACGATTAATTAAACTGCTTGACGACAATGCTAAAGTGCGAGCAATTCCAATCAACCGCCTATCAGCCCCGAACTAACTGAACAAGCTAAAAACAGATGGAAGAAATGCTAGCTCACACATTCCGATTGTGGCATGCAAATGCAGAACAAGTCATCAAAAATCCGGAAGATGTCGCTTTCCTGCAGTCAATGAAGACCGACCGTCTGGCAACATTCGGACCACGTGACAAAGTCCTTGCAGCCAAAGTCCAGCGTCGCGAACAAAGGGACAACATGAAAGCACGGCGGCGCGAGAGAATGCAGAGTCACCTGAAGTCGATGACTGCACCTAAAATACTCCATAACAGCGACAGTAGCAGCAGTGATGAGGATGTTGTTAGTGATGCAGAAGTTGGCTCATTTGCTGCTGGTCCATCTATCACACCAAGAACTTCGAGAAGTCACAAGCGAACTGCTCGCACAGAAACACATGCTTTCATCACTCACGACATCATTCAACGACCCAAACTTGTTCAACTAGCCACACGTCTGAAGATGACTCCAGTGCAACAAGCTGCATACACGGAGGCTTTAGTGGCAGAGGCAGGTGGTGATACTTCAAAGATATCCACATCATACTCAACCGCAGACAAGTGCAGGCGTCAGATAGGACGATTGATAGCAGAGAATTGTAAGGACCAATGGATCCCGACAAAATTGGTATCCCTGCATTTGGACTCAAAGCTGATGCCATCACTGTCAAACCAGAATATCACAGAAGAACGTCTCACTGTCGTCGTTGGAAATGCTACAGAATTGAAGCTTATTGGAGTCCCATCATACCATCCTGGAACAGACAGAAAGTCCGGAGATATAATTACTGATCTGACAATGGGTTTGCTCTCATCATGGCAATGTACCGAGTCTGTTTTGAATATGACATTCGATACCACAGCATCGAATACAGGACACGTAACTGCAGCCTGTGTGACAGTCACAAAGCATCTTGGACGAGCTCTCCTTTGGTCAGTCTGTCGTCACCATGTTGGTGAGACTATCCTGTCTCATGTTTTCGATGATCTGAAGATTGAGGCATCCAAGTCTCCAGACGTCACCTTGTTTACACGATTTCTTAAGAGCTTCCAAATGTTGACGGTGCAATCTAAAAGCAATGATGAACAGCTATCTCGATTGAACTTGACATCATTCAACCACGAGGCACTTCAGCTTGTAGATACATTTCGAACCAGTGTTCTCCAGCTTGCCAAATCAGAGCTTTCGCTACGCCGAGATGATTATCAAGAATTTGCTGAGCTGTGCACAGTGTTCCTTGATGGAGAAACTGAAGATCATCCTGTCACCTTCAAGCGACCAGGAGCCTTACACAAAGCCAGATGAATGGCTAAACTCATCTATTCGATTAAGATATGCCTGTTTGAGCTGCAAATTCAACAACTACCACGTAACACTATTACAACACTGCATCAAGTTCCAAATGTGAGGGCGTTTGTAAACATCGCAACACTGGTCTACAGCAGCTGGTGGATGACGTGCAATTCAGCGGTAGATGCGCCGTGGAACGACCTGCAGTTGTACAAGTCTTTATTGAAGTACAAGGTCGTGAATCCAGATGTCTCTAAGAGTGCACTGCATGCCTTCAAACTGCATCTCTGGTACCTGACTGCAGAGATGATTCCTCTTGCTCTGTGGAGCAGTAAGGTGCCTGACGCTGAACGGCGAGCCCTTGCAGACAGTCTGCTGGCTGTTAAACCACAAACGGCCCTCTTTGCACCACAGAACCAGTTTGGAACAGGCTTTGGCAAGCCAAAGTTTTCAGCAACTGTTACTCTGGCCACAACTCTTGCTGATTTTGCTAGTATTGATTCCTGGTACACATTCACTCTTCTTCAGCTGAACGCTGAGTTCATGACTGAAGAAGTTGCGAACTGGCCAAATTCTGCTGCGTACCAAGCATCTCTCGGCAACCTTCAATCGCTGAACGTTGTCAATGACTGTGCTGAGAGAGGTGTTAAGCTCAGCTCAGATTTCTTGGCATCAGCAAGGGATGAAGAATATTACCAGAACGTGCTGCAAGTTGTTGAGAAGGACCTTAAAGAACAGCCCAACTTGCGAAAATGCAAAGGACATAGCGACTAACTGAAGAATCTACCAAATAACTACCACTGACTTTAAAACATTGCTGAATGTAGAATATATTTAACTATATTTAACATTTTAAACATTGAACAAATCATTTAGAAAAATGTTGAAAACAACATATACTGTCTGAATTCATTGCGATGAAACTATTGTCTCCGATGAGTTGAATAATGTTAAAAGATGTAGTGAATGGTTAATGTGTTATATAATAAATACTTATAACACCCGTTGTATAAATTTAGCATCATACTATTGAATATAATCAGATAAAAACTGAGCATGTACTATTGCAATATCTATATACAACTCTGCATGCAATATTATATAACATAATGACATGTTTAAAATGAGTGGAAAAACTGAAAATATTCGTTTTCGATATTTTGACCAAAAAAAATTCATTTGAATGGTGGACCACCTAAATGTACTTCAAACTTCACCAAACTTTTGCCATAAATATTCCATTTTTTATATAAAAAAACTAGACAAGGGACAAAATGATCCATTGAAGTTAAAAAAAAATATGGGGTGTTTGATGCACCCTAATATATATATATATATATATATATATATATATATATATATATATATATATATATATATATATATATCCTATTTTCAAAATTAAGGTCAGAGGAAACTATTATAAAGTTCCGTTTCACATTCTTTTGTCTATAATTTTAGTGCGTTATAGAAAGAATAATTAATGAATGAAAGTGTCTATCATCACACTAACTAGATATTGAGTCAAATGTGAATGTCGAGATCACCTTTTTGGGTGATTTCTTTGAAATTGTTATTTTTGCGCTATGACTGATAATCTGTCTCATGAATAGGGATTAACCTTAGACACAAGATTATGAGCTGTACAACATGATGGCATCATATTCATGGTCTCGAGTACAGGGCACTGATCAATTTTACCAAAAAAAATGATGGACGTTTTAATAATGTTCAGCTGGTATCATTTTAAGGATCACATCGTTAAGGTCATTGTCAGACACCAGTCTTTTTTTTACTTCTTAATGATATTTGGGAATGCAGCATAGTAACTACCATATTTCCCATCATAACTTCGTGGTCATGGTCACACGTTCAATATTTAGTTGCTTGGGACACTGAAGTGGTTGCTTGGGACACTGAAGTGTTGCTTAGGACACTGAAGTGGTTGCAAAATCTGGCACCATATCATCTGTAAGGTTACAGTTGTTATTATAATGCCTGTCCAGAAATGTTAACGCTGTCTCGACAAGGTCTCCATTAAGCAAATACTGTTATACCTCAACAGTGTATGGGGCAACACATAATTAACTGTATTTTCTTGTTTTGATCATGCTGATTGATTCCGAATCCTTTCTGCTAGTCTGGTTTATGAATCGAGCGACGAGTTGGTTAGAACATATTTTATTGTCCCATTATGATACCATGGGATAGGGCACAAGTTCTTACAACTTAAATTAACGCTTTCACTACATAATACAAGTATTAAAACATAATCAACGTGACAACATTGACTAATACTTAAACATGATTGCTGAGAGAGAGAGAGAGAGAGAGAGAGAGAGAGAGAGAGAGAGAGAGAGAGAGAGCACTTGAATTTGAATACGTTATTGAAATCGTCCGGTATCGTTTTATATTTGCATACATGTTGTAGAAATCTATATTATTCATTAAAATCATCATTTTCCTAAACGCTTTAAAATTAGACTAGCAGTTGGATATGGCGTTAAGAGTAATTTCTCATGAACTGAGTTCGTTGTCTACTATTCGGGGAACAGAAAAAAAAAAGAAAGAAATGCATGGTGGCTTCAAACCCTGCACAAAAACAATCTAGTTTGCAACAAATTTAAAAACGGTAAAGATCAGCTTTTAATGCATTTACATTATGTTGTAATCTAATATGGATGTTTTAAGTTCAACTAATACAATTAGACATTTTTCTATATACCATATCTGGACAAAAACACTTTCTTCAAGCGCTGTAAGACATGTTACGCCGAGCATACAGTTCAAGATGATTTGGTAGAATTCAGCCTGAAATTACAAATGACTATATTATTTGAACATCGAAGGTTATACTTTGTTTGCTCAGGCACAGGGGGAGTGAATAATTCAATGATATAGCCTGGAAATTGGCTCGTTTGAATAGTGTAAAGTGTTAAAAATTTATAATGAAGAATAATCATATTCATAACTTGACGAGGGAACGAAGAGAGACTTATCATGATATTTATTTTTAATGTATGATTATCGTTTTTTTCAGAGGGCGGTTTGGTGAATACAATCCTGTCTATATTCCTGTCATTTTCTCTCTACACGAACGTTCCTAAGCTTCTCCGTGCCAAGCAATCAGCTGATTCTGTGACATGCGTTAATGGCATTCGATTTCTCAGTCTGACTTGGGTCATACTGGGGCACACTTACAACTACGGAATCATCTCCATCTCTGAGACAATGAACGCAGGTAGGTCAGTAACGCCACTCTGTAGTAAAATATAGAAATAACGCTTTCCTTTTTTCCTTATTTGTATGGTTCTTTTGACAATCAGTGTTAAATTTTACCATACACATGTTTTGCATCATGGGGGTATGAGGACTGCAATTGAAAGTTAGATTTCGTGTCACCTTGGTACATTTCGCTTGCTCATAAATGGAAACAACATCATACACACCAAGGATGACAATTAGAAAACTGTTCCAATTTTAATTTCTTTTTTATGTGTATTTACTTTTGTCCAGTTAGTAGTGGATGGTTTTGCATGTTGGTATTTAAGCGGATCAAGAAGTCGTTCTTTACAGACTTTATCGAACCAGAATGTATTGGGAATATTGACTAAAACGTTTTAAGCCAAGTTTCAGATAAAGTGCGTATTCTGGTCATTTACATCTGTTGATGATTTCATTTAATCCTGGAATAGCTTCAGATACACTATATAGATATTCTGGCATGTTCACCATGAATTATATTTATCGAATAGCCAACCATTCTAGACCTTGCGATAAACCATATATGTGGGCGTGGATTGTTTTCAGTTTTAACACATATCTTACAAAATCTAAATGGACTTGTTCCACCATATCTATGTTTGTTCAAAACCCCAGATTTCACCTGGACATTTAAGAATTGGAACTATTGCCATATAATAAAGATGACGGTCAGCAGGAAAATTAAGATGAAATATAGCATTATGTGTTTTTACTTTTGTTTTGTGTTTAATATCTTTCTAAAGGAGGTAATTTGCTTTCCTGGCTAGCCATGTTTGTTTCTTAAATTCCAATTAATATCTACCATTTTAGGCAAGGGTCAGTCTTAATTAGTTATACTGTTCGACAATTTCATGTTCCGAACTTGAACTGTACATTGTTTTGCATTTCTGCATTTATCAAAATGTATAACTTTGGTTTTGCTTGTCTTAATGGCAAGTTTTTATTTCCGCAGTAATATCAGAACATACAGCTATTTTGTCTGCATGTACTATATTAACTATTTATACATAAAGTACAATATCTCCATTGAGTAAAAACAAAACTAATTTTAGTGCATTACGAGCTAGAAAGTAATTATAGAAGTCGCTTTAGAAAGAGTAAATACAAGAGAAATACTTTCGTCTAGTCTAAATCATCAATTACACGTTAGTAGCTCTGTGTTCGTTCCGTACACGAAGATATAAACTCTCACACCAGTATACTTGTGTATTATTACCTTAAGTATGGTCCGATTTAGAGCAGTGCTTATCATTTTTCTCTTCAAACCAACTCTCCACATCCTAAAGTCTACAAAAGTACAAACCGATGTGTCATGCCTAAAGTTTGAAAGTTTTGTTAAAGATTTTAAAGCAAACTTATTATTAATTGTTGAGTATATTTTACGAAGACCTGCATGTGCCGCAGATAGAAATTATTGTGGTTTAGAAATTGAAATTTTTATTGTTAAAACAGCGGCAAAGATCAAAGCTAAAACTCATTAAAGTAAAAGGCATATAATTGGTAAGATATGATTTATCTTCTGTTGTTGTATATCGGTTTAATCAACCTTGTAATGCACCTTTATCTAGCAACGTATTCATTTAAAATCAGGTTTAAATTTTAATGACGAAATGAAGAAAATGTTTCCCATTCATTTTAAATATTCATTCAAGATGTAATTTTCACCCGAAATTTTAGTAAATTTTAAAATGTCTAATAATTTGAGAATTTCCCTGAATATATTGAATATTTAGTAACATATAATGGTTCCTCGCTTTCCTCTGCCTCGTCATTGTTCCCATAGGGTGAGTTTATTTTCCTAAAGTAATAATAAAATCTCTTGATTTTCATATCCTTGCCTTCATTACAATTGTCTGCTTTTATTATTGACCGTTACTGTTTTTGGATCTGTTGCTTGCTAGTGACTGTTATTGACCGTTATTCTTTGGGATTTGTTGTTGTCAAATAAGATAGATAGATAGATAGATAGATAGATAGATAGATAGATAGATAGATAGATATCGGTAATTATATAATGAATTGGTACTCGAGTATGCATGTTTAATTTGTTTTCTTGTAACAGTTACTTGCGCGAAACATGTCATTCAGTGGTTTCAGCGGTAAGGGCCATTTCGAGTACCATGACATTTATTTCTCGCTAACTTTCATTCTCTACAATACAATAGTTGGATGTGTACTTTATTATGAAATATGTTTACATTGTTCCTGCCAGTATAACTTTTATTAGCACAAACCAAAATAATTTGTAGTTTCATCACAGTTACTCTCTGTTTACCGATATTCGTAACTTGTCTCAAAAATGAATTTTGTGATTTAGATTATATTTCTATCTACACTGAACATATTATTCTTGTCAAATCTCCACAGTCGTTTTCCTGGATAGATTATGCATGATGTACGCATGTTTTCGTCTCAAAGCTTAAAACGAAGATACTAAATAACTATTAGCGAGATATACAAAAAGGTCACAAACAAACACATTATTGATACAATTAAATTTGTGCAACAGCGGTTACTCAATGCTGCATATTCTATTAGACATACCCATTATATATATATATATATATATATATATATATATATATATATATATATATATATATATATATATATATATATATTTCAATTCAATGTCATATTATTGTTAAGGAGACACTCTATTTTGTTAAAGTGAGAAGCAATTTTGATCAATATTAACATTGTTGTCAATATTAGCTGATACTGTTACAAATCATCAATATTGGTTGATAATGTAGCAAAATCATTAATATCAGCTGAAAAGCAATAAAATCATCAACATATGTTGATAATGCAACAAAATCATCAATATCCGTTGATAATCCAACAAAATCATCAAGATCCGTTGATAATGCAACAAAATCAATATCAACTGATAATGTACCAATATCAATATATGTTGTTATAAAACACAATCATCAATGTCCGTTGCTAATGCTACACAAATCATCAACGTCCGTTGATAATGCAACAAAATCATCAATATCCGTTGATTAGGCTACAAAATTACCTATGTTCTTTGCTAATGCAACAATATCAATATCAGCTAATAATGTACCAATATAAATATCCTTTGATAATGCATCAAAATCATCAATATTCGTTGATAATACAATACAATCATCAATATCGGTTGATAATGCAACAAGATCATCAATATCCGTTGATTATGCTACAAAAGTATCAATATCCGTTATTAATACAAGAAAATCATGAATATCCGTTGATAATGCAATAAAATCATCAATCTCAGCTGATAAGGTAACGAAATTATCAATATACGTTGATAATGCATTATAATCATCAAAGTCAGCTGAAATGCAAAACAATCATCAATATATGTTGATGATGCAACACAATCATCAATATCCGTTGATAATGCAATACAATTATCAATAATCGTTGATAATGTAACAAATTCATCAATATCCGTTGATAATGCAACAAGAACCATACTTATCAGCTGATAATGTATCTGTAAATAATGCAATAAAATCATCCATTCCCGTTGCTAATGCAGCAAAATCATCATTATACGTTGATAATGCAATGAAATAATCAATATCCATTGATAATGCAATAAAATCATCAATAATCGTTGATAATGCAACATAATCATCATTATCTGATGATAATGTAACAAAATCATCAATATCCGTTGATAATGCAACAAAATTATCAATGTTCGTTGATAATGCAATAAAAAACATCAATATCCGTTCATAATGCAACAAAATCATCAATATGTGTTGATAATGTAACAAAATCATCAATATCCGTTGATAATGCAACAAACTATCAATATCTGTTGATAATGCAATAAAATCATCAATGATCGTTGATAATGCAACAAAATCATTAATGATCGTTGATAATGGAACAAAATCATCAATATCTGCTGTTAATGTAACAAAATCATCAAGATCCATTGATAATGCAACAAAGTCATCAATATCTGCTGTTAATCTAACAAAATCATCAATATCCGTTGATAATGCAACAAAATCATCAATATCAGTTGATAATGCAATAAAATCAATATCAGTTGATAATGGAACAGAATCATCAATATCCGTTGATTATGCAACAAAAGCGTACATTTAAGCTGATAATGTAGCTGTGGATAACGCAATACAATCATCAATATCCCTTGATAATGTAACAAAGTCATCAATATCTGCTGTTAATGTAACAAAATCAGCAATATCCGTTGATAATGCAACAAAATCATCAATATCAGTTGATAATGCAATAAAATCAATATCAGTTGATAATGGAACAGAATCATCAATATCCGTTGATTATGCAACGAAAGCGTACATTTCAGCTTATAATGTAGCTGTAGATAATGCAATACAATCATCAATATCCCTTGATAATGTAACAAAATCATCATTATCCGTTGATAATGCAACAAAATCATCAATGTTTGTTGATAATGCAACAGAATCATCAATATTTGTTGATAATGCACTAAAAGAATTAATATCCGTTGATAATGCATTAAAATCAATATCAGCTGATAATGTAAAAATATCAATATCCGTTGAGAATGCAAAAAAATCATCAATTTTAGCTGATCATGTAACACTATAAATATCCGTTAATAATCCAACAAGATCATCAATATATGTTGATAATGCAACAGAATCACCAATATCTGTTGGTATTGCAACAAAATCATCAATATCTGTTGATAATGCTACAAATCATCAATTTCTGTTGATAATGCAACAAAATCATCAATATATGTTGATAATGTAACAAACTCATCACTATATGTTGATAAAGTAACAAAATCATCAATATTAGCTGATAATGTAGCAATATCAATATCCGTTGATAATGCAACAAAATCATCAATATCTGTTCATAATGTAACAAAATCATCAATGTAAGCTGATAATGTAACATAATCATCAATTTCCGTTGATAATGCTACAAAATCGTCAATATATGTTGATAATGCAACAAATAATGTAACAAAATCATCAATGTCAGCTGATAATGCAACAAAATCACCATGATATGTTGATAATGTAACAAAATCATCAGTATATTTTGATAATGCAATGAAAAGCATCAATATCTGAAGTTCATCTATTTCAATATTCAAACAAGATTACATGTTACATTTCATGATGCCTGATCAATATCGCATCCCCAATTTCATCAAAAGAATATAATGAATAGCAGGCGGAACTCTTGGGAATTATGTAAACAATCTAAATATGAAATCCTTTTTCATTTGGAGCAAAGTATTTCGTTCGAAACTTCAAACTAACATTTTGATTCAGAAATGTTCGATAACAATTTTATATGTTTACTAATTGATGTTTTTATGAGCAGAGCTATACCACTCGATCTACTTTTGGCACTCTCAGTTTTTCAGTTCCTTAATATCACGAGTTTTAAAGCCAATTATATAGAAATTTTAATACTTTAGTTTTGACAAATATACGGAATCAAAAGTCCTTTTAAAAAATACTAAATAAGGATAATTTACCTAGGGCAGTAAACTACGGACATTCATTTAGAAAAAGCTGACGTTTCTTTTGTTTGCATTTTACGCTGAGTGATCAGAACGAGTTATTTGTGTATAGTATGCACACGGGTAACCATAACAATATTGTCATGCTCTATACATCTTTGTCATTTACATGCATGAATGTTATCACGGTTTCCTCGTGAAAAGTACTCAGACTTGCTTCATCGGTTTCAAGTGTGTAATGTACAAGATAAGTCAGATATTTGCAGCTATGTATGTCATTGAAAGAATCTGATTACATACATATACCTCTGACATTTATTCACTTTATTTCGCTCCTTGTCCGTCAAAATTCCAGTGAAGATTATTGTATAAAAATCTGGAGAAATACTTAACGGCAAATTCAATGATAACGTAAGTTTTGGACGCAATCACCAAAACGGGTGGTCTTGTTTAATCCAGTTTCTATCGCTGTTTATGATGCATTGTTGGGAAGAAGCTAGGGAAAACACCGGCAGGAAAATACGGCAAACAAGTTTAATGTATTGGAGGTAATTAAGTAACTTCGTTTATATCTTTTGTATAAGTCTTGTCCTATTTTTCAATTCGAACATAATACATGTTTTCCCATTCAAATATCTTCCTTCAAACACGTTTAAAAAACCAGTAGAAAAGAGATGGTCAAGTCAGATTTATTTTGTATAAAATTGTACATTAAGCTATACAAAACTTTGAAGAATTATCGTATGTACAGTTCAAAATAAAACGTACGTACAATTTATTTTATGTTACTCCTCTATATCATTCATAGTTAATATTCCATGAAGGAGATGAATGCGCGCGACGTCTTGCTCACGCGACTATACCTTGATTCCTCATGCTCTAGCAATGGTTTAATCCTACATCGACTTTCATGACTTGGTTTGAGGCCGAACGGCCGAACTGCTATTGTAAGAGTCCATTGGACAATTTTCATCTAGAAATTTTGACATGAAAATTATTGTGCAGATAACTTAAAAGTCACGATTGAATAAACTTTGTTAGAACTATATTACAATTAAATTTGAAAACGAAATTAATTTTAAATTTGTACCAGCGAATGCGTTTACATGCCCTGAGTGACTTTTATCTCACATGTATGCGGTTCGGTAGGCAATGTTCTGTTCCTGAGTTAAAGCATGCGATACGAATCGCTTACGTCATAATCACTTTGTTGCACCTCTGAATAATGTATGTCCAAGTCACCTTACAGTGTGTGTGTGTGTGTGTGTGTGTGTGTGTGTGTGTGTGTGTGTGTGTGTGTGAGAGAGAGATTTATACTTTAACGTAACTTTAAAAAATGTTCATTCATGCATGTCTGCAGAGTGGCCGTTTATAAAGATGTCTAGCACTAGAGCATCCTGCGCAGACATGTAGCATGATGTCCCATCCAGTCATATTATCCTGACACCAGGCCGACCAGTCCTAGCACTAAACCTCTTAATTCTGTGCGCCAGGCGAGGCATCTGATTATACCATTTTTGTAAGTCTTTGGTACGACTCGGTCAGGGTTACAACCCGCAACCTCCCGCATCAGAAAAGGACGCCCTAACCACTTGACCACTTAATATGTCTTCCATACATTGTGAGTGTGTGCCTGGTCAAGTATCCATTCTTACACATGTTGGGGTAATCGACCTGAAATGGGATACATAGTGGGAACGTTGAAGTCCATTTGAAGTCCAACCTAGTTGGGGTCCAGTATAACCATGGACGTCTTGCATTATAACACGTTTGTGGTTGATGCATGCCTTATGTACTACATGTTCTCCTTCCTTAACCGAAATAATGTTTGCGAAGATTGACAGAGAGTTAAATGTTTTCTCTTTATCGTTATTGGATTTCGTTCTGTGCACTATTGCAAGTCGTATTTGTCCAGTCTCTTAAGATTATTTTTGTGTTTCTCTCTTCTCTCCATTTTTGTTTCAGCTATACCAATAAATATTAAGTATCACGAATATCTTTGCTTTGCTAATCAATTATTGTTTCTCTCAGACTGACATTATGTTGCTTGATTTTATACATTTTTGTATGTGATTAGTTATTTGAGTGTTGATACTTGGCTGTCCGTCCTGTTTTATACTTAAAATATTCTATAGTTTGTTTCGATTTCAGAATAATTTCTTGATAGAATTCTCACTTTTTTCTTTACCCCACACAAACATGCTACAATGATATCTATTTTGCGCAGCTTGATGATCATTGCATTTTATTGATCTTTGAAACATTAAGGTTGATTAACTGAATTTTTATAAGACCTTGAACCCTCAGAGAAGGGTAAAAAAGCTTATTAGTTTGGTAGATAACATAGTGAAATTGGGTTAGGCTCCTGAAATGGTGACAATGTGTGCCTTCCATTTGTGTTATCTTCCTGCACAGAACAAGGTGAATATGGCGGTGAATTTGCAACTTTCTCCACCTAGATTTTTTCTTGAAAGGACTTCAACGCGTACAGAGGTCAGTAGTTGATGTTAGAAGCTCCTATACGTAGGATTGTTCACAATCAAGATTCGCAGAATTTTTAAATTAGGATTAGGACCTCCCATATCACAGTGTTCACAATTAACATGTACAGAGGTCCGAAATTAGAGTCGGATCCAACCTCCAGTACATTTTACGGAAAAAGTTACATTATTCCGGATCGAGACACTGTCTCCTTGACAGAATACACAAATGCGCATCATCCTAAGTACTACGGATTTTGATGATTCATTTCTTTTATTTACAGGCATTGCGGTTTGGAAATATTTCACAAACCCATTTTTAGACTCATAAAAGGCACAGTTCCTCCTTCAAAGTCATTTTAAACGCACTCACCATGTTTATCAACTTGTAATAATTCAAGAGCAATAATTGTTGAGTTAATTTACTATGTTTAAAATCTGTTCGAGGATTTTGTGGAAACCTTTTGCGAAAAAAAATATTTCTTAAACTTGAGGTGATTAGTTAGGGCTTTTTAGGTAAATTTGTTTAGGCTGATAAAATGATGTGAATCTACGAATAGTAACGAGATATTCCAAATAGCGTATTTATAAAAGCTATGACTTTAGAAACGTATAGATCATGCAGTTAATATCTGGCCTTCACCGCAATATTAGGGCAAAAATCCGGTACATGTACACTCGTTTTCACTTATGTTTGCCGCTGACAAGTCATCTCGCATCATAGTTCCCAGCACAGTAAACTTTCATCAGATAGTTGACTGAGCATGACCGTTCTTCCTGACTAAGCGAGCGAATCAAGCTTCTACTCCACAACTCATTTACTTATTCATCGATAAAAGGGTACTTTTGTTGATGTGATGGAGCTTGTTTCATGGCATTGATGATGACGCATTTTTTTGTTTTGTTGTGCTCATGTATATTCGCTAGAAATGAGGAAATCCTGTTGTTGAGAGCCACGAGTGAAACCAGCGAGTGGCCGATTTACGCGCGTGGCTTAAGACAAGAAGTTTTGGGACTAAGAAGCCAGGAATGCATAAGGTTCTCCCTTTGCAAAATCTTTATGTCAGAAGTAATAAAGAACTGTCTTAAAGTCTTTACAGTTACGTACTTTTTTCTGAAATTAGAAATGTTGCCAGATAATAATATTTCCTGGACCAGAATTTAAATTGTTATCAGGCAGTTCGATCAGAAAATGAAATAAGCGAATTAGTGATGACGTGTATTAGCTTACTGTAATAAAGAAAATGTATCAAACACTGTCGTCAAAAAAAGTGTCTTATTAAGGGTAAAAGTCAGAAACAAACCTGACTTTTACGGTATCTATTGGCTGAATTTGTAGTTTATCTTGGTCTAATTTATTTTTATAAATTAAATAGAAGCGAAGGTTTTGAATCTTAATCTGTTATTATCATAACAAAGTGCAGTTAAAAAAGAATTGACTGAAATGAAAAATACCTCTGATATCATACAACTGTGTCGGCATAAATGTAGTACTTTAATCATGCATGTATAATATCCTATGCTAAGATTGTGTGTATATATATTTAATCATGCATGTATAATATCCTATGCTAAGATTGTATATATATATATATATATATATATATATATATATATATATATATATATATATATAAAAATCATGCATGTATAATATCCTATGTTAAGATTGTATATATATATATATATATATATATATATATATATATATATATATATATATATATATATATATATATATATATATATATATATATAAGTTTCTGTTCAGTCATGTTTCATGCAAAGATTTCCCATTTCCCAAGCTGATGCCATAACGTTATTCTCCTCTGAAATTGATCATAAAAATGGGTGACATGTAATTGTTATATTTTAGTATGATATCTTAGACTCTAGTCTAAAACATATATAAAAGAACCGCAAACGACTTTTAAATGTTTCTAAGTATAACATAAGAAACCAAACTACTACAGCGCTTTACGTTTAAAACGAGTAGGTAGAGGACTTCTTGAAACATATAGAAATGCAGAGCACATTATGCACATGACATTTTAAAAAAAATATGACACATGACATTTTAAAAAAATATGACACTTGACATTAAATCGTTTCATAACTAGGAGATCAAACTTAATGTCCTTTCAAGCAAGCACTGTACACAAAACAATGTTTATACCTCATTTTATACCTGCTGTATCGATAATTCAAAACTCAGACAAACTTTATCTAGATAAGGCCCGTCCCATTAAACAAGCAAATGAAGAAACACCGACAAGACTCGTGCAAACAAAACAAACATCGCATACATTAATGGGGTCAATACTATACCTTGCAGAATAGACGATGAGACAAAATTATTGAGGATTGCAGTTTAGAGGAGAAAGAGCTGCAAATGAAGCAAACAATTACGAAGATAGGCATTTAAAGGGATTGAAGGCACGATAACGCACCAACTATATTTTATGCCGGGGTGGGTGGGTGGGTGGGTTTAAAATAATAAAAGCTTCAATTCGAAACAATCTTTGGTACATTTATATATAAAGAATTGGACATTTAACTCTGTTAAGTATATCAGCTACAAAAGTATAAATACAAAACCACAGTAAAAATTCCGATTTCAAAATTCGCTTTTATTTGGGAAATACCAAATGTGTAACAAAATAGTTTGGTGTCTAAATTAAAAAAAGATCAACCCGGACTAACGTACTGATAACAAAGGACGACGCAGTATGATTCATACGTTATGAGTGTTGGTAACCTGAGGTTTTGTTATCAAACCGCTATACGTTATATACAGGCCTACACCGTAATCTCAGGGAAAAAATATTATAACCAATACAACGTTTCACGACACAAGTAACAAAGAAACAAGACAACCAAGCAATGTGAGCACAAAGTAAACATATAATCCAGTCACTCAGTGTGTAATATATAAATATAAATATATATATATATATATATATATATATATATATATATATATATATATATATATATATATATATATATATATATATATATATATACCAAGGACGAAGTATTATGATCTAGAACAAAGGTAAACATAGAGTGAAAAGACGAAGTATAATGATGTTAAACAAAGATAAACAAAGCGTGAAAAGACGAATTATAATGATCTCAAACAAAGATAAACAAAGGGTGAAAAGACGAAGTATAAAGATCTCGAACAAAGATAAACAAAGGGAGAAAAGACGAAATATATTGATCTCGAACAAGGATAAACAAAGATGACTAACAGCTTCAGAATACTGGAAGGGTGAGGTATGTTTAATAACTGGGAAGTGCAAACCCAATGAAATTGAAACAAGAATAATTTAGGATATATGTAATGAAAGAAAGGACAGATTGTAGCTGGACTCTACACCATGACTTCAAGCTTAAAAAGATGAAATCCGATACAAGATATATTTTTGTTAAAACGTGTGATTTCCAGTTTAAAAAAAAAAACGACAATAGCAACAAAAAAAACTTGCAAACAAAATACTTACATTTTACAAATCAGGAGATGGGTTTGTAGTAAGGTGTACGTAAACACACACACACACACAGATATATATATATATATATATATATATATATATATATATATATATATATATATATATATATATATATATATATATATATTAGTATATACACATAATATCGTATCATATCATTACAGAAAACATATTGGATGCCAACGAAATGATTCAAAGCTGGAGCTTTCAAGGCGTAATTGGTGGTGGCTTTGCAGTGGATACTTTCTTTCTGATGAGGTAAGCATCATTGTTCTGCATGGCTGAGGTAATGGTATCGTTGAACTTTTAAAGTAACTGTGTTCAGCTATTAAAACAACGTAGCGCATATTAAAATATATAAATCAATGGCGATGGAAAATATGAGGCATCGCCATTTTACAGGCACTTTATACTCCACGAATATACGATAATAAAATTAGTTCATGTTTTTTTAAAACTGGAAACGTGTGATTGGGATTTTTAACGTAGTTTTTAACGTAGCTTTAACAAAATGTCAGTCATATCGCTACGATGTCTGCAGTTAGGTAGTTTATATTGATGTCTGGGAATGGGGCATCATGCCGCAAATATGTATCATGATGACCCACACAGTCACATTATCCTGACGCCAGGCCGATCAGTCCTAACACTAACCTCTTAATGCTGAGCGCAAAGCGAGGCGGATGTTAGTACCATTTTTTAAAGTCTTTTGGCATGACTCGGCCGATGATCGAACCCACGACCTCCGTCTTCTGGGGCGGACGCTTTAACCACTAGGCCACTGGTGCGGTACAGCTGTGAATAAGATTGAATCTGGACAAAAGATGGTCGAATGGAAATTATACCAAATGTATCAACATGTTTAAATAGTGTTGAAAAGATATATATATATATATATATATATATATATATATATATATATATATATATATATATATATAGGGGATAAAAAAACAACACAAACGCCGATAAACTTGTGCGACTAGTTTCGCATTTATGCTTCTTCAGGCACAAACTTTATTTGAAAGAAACTGATGACGTCTATAAAGTTATAAACAATTACGTCATTAACATAACGTCATGCTTTTGAAAGAAGCTGATGACGTCTATATGTCAATAATTACGTAATTGACATAACATCATAATTTATATTCTTTATTATACAAATATCATATGTACAACTGGATCAGAATGATGCATGAGTCTCTAATGAAAACTGAGAGTGAGATTATAATGTAGAGACTAACAGTAATACATATAACTACATATTATATATATATATATATATATATATACACACATATATACATATATATATATATATATATATATATATATATATATATATATATATATATATATATATATATATATATATATATATACATATATATATATATATATACATATAAATAAATACAATATATCAAATCATCCACTAAAATTCTATACAATTTTATATAATGCCTTAGTATTAAGGCCATTAGGATAAACAGTATCTAACCGATTATCATATATATATATATATATATATATATATATATATATATATATATATGATAGAAAAGCTGTTCACTTTGTATTTAACAGAGATCTTTTTTAGTTTCAATCAGCCATTTTTCTTTTCTAGTGCCTTCCTGTTAACATGGCTGCATCTGAAAGCCACGGATAAAAAGAAAAACAAGTGCACCCTTGCTGATTACTTTATGTTTTATTTCCATCGGATCTGGAGGTAGATATTCTGTCTGTCTGTCTGTCTGTCTCTCGGTCTCTACTTCGTTAGTAGTATTGAGTTGATAGGCCAACATAAAAGCACTATTCACCATAATTCCTTTTCAAAAAGTAACACCCTATATCATACCTCAAGGTAACTAAGGTATTATTTGTAATTATTTTTATTTTAAAAAATGAAAAAATATTGTACCGCTCCCAAGAATGATTTTGCTAGATCGTATTTTCCAAGTAAGAAATAGCCCAGTTATTTCAGATAGAGATTAACATGGTGGCAGAAAGTTGTGTACCGTGAAGTGTCTGTTATTAGAAAGACTTCAATGATTTATCTGTTATTTTCGTGGTATTGTAATTTATTGAGTTGTTGCGTTGGAGATTTTGCATTACGATTGGAACATGAAGCAGATTTGCCAAACTGAAGTGATGTGGTTCGACTTAGGGCAACTCAAAGCACACACATCTTACATTTGCGAAATTCACGCCGGTTAAAGATGTAAAGGAAGGTTTCTGTAGGCTACACTGGAGAGACAAATCTTTATTTTTCAACTAGAACACATTTTTTTGATTAAACAATTTATAGAGTTGAATGTATACGATATATTGGCTTGAAATCAACACAATATAGACTTCGTAAAACATGAAAAAATGTTGCGATCCCTCCGATTTTTTTAAGAACACAGAGCTGGTTTACATCCTTGCATATAAAATCATTAAGACATTAAGGCGTGATAACGGAAACAACTACTTATTATTTTTGGGGCATATTTAAAATCATCAGTAAGCTTTCATCGAAGTCGTTTCAGAGGTTTTGTCAGACAAACATGAACTTGAAAATCGTGCTATCTATATCCACAGAGGTCATCGTGTGGGTAAACGCCCTTACATCAGTTTGACCACAGTTAGCCATATGCCTTTAATCGTTGCCTTTTGCGATTCCAAGGACGTTGAACTTATACGGAGGAAAACCTCGAAATTGAAAGATACGACGTTTCAGGTAAACCGTGAATACTCTCAAGAGATTACAGATGCTTGCAAAACTCTACTATTAGGGACAAAATACCTGAAGAAAATCTCAGTCAAATTCCACGCTAAAAGTATTGTGAATGACAGGTCCACAGTGATGTTTCCTGTGTGGCGTGATACGTTGTACCTTAGCAGATTAGAAACAGATAGTTCTGTCAGGTTTCACCCATTGTCCTCTTTCTAATCGTTCCTTAAACTGTAATGACATCAGAAAATACCAATGTTTCAAATATGGAGGGGCCCACGTCCGAAAACAATGACGATGATACAATATCGAATTGGGCATCAGAAGATGAACGTTAAACCAGTATACAGGTCAAGCCGACCTACTTCCTGTTAGTAACCGTTTTGTGTATTTGTTAAACGAAGAGACAGACGACGACGCAATCACCATCGCTATCACTGAAACATAATGGTACTGTCATCAAGGTGGAAAAATAATACATTGTTCAGGTTTTCTAGAATGAACCCTGTCCGATGTCCACTACACGGCCCAAATTATTGATCTGAGAGCGAGTACTATTTAGCCGATCGAAAACAACGCGCAGGACTGCACTGAGTGGGAAACCTTTGAACTAAATGGATCATAGAAAAACAGAAACAGATACATTCAACATATACGTTAGAAATCACGAAAGCGTATAACTTGGGCATAATTTTTTCCATCGCAGATTCTGGCCAAAACGTGACAAACTTTAGATCATATTAGAATACTGTAAATAAGTTTACGAGCCAAATAACGATAAAAATGGATTATAATCTAGATTTATTTGATTTTAAGATGGAGGGTAATCTATATTTATTGGACCAATTTGGGAGTTGAAACCACTCGACAGCCAAGTTTAGTTGATGAGGTGAACATTGTTTACTTGTATCTGAGTTTAGGAAATTTCGTTTTCGTCTGGAAAATTTCTGATAATGTTTACAATTTTGAATTTTCTAGAAAGGAAGTTGGGCATCATCGTGGTTCTGTTATAAATATAGATGTCCATATTAATGCTGTTTGCTTCAGATTTACTCATTCCTACTTTAAGATCGGAAACGGAATCAATCTTGCACCAGAAGACAATATCACCTTTCGAACCATGTGTATTGTATCATCATTATTGGCTGTATCATGCTATGGACAAAGGAGTCAATTGCTAAGCCCAAAAGAACATGTGAACTTTTGATTACAAGTCGTACGTTGTACCAGTTGATGTAACGTGGCTCCAATGCTCATGCAAGTTAAGGGCCAGTCCTGCTATATCAAAACAAATACCTGGCTGTACTTAGCGCTTTAGATCATTTATTATTATTTTAAAATGTAATATTTGTAGAACGAAAACATACAAATAGCATAGGAAACAATGAACAGACACACACAAAGAAGAAAGCTAAACTCAGGTATGTCGCTTATCAAAATAGGATTTATTTTTACTGGCCTTTTTTCCAACATAAATTGTGTTTATTTTGTGATTGAAGACTGACCCCAGTGTACATGATTGTGTTGATGACCTTCTCGTGCTTGTACAAGTACATGGGACAGGGACCGATGTGGCCCAGTGCTATCGAAGCAGCCGATAACTGCAAGAAGAACTGGTGGACAAATCTACTTTATATTAACAACGTGGTCAATATAAATGAACAGGTATATATAAGAATTTGTAGACCCTGTCACCGCTGTAACTATTACGATGTTATTAGGCTTCATGATTTTACTTTGTTCAAAGTTCGCATTATACTAAATATCTTATATTGTGGTTAATAGTCATAAGAAATAAACATGTCGATAAGAAAATTTAAAAAAAAAACAAGTAATTATCACCCATACATCGAATGTATTTATGCGTAATATTGATCTTTTTAAATGACTTATTGTGGTAATGTATGATTTAGTCATTGTTCTTTCGCATTTTAGCATTTTAACATTGCCGACTGTGGCAGTGTCTGACTGGGATACTGTTTATTTACATTTTAACATTGCCGACTGTGACAGTGTCTGACTGGAACATTGTTAATTTACATTTTAACATTGCCGACTGTGACAGTGTCTGACTGGAATATTGTTAATTTACATTTTAACATCGCCGACTGTGAGTGCCTGACTGGGACATTGTTAATTTACATTTTAACATTTCCGACTGTGAGTGTCTGACTGGGACATTGTTAATTTACATTTTAACATTTCCGACTGTGAGTGTCTGACAGGGACATTGCTAATTTACATTTTAATATTGCTGAATGTGTCAGTGTCTGACTGGAACATTGCTAATTTATATTTTAACATTGCCGACTGTGACAGTGTCTGACTGGGACCTTGTTTATTTACATTTTGACATTGCCGACTGTAAAAGTGTTTGACTGTGACATTGTTAATTTACATTTTTAATATTGCCGACTGTGACAGTCTCTGACTGGGACATTGTTTATTTACATTTTAACATTGCCGACTGTAACAGTGTCTGACTCGGACATTGTTAATTTACATTTTAACATTGCCGACTGTGACAGTCTCTGAATGGTACCATTGTTTATTTACATTTTAACATTGCCGACTGTAACAGTGTCTGACTCGGACATTGTTAATTTACATTTTAACATTGCCGACTGTGACAGTGTCTGACTGGAACATTGTTAATTTGCATTTCAACATTGCCGACTGTGACATTGTCTGACTGGAACGTTGTTAATTTACATTTTAACATTTCCGACTGTGACAGTGTCTGACTGGAACATTGTGTATTTACATTTTAACATTGCCAACTGTGAGAGTGTCTGACAGGGACGTTGTGTATTTACTTTTTCATATTGCCGACTGTGACAGTGTCTGACTGGAACATTGTGTATTTACATTTTAACATTGCCGACTGTAACAGTGTCTGACTGGGACATTGTTTATATACTTTTTAACATTGCCGACTGTAACAGTGTCTGACTGGGACATTGTTTATTTACATTTTAACATTGCCGACTGTAACAGTGCCTGACTGGGACATTATTTATATAGATTTTAACATTGCCGCCTGTGACAGTGTCTGACATGATGTATTTACATTTGACATTAACAACCTTGCATATTATAATGTTTTTATTAATGCGCTTGCTCATACGGATTGTAACACTGCTGACTGAGAGGGATATATCAGAGGATACAGCAAGTTCTATATGAATTTTTGTCTTATTTACAGTGCATGGGCTGGTCCTGGTACATGGCAAATGATTGGATGTTTTACGTCACATCACCTATCTTCATTATGTGTTTCTACATGTAAGTGTGATTATCTATCTATCTATCTATCTATCTATCTATCTATCTATCTATCTATCTATCTATGATGGATTTATTCACTGGTTACTATTTGCAATATAACAGAAGAAATATTACAAAATCAGGAATCTCAGGAAGCCAGAAGCATAAATAGGCTGAGACATCCACCACAATTCATCAGAAACATAGTTCCGTAAAGCATTCACGATAAATCATAATAAAACTTCTTCCGTGAACAGATATGAAGTAGTTGTAATAAATAGAAATACACACTGTATTTATTTGCCTCCCAAACTGCCTGAAGGTTAAGACTTGTGTGCTTTGAAGCGTGTAACGTAATTAAAACTCGGAGTAATTATTTATAATACCCAAATAATCAAGTATTGACAAAGAGGCTGTTAAAGGGTAAACTTACGTAATTGGATTGTTCATGTGATGCAGAAAATTTGACTTTGGTAGAATGAATGCATACTTCAAATATTATAAACTGCGACAGTTTACGCTTTAAAATAGTGATCACACACACACACACACACACACACACACACACACACACGCGCGCGCGCGATATATATATATATATATATATATATATATATATATATATATATATATATATATATATATAAGTTTTTCAAGGCCTTTCAAGCACACAAATATAAAAACGTTCAACTTTATCCAGCCTCACTCGTTTTTTATTCTTTCCTTCTTTCGTCCTTGAAATCATATCATGCAAATATCTTTTAGATTCTATATAATCTTCACTTGTGGCTTTGTGCCTTTGAAAAAGGAATCGCTATATTCCGAAAACACTTGGGCTGGGCTAATTCACGCCAGTTTTAATAGGTCGTTGTCATTGATTGCTAGATACCTTTCTTATTGAATGTCGTCAGTTAAAATTGATCTTCATTAATAATTAATTTATTTTTGTTTTCATTGTAGAAATGATGGTATAAGTGATATAAGTAATGATTGCACTGCATAACGTACTGCTTCTATAGTGTTAGGGACATTTTCCGTAGTGAATGTTACGACTTTATTATGGTCCTAAACTATAGAACAGATGGAAAGTGAAACCGACAGTCTGAGTAAAATATAACAACAATCTGATTCCCTATAGCACAAATTAAAAATTCAAAAAGCACTTACAGCATTGTATATTATATCCGAACTAATTCTAGATATCCGAACTAATTCTAGAAATCCGAACTAATTCTAGATATCTGATCCAATTCTAGATATCCGAACTAATTCTAGATATCCGAACTTCTAGATATCTGATCTAATTCTATATATCGAACTAATTCTAGATATCCGAGCTAATTCTAGATATCCGAGCTATTTCTAGATATCTGATCTAATTCTAGATATCCGAACTAATTCTAGATATCCAATCACAAGTGCGAAAGAATAGTTTATAATAAATTCCAAGTCGTGAATGTCCTGATGTACCACAGTCATGAAATCCAGAATGTCTTTGAATGAGTTTTTAATAATCGCAATGTAGTGATATAGTCCAAAACGTCAATGAACAATTTGTAATTCTAATGAATAATTTAAATATATAATTCCTCTCAAATTATAGCTGAACACAACTGACAACGATTTCATAGACTGGACACATTACAGGAATGAATACTTATTTAACCAAATCTCTTTACATACAAATGTCACTTAATCGACGACATAATAGATTTCCAAAGGAAAAAAGCCATATACTTGTTAAACCAAGTCAGATCCTGAATTAAAATTCAAGTCAGCATCTTGCGTACCTCTTAGAGTCTACAACCGTTAAACAAGGAAAACGCATCATAACACAATATAACTATAAATAGCAAGATGTTGGGATACATTTTGAAATCTTAATTTAATATATGATTTCCATTTGAACTGCAGGTCCTCAAGCTTTGGTGGAATAATTACATTCCTAGCACTGGCCGCGGGAATTACCGCCACAATGGTAAAGGAATACAACATTAACGGCAACTTTTTCACGTACGTTTTATCACGACATACTTTCATTTTCCCCTTTTCATACCAATATAATCGATAAATTACACATTTAATTAATTTCAAACTGCATCATAACTTGTAATTACAATAATATAATTTCACCGTATTGTCTAAGTATTTATTTTAACTCGCCATTTATACAACTGTGGTCCTAATATAGTAATGAGTATTAAGTTACACTGACTTTAATATGCATGAACCTTAAACAGTCCATCTTCTATTGTTGGAGTCCTAATAAACAAAACTGAGGTAGAAGTTACCGTAATTCATTGCATACTATTGGGTGTAATAGAAATTTAATTTTCAATGGAAAGAGGATGGTTCTTACAATAGTATCATGAGCCTGAAATAAAAACTTTCTACACTGTCACGTTTGGAATTGTGTACGGATTTTGAATTAATGCTTAACTGCCAATCGTATAATCATACCAGATTGAAGTCAGATGGCGGGAAGTATTGGAATGAAGTTTACATTGCACCATGGTGTCGGTTCGGGGCATGGGCTGTCGGAATATTCCTGGGATTTATTTTCTACAAGCGGAAAAGGGGACGATTCCAAAACACTGTAAGCGATAATATACCACAGTTACAACGTATATAATATACCACAGTTACAACGTATATAATATACCACAGTTACAGCGTATATAATATACCACAGTTACAACGTATATAATATACCACAGTTACAACGTATATAATATACCACAGTTACAGCGTATATAATATACCACAGTTGCAGCGTATATAATATACCACAGTTACAGCGTATATAATATACCACAGTTACAACGTATATAATATACCACAGTTACAACGTATATAATATACCACAGTTACAGCGTAAATAATATACCACAGTTACAACGTATATAATATACCACAGTTACAGCGTATATAATATACCACAGTTACAAAGATTATAATATATCAAAGTTACAACGTATATTACATACCACAGTTACAGCGTATATATACGTGACTTAATTCTTAATATCCGTTACATGTTTGCATCCTGTGTATTGATTGATAAGGGACGTTAACTATCTGTAAATGTTTCACATTATTTTACATCTGTTTGATGAATTTCTTTGAATAAGTCCCATGTAACATATTGGTATGATAGAAAATACTCTTCTTATGATATGATTCATGCCTTATTTGTTGAGCAAGCAGTTTTAACCTTAGATACGGTATAAACTTGTACGATTCTATGTCCGAGCCTCAATAAAATCATCTGATTAGCATGTTAAGTTTCAAGCAGATCGTTCGTATTCTTTATTCATACCTTGTGATAATAATTAGCTGTTTATAAACATTCGTGTCTCAAACGCAATGTTCTTTCTTGAAAGTACGAAGTAAACGACTGCAATGCTTCTGCATTAAGGCACGCACAACTTGCTTGCAAAGTTCTTACTTGAAAGCTGTCAGGAAAGCATGCAAAGCACATACAACACGAAACATTTTGTCTTTAGTACACAATAAGCATTCCATGTTTTTCTTCTTTTAAAACATAAAACAAAATGCAAATTCTTTTTTAAAGCATGTGAAAAAGACATGCACGGTTCTTAATTTAAAGCACGTAAGAAAACATTCAAAGACTTTGCAAGGATCTTAGAATAAAAACATTCAAAGACTTTGCAAGGATCTTAGAATAAAAACATGCAAAGCTGTTACTTTAAAGCACGGTAAAAACAATATGAAAATATCTTGCTTTATAGGACACATGGACAAAATATAATTGTGTGTCCTATATTTTGTTTAGCTGTGGGCTGTTGCGGGATGGCTCTTGGCAGCAGGGGTAGCTCTATCCTTGGTGTACAGCACGTATTCGGAGAACAGGAAGGACGGCGTGCAATGGACCCGACTCCAACGAGCCTTCTATGAGGCCTTCGGCAGGCCGTTGTGGGCAGCTTGTGTGGGTTGGGTCATTTTTGCATGCCACAACCATATGGGAGGTACGTTTGTAGTAAATTTCAGAATTATTCTTGTTTTCAGACTCTTAATTTGAAAGTATTTAGGTGCTTGGTTCATTCTTTATATTTTTCTCTGTCCGATTTTGCCATTTTGTCTCACAACTGCTCGCCATTGTTTTTATAGTGTTATTAATTACTTCTCTCGATTTATTTTGGTTTTGGTTGTTTTTTTAAACATATTTTAATACTTAAATCTTTAATATTTTAATACTTTTCTGTACGAACTAGAGTTTGAGTGTTTGTTTACTGATTTTCTTTTTCAAGCAGCTGCAGCCTAACGTATCATGATTGATATTATCAAGGATTACAGATTAAAGCTTGTTATCATTTAACTTTATTTTAATCAACATCATGCTCGATATTATCGAGGATTACAGATTAAAGATCTTTATCATGTATCGTTGTTTTAATGAACAGCATGATCGATATTTAGGATTACAGATTAAAGATCTTTATCATTTATTATTATTTTAATGAACAGCATGATTGATATTGTCGAGGATTACAGATTAAAGATCTTTATCATGTCTCGTTGTTTTAATGATCGATATTATTTAGGAGTACAGATTAAAGATCTTTATCACTTATTATTATTTTAATGAACAGCATGATCGATATTATCGAGGATTACAGATTAAAGCTTGTTATTATTTATCGTTTTTTTTAACGAACAACATACTCGATATTATCGAAGATTACAGATTAAAGATCTTTATCATTTATCGTTATTTTAATGAATACAAATGAAATCGACTAAGTATGAACTATTTATGGAATAGCTGAAAAAGAAAGTAATACAAATCGAAACATTTCAAGATTCCGTAGCGATTACAGGTACCATGTGATTATTTCATTGTCCTATAAAACGACATACACTGGTTTGATTACTCAGATCTCAAGTTTGAATATTATATCTGTAAGACGTTTATAAAGCATAGATCATTATGCTACATTATATATAGGCAATGCATGCAAGGCGTAAGCATGGTCGTCCAAATTAAGATGCTACTTCACATTTTTCAGTGATGTTAGCAATATCGTCAGTGTCTATAGTCATTTGTTAGATTTGCTGTACAGTTCGTGCTTAAAGCATATATAAAATGAACAGTATCCATGCTGAACTCACCAACATAACAACATATATAACTTAACCTAATTTAATACATTCCATATAAAGCAAACACTCATAATGCTATATTTATTTATACAGGTATTGTTAATTCTTTGCTGTCATGGAACGGGTTCATCCCGCTGATGAGGCTTACATATGCCGCTTACCTCGTTCACCCGATCTGCATGATGGTGTACGTGTACAGCAAGCGGAGCCTGATCCACATCAATACATATGAAATAGTAAGTCTTTAATATAACTTAACATAATTCACAGTGTAAGTAAAGGATGTTACTACGCT
Source organism: Unio pictorum (assembly GCA_030141615.1). NCBI lineage: Eukaryota > Metazoa > Mollusca > Bivalvia > Unionida > Unionidae > Unio > Unio pictorum. The sequence continues at coordinate 6,449,669 of JARLTB010000442.1, forward strand.
CATCAAAGTGCCAATCCAATGTGATTAAACTGCCGATATAATTTCGCCTGAATACTTTGACTTTGAACTGCAGTTACTCTTAAAATATTCTCATGGGTTTGATACATCTTTCGACAGAACTTTTTAACTATCATCCTTATGGCTTTAACTATCTTTCGCTGTACCTTTAAAATAATATAGTCTAATGTTAGCTACCTTCCGCTGTACCTTTAAAAATAATATAGTCTAATGATAACTACCATTCGCTGTGCCTTTAAAAAAAAAATATAGTCTAATGATAACTACCTTTCGCTGTACCTTTAAGAATAATATAGTCTTAATGATAACTACCTTTCGCTGTACCTTTAAAAATAATATAGTCTAATGATAAATACCCTTCGCTGTACCTTTTATATTAATATAGTCTAATGATAACTACCTTTCGCTGTACCTTTAATACTAATATAGTCTAATGATAACTACCTTTCGATGTATCTTAGCAGCAGAGAGTGTGAACAGACCAACTTTTTAGGCGTCAATGATGCTGCCTTCTATTAAATATTACTAGGAAGTCTCAATTTGTCAAAAATAGACCTTCCTATTAAATATTACTAGGAAGTCTCAATTTGGTAAACTAAAGGCTTCCTTGTAAGGTTCCATTTAGTAAAAAAAAAGACGCCATATAGTTGGCGTTCACACTCTCTGCTGCTATGAAAATCTTCGATTTTTACTAACAATTTTTTTTTACGATGAAAATCCTTTGAAATTGCAAAGCAATTTACGATGAAAGTCCTTAGGACTTTACAAACAGACTAATTTGCAAAACCTCACCTCGCAGATCAATCAAATTATTAGATTGGTCAGTGAGTTTGAAATTAATTCTCGTTAAAGAATTATTATGACATCGCATATAGACTGGATTAGTTGGGTCTTCAATAATTAGAAATCCTGGAGGAGCCGTTGGTGCAAATGAATATAGAATATAACCTTGCTGAGCTTGATTTGATTGCTCAAGATTTATTTGATAGCTTCCTTCGATAACGTCACATACTAAATTCAATGATATCACCGAGGATATATTCACATTAAACGGAGCGATATGTCTCCCACCGCCATCTGGGTCGTTATTAAATGTCAGAATATTTGTTTGTTGTCGTGATAATTTCTTCCAATCGTCGTGGATTTTCTTAAACCCAATATCGATGGCATAACTGAGATATTTTTTTAATTCGTCGGGGTTATACCCAGGGATTTTAGATGTTTGAATATCCTCTCTGGGGATATTGTATTCTACCGCAAACACTTCTTTATAAATTTCATTCATTAATACTTGTTGAATAATTTGCGCATGAAATGTTTCCATATCGTTGATGATTTTGTTACATGCTTCTACAACGTTGATAAATTCATCTTGGGTGAGAGAGCCGGATTTAAGGGATATTAACAATAATAAAAAATCATTATTCATCGCTGTTAAATTTTCTTTGATTAAGTTAGTGTAAAATATCATATTACTCTGGTTGTCATATCCTATAAACTTGTTGGGAGAATAATCTTGATAACTTTTTATTGGATTATCAGGTTTCATCTTGTCTGTGACATAATCAGATTTTACAGGTTCTGGTATATCAACGGTTTCTCGTCGAGGCGGTAGTTCAGGCCATCCTAATACTGATCTTATAGAACTCTGATAAATATCTACAACATACCCAGGGGAATTAATCTCGATCGCAGATGATAACGTCGGCTCGTGAACCGTTATAGCGATTTTTGATTCTTTTCCAGTGATAGATTTTATTCTTCGTTGTAATTCGTTATTGATTTGTTCGATTTGATATGACCCTGTTGGTAACGAGACAACGTTCCAATCTGGAGTTCCATCTTCACGATTTTTCCACGCGAACACCAAGGAATTATTTGGTTGTTGACCACCAAATGCTACCGATCTGATATTGGGCCAGCTATGATACACTCGTAGTTTTGCTAGCGCGATCTCGCTCACGGGAACGGGAATCGGAAAATTCACACTGAATTCAGGACGCGTTGAGGTTACTGATATCATGCTTGTTTTCACCGGTGTTGTATTTGTTACTATTTGTTGAAGTAGTTCTTGCGACGACATTGTTATTATTATTATTCTGCTCTAATTTTAGCATTGTTGATTTATACAATTGAGCCATCGTTGAGAATTCGCTATCTGATATTGTTGTGTCGTCGAGTGACGATGATATCAACGAGGATAATTGCGAGTAACCGGCAGATGCAATGTGAAATTTAATTACATAATTGTGTAGTTTACTCTGGCTACACGATGATAGTTTTTTTGTGATCCCGGTTAATATACCCGCAATTGTAGCCACCGCGGAAATAGCGATTGGAACTACGACCGGAGCAATCATTGTAACGGAAGATAGTATTATCCCAGCAGCAGTGATTACTCCCGACACCGAGTACACGGTGATATCAACTGCGGTTATTCTTCGTTGGTATTTTTTGATTTTTATTTGATACTCCTCACAGCACGAGCTGAGTTTAGTTTGAAATTCTCTGACTTGATCATAGCGATACTGATACACTGAAGGGATCGTCATTTTATTTTAAAAGCGCTAGCATTTTCAATTGTGATTTACCTTAAAAACGCTAGCGTTTTCAGTTTAATTGTTTACTTAAATCCACTACGAATTCTACGTACCACGTTACTGAAACCCTGACTAGATTTCTATCTGTGGTCGTTATCGTGAATTGTTCAGTTGTATCCTTGTCGATGATCGTTGATATCGTATTATTGACTCCAGATGAACTCGACGATGATATATTAAACTGATTCGGTGATACTATTGTTAATCGATAAATACCCTTGACTGCTGCGGTTATGTTTAAAATGTTGTTTGTGGGAGTCCACGCAAATGATCCGTATTGAATCGTGTATACTACGTTGTTGACGATATCATGAGGAATTTTTATTTTTTCAATGACGCTTATCATCCTCGTTGCATCATCTTTCATTGCATTGTTGAATGTTTTAAGCTCATCGATGGATTTTTTAATATCAGGAAGGGTTATTTCAATTTTATCAAATGGGGTTCCGATAAATTTATCAATGATGTTTTTACGAAGCGTTGAAAACTGTTTCACGTGTTTTTCATATTCGGATTGAAGAGAAGCTAGTTCCAACATAGAATCTTTTATCGAGGTGAGTTTTGGTGTGGTCACTGGTGGATTTCCAAAAAATTCTAGCAGGGGTTTGTCAATTTGGTCAATTGTATTTCTTTGTGTTTCACTAAACTGATCAAATACAACTATATGATCGTCATACTTATCATTGAGCGATTTCAATGAATTCGCCGTGTTATCGAATGTTGCTAATTTATCTGTGATCGTTGAAACAAGTACACCTGGTTTGAGTTTACCCTGATCGGAAAATAACGCGATAGTATCCTCTGCTGCATCTCGTCGTTTAACCAAAATATCATCGAGAGAGACATTACTAGTTTTCAATTTACCCTGACGATCTTGAAATACAACTATTTCACCAGGATCAACACTTGCTAGGTTTAACGTTTCGGCTATTTCATCTTCGATTAGTTTTTTAACGCCCTTGATTTTATCAAGGGTTTCAACTCCACCAGGTTCGGGTTTCTTCAGCGTTGATAAAGGTCGTCCCCAAATATCAATCATTGTTATTATAAAAATCTTTTCTCTGTCTAAATCCAGCGGATTTTCAATCTAAAGGATTTTCAATCTAAAAGATTTTCAATCAAAGATTTTCAATCCAACGACCGCTAGTATACTCATTCACTACTACATGGGGTGGTTTTCTTGATTGAGGAATCTTTGATTCCTTTGAAATAGCATCAAGTACGTTTAATACTTCATTGCCACATATGGGTGGGTCAAGCATTGTTTGTGTTGGTAACGTGGAATACCAACGGGGTATTTTTAGTTTACTTACATAGCGGTTAAATTCTTTCGGCGGCGCTAGTCCATATGAGTCAAAATAAATAATCCCACGTGGATCAATCGCGTATGCAACCCAGTGAGTTCCAGGTCCATCGCTGTTATCTAGATTAATACCGGTTTCAACATCATTTGGTTGTGCCGGTAACTGATCTTTCATAAAAACACCTCTGAAGTTTTTAATCGCGAGTTTTTTAGCTGCATCAATTAAATCAAAATTGGACATAGGTGTGAAATCTGAAGGATTTCCAATCGAAGATTCCCGAGTTAGTAAACCGGTCCTAGTCTCAGGCCGCTTCCGCTGTACCATGAATACGGGGTTCCTGGTAGTCTTAGACCCTTTCCTTTTTTTTTACCAGCGCGGACGGATCCACCAGTTGCTTTCTTTAGTGCCATTCCTGCCGCGGTACCAACGGCTCCTAACGCTGCCGCTTTAGCCACCGCTGGGGCCGCTGCGGCAATCAACCCTGGAATCAACCCTAACAACGGGAATATACCACCAGTCTTTTCCATGTTTTTAATTGCGCTCGCAGAAAGAGTAACCTGAACTCCTTTTTTTTCTTTCAGCGCTTTATTAAAATGATTAATCTGAGTCTTCGTCAGCGATAGTTTATTCCCCCCGCCATTCATTTGATTAGGTTTCAGTGTTATTGTGGTTCCACATTGCTTAGTTGATTTGGATTGTAATTTTTTTAGCTGACCAGGTGTCAACGTAACATTGATATTACCATACGACATTATACAAAACAGATTGATTCTAAATCGCAAGCGATTCAATGGAAAAATCCAAAGGATTTTCATTGCACAGCAATTTCCAATCAAAGATTTTCCACTGGTGCATCAATAAGTCTCATTCATCCACCAACACCTTCGAGTAGCATTGATTTATCACTGAGAATGACAGCAACAGCTCTATATTCAGGGATAACACCACGAAGTACATGAGCTCGGAAGTGTATATCAACGACGGATTGTCTTGTTAAATCAAGATGTTCCAGTGAAAAGTAATAAATCGGATAAAGAGTACTAAAATCTAACTGTGATATTTGTAGACCAGTATCGACATTTTGATCACGTCCCATATACGACAGCAACCGATGATAAACTCGTGCAATATGGTTTTGACCGTAATTAAGTTGTATATCCTCGGATGGTTCTTGTTGTCCGTTTATTCTCAGCGAGACGTCAGTGACACCTAATCGATCAAATATCATATGGGAGGCTAGTTGATTTCCAGTTCTCGTCGTATCCTGTAACGCAATAAATATATGACGTGGAGCTGAAACACCTTGTGATGATGCCAGGTTCCACGTAAATACGCCGTTAATAGTTGATTGTACAACATCTGTACTCGTTGTTAGCCAACTCAGCAATGATTTTCCTCCTTGATCCATAAATGATAGTAACCGCGATTCTGTTACCATTGACGGAGTCAGCACTGGCATCCAAAGTGATAGTTTTGTTAAAATGACTTTACCGGCATCAGCATTTGGGTTTGCAGCATCTGCTGGAATTCTCCAAATTGCATCATTGTCAGTACCTTTTCGCACAACCGCTATAGTATGTTTCGCTCCATAGATAACTTTTCGGACATTTCTACAGAATCCAAATATATGATGTAGTGGAATCGCGCATGAAAATGATCTGCGCCCCCCTTCCAACATTGACATACGTGTTGCAGCTCCTAGATTGAAATTAACATCATTGTTTATAATCATATCCTCGATACCAGCAGCAGCACCAGCACGATCATTTGGTCGTCTTACAACAAATGGATTCTTCCCAGCGGTATTTTTAATATCCTTTGCAAACATCATAGAGGGACCGGCCGATCTTGTATAATCGTCGGAATATCTTGCTAGCCCTAGTATTGTTGTTGCTACATCAACATCACGTTCTATCGACTCAATTTCCTTTCCATCAATGAGATATCTTGCACTTTCAAATAACGCCATGATACCATTATTGACAAAACCGACTTGAGTACCGGCTGGATATGGCGCTGGTACCGCAGGAGTATCAGCAGCTGTTACGAGTTCACCTTCGACTTCAATAAAGGCTTCAGCGGGTAAAAAGTATTTACTGGTATCATGAACTTGAAGTTCAATTCGTGACCGAAGATCAGGTTGCACTGCGTGATAAGCAAAAAATTGATAATCGCGTACAGAATTATCTTTAAGTACTGGGGCGTCCATGTCAAATGCAATGTCAGGGTTTTGTTTGAACATTTTTTATTATATACCCGTTGGTCTAAATTGGAGGTGAAAATGTAAATTGCTTGGATTTTCATCGACGTCTTTGACGTTTGTAGAAATTCTTTGAATTTCCAAAGCCACTTCCCGCTATCATATTTGCTGTTATGTTATCCTGGGCGTTAGTCATCAACGACTGTAGTTTTTCATCTACTGCGTTATTTATTATTTTACTAACTCGCGCAGGCATAACCTCAGTAGATGGCAACGGCAATGGTTTCGTTGAAAATCTGGAAGATTTTCCACGTCGAACTAGCGCTGTTAGTTTATCCTTCGCGGCTGAAAATGCCTTCCCGGCAAGATCACCAACAGCGTTAATACCCTTATCCCTGATAACATCAATTGCTTTCATTGATAATTGTTTTACTAGCGGAGCCACTTTTGGAGCCATTCTTGAAAATAATCCCATTATAGTATTACCGAGACCATCTCCATAGTATGCTCGGTATTTTGGCAATCGTGAGTTTACCACGTAGACGTTAGTTGGTTTATCATGGTTGTAGTGTATGATCATTCTCTATTTAATTGATATTTATCTAATCGCTATGATAACCATGATGATGAAAATCCAAAGGATTTTTCTCTACTAACTCTTCAATGAAATCTCGATATGTTGCAATATCCATGATACCACCTTGAAATAACCTCCTACAGATATCAGCAGCTTCATTGATTATTTCTGGTGAGTTATTCCCGGCTCGTTTTCCTCCTACAAGTATTTCTAATCGTGCTATATCACCGAGAATATTACCAGGACAGAAACTCGAAGAGTTTCCAACGCTAGAGTTTCCAACTAAGCCACTGCCTGTTTTTTTAGTTGTACCAGTTGCACCCTTCTTAGAATCAGCCTCTGCCATTATTTGTATTTCATCAGGGATTGGGTCTGCTGTGTATACTGGTGGTGCTGATGTGACTCCCTTTACCATAGCTAGAAATTGATTATAATCACTACTTATTTCTCTTGTGATTTTATTTTTCCTGCGATTTGCTAAAAACACCTTATTTGCCCAAACGGTTTCACCTTTTACAAAATCTTTAGACGTTTCGTCTATTAAATACTTATCTCTCTTCGCTTTTTTAACGTTGTCTTTGGTAAATTTAGCTAATTCAGAGTTTGTTTGCATATTTCTGATTGTATTTAACGCATCAACTGTAAATATATTTTCAGGAGAATAATCCCCCTTTGAAACAGCTCCCTCTTCTTCTTCTTCTTCTTGAAATTCTTCAGGTTCAGGTGGTGGTGAGGAAATATCAACATCACCTAATCGTTCAATTTCTTCCTGAAGTTCTCGTTGTTGTTCTTCTTGTCGTCTTGCAGTAGTTATTATATCACCAGGAAGTGTTTTTAATGATTGTTTTGTTTGTTTAGTTCGTTTTGCTATTTTCTCTAACACAGGGAGAAAGGACTCTTTCTGCGCGCTTTCTTGTTTAGAAATTGCTGTTTTCACACCCTCAGTTGCAGTAACAATAGGTTTGAAGAGTTGTTGTGTATCATCAGAAAAATCAGTCTGAAGTAATTGCCGCTGTTGAAGTTTTTCACGTTTACGATCACGAAGGGGTAATATTTTCTTAAGAGCGCTAAGTCGTTCTTTTGTGTTCCGTGTGGTTAATGATTGTCCTACCATTATTGAAAGAGTATCACTATTGTCAAATTGCAAGTAAAAAAAAATCACTAGATTATACTTCCCTGTTGTCACACACACAATTTTACTTCCTCGTTGTTGGGTAGTGATTAACAAAGGAGGCTCTCTACGCGTGGGGCTCATCACCCTGCTCCATTAACGTTTTTAATTGTCTCACCTTACAATTAATAAGCCTCTTTTGTTCATATTCTAAGCCTAATTGCTTTCGTACACGTTCAACGATGCTACATAATGGTACAAAAACATTAACGTCTTCAGTATTGACTAAACTTTCACGTATAAGCTTTTGTATCCGCTTAGTTAAAAAATATTTCTTAGCGAGGACGTATTTTCCGGTCTGTTCTGCAAATTGTATGTCCTCGAAATCGGTCATAATTTGATCACAATCTAACCCTGAACATAGTTTAACATTTTGATCTTTAAGCTTGTTGATTTCAATAATAATCAATTTAAGATTTTCAATATTCATATTATATAAAAATACATTTGTTGAATTGCTTGAAATTTTTCACAAAATGAATTCTGGACCCGCTAAGGTGTTGATCATCTTTAGCAGCCCAGAAGCTTAATGCGATTATAGGTGATTATGATTATAGATGACGACGGTACAATTACACATCACCGTTTTGAACCCCCTTGGTGTTTTATACATCAAGCAGCGCGCTCAACGGTTACAACCGACAAACAGATAACAATAGATTATAGGTGACACAATGAATGAATTGATTTCAATGACAATGGTATATACAATGAATTGATTTCAATGACAATGAATGACGGTACAACAATAGATTATAGGCGAATGAATTGATTTCAATGACAATGGTATATACAATGAATTGATTTCAATGACAATGGTATATACAATGAATTGATTTCAATGACAATGACGACGGTACAACAATAGATTATAGGTGAATGAATTGATTTCAATGACAATGGATGACGCGGGCTATTCTACATTCAAGTGTAAAACCAAACCTGAAATCGCGAAACCTGGTTTGAATGTCAATAATAACGTTCACGCCACGTGTGATTTCAGGTTTGGTTTACACTTGAATTTCGGCTAATGCCCAATTATAATAAGGACGGATTTGTATATAACTACTCATTACAACGAAGTGACATAAAGAGGTGTAGTGCTTGTAATTGTTTGTTTTGTTTATTAGCGATCACTGACAACGTTGAAAACACGCATAATACTTGAAACAGACACTAAAAAAAATGTTTAAATACGACATGTCTATAAAACAGTTCTGTTAATGTTTGAAAAAAAGACGAAATTGATTGTGTGTTGTTCAGATTCATAATAGCGAAACTAACCAATCAAAATCAATGACTGTGTTTAAGATCCGTAACTCAGTCATGGTGATTTGTCGCACGCGCGTTACCTAACGGAGTTATTCCCCCTGAATTTCCAATGCGTAATTACGACTTATTCATAATAAAACTGAATACTGTTTTTAAAACGTTTTGAAAAGGCGGTCTTATAAATCCCCTCTGCTACTTTTTGTACCGAGGGAGGGCAAATATCGAAATGCCTACCAGCTTCTGACATTGATTGAAATACTATCTCCGTGTTGTCAGTATTAAACGATCTTACGGGTCTAGCATTTTTCGAGTATTTCCCAGTCCCACCTCGTTTGGTGTTTTCACGTTGTGTAATAGCTTGTAGATTCGATAAAGAATTATCAGTCTTAATGCTATTTATGTGATCAATCACAAAACCATCCTTGATTGATCCATTATACACTTCATAAACGAAACGGTGATTAAGATGCATTTTCCCTCCAGCTTTAAAACTCAAATACCCTTGATTATTCACAAAACCAATTGGCTTCTTGAGTCTACAGTGTCTAACAACACCATCACGAGAAGCTTCGTAATTTTCAATAACAGGATGTCTTTGAAATTCTTGGCTCATTTATATACTAATACTTCTATTTGTCTAATTCGTTAATTGGCTGAATTATAACATTGGCAAATCTTTTTTATGTAGTCGTTGGCAGTTTTTATTATTTTACCATTGGCAACGTCGCTGACGTCGTCAGGATTTTTGATTCTTCGCTTGTCATAATAACGCTTCAACTCTCTATAACGCTTACCCCCGCAACTAATGCATACCTGCGATTTGCCTCTAACACCTACCCCGCAATACAGGCACGGAAGAGGGCCCTCCGAACCGTTTCTCACACTTTGCATATGATACCCACAGAATTCATTTCTGCATGATTTGTTACACGGAGTCTTTGATCCAATCATAAGCCATTTGCAATGATTCATTATATAAAATTTTTTTTATTTAAATACTTGTTTTAATTATAATATGAAGGAGTTCAAGAGATTATCGAAAATTACGCCTTGGAAAAATGCTAGATTTAATCTCGATAGAATCTCTGATATACCTAAAAGTCTAGTAGATGACAAAACCCTGTTGAGTAAAATCAGCGACTGTTTTAATGAATTTAAGCGCGATGGAGCATCTCATACGTGGTCGACATTTCGAATTATTGGTGTCAATGTACCCGTAATTGATGCTACTATGAACGATACAAGAGCAGCTGAGATACTTTCACACCTTGGCGGGAAATCCCAGCGGAGGTATTTTTTTAGAATAAAATTCATTATCGAAGACGAAGGTGAATGGGTTATCAGAGATAAATTTGAACCAATCCTCAAGGATAAAAAATTTGTTATTGTGAGTAGAGATTCCAAACCAGGAATTCTAACTGGAATTGACAAACCATACTATGAGAAATCTTACCCTGTAACAGCAGTTGTTTACGGAATATACCCGCTAAATGATAAGCCAAGTATTGCAAAACTAGCACCTATGAAAACAGCGTCAACGACGGAGTCGTCATCATTAAATTGTGTAGCAACACGGTTAATGGAACACTTCACAAATGCATCCCGGGGAAACAAATTAACTGAACAACGACGAAACAAAATAACCGAATGGGAACTGACAGTGAAACAGCACGGGGCAAAGATTTCTGATATAGCTAAATTAGAAGCATCATTAAAATTTCCAATATCGGTAGCGACAATAACCGGAGAAGTATTATACGAACCGAAATATCAATCGCGAGGAGCTCCAATTGAAATTATTGATCATAACAAACACGCGTGGTCACCTGCGGTAAATATATTTCCACGAGAACGAATCGTGAAATATATCCCTAAGGAGTTTTACAAGGATGTGTTCTATGAAGAGAAATTATTTGATGCTATTGTTACGTTGTGTAAGGATGATCCTGTGTCAGTGTGGTTACTTCGCAGCGCTGAAGATTCCGAATCAGGATTTGATCAGTTTGTAAGACCAAATGGAGAATTATATCCCATTGAAGAATTAGATAACAGAATGAGAAAAATCGCCAATGAATTTTCACCGGTGAAATTGCAAAGCAATTTCCATCCAAAAGAGATTTCATTCCATGAAAAACTACTCACGGATAGTTTTACAATTCCATCAGTGGTAGCTCACTTCGCAAGAGAAAAGAACTCATGGCGTCCAACACGAAGTGATTTTCTCGAGGATGTCAAATTGAGTTGCGTCGAATTAGGTCATGGAGGATTGTGGAATACGAAATACTCACGTGATGGTATGATTTCAATTGATATATCCGCGTGTTATCCTGGAAGTTTTCTCGGGTATGGAGAATTCTCTGAGTATTTTAAACGATTTGGACATCCCACACATGAAATGACTCGTGTTGCGATTAATGGTCGTTTGCCTGATTTTGATTTAACCGGGTTCGCTCGTGTGATATCATTTGAACTCGCTGATGGGTTACATCCGTGTAGTTATCTTTGGATTGGTAGACACATGTCTGAAAAGGCGTGGATGCCAATTGTGTTATTGCGGTATATGATTGATTGTGGTATGCTAATATCGTTAATTGTCAGTGAAGCGATTATATCCTATCGAGCTCAGAAAGAAGTTTGGCTACCAAAACCTGATCTAGATCGTATAATTAGCGAACAGCGAAAACAATTTCCAGATGGAAATTCTTCGAATTTCAGTGAAGAACAAATCATGAATTGGTCTAAGGAGTTATTTGAAATTAAAAACAAAGAAGCCAAAGATTTCGGACGAAAAATAATTGGTAAATTCACTCAAGGTGGAAGATTTGACAATGCAAAATACTCTTCGAGGTTGATCATAGACAACGCAGAATACGATTTTATTGTAGCGGATTTAACGAAACAGGGAAAACTTGTATCCCGTAGGGATGCTTTTCTATCCAATGGTGAGAAATTAGGTACGGTTGTTACCTACTGTGATGGATATAGTTGTCAGTACACACATTTGAGAAGTTCTATGCTCGGTTATTCTATTATTAATCTATTTTCGATGATAAATAGATTTCCTAATACCGCGGTTAGAGTAGCTACTGATTCGATGTATATCCACAACAAATACAGATCAGCTGTAGCGGCATTCACAAATCCCGAGGAAGCGTGGGGACGCTGGCGATTTAAAAAGGAAAAACTACATGAGTATTGTGAATCCGCAGACGTTGCCATCGACGATAAATACTTGAAAAGCAACCATAATCTCTCAGAGATTCAATCAGAATTTTCTAATGCACCACCCGTATCTGATCCCGTATGTAGATACAAGACAGTTTATTTAAACGGCTGTGGTGGATCAGGAAAGACAACTCGTGCAATTGAATTATTTCGTCGGGAAAATCCTACGGATTTCACAAACATGATTGTGTTAACACCAACTCACAGACTCGCCAGAGAGATGATAGCGCGGGGAGTAAAAGCCTGTACTTATCACAGCTTCTTTCGATGGAAAGACGATACATGGACTCCTGATCGAATGGGCGATAAATTCATTCCTGAAATCATAATCTGGGATGAAATATGCACGGTATCGTTGACAGTATTACAGATATTTCTTGAATGGTTGTTATTGAAAAATACAAAAGTCGTCATATGCGGGGATCACGGCCAACCACAGCCATTTGTTGGTGGATCTCCACATGAGTGGTTGAAGGGATTTGTAGATTATTATGAAGAGATTAATACCGACCATAGATCACTTGATGAACAATTACGAGAATTCAAAGCGCTAATTAGATTACAACCGGATAAAATCCAATGTGAAATAGCGCGTGAAATAATTTCAGAAACTCCCATGAATGATTTTTGGAAAACATGGAGACCAAATGATTTAATAATCGCGAGTAGAAAAATAGTCAGAGACGCACTTCAGATGAAATTATTTGAATTGCATAAAGAAAAATTTGCAACACTTCCAGTACCACTCTGTTATAGACCTTCTAATACACGAAAGCAGAATATCGACGTTGACATTCCTGGACAACAACAAAAGCAGAATTTAGTATTAAATGATATTGTGCTGGTTGATATCAGCGTCGTCGAAGATGCATTGCGTGCTGATAAATCCCCATGGACGTTAGGTTACGCAGCAACAATACACTCTTCACAGGGATTAACTATCACAGACACAATTGTTTGGATAGTAGATAATCACATTGAGTGGTCAAATTTAGTTTATCTCGCAGTATCCAGAGTACGGCGAATAAACCAACTTCGAAGAATTGTTTTCGACGATGAAATCATTGGTGACGATATTATCACTGGTGATTTTATCACCAATGATATAATCAGAAAAAAACTCTCTGGTTATAAACAACAGGATAAAAAAAATAATAGAAAATTTGACATTGATGCTGAATTAATAATTACGCTAAAGCTACAACAGAATAATCACTGCGCGAGTTGCAATTGTATAATGCGTTGGCAGTCTTCGGATAAAGATCCTCGCCAATTCACCGTAGACAGAGAAAATAACAATCTCGGTCATGTCAGAAACAATGTGAGGTTGACTTGTCTTGAGTGCAACAGACGCAGAGGTGCCAGCACCTTAGGTGCTAATTAAGACTACGCGGTGGTAATTGAGTATCCTCAGGAATCACTTGTAACTGTTGTCGAGTAAATCCTCGCTGAGGAGCAGTTGAATCCAGTTTATAGATTGCTGGTCTAGAAACGCTAGCGTTTCCACCAGTTGATCGTGTTATGCCGGATATTTTATGCGTAGTGACGCTCCAAATAGGATCAGTAGCTCTTTTTTTTACCACCCTCAAGCTCTCCTGGTTCGTATAAGTACCTTACAATGACATTACTACGAAGAATTGGTTGGAAAACGCTAGCGTTTCTAGAGAAATCTTTTTGTGGTTGTACGGGTATATACTTCTTTTTAATAGCGTTGACAGGTTTCATATTAATTGTTCTAGTAATCTCATTATTGATTGCGGTAACTACACCTGGTAATCTCTTGACCCATTCACGGGATCGCTTATCCTGGATGAATTCTTTCGCGTATTGATATCCAAATAACCGCTCAGCAAGTGTCCGATTAAACCGTTCAACAATTGCCTGATCGCGATGTAGCGCAGTGTGTCCTCGTCTGATGGCGACATTATGATGTTTCATCGTTGTTAAAACAGCGTCTTGAAATTCCTTGCCAGGATCAACTTGTAACAGATTTGGCCAGCGCAGAGGACCTCGTCGATACATTTTTTCAAATGCAGAAGCTACTTCAGTAGATGATTTTGTCCTTAGCGGTTCTGCTTGTTTGTATCGACTCGCAACATCAACTACGGTTAACGCGTATTTGTAACCGTTGTCATGCGGCAGAAATAGTATATCAGCTTGATGAACTTCATTAGGTGTTGTAACATCAAAATGCGAGAAGTTAATTCGTTTAGGCGCTGGTAGATAAATTTGCCATATTGCCTGTTTAGATAACCAGTTCGCTGCAGTGGTTTTTTTCACCTTTGATGCGCTAGCGAGTTTATTGATTGCTGCGTAACCTCTCCAGTATCCTCTCGGAGAATAATAAATAGATTCCATATTTTTAATTACCAGCACCTAACATCAATTTACCCTTCATAGCAGATTTTACCAACCACGAAGCCAATTTTTCTTTGAAGGATTTATCAGGAATAGCATTTAATGCATGAATTAATTTCACATCTGCTAGATGTCTGTGTTGAAGATTGCTGCTTTTATAAGCAACATCATGAGCATGACACGCCTTATCAATAGCGTTTATTGGATACTCGCCGGATCGGGGCTGATTTTGATCATCAAGTCTGATATCTAATCGTGTTCCCGGCCCACAGTAGCTATATCCTGGAAGGTGCTTTTCTCCTGGATACTTTGCCCACGGTGTTCCTGGGAGTTTTGCTAACTTGGCTACAATATCACCTCCTCGTTTTTTTTAAAGGTTTCGTGGAAGTAAATCTAAATTTCTTTGTACTACATTGTACGCATTTACCAGAAAGCGCTGATCGATTATTTTTTGTTGTAATCGTCGTCAAGTCATTTGTGCCAGTACGCGTCCTACACTTCACACAATATAGATCCATAATTTATATATAACGGTATGAATGTAATTGATTATTCAGCTACGAGACGACGGGAACCTATTAGACACCATGCAATGTTACCAAATTCTATTCGCGCGATTATCATCGGACCATCTGGAAGTGGTAAAACACAATTGCTACTTAATTTGATAACGAGATGGATGGCGTGGGATAAGTTGTACATGATTGCTCCGAGTGTAGATGATCAGCGATGTTATGAAGTGTTAAAAGATTTTAACGAAGCCGCGCGAGAAATTAACGGCGATGATATTATTGAGTTTATAACCGATATCGAAGAGGCACCTAGCATTGACTCCATCGACGGAAGTATTAACAATTTAGTTGTATATGATGATATCATGTTAGATAATCAAAAAAATCCTGCTAGAATATTTTCCAGAGGCAGACATAAAAACACCGACGTGATATATATCACTCAACGTTACACTCAAATACCAAAAGTGATCCGAGATAACTGCAATATGCTGTGTGTATTTAACGGAGTTGATACTCATACTCTTAGAAATATTTGGCAAACTTGGTGCGGTGGCGATATGGATCATAATCAATTTAAAAATTTCTTTAGCCGCGCTCAGTCAATCCCACACGGATTTGTAACGATAAATTTATCAGACCCTCGGACAAGATATCGTATCGGACTTGATCAAATATTTAGTTAGTAAAAAAATTGTTAGTAAAAATCGAAGATTTTCATAGCAGCAGAGAGTGTGAACGCCAACTATATGGCGTCTTTTTTTTTTCTAAATGGAACCTTACAAGGAAGCCTTTAGTTTACCAAATTGAGACTTCCTAGTAATATTTAATAGGAGGGTCTATTTTTGACAAATTGAGACTTCCTAGTAATATTTAATAGAAGGCAGCATCATTGACGCCTAAAAAGTTGGTTTGTTCACACTCTCTGCTGCTATCTTTCATACTAATATAGTCTAATGAGAACTACCTTTCGCTGCACCTTTTATAATAATATAGTCTAATGATAATTACCTTTCGCTATACCTTTTATACCAATATAGTCTAATGATAACTACCTTTCGCTGCACCTTTTATACTAATATAGTCTAATGATAACTATTATTCCATAGCCAGATATAATTTTTCCATAGATGTTATCTCATACTAGTACGATACGTCAATTTTTTTATAATTTATAAATTACTTTCCAGACTAACGGCTTGTTTTTCCAAACCGTCATCATTTCTAGGAGTAATGACTCGGCTCAAAGAAAGTAAATCTTTGCAGAAACAAATGATATCAGATAGCAACGAAAACATAACATCAGTCGCAATATTGTCTTTAACATTTTAAAGAAAATTAGTCTCGTTGTGCAATAAAAATCCATCAATATTGAACACGGGTCAATATTTAAAGTAAAACTATTTTTACCATAACATATTTCCCAATGTTTTTTTCAGGTATATTTGTTCCTGGGACATACTTCCATTACGCTGATGGTGGCGTTTGTCGTGTCTGCATGCTTTGAGGCGCCATTCATGGCACTGGAAAAGGTCATTTTTGGACGGAAATGATGATAAACGATTGTCTCGCCTTATTTTCAGAGTGACTTGTACATCTTTGTTAATTGTAAATTTTATTATATATGCAATTAATAAACAACGCTAGGCCAGAGCTTATGGTAATTTTTAAATTTACAACAAATTATGTTGGCTGTAGGTAAGATAACATTGGATTGCAGTTGTCTTTGAAGAAAATGAATACCGTTTTACGACACTAATATGGTCCGTTGATAGCTTAACACTGTTTACACGTCGAATTTTAACAGTTATCGATCTCAGCTACATCTGCATTGTATTGCTCTTTGCTGTTTCTTTATTTGTAATGTTGATGAAAATCATTGATAAAAAGTTACAATGAGATTACTCACTTAAATCGTCTTCTGCTTTTTAACCAGATTAATGTTTCTTGTACATACAAACGAGATTGGTGACCAGATGGATGCATGGGTGTTTTAAGAGCTCCATGCGTGTAAGTATAGATGGATGGATGGATGGATTTGATGGATGGATAGATGGATCTGAGGGATGGTATGTTTGTGGCCTTTGAATACATTTCAGAGCTTGATATTTTGTGTCTGCAGATAGTAATTACGTACCTATAAATAATTATGTAACTATAAATAATTATGTAACTATATATAATTATGTACCTATATATAATTATGTAACTATATATAATTATGTACCCATATATAATTATGTAAATATATATAATTATGTAACTATATATTAAATGAATATGTACATATCACAGTAACTCTATAATTTATAAAAGAATTCTTATTCAATATTTTCCTTTAACCCCAAGCATATTTATTGTACAACTAGCTTTCATATATAATATTTATATTTTTCTAGTGATAACGGCTTATAATGTGATACGGAATCATTTTATCCCTTCTATTTCTTGATTAAAATGCTTGTGTTTATACTGTTACGGTAATAATGTGAACATTTCAAATAAACACTTGAACCAGTCATTATATTTTTACTTGACGCCATAACTGCTATACGTACTGTATAGTGAAGACCAAAGTTGACAAAATTATACAACATCATGTTGCCAGTTTTAAATATTCCAACAAAGATTCCATCGATTTAGCTGATAGTTCCACTCACATTCAGGCTTCGCTCTCTCCTTTGTCTTCTCTGCCTCTCTACCCAACAGTGTCTTGCAGTGCACCTCCACAATAAGAACAGGAAGTCCACAACTGCCAAACATCCACGCTGGGAACCAATTAAAGAGTAATTTCCCTTTATTAACATTAGTACGAAGAAGAAGAATTAGAACAACGAAATAGATAATAAATATGTTACCTCTGTCTCTTCAAGTAAAATAAAATAACAATATTTCTTTGTGCACAGAGTCCTGTAATATAAAGTGATTTTTCTTCTTTTTTTCCTCACGGCTAAAGCAAAGGCATATGAAAACATCTCTCTCTCTCTCTCTCTCTCTCTCTCTCTCTCTCTCTCTCTCTCTCTCTCTGATACGCACGCGATAGCAATTAAATAAGGACACGAGTAACCGCACCTTATGGAGCGTATTATGCCTGTACAACACTGAGGTGAAATTAAGGGAAATTTTGGAATCTCTATTAATATAGATAAACTCTGACAACAAACAAACAACTCCTAGTATAATGGACTTCATTATATTTCGTATTGCAAGCTTCCTTGCACCATCGTCACCTCAAACTAACGAAATAGTTTAAGAATGTTTAAAAATATTGACAAGTCTCACATACAGATCTCAGAAGAAATATCAAAATATCTGATCTCTGTATCCCTATACAAATTAACGACTGTTCGTATTATTATTATTATTAGTAGTAGTAGTAGTAGTAGTAGTAGTAGTAGTAGTAGTAGTAGTAGTAGTATCATGTGTCCATAGTGTGTGGAATACGAGCATGGACGTCCATTATTTCGCTTTGTAAAGGCCTGAGTCATATATATTTCGTCTCTTACACACATGTACACGTCACATTATCTCCATGAATATCATTTCGCATTTCTTCGTCTTTAGGTATTGCAATTTTGCAGCTATATTCTTAAATCATTACTTACATGACAAATATCTTATCCAAGGTAACTTTACTCGTTTCGTTCAAGCGATGCATCTGCGCTCAGAACCACGGCTTTCTTACCACTGTCTGTCACAGTACATCTTGATGCGAAAATAAAAATCAGTATTACTATTTCCTACAATAACCATCTCATACTAATAACCAGTACATTAATGGACTATTTCTTTTTCTTCTTTTTAAAATCCGTATCACTGGGATATATATCAATCAACCAAAGTCTTTTTATAACTAAAAGTTCCTTATAACGTCCGTGACTAGAACCAAGATGTCCTGGTAAACGAAACTTACGAAAAAGTAGAGATCCGATATTCAGATATCTTTCATAACAAATGAAAAAATGTATAAGATATTTAGTACCGCATATAACTTCACGTCCTTAACCCAATAACGTGCCGATAACATGTAGAATACGGACAATTACTTTATGATAACATCCCCGCTGGGAACTAAACCAACTTCATACATAACATACCATGCTCTAGGTAACATCTTTCATAGCATAGCTGAAATTTTGTGTGCTGCATAAATCGCCATATTTCATACTGTTCCTGATTTTCATGTTATTTCACTTACATCAATGATTCATGCACCTCAGCAATACTGTACCGTATCAATTTTTCGCAACCGTGTTCAGAACCAATTTATATATTTCTCTTTTTAAAAGCCTGATTCATATATATTTTGTTTCTTGCACATCAGGACACGTCACATTATCATCGTGTATATCATTTCACATTTCTTCAACTTTAGATAGTATAATTTCGTAGCTTTATTCTTAAATCAATTCCAACAAGACGTTGTTCCTTTGCAAGGTACCTACACTCGTTTATTTGAAGCGATGCATCTGCGCTCAGAAGCACGACATTCCTACAACTGCCTGTCACAGCACAATTTAGTGCCTAAATAAACATCAATATAAATATTGTTTACAAAAGCTATCAGATAATAAACACCAGCAAATGAAAGGACTATTCCATATTTTAGACACAAATCGTACCACGAAGGTATATATTGTAACAATCGACCAAAGTCTATTCTTTACTGCATGTTCCATTTTAACATCAGTGCCTAGAACCAATAATTCCGGTTAAAAGTGGAGTTCCGATATACATATTTCATAACAAATGACAAAATGAATAAGATCTTTATTGTCGCGTATCATTTCACGTCCTTTTGCCAATCATGTGCCGAGAACATGTAGAATACGTATATTTACTTCGTCGATGATAACATCCCCGCTGGGAACCAGAACAACTTCATATATGAAAATAGCATGCTCTAAGTAACATCACTAATAGCATGTTTGAAAAGTGATATTTATCAAAACCTACCACAAATTACTTGAAGGTTAAAATTCGATCCAAGGATGTTATCATCGATGAGGTAAATATCCGTTTTCTACATGTTATCGGCGCATGATTGTGATAAGAACGTGAATTGATATATATATATATATATATATATATATATATATATATATATATATATATATATATATATATATATATATATATATGTATATATATGTGTATATATATATATATATATATATATATATATATATATATATATATATATATATATATATATATATATATATATATACATATATATATATACATATATATATATTGAAATAGTCAGGAACATTATGAAATATGGCGATTTACGCAGCACACACAATTTCAAATATGTTATTAAAGATGTTACCTAGAGCATGGTATTTTATGTATGAAGTTGGTTTGGTTCCCAGCGGGGATGTTATTGTCGACGAAGCAAATGTCCGTATTCTACATGTTATCGGTGCATGATTGGTATGAGAACATGAATTTATATACGGTAATAAATATCTGATTCATTTTGTCATCTGTACTGAAATAGGTTTCAGTAACGGAATTATATTTTGTTTGTAATTATCTTTCAACAGGAAAATCTTGGTTCTAGGCACTAGTGTTACAATGGTGGTGGTTTTTTTCAGGCTTGATAGAGATATCCTCCAAATACCAATAATTATACTCTAAGATCTCTCTAAAAAGCGATTACTCGTATATTCGTGTACGGTTTTATGTGGTGGTTTTCCCGATGATGAAATAGCGTTGAGTACATTTAATACTTCTATGCCGCATATTGGTGGGTCATTCATTTTCTGTGTTGGTAACGAAGAATACCAGATAGTAGTTTTTAAGCGGTTTATACAACGCATAAATTCTTTTGGCGGCGCTAATCGCGTATGCAACCCAGTAAGTTCCAGGTCCGCTGCTGTTATCGAGATTAATAATACCTGTTCAGCGGTGTCTGGTTCTTGTTGTTATTGATCTCTCATAAAGACACCTCTAAAGTTTTTTTACCGCTAGGTTTTAGCAGCATCGAGTAAATCAAAATTTGACATCGGCGACATCTGCGATGGAACCTTCGGCGACATCTGCGATATCGGAGTTAGTAAACTGTTTCTAGTCTCAGGCCGTTTCCGCTGTACCATGAATACGGAGTTCCTGGTAGTCTAAAGACCCTTTCATGATCGTTTCTTTTTTGTATCCCTGTCCGGTAGCTTTCTTTAGTGCCATCCCTGCCGCTGTACCAACTGCTCCTAGCGCGGCAACTTTTGCTACAGCTGGGGCCGCTGACGCAATCAACGCTGGTAACGCAGCGAAAAGTGGGAATTTTACCACCTGATTTTATCATGTTTTTAATTGCGGCCGCAGTGAGAGTGACCTGAACACCTTTGTTATCTTTGATGGCATCATTGAAGTGTTTTATCTGACGAGCTGTCAATGACAGTTTATTCTGACCGCCAGACATCTGATTGTGCTTCAGCGATATTGTGGTTCCACATTGTTTAGCTGATTCCAATTGCAATTTTTTAATTTTACCAGAAGTTAACGTAACACTAACATGACTATATGACATTTTATTTAATAAAAGATTGATCTAATTGTCTACATATTTTCTACTGGTGCATCAACTACTCTCATTCGTCAACCACCTTCGAGTAGCAGTCATTCGTCACTGAGAATAACAGCAACTGCTCTGTAACCACCAGCGGCAGGATGAGCGGTTACACTAGCTCGAAAGTGTATGTCAATGACGGATTGTCTGGTTAAGTCAAGATGTTCCAGCTCGAAGTAATAGATGGGATATAGTTTTCTAAAATCCAACTATGATATTTGCAGACCGGTATCTACATTATTATCGCGTCTCATAAATGGCAACAAACGCTGATACACGCGTGCTATTTGGTTGGTTCCATATTCAAGTAATTTATCCTCGACTGGTTCTTCTTGACCGTTTATCTTCAATGAAACTTGATTAACACCAAATTTATCAAGTATCATATGGTTGTGTAATTGTGAACCCAATCGCTCCCTATTCTGTAACGCAACAAATATATGACGCGGAGCTGAAACGCCTTGTTTTGATGCCAGGTGCCATGCAAGTGTACCATTAAGATTAGAATCCATGGTATCTGTTGTTGTTGTTAGCCATGATAGCAATGATTGGCCGCCTGTACTTATAAATGATAGTAATCTGTTTTCTGCGGTGATTGATGAAGTCATTACAAGCATACACAATAATAGTTTTGATATAATAACTTTACCATCAGCAACACCATCACCATGCCAGATTGCATCATTATCACTACCCGTTCTTCTCACGAGTACTACTGTATGCTTCGCTCCATAGATAACAGTGGAATCGCGCATGAAAAATGTCGACGCTGTCCTTGCAACGTTGCTACGCGTGTTGCAAACCCCAAGTTGTGATTAGAATTAGTACTTTTTATAACATCAAAGTTACCAGCTGGTCTATCTTCGTGTTCAACATCATCTGGCTGTGGATCAACTGCAGTAGCTTTTGGTGTTAGCACTTTAATATATGGAATATAATCAGCGTGATCAGTGAGATCCTTAGCGAACATTATAAATGGACCTGCCGATCTTACAAAATCACCAGAATATCTTGCCAACCCACTATTGTTGTGGTAACATTAACATCATGTTATATAGACTCGATTTCTTTTCCATCAATCATATATCTAGCACTCTCGAATAGCGCCATGATACCATTAATGACAAAGCCAACTCGGATTTTTTCATCATCTGCATATGGCGGATCATTAGCAGCATGATTATTTGTTACGAGTTCTCCTTCTACTTCAATAAACGCTTCAGAAGGTTGAAAGTATTTGCTGGTATCCTGGACTTGGAGTTCGATTCTTGATCGAAGATCCGGTTACATTGCATTATAGGAATAAAACTGATAATCGCGTATAGAATCATTCTTGGGTACTGGGGCATCCATATAAAACGCTGGGTCAGGAGCCGATTTGAACATATTATTATATATTTCTTGATCTAAATCGTGATCTCGCTCGCGATTTCAAACCACTTCCCGCTATCATATTTCCAGTAATATTTCGCTGAGTGTCATACCGTGATGCCATATTCTGCTTGTTTATTATTTTGCTAATACTTGCAGGCATAATTTCCGTAGATGGTAGTGACCCCATTGATTCTGTCATTGGTTTCTTTCGCCGCCGGACTAACACTACTAGTTTATTCTTTATCCGCGGAAAATGCTTTCCAGGCAATATCACCAACAGCGATAATACCCTTATCACGAATAACATCAATAGCTTCATTGATAATTATTTTGCGATTGGTGCTATTTTGGGAGCCATTCTTGCAAATAACCCTGCAATGGTATTGCCGAGACCATCTCCATAGTACGCTCTATAAACAGAAAGTTGTGAATTTATTACATAGACCATGGTTGGTTTGTTGTGGTTCTAGTGTATGATCATCTTATTTTAATGCTATTGATCTAATCGTAAATTGCTAGGAATTTCGGTGATTTAATCACTGTGATAACCATCCACTAGCTCATCAATAAACTCTCGATATACACCAATATCCATGATACCACCCTCAAATAGTCGTCTGCAGATATCAGCTGCCTCATTAATTATTTCCGGTTAATTATTTCCAGCTCGTTTCCCTCCTACGAGAATTTCTAATTGTGATATATCCCCGAGAATATTACTAGGACAACGAACGTGACCACTACCTGAAATCCCACTTGGTGTTCCACTCTGAGAAAACCCCTCCCCGCTACTATAACAAGTTGTACCTCGTGCATCATCATCTTCGTCTCGATCATATAGCGGTTGACCACTCCTTATTTTTTCTATTTTATTCATATACAAATTAAAATTATTATTATCTCTTGAGATCTAGTTCCACCGTGTTTATGCCAAATAGATTTTTCTATACCAGGTGTCAGCGGTTTTTATAGCTTCTTCATATCCATCATTATATATTGCTCCCTCGTCTTTTTTGCAAATGAATTAGCAGCAAAATCAGCTAATTCATCATCCGTGGAATCTTTAAATTTTTTCATCACTTCTTTCGTAAATATCTCTTCATATAGATGTATTCTTTCTTTCGAAATTTCTTCTTTTTTACAATAATATCACCCTGTTGTTGTTCAATATCTCCCTTTTGTTCTTCAATATCACTCTGTTGTTCTTCAAAAATATCACCCTCATCTTCTTCAATAATATCACCTAGTTGTTGTTTAAGTCGTTCTCGTTGTTTTTGTTCAAGTCGTTCTTGTTCTCGTTGTTCCGGAAGTCGTGAAGCGTCTATTATATCACCAGGAAGTGTTTTTAAAGATTCCTTTGTTTGCTTGGATCTCTTTGCTATTTTTTCAAGTATAGGAAGAAGGGTTGGTTTTTTTTCTCTCTTTGTTCCTTAGGAATATCTCCCCATATGGCGTTTTCAGTGGTCAATACGACTTTCCCCGTTGCAGTGGTTACTGGTTTGAATAATTGTTCAGTATCCGTTGTGAAATCAGTTTGAAATTGTTGTCTTGTTTTCAGTTTGTTTTCAACGGAATCACGAACTGGAATAAATTTCTTAATCGCAGATAATCGTTCTCATTCTAATTTAGTCGTTAGTGCTTCACCTACCATTAACGTACGATTTAAATTGTAAGTGAAAACTCAACCCCGACACTCTGTTCTTACTTCCGCGTAGTGATTAAATCACCTGTCTACACAAATTCATTCTAGGTGAGTAAGCGCATACCTGTCTATAGAATTTCTGTTCCGCACCTGTATATACTCATGCATGCAAACATGCATGGTTGTGTTTAGAGTGTTAATTATCCATGGTGAGAATTTCATTCAGTGTGTTGAGGCAATCAAAGGGGGATTTTCATTTTATCGGATAATCGCTTTTATTATTTTGATTTTCGTGTTAATTGTGCGTTTGATTTAATATTGTTTCCCTAATTCACTTCTGACCTTTCCGACAGCAGTGAATAACGGGACGAACTTATTAATGTCGTTACAGAATGTAAGGGAATTATTTACTGCGTGTTGAATTCGTTTGATCAGTCCATACTCCCTTGGAAGTAAATATCTATTATTCCGATTGCTATCATCAATATCTTGAAATTCAGAAAGAATCTGATCACAATCTAATTTATCTGACAATTAAATTCCTTGATTTTTCAAATTCGAAATCTCAATAATAATGACATTCATATTTTCGAAATTCATTATATAAAATATTATATATCTTAAATGATAAACAAAAAAATTGGTGGTCAATTCTGACCCGTTTTAATTTATGATATTTACATATTTACATGTATACATATTTACATATTTGATATTTACATATTTACATATATACATATTTACATATTTGATATATACATATAGATATATACAATGAAATGATATGGTATAAACACTGAAATGATATGGTATTGACAATGAAATGATATGATATATACAATGAAATGATATGATATATGCAATGAAATGATATGGTATATACACTGAAATGATATGGTATTTACAATGAAATGATATAATATATACAATGAAATGATATGGTATTTACAATGAAATGATATGCACACATCACATACACTGTTCTACATTCAAACTGAAACCACCATACCCCCCAACAAAATCACATCGGGTTGAATGCAAAAACACATTCACACCGTGTGACGGTGTGCGACGTATGGTGGTTTCACGGTTTGAATTTCGAATGGCTTAAAGCCCCAATTATATAGAAAAACCTTCCGATCGGTACTGTCGACAATAATGCCTGCCACGAGATTCGAACGATGGGCCCCAGGACGAGATCCCATGCGTGTATGCAATACACTAGTATTCGTAATCTACAAGTTTATAATTTTGAATACGATATATAGCTAAACTGCTGTATATGTCGTAAATAATTCAACGAATTGTAGATAAAAATCGTATATAAATCGTAGATGGAAATCGTAGATTTCACTGTAATTAAAAATCAAAGACAAAATTATAAATTTTCTAATCAAACCAACACAAAAAATGCCATTCAGTCGGACTATGAGTCATCAAAAAATCCCATTTAGATACGTGACTGCAACAAAGGAGTTATCGTTGTTTCAAAACCGTATACAGAAAAGCCCACACGAGTTATTCCCTTTATACTACATAGAATAATTTAGATGTAAACGAATTGAATTCTGTTATAAAATTGTTAAGAAAAAGCGGATTTAGTTATATTCTCTGCTTCTTTTCGTACCGAAGGTTCGCAAATATCGAAATACTTTCCAGCTACATTCATTGATTGAAATACTCTTTCTTTGTTATTTTCTGTATTAAATGATTTTATAGGTTTCACAGTTTTCGAGAATTTTACATTCCTCCTCGTTTGGTGTTTTCACTTTGTGTTACAGCTCGTAAATTATCCAATCTGTTTTTTTGGGGACATCCATCAATATCATCAATAACAGGACCATCCTTGATCAATCCGTTAAATACTTCATAGACGATTCTGTGATTAAGATGATTTTTCCCTCCATCACTAAATATAAAATACCCCATACCATTGTCAACACCAACTAGTTTCTTCAGCCTGCGGTGTCTGACATTACCGTAATGAGATGCTTCATAATTGGTAATCACGGAATGTGGTTGAGATTCTTGGTTCATTTATATACTAAATACTATTTGTCTAATTCATTATTTTTTTTAATTATTACTTGAGAATCTGTCAATGTAGTCTTGAGGTGTTCTTATGATTTTGTCATTGACGCTGTCAGGGACAGAGTCAGAGTCGGAATCTTTGATGCAGTCCATGACTCGTTTCTCATAATAGCACTTAAGCTCTCTGTATCGATTGCCACCGCAATTGAGACATAGCTGTGACTTACCACGCACACCTACCCCACATCGTATGCAATGTCAGGGCCCAAAACTTCCACGACTTACGCTTTGTAAATGATATCCACATAATTAATTTCTTCATGATTTGTTACACGCGGTTACTGATCCTATCATAAGCCATTTGCAATGATTCATTATATTATAAATTCTTTATTTAAATACCTGTTTTAATGATAATATGGAGGAGTTCCAGAGATTATCGGAAATTACGCCTTGGAAACATTTTTAATTCAATCTCGATAGAGTCTCCACTGCTGTACCAAAGTGTCTAATAAGTGATAGAAGCATGTTGGGTGGAATCCGTGATTGTCTTAATGAATTAAAGCGCGATTGAGCATCTCACTGTTGGTCAACATTTCGAATTGATGGTGGCGTTGATGCTACCATGAACGACGAAAGAGCAGCAGTGATAATCTCGCAGCTTGACCGGAAAAATATTTTTTCAGACTGAAATTCAATATCCGCTCAGAAACGGGAAATTGGATTATACGGGACAAATTTGAACCCATCCTGAAAGATAAAAAAACTGTCACTGTGAGTCAGGATTCCAAACCAGGAATTTTGACTGGGATTGACAAACCGTATTACGAGAGATCCTATCCTGTAACCGCGGTTGTTAATGGGATCTATCCGATAAATGATAAACCGAGTAAACATTGAAAAACTAAACTCCATGAGAATGTCAGGGAGGATAAATTGTATAGCAGAACTAATAATAGAACATTTTCCAAATGCGTTGCGTGGAAACAAATTGACGGATCTAAGACACAAAAACAAACGAATGGGGATTAACAGTGAAGGAGAGCGGAGCAACAATTCAAGATATAGCCAAATTAGAAACATCACTGACATTCCCAATAACCGTAATGACGATAACAGGAGAGGTATTACGCGAATCAAAATATAAATCAATCAAAATTACTGACTATAACGAACGCGCTTGGACACCTGCGGTAACAATATTTCCGCGCAATAGAACCATAAAATATTACACGGAAAATTTATTTGATTTTATTTACGAGTTAAGTAAAAACGATCTTGTGTCAGTGTGGTTACTTCACAGTTTTGAAGACGAAGAGGGTAAATTTGATCAAATTTTAAGACCCAATGTCGAATTATACCGTACTGAAGCCCTAAAAAACGAGATGAAAAACTAGCTAGTGGTTTTTCAACGAATTACGACGAACAATTATTAACAAACTGTTTTACAATTCTGTCAGTTGCAGCTCATTTCGCGAGAAAGAGAAATCTATGGAAACCAACACGCGCAGAATTTCTCTCAGATATCGAATCAAGCTGCGTTAATTATGTCCATGGTGGATTATGGAATAACAAATACGATTCCAAAAGTATTATTTCGGTTGACATGACTGCATGTTATCCAGGGAGTTTTCTTGGGTATGGAGATTGTTCTGAGTACTTCAAAAGATTTGGACATCCCACACACGAGATGACCCGTGTTGCGATTAATGGACCACTGCCCGTCATCCCTGACCCACCACAACCGTTTAAGTAATTGGTTTCATATCTACATATTGGATCGGATATCGAAGGTGCGTTAGATAATTCTGATCTTTGATTATTTGTCAAGTAATTATTTTCAATTGTAACATCTGATGATTTAGAATAATCACAAAATATTTCCTTTGTAATTCTCCATGATCCCCAACTCTCGTTGAAGTTTGTGAATTTAGCCACTGCTTCTTTATATTTTACATTTATGTAAAATCAATCAGTGGCGACTCTAACCGCGGTATCAGGAAATCTATTTATCATCCATAGCAAATTAATAGAAGCATCAGCCAGCATAGAATCTCTTAAGTGCGTATATTGGGGATTTTCTCCATCGTTGTAAGTAACACTTGTACCGAATTTTGTTCCATTAGACAAGAAAGCGTCTTTACGATTGACATATATATCTCTAGAAGCTGCATCCCCTATTATAAAGTCGTATTCAACATAATCTATAATTAGTCGTGAAGAATAACGTTTGTGGTCGTATTTGTCGAATCATGACTCACAGTGAGTTTTTGATCTTTCAGGATGGGTTTAAATTTGTCGCGTATAATCCAATTTCCCGTTTCTGAGCGGATAATGAATTTCAATCTCTAAAAATATTTTTTTCCGGTCAAGCTGCAAGATTATCACTGCTTCTCTTTTGTTGTTCATGGTAGCATCAACGCCACCATCAATTCGAAATGTTGACCAACACTGAGATGCTGCATCGCGCTAGAATTCATTAAATCCCTCATGGATTTTACCCAACATGCTTCTATCACTTATTAGACCCTTTGGTACATCAATGGATACTCTATCGAGATTGAATTTAGCATTTTTCCAAGGCGTAAGTTTCGATAATCTCTCGAACTCTTCCATATTATAATTAAAAGAAGTATTCAAATAAAGGATATATATTAATGAATCACTGTAAGTGGCTTATGATAGCATCCGTAACTGTCTGTAACAAATCACGCAGAAATGAATTCTGTGGATATCATTCACAAAGCGTACGGCGTGGAAGTTTGGGGCTTTTACCCTGCAGTCGATGTGGGGTAGGTGTGACAGGAAAATCACAGTTGTGTTTCAATTGTGGTGGTAAGCAATATAGGGAACTAAAGCGCTATTATGATAAACGAATCAAAGATTACATCAATGACTCGGACAAAATCATAAGAACACCTCAAGACTACACTGATATATTCCCAAGTAATAATTAAAACAATATATATATATATATATATATATATATATATATATATATATATATATATATATATATATATATATGAACCAAGAATTTCAACCACATCCTGTGATCAGCAATTATGAGGCATCTCGTGACAGTATTGTCAGAAACCGCAGACTGAAGAAACCAGTGGGTGTTGTGAATAAACAAGGATTTGTGATAATTAGTGCTAGGAAGAAAAGATATCTTCATCACAGAATAATATATGAGTGTTTCCACGGATTAATCAAAAGTGAATTTGTAATCGATCATATTGATTCTAATCCAAGGAAAAATTCCTTGGATAATCTACAAGCTATCACACAAAGTAAAAATACCAACTGGGGGAGAACCGGTACTTATAAATAAATTGGAAAGAGACCTATCAAGTCACTAAATATAGAAAATAACGAGGAAAGAATATTTCAAGTAAAGACTGAAGCCGGTAGGTATTTTGATATTTGCGAGTCTTCGGTACGATATGTTGCAGAACGTTTCTATAAATCAGCAATTTCAAAGCAAACCGGAAACAGAATTCGATTTACATACATTTGATTTGTATATATATATGTAACATTAAGGGGAATAACTCGTGTTGGCTTTTGCATTATAGTTTCTGAACAAGAGATAACTCGTGTGGGCTTGTGCATTATAATTTCTAAACAGAGATCAGTTCAGTGATCTCATGGGAACGTTTTATCAGAAAACGAATCAAATAAATAGGTATTTACAGCAGCAGTATTCTTTTTTAAATACCTTTTTCAGGTATCTGGACTTGTTTAGATGCTGTCAATAATCACAATTAAGTAAACCAGAGAATAAAAATCACACCACTGGCATAATCTCCGTGTATTAGTTAACTTATATAGAAACCCGTCTAATATATTATTGGGCTTAGCGAAGCTCAACATGAACCACCCTAAGTCACACCGTTACACGGTGTGAATATGTTTTAGCATTCAACCCGGGTGATTTTGTGGGTTAGAGTGGTTTAGTTGAATGGTATGTGCCGTCCTCCTATAATCCATTGCTATGTGTTGTATTGTCTTGTGCCGTCCTTATACAAAAGAACTGGGATCAATTCTAACTCGTTTTCGTATATATAAGCCTTATAAACCCGGTATAACACTCAAATGGGGTTAATAAGAATGTATCACTTTCTTATATGTGCCTTATAAACTCGCCATAATACTCGAATGGGGGTTGAAAGGTTGTATTGTCTATCATAAATCATATATGTACCATTCTTCTATGTGCCTTATAAACTCGCCATAACACTCGAATGGGGGTTACTGTCTTATATGTACTTATAAACTCGCCATAACACTCGAATGGGGGTTGACAGGTTGTATTAATGTCCCTCTATGTGCCTCATAAACCCGCCATAACACTCGAATGGGGGTTGAAAGATTTTATTGTCTATCATAAATCATATATGTACCATTCCTCTATGTGCCTTATACACTCGCCATAACACTCGAATGGTGGTTAATAAGGATGTATTGTCTATCATATATCATACATATGAAAACGAGTTAGAATTTGACCCAGTTGTTTTGTATTAGATACATAAATATATGTATCATATAATGAATTTCGATAATATAAATGACATTATACATGAGATCTCAAATTTGACAAATCAAAAGTACAATTGTCAGATAAATTAGATTTTAATCAGATTCTTTCTGATTTTCAAGATATTGATGATAGCGCTCAGAATAATAAATACATCTCACCAAGACCCTATTCCTTTATAAAAAGAATTCAACACGCTATGTATGACTCTCTCGTATATGAAAATGACATAAATAAATTCGTCCCGTTATTCACCGCGGTTGAAAAGGTCAGGGCGGAGCTCGGATATCAATATCAGATGAGACGCACAATAAATTCTAAAATCAAAATAATTAAGATTATAATTAAAGAGAATAATACACATTCATTCGAGACTGTTTCTTAAACATCCCTACTGCCTTCAAACCACTACATGTTACTGACACAAATATGGATTAGACAAGTTCAATATAGACTATACGGGTATGAAGTATTTATTGACAATTTGTATGGAGTTGAAATTCTATATCCAGTGATGAAATCACCAGACAAAGTCTCCATTGATACGCGAAACAGGTGTTGTTTATGTTTTTTTGCAATAAATCAATGAAAACGTAAGTAATGTCGCATCTATATAGGACGCGTTGAAATTCGGAGGGTGAGTGATTTTCCATTTACATTACTAGCAATTAGAAAATCCTCTGAAATTTTACAATAATGGTCTAATGAATCGTTAAGAACTAGATCAGCTCGCGAGACATTGGTAGCAATAAGGCGATTTATTCTTTTTATGGACTCTGTTAGGGGCAAATTACAAGCAAGACAGGACTTTCAAACTGACTTTGCAACTGATACTGCACAGTTATTCAAACCTGTTACTACAGCAAACAAAGAAGTCACATCGACCACTGAAAAAGCTATATTGCGAGATATTACTGAGGAACAACGAGGGAAAAAAGCCTTTATTCCTATACTTGAAAAAATAGCAAGGGAAACTGAACAAACACAAAAAATCCCTAAAACACTTCCTGGTGATATAATAGCTGCTGAACGACCTGAACAACCTGAAATTAATATTATTGAATAACCTGAACAAGAACAAGAGGATAAAAAACAAAAACAGGAGGGTGATGTTGGTAAAACTCAAAGAGGTGTTCCCTTTATAGACAAATTCACCGAAGGGTCTAAAACAACAATACAACAATTTCAGTTGTTAAAAAACAGCGATTATCAAAGATTTGGCGATTTCGCTGCTAACAGCTATCATTCAAGAAAAGAGTTTTTAAAAGACAAATATAAAGATAGTATAATAACTCGCAATGAATGGGTTAATTGGTTATATAAATTGAACAGGGGGATTGGTCGTATAAATACAAAAGAATTGTGGTATAAAGAGTTTTAAAAAGGGATTGATAATTATGATATACAACAACAACAAATCGAAGAACGAAAACAACAAAGCAAAGAAATAAAAAAAAACAACTTGAAGAAAAACGTCAAGCACGGATACAAAAAAAAACAATCACCATCTGATCGAAAAGAAGATGATGATGATACACAATGTGCAACTGGTTTCACTAAAAAAAAAAATGGAGCTCCAACCGGTGTTTCAGGTAGTGGTCTAGTTCGTTGTCCTAAGAATATTCTCGGGGACATATCAAGATTAGAAATTCTCATGGGAGGGAAACGAGCCGGAAATAACTCACCGGAAATAATTAATGAGACAGCTGATATCTGCAGACGACTATTTGAGGGTGTTGTCATGGATATTGGTGTATATAGAGACGTTATTGATGAGTTAATGGACGGCTACAACAGTGATTGATTGTTATTGACGACTAATGTCTCTAGTGATTTATCACTGAAATTGCTAGCAATTTTCGATTAGATAAATGTCTTTTAAATAAGTAGATCATACACTACGACCATAAGAAACCAACCATGGTCTATTTAGTAAATCCACGATTGCCTGTTTAAAGGGCATATTACGGAGATGGTCTTGGTAATGTCATTCAAGAGTTATTTGCAAGGATGGATCCAAACATAGCACCAATCGCAAAAAAATTATAGATGAAAGCTATTGATGTTTTTTTGTGATAAGGGTATTAGCGCTGTTGGTGATGTTGCCGGGAAAGCATTTTCCGTCGCAAAAGAAAAACTACTAGCGTTAGTTCGGCGACGAAAGAAACCAACACCGGTGATAAAATCACTGTCGGGGCCACTACCATCTAAGGAGATTATGCCCTCGAGTATTAGTAGTATTAGTAAAATAATAAATAACGCAGTGCAGCAGAATATAGCATCACGGATAAATGACCAGGAAAATATTACTGCAAAAATGATAGCGGGAAGTGGCCTGAAATCGCGATTTAGATCAAGAAATATATAATAAAATGTTCGAATCGTCACCTGATACAGTGTTCGATTTAAATGCCCCAGTGTACAAAGATGATTCTGTACGCGATTATCAGTTTTATTCCTATAATGCAATATAACCAAATAGTCGATCAAGAATCGAACTTCAAGTCCAGGATACCAGCAAATACATTCTACCCGCTGAAGCATTTATCGAAGTAGAAGGAGAACTTGTAACAGCTGCTGATACTCCTGCTGTACCAGTATCATATGGCCTAAATGCCAAACTTGGATTTGTCAATAATGGTATCATGGCGCTATGTGAGAGTGCTAGATACATGATTGATAGAAGAGAGATCGCGTCTAATGAGCGTGATGTCGATGTTGCCACAAGAATAGTGGAATTAGCATGATATTCTGATGATTATACAAGATCAGCAGGTCCATCTATGATGTTCTCTAAGGATATTACTGATTGTGCTGGACAGACTTTATTTATTATAAGACAACTAAAGGATCGTCCTGCTACAAACTCTGCTGATGCTGATATCGAAAATATGATTATAAATAATGAGCCTAATTACAACCTAGGGTCTGCAACACATGCATTTATGTTGGACGGACGGCGTAGATTATTTTCATGCGTGATTCCACTGCATCATATATTTGGATTTTGCAGAAATGTTAGAAACGTTATCTATTGAGCGAAACATACAGTAGTCCTCGTGCGAAAAGGCGATGTTAATGATGCGATCTGGAGGATTCCAGCAGATCTTTCACATCTAGATGTTGACCGTGGTAAAGTAAATATAACAAAACTATCACTGTGGATGCCAGTAATGACTCCATCAATCACCGCAGAAGAATAATTACTATGGATCATGGAGGAAAATCATTGATATCATGGCTAACAACAACAACGGATACTATGGAATCCTCTGTTAATGGTGTATTTACATGGCACCTGGCATCAAAACAAGGTATATATTTATTGCGTTACAGGATATAGCTAGATTAAAAAACCAAAAACGCAGCCTTATGATATTTGATCAATAGGGTGTTAATGAAGTCTCGCTGAGCAGGAACCATCCAAAGATATTTTACTTAATTACGGACAAAACCAAATAGCACGCGCGTATCATCGCTTGATGACATTAATGGCCGCGATAATAATGTAGATAATGATCTACAAATACCAAAATTGGATTTTAAAAATCAATATCCCATTTACTACTTTTCGCTGGAACATATTGACTTAACCAGACAGTCCGTCATTGACATACATTTCCGAGTTCTTGTAACTGTTTCGGTTGCTCCAGCTCCACTGATCCCTAATTACAGAGCAATTGATGTCATTCTCAGTGACAAATCAATGCTACTCGAAGGTGTTGGTGGACAAATGAAGGTAGTTGATGCACCAGTAGAAAACATGTAGACAATTAGATCAATCTATTATAAATAAAATGTCATATAGTCATGTTAATGTCACGTTGACTCCTGGTCAAATTAAAAAATTGCAATCGGATTCAGCTAAAAAATGTGGAACTAAGATATCACTGAAACACAATCTGATGTCTGGTGGTCAGAATAAACTATCAGTGACAGCTCGTCAATTTAAGCATTTCAATGATGCTAACAAAGGATAAAAAAGGTGTTCAGGTCACTCTCTTTGTGGCCGCGATCAAAGACATGATAAAATCAGGTGGTATATTCCCACTGCTCGCTGCGATTCCAGCACTGATTGTAGCCGCTGGCCCTGCGGTGTCGAAAGCTGCTGAGTTAGGAGCCGTTGATACCGCGGCAGGGATGGCACTAAAGAAAACAACTGGGCGGGGATACAAAAAAACGATCAGGAAAGGGTCTAAGAATACCAGAAACTCCGTTTGCATGGTACACCGGAAAGGGCCTGAGACTAGGAACAATTTACTAACTCGAGAACCTATAGTTCCAATGTCATATTTTGATTTACTCGATGCTGCTAAAAAAAAACTATCGATAAAAACCTTTAGAGGTGTATTTATGAGAGACCAATTACCAAAACAACCAAACAATGCTTAAACCGGTATCATTAATCTCGATAACAGCACCGGACCAGGAACTCACTGGGTTTCATACGCGATTGATCCGCGTGTAATTGTTTATTTCGATTCATATGGGTTAGCACCGCCTAAAGAGTTTATGCGTTATATAAACCACTTAAAAATTCCTATCTGGTATTCCACGCTACCAACACATAAAATGAATGATCCACCAATATGCGGCATAGAACTATTAAATGTCCTCAACGCGTTATCATCATTGGACAAACTACCCCATAAAACCGTACACGAATATACTAGTAATCGCTTTTTAGACAGATCATAACATATAATGATTGACATTTGTGGAATATCTCTCTCTAGTCTGAAAAACCCACCGAGAAAATATCTGCATTCTGTGATGTAATAACAAATAGTCGAAGATGAAATATCCGAGATGTTAAACCTCGCAAATGTTGATTCAAATGAAATAGTAGTATTTCAAGACAAACAAGCTAAATTGAAAACGAGTAATGTTTCCCTGGATGATATCTTAGTTAAACAACTCGGTGTAACTGAAAATGCTATTGCTTTTTTATCGGATAAGAGTAAATTCAAACCAAATGTACTTGTTTCGACGTTTAAAGATAAATTCACTGCACTCGGTGACAATTATTTGTTGACAACGGAATCATTAAAAACCCTCGATGATAAATTTAACTCTCAAGTAAATCAATTTTAGGTTTACAAAAATTCGTCACTAAAGTTCAACTCCTCACCGCTGATTTTTTTTTGTTTTTATGTGACCTCATCGAAGCTCTCATCGATAATAACCGCCATGGATGACTTAACACAACTCGATTATAATTATGCTGAATATGCATGTAAAGAGTTTTACGGCGACCATACCAAAACTCGTAGATGTAAAAAAATATCTCTTGATGATCTTAAAACAACCAGCGACGCCATCAAGGATGATGTACCGAGGATGATATCCGTACTCGAAAAAATAAAAATCGCTCACACGCGAACAGATATTGTAAATTGCGTCTACACGATCCAACACGGATCATTTGCATGGACACCAATCACTAACACGCTAAATATCACTACAACCGTCAAAGGTATTTATCGACTAACACTAATATCACCTGTTCAGTTTAATATTTCATCAACGAGTTCCACTGGAGCCAATAACACAATATCAACGATCATCGATAAGGATACAACTGACCGATTTACGATAACAACCAATGATTCTAGTTTGGTTAGGACATCAGTAACATGGTACATGGAATTCATCGCGGATTTGAATAAATAACTGAATTGAATTCGCCAGCGTTTTATGTTCAGATCAGCGTTTTATGATCAGATCAGAGAATTTCAAACTAAACTCAAACCACTCATTGAGGAGTACCAAACAAAGATAAAAAAAATACCGAAGAAGAATTTCCATAGCTGACGTTACTGTGTACTCGGTATCGGGTGTAATTACCGGAGCTGGTATTATACTCTCTTCAGTGACAATGGTTGCCCCAGCTGTTCCAGTTTGTATATCAGCGGCGACAACAATCGCTGGAATAATTTCAATAATAACAAAAAAAATATCATCTTGTAGTCAGCGCAAACTACAGGATTACATAGTTAAGTTCCATGTTGTATCATGTTTCGCAATTATCCTCAATGATATCATCGTCCCTCGATGACACATTAATATCCGATAGTGCGTTTTCCGGGATGGTATGTGTTTGCGATACCGCGATGTCAAAATTAGAAAAACAATATAATGGCAACATCGCAGGAACTACTTCAGCTGATAGCAGAAAATACCACCCCGTTGAAAACCAGCATGATCTCAATAACCTCAACGAATCCTAAATTCAGTGTCAATTTCCCTATTGCGATTCCAGTTAAAGAAACAGCACTGGCAAAATTACGAGTGTATCATTAGATCAAAATCATTTGGTGGTCAACAACCAAATAATTCCCTAGAGTTTGCGAGTAAGAATAAAACCGATGGTACTCCAGTTTGGAACGTTGTTTAGTTACCATCTGGGTCTTACCAAATTGAACAGATCAATAATGAATTACAACGCCGAATAAAATCCATTACTGGAAAAGAATAGAAAATTGCTATTACAGTTCATGAACCAACACTATCATCCGCGATTAAAATAAACTCACTCAACCTGGTATGCTGTAGATATATATATATATATATATATATATATATATATATATATATATATATATATATATATATATATATATATATATATAACAGCTCAATCAGAACTATACTAGGATGGCATGACAACCCACCTCGGACATCTTATCAAAATGTACCCGAACCTAAAAAATCTGATTATGTCACATATGTACAATCATATCATGAAATTACTCCATCATATCAAATCTATTTGCCTGGTATAAAAAATATAGAATTAACCGGTAAATTCACATTTATTGACAAGAATACCATGCAATGGGAATTTGTCCTTGACTCATCCACTAACATCGTATTTATTTTAAATAATGTCATTGGTTATTTTAACGAGATTAATCAATTACATAAAACACAACTAAAACGACTACATCAGAGTTTCTAAGATCATCTTTTTGATATAACAAGGCCACGCAGCGATATTATAAAATATGTTGAGATATTAAATCAACTTGTATCTGACATGGAATATATCCACAAACAAATAATTCAAGTAATAATTAATGACAAGAATGGAGATAAACAAAAATTCCTAATTGCATATAATATAACAGAAGCCGACTTACCCGATTTCAAGTTTCCAGGATATAACGCAAATGAACTAAAACAAATCTGTCAATGATCGTATCCAGGAAAGCATCTCTCTGATATACGATACATGGAAAAAAA
Organism: Unio pictorum; assembly: GCA_030141615.1. Lineage (NCBI taxonomy): Eukaryota > Metazoa > Mollusca > Bivalvia > Unionida > Unionidae > Unio > Unio pictorum. The sequence goes on from JARLTB010000442.1 coordinate 6,488,312, forward strand.
ACACCACAACCACAAACATCCATTCTCAAACATAATAATGATCCAGACGGTGGCGGTAGGCATATTGCTCCTCAGAATGTGAATATTTCCTCGGTGATTTTGCAGTGAATTTAGTATGTGATGTCATCAAAGGAAGTTACTAAATAAATCTCGAAAAATAAAATCAGGCCCAGCAAGGATATATTCTATATTCGTTTGCACCAACAGCTCTACCCGGATTTCTAATAATTGAAGACCCAACTAATCCAGTGTATATGCGATGTCATAATAATTCATTAACGAGAATTAATTTCAAACTCACTGACCAGTCCAATAATTTGAATGATTTACAAATTAGTCTGTTTGTGAAATCCTAAAAGGATTTACCCCCGTAGCAGCGGAGGGGGTGTGACAACAACTTTGCGTCTCCAGGGGAACTTTTTTTCGATTTTGGAGGAAGTCTTGGTTTGCCAACAAAGACGCCTCTACAAAGTTGTCGGATTCGCCCCCTCTGCTGCTTCAAAAGAAGTCCAAACAGCCTAAACATCGTACACTGTTGCCATTATAACCTGACAGACGCATGCTGTGGAATATTTTGTTCTCATTATCCTTAAAACGCCACAAAACGATGGCCTAATGTAAAAATCTCTTCCCCACTCAAAAAAGAGACAAATAAAAGCCATAAATGTGGCTTTCGAGCGTTAATATCCCGTTTGGCTGTAATTTATTTTACCTTATTTGATACGTGAGTCCGATTTTTGTGTTTGAAATGCCGAGTGAAACCCAACTCTGTAACACATTTCATCTTGGCACTATATATTTCAGCGTGACGGCATGCTACTTGTCTCTAGAATCCTTATTTCCTATTTAATACAGAATGGCACAGATCGCTGGATGAACTGGGTGTTTATATAGAAAACATGCATACCAAACTCTCTAGACAATTTGTGGGTTTTGCTACATTCTAATTGTTTCATTAAAGTCAGTTGATAAAACAAAATTCATGTTCCTCACCTTTGACTCTCTCTCTCTCTCTCTCTCTCTCTCTCTCTCTTTCAAAGGCCTATTTTCACTTTTGTCGTATTTAGCGAGTAGGTGATGGGCAAATTAACTCCAGTTTGTTTTTCATGATAATCAATAAATGCGGGACCCATCTTGTATAAATTTGTCTGACATTCTTTTGACTTGTTAATTATACAAAGCAGCAGACATATTAACGCTCGTGATTAAAGAAATATATTTCACTCTGTATTTTGCATCTTCATCAGCTACGTTTGTGGCACCAATCATAAATAACGGTCTTCCACGGATTCCCGATCATCATTTATAAAACGATGAAACAACATCATAATTAATTATATAAGAGCGAATTACATCAATATAATTTAAACATTTAGGTCTCGATATAAATCGAACCATTCACTAACAGCGCTCGTATTTTACCGAATCCTCTTTACTCATTTGCAGAATTGGTCTCCTCTGATACGTTTAGGTCTCTGTGATTTAACTATGTTACGTAACAAGCATATATCAGCAGGTGTCTGATGTTAAGAACGTAGAGATGCAGATGATTTTCCAGAACAATAATTTGTCTATCGATTGGCGCGAACCTACTGAGATTTTTTTCACAGAAACAATATATTCAGAACTTTTCAATTAACCATCTTCTAATGAAAATTTTGGATCTGTCATACTAGATATATTAATAGCAGACACACACACACACACACACACACACACATACACACACACATTAATTACAATTAAACAATATCATCAATTTCTCCTGATGTCAGCTATTTTACTGATGTTATTAATATTTTAAATTATATTAAAAAAATGTTCTTATGTAGATGTATCTTATTTTATATTCGTGTATTCATTTACACGTCTACATATGGAGGGAACAGTTGTGCAGATTATCATTCATGTTCTTTATAGTTTTAATTTGCATAAACAAATTGTTAACTTTAATCTGCAACGTATTTATAATATTTGGAATATACTATAAGCAAGATAAACTATTACCGATTGTAATATAAAATATCGAAAAGAAGTTCGTTTTTCAGATATACATTAATAACATTTGTGTGATGTACTTCAAATGGTGTATTTTTTACTAGAAGTGCGCAGTATTATCGGTCTACCGATTTTACCACGGTATATTTTCTGCGCTGGTAGTAAATAATCTAGGTACTTTTGCATTGTACTGCTACTTCGGGAGTTTCCGTCAGTAAGGAATATACGGAATTTGCTGAGTAATCTTGTTAGAATTTTAACCATGTTTTAATTTTAAACGATAAAATAATTTGCAAAAATTATTGTGCCTTTTCACCAAAAAAGAGCGTTACAACTCAATTTGAATATTACAAGGTCTTACCACTCTACGGTCTTGAACAAAGTAACAGAAAAAGGCGAAAAACAAAACGTTTTGTAAAATCCAACAAGAAATGTATTCCCCTAGAATACATATGTAAATTTAAATAAATTTTACAGTATTTTGAATTAAATCCTAAATAGTATTAAAGGTTTTCCCAAGCAGCAGAGGGGGCTAAAAAGTTGTTGGATTCGCCCCCTCTGCTGCTTCCCAAATAGTTTTTAAATTTATATCACAAGTCAAAAGGCAAGGAGTACTTTCAATGAATTCCAAAGGTATTTCGAACGAACTCCAATCTTCAATTTGATTAGTCATGATGTATCACAATGCTATATTCTAAACTAAATTAATACAAATACCAAAATAGTGCTTGAAGCCAAAAGTATTAATGAACACATTATAATTTCAAAGATAAAGTTAAATAAATAAACCCTCTCAAATTAAAACTGAACACAACTAGAGGACTGATTCGACTTCAGATGTTAAGATAAGAATAACATGTTTTTATTTATTACCAATATATTAAAACCTATGACACACTAAGAGGATCAATATTAGGGTCAAGTGTCAATTTTTAGAACGTTCTAAGTTGTTAACAAGATCAGGTATGTTGTTCAATTTTAATACAGAACATGACAAATATCAAGGACACCAAGAATTTCTGTGGGGAACCAGTGTTCTGAACTCAAATCCAAGTCGACATGTTTTGATACAAATAATAATAATAACCATAGACAAAACTTCACTAGTTAGTATGCTGCTTACAAAAATGTTAGAAGTTTACGTAATGTTTCAAAAACCCACCAAATATGTTCTTTTGTATTGAGTCAGTTTGTTTAAGGTTTCCTAACCGTCTTTGATAATTATTCCACTCAAGGATTCCCTGTCAATTATATAAGTAATATAGCTAGTAAATGGTATACTTCAATGTCAAACTTCCTAATTTTATCCCGAAAAATTCTTTAATGTCAACGTCGTGTTTTTTAGTGTGTGTCAGCGATTGTATAATCTTAATCATAAACTTTTAGTTACAGGCTTTAGATGACAGCTGACCGCTCCAGTGGCCAATTGGATAATAGCGTCCGTCTCGTATATGGGTTCAGAGTCCGGCCGAGTCCAACGAAAAACTTGTAACAACTGTGGTACTAGTTGCTGCCTCGATTGGTGCTCGGCATTAAGAGGTTAGTGTTAGGACTGGTCTGCCTAATGACAAGATAAAGTGACTGGGTGGGTCATGATGACACATGTTTGCGACAGGATGTGAAAGTGCCCGACATCACTATACTCTATCACTCTACAGACAAGGATGCTATATGACTATATATATTATGAGCTGACTCCGACAGTTTTTCAGAGGTGCAACAATGTGGTTAGGTAGTAAGCAATTCGTATGGCATGCTTTAACTCAGGAACAGAACATTGCCTACAGAACTACATACAACTGAAACATTGTTAAAGCTACGTTACAGATATAAATCACACACACACGCAAGCGCGCTGGCGCACATACATACACACACACACACACACTTGCACACACACACACACACACATAGAGATGACAGCGTTTACAACCTTTAACAAAGACAGCGCATTTATCGTCTATAAGGTACTGGCCATTTAATTGTTTCATGCGGTGAGTTGCTATTTTCTTTTTAACTAAGATATTTTTGTATTTGCCATCATAATAAGATAATTAATTGTAATTTAAATAATATATGGATATAATATGATGTTTATTTGCTATAAATATTATCGATCTTTTTCTAGCTATTGACCGACGGACATTAAAAAGGTGTCAGGTCCCTGCAATAGAAGATTGAATTTCTGGTCCCTAATATAACTGTGGTATACCGTAGAATGTATCGCGGTATGCTCAGAAATATCACGGTATATTGTCGTGGTAGCCAGCTATTGATGATGTTGCAGGCGAGCTAATGTGTATGTTGATATATTGCTTGTTTGAAGGATTTCTCTCCCTTTAATAACCGAACCCTTACCGACAAAATGTTTATCAAGCATGCAAGAAGTTATTAAAATTAAATAATTGTTGTTATTTTCAAGTTTTTCCCCTTTCTTACAACTGTAAGTTATTGAATTTTGTTTTACTCTGGTTTAGAATTGCTTTCTTTCTAGTCTAGTACTAATCAGGTATCCTTCTGCCGTCTATTTAATAAGCAAGCATTGTTTTCCTATTTTGGCAACTGAATACAGGTTTAGTAAGCGTGTGTTACTTTCCTTTGCCGTCGAACTAGCGCTGTTGGAGATCTTGCCGGGAAAGCGTTTTCAGCCGCGAAGAATAAACTAACAGCGCTAGTTCGACGGCGAAGGAAACCATCAGCGACTCGTCACCGATGACTTCGTCATTGGGACCACTACCATCTACAGCGGCGATGCCTGCAAGTGTTAGTAAAATAATAAATAACGCAGTAGAACAGAAGCTAGCGTCACTTGTGACCAACGACCAAAGCAACATCGCAAATATGATAGCGGGAAGCGGCTTAAAAAATGCACGACGTGATCGTCAACGACGATGATTTAGACTTAAATAAATCAAAGTGAATATATAATAAAATGTTCAAACGGTCACCGGATTCAGCATTTGATATGGACGCCCCAGTGCGCACGGATGATTCTGTACGCGATTATCAATACTATGCCTATCATGCAATAGAACCAAAATAATCGATCAAGAATTGAACTTCAAGTTCATGATACCAGTAAATAATTTCTACCGTGTGAAGCGTTTATCGAAGAAGAAGGAGAACTTGTACAAGGAGATGGTACAGCATATCCAGGTAATACACAAGTCGGTTTTGTAAATAATGGTATCATGGCGCTATTCGAGAGAGCAAGATATCTAATTGATGGAAAAGAGATCGAGTCGATAGACCGTGATGTTGATGTGGCCACAACAATAATAGGACTAGAAAGATATTCCGATGATTATACAAGATCGGCGGGTCCTTCTATGATGTTTGCAAGGGATGGTAAAAATACCGCTGGAGGAAATCAATTTGTTGTAAGATGACCAAAGAATAATGCTGGTAATTCTAATATTGATGCCGAGGATATGATTATAAACAATAATGATAATTTCAAGATAGGAGCTGCAACACGTATGTCAATGTTGGGAGGAGCGCGTAGATTATTTTCATGCGCGATTCCAACACATCATATATTTGGATTCTGCAGAAATGTTCGAAAAGTTATCTACGGAGCAAAGCACACAGTAGCGCTTGTGCGAAAGAGTACTGACGATGACGCAATTTGGAGGATTCCAACAAATTTAGATCCAGCACATATAGATGATGATGCCGGTAAAGTCGTTTTAACAAAACTATCATTATTTATGCCAGTCTTGACTCCATCAATCACCGCAGAAGAGCGATTACTATCATTTATGGACCAAGGAGGAAAATCACTGATAAGTTGGTTAACAACGATTACAGATGTTAAGCAATCAGATATTAATGGGTTATTTACGTGGAACCTAGCATCAAAACAAGGCGTTTCAGCTCCACGTCATATATTTATTGCGTTACAGAATACCGCACGAACTGGTAATCAACAACGCAGCCATATGATATTTGATCAACTTGGTATTACTGACGTCTCACTGAGAATAAACGGCCAACAGGAACCATCCGAGGATATACAACTTAATTACTTTTACAACCATATTGCCCGTGTATATCACAGATTGTTATCGTATATGGCGCGCGATCAAAATGACGATACTGGTTTACAGATATCACAGTTGGATTTTAAGAATTTATGTCCGATCTATTATTTTTCGCTGTAACATCTTTAACAAGACAGTCAGTCGTTGATATACACTTTAGAGCTAATGTAAACCGCGTTACTATTGGTGATCATGTTATTCCCCACTACAGAGCGATTGATGTTATTCTTAGTGATAAATCAATGCTACTCGAAGGTGATGGTGGCAGAATGAGAGTGATAGATGCGCCAGTAGAAAATATGTAACAATTAGATCAATCTGTTATTGTATAATGAAATACAGTCATATTAGTGTCACGTTGACTCCTGGTCAAATCAATCGTTCAACAATTGCCTGATCGCGATGTAGTGCAGTATGTCCTCGTCTGATAGTGACATTAGGATGCTTCATTGTTGATAGAACCGTACCCTGAAATTCCTTGCCAGGATCAACTTGTATTAAATTTGGCCAGCGCAGAGGACCTCGTCGATAAATCCTTTCAAATGCAGAAGCCACTTCAGTTGATGATTTTGTCTTTAGCGGTTCTGCTTGTTTGTATCGACTCGCAACATCAACTACGGTTAACGCGTATTTTTAACCACCATCATGTGGCAGAAATAATATATCATCTTGATGAACTTCATTAGGAACGGTCACATCAAAATGCGAGTAGTTAATTTGTTTAGGCGGTGGTAGATAAAATTGCCATATCGCCTGTTTAGATAACCAATCCGCTGCAGTGGTATATTTCACCTTCGCGGCGTTAGCGAGTTTACCAATTGCTGCTTTACCCCTCCAGTATCCTTTTGGAGAATAATAAATAGATTCCATGTTGTTATTAATTACCGGCACCTAACATCAATTTACCATTCATTGCCGATTTTACTAACCATGAAGCGAACTTTCTTTGAAGGATTTATCAGTGATAGAATTCAACGCGTGAATCAATTTCACATCTGCGATATGTCTGTGTTGCAGATTGCTGCTTTTATAAGCGACATCATGAGCATGACACGCTTTATCAATGGCGTTTATTGGTCCTTCACCACGTCGGGGTTGGTTTTGATCATCGAGTCTGATATCGAGTCTAGTCCCGGGTCCACAATAACTATACCCTGGAAGGTGTTTTTCTCCTGGATACTTCGCCCATGGTGTTCCTGGGAGTTTAGTTAGCTTGGCTGCAATATCACCTCCTCGTTTTTTTTTTAAATCCTTAGAAACAAATCTAAATTTCTTTGTACTGCATTGTACACACTTACCAGAAAGTGCTGATCGGTTATTTTTAGTTGTAATCGTCGTCAAGTCGTCTGTGCCAGTACGCGCCTTACATTTCACACAATATAGATCCATAATTTATATACAATAATATGAATGTAATTGATTATTTATCTACCCGACGACGGGAACCTATTAAACACCATGCGATGTTGCCGAATTCAATTAGAATGATTATAATCGGACCATCTGGAAGTGGCAAGATACAATTGTTACTTAATTTAATAACGAGATGGATGAAATGGGACAAGTTGTATTTGATTGCCCCAAGTCTAGATGATCAACGATGTTACAATGTGTTAAAAGATTTTAACGACAAAGCATTAGAAGAATCCGGCGAGGGTATTATTGAGTTTATAACCGATATCGATGAAGCACCGAGCATTGATGATATTGATGGAGATATTAACAATTTAGTCGTATATGATGATATCATGTTAGACAATCAAAAGAATCCGGCTAGGATATTTTCCAGAGGTAGGCATAAAAAATGACGTGATATATGTCACTCAACAATACACACAAATACCAAAAGTGATCAGAGATAACTGCAATTTATTGTGTATGTTTAACGGAGTTGATACTCATACGCTACGAAATATTTGGCAAACTTGGTGCTGCGGTGATATGGATCATAATCGATTTAGAAATTTCTTTAGACACGCTCAGTCAATCCCACACGGATTTGTGACGATAAATTTAGCAGATCATCGGATGTGATATCGTGTCGGACTTGATAAAATATTCGGTTCAAATCGTTTACTGAATCTCGTAAAAGAATTGTTAACCCATAGCAGCAGAGGGGGTTAATTCCAAGGACAATGGCGTGTTTTGTTTTTTTTTGCAAATGGACCCTTACGAGGAACCAAATAGACCTTTCTATTAAATATTTACTAGGAAGCCTCAATTTGTCAAATAGACCTTTCTAGTAAATATTAACGAGAAGGAAGCCTCGTTGACGCCTAAAAAGATGGTCTGTTCACCCCCTCTGCTGCTTGAACTCAAGCAACAGAAGTACCTGTTTATTATTTCAATAAAATGGGATTCAGATTAGAAAATGGAGATATCCCGATGTACCAGGTGGTAACGCGTGGTCCGTGAACCATCAGATTGTAGTTCCAAAATCATGCACATAAAAATTTGTTAGTCTTGCCCATGAAACTCCTTTGACTAGTCGTTTATGGATTCATAAGACTTGTCACAATATCTTAAATTACTTATATTGGCCAACAATTAAACGTTATGCTTGTAAATACTGCAGATCTTGTCATAATTGTCAAATGGTAGACAAGCCCAATCAGAAGATAAATAAGTCTCATCTGCAACATATTCCTGCATTTAAAGAACCATTTAGAATAAAAAATGGGAGATTATGTTGGTCCCTTATCTCAGACCAGTTCAGTTAACCAATACTTGCTGGTCATAAGGTGTGTATCAACAATATTCCAAGAGGCGAATCGTTGGTGAAATATTACAATTTCGATAAATCTTTCTTTACTCCATTTCGGCTTCTCAAAATCTTTCAAATCTAATCAAGGGCTATATGTCATGACTGAAATTTTCCTTCAAATTATGCTTGAATTAGGCATTCAGCAATTAAAGTGAAATGTGAAATTTTGGTTTGACAGAAAAGAACCTTTAGTCTGCTGATAGTTCTGTCTTTCTTGCTCATTCATCAAAATTTGCATGAGAATAAGTTTTCCGACCTTTACAAAGTTAGGAGAGAAACGAATGAGTTAAATTATCATAATAGCACTCCTGGGATGCAAATAAATTAAATGAGTAACAGTATGTTGAGCGAGATTGCCAGGTTGATCATGCAATTCATTTAGTTATACCTGTCCCACCCAGAAGGGATTTAAGCGTAGGCATACACTCGAACTCTACTGATTTGTGAGTAAACGTTTTTCGCAATTCAGCATTTTTGAATAATCTTGGTTCAAAACGTTCACATTTGCAAAAACAATAAAGGAATGAGCTTAAACAGATATTACCTGATTATGGGCACTTATTTCTAGGTGTTCCTACAATTACAAATAAAATCTACCAAGATGATGGACCTATAAGTTCCACACCTGTATAACAATACCGAACATGCATTTATTAATGCTTGAAAAAGAAAGTATTCGCCAGAGAATGATTTCATAGATCGATTAAAGGTGCCTTGAGTTCGCCGTGCATACTTGTTCTGAAACCAAATAAAACTTTCGGAATGTGCACTGATTATAGAATGATGAACAATGTGGCTAAAACAGATTCATTTTCCATTACCAAGAATCGATGACTGTATTTATAAAATTGACAATATAAAGTATGTCCCCGAAGTTGACCATTTGAGAGGATTTTGGCAACTTCAAGTGACGGAAAGGGCTATAGAAATTGTGGCATTCATGACTCCAGATGGACTTGATCAATATAGAGTGATACCGATTGGGATGAAAGGTTCGCCAAGTACTTGTCAACGTTTAATGAACATAATTATATCTGGTCTAGATAATGATTGTGATGCTTACATCGATGATGTTATCATCTACAATGATACCTCGAAAGATCATTAAGCGACGATTCTGAAATTCTTTGACAGACTCGCTGATGAAAATTTGACAATTAATTTATCCAAAAGTCGGTTTAGCCGAGCTTGTCTAACATTTCTAGGACACATCGTGGGAGAAGGACATGTTAAAATTTTAGATACTAAGAGCAATGTTATCTCTGATTTCCCCGTGTCTGTCAGTAAAATGCTACTGATGAGACTTTTGGGGTATGGCAGTGTACTGTCGGAAAATTGCTTCCAATTTTTCCATAATTGCTGAACCACTGACACATTTATTTAGCAAGAAAACCAGGTTTCCTTGGACTGAGAAATGTCGGGAGGTTTTTGATAAGTTAAAAGCCATGCATATGAGTGCACCAGTTCTTACAGCTCCAAAATTGAGCCATTTAATTACACTGTATATGCAAGTGATTTTGGAGTTGGAGTAGTATTGATTCAAGACGATAAAAATGATGTTGATCAGCCATTGTGTTATTTTTCTGGGATATTAAATAAGCACCAGAAACATTATTACTCAATCGAGAAGGAATATTTAGCGTTGATACTGGCATTACAACACTTTATATTTTACACTAGTTCAGCCCCATCTCCGATTATTGTGCTTATTGATCAGAACCCCTTACTTTCATCGGCAAGATAAAGAACAAAAATCAGAGAGAGAGAGAGAGAGAGAGAGCGAGAGAGAGAGAGAGAGAGAGAGAGATTAATTATCATGCGAATGGTTAAGCGTTCTTGCGAACAAGTATTTTTATGCTCTATTTTCATCATTAAAACAATCTTTCATGTTTACATCAAAACTGTGTATTGATTTAATTAATTAGAAGAAAACTATGAACAATAAAAGAAGAAAGGAATCAAATTATCACTATGCTAAGATGATTGTGAATAGCCAAACAAAACAAAAAACAGAACCACGTTTTGTAGCTTTCAAACTAGGATATGTAAGGAATTTATTCACTCGTTCAATCCTTCGCTGCCTGCAGTAAATCTTAATTTACTTCAAAGGGCCAATATATGCATTTGTTTTTTTTTAAAAATATATATGTATAATACGTACGCTGTATCCATGGTACACAACTCGTTGCATAACATTTTCATTTAAAGGAAACTCGGCAAGCCTCGTTGTCTTTTAATAAAAATGTATAAAATGTATACATCTCGTGGTATATCATTGATACAGCGTACTTTATCTCTCTGTCTCTCTCTCTCTGTCTCTCTCTCTCTGTCTCTCTCTCTCTCTCTCTATATATAAATATATATATATATATATATATATATATATATATATATATATATATATATATAGAGAGAGAGAGAGAGAGAGAGAGAGAGAGAGAGAGAGAGATACAAAATATTAAAATATTGAATAAAGTATTTAAATTTGATATGACACTTGTTTTTAAATATTTTTTATCGCATACAGATAATTCAGAGATGCCCCACTGAATGTTTCGCAAAAATTGTAACACACAATTAAGTATATATAGTACCGAGCAAAGTAAAGTGTCGCTCACGGACACACTGTAGTTACCACTCAGGCTGGCTGAATGGTATGATTCAAACTCGCACCCACTTGTTCTAAAATCTGACATCTAATTACTGTTTCACAGCAGCTTACCTTGAAGTAATTTGCCTGGGCCAAATAAAGATTAGTAATGTTGTAAGCGGTACCCAAAATAAAATTAAATGTTAGCTTTCGATGATAAATTAAAATGATAAATAAATATAAATAAGCAGCTAATGGAGAGGATTACATAAATAATATTTGTTAAATATCGCCACAATATCTTGACGTTACTTAAAAATTAATAATAATAATAATAATAATAATAATAATAATAATAATAATAATAATAATAATAATAATAAAGAAGAAGAAAAAGAATTGAAATGGCTTAATCCCAACCACTACCAACCATTTACCATCCCGAACCCTTCATTTTTTTATCTTCTTGTACGAGGAAATATATCAACCGACTTGGAGCTTTTCTTGAAAATTCATTCCGATATCCTTTAGTACTTATGGTGTTCGTATCATGGTTTTCTTACAATCACCCATTCACATATTAACATGCTTTTCTAACTCTCACATACTAACATTCCTGCATGTTTGTCTTATTAGCCTTTATTCACATTCCTACATTAATTTGTACCATCATTTATTCACACCCTTTTGTGAGTGTCTTACCATTACACACTGACATATTTATTTTTGGATTGTTTAATTATTCATTATTCATTCTAAGCGTAATTTATTGTTTTCTTGTTTCTGACATATGGCAAATATTTTATAGAACAATTACTTTTTTTATTTCATTTAGTCCCAACAAACTGACATCATTTGACATATGGCAAATATTTTATAGAACAATTACTTTTTTTATTTCATTTAGTCCCAACAAACTGACATCATTTGCTTTTTTGTTTCAAAACAATAGAAAGCATACATATTATTGTATTATTTGTACATGATTTCGAGTGCCAGATATAGAATTAAATTTCGAACGAATGCTACCAGGTGTGGATATTCCAGAAGTCAAAAACAAGAACGTTCCCTCTTAAATACAAAAAAACATTATCCAGTTATTCTGTACCGTAAACGTGACATTACACATAGTCAGGTTAGATGGACTTTGATCGGGAGCGGTTACATGCCCGTAGTACATAATATATTCGTACAACCAGCCTACACAACATGAGCAAGCAAAAATTTTAAGCGAAGCATCAGCTTAGAAATTTAGATAAAAATGCAGGCAATGAGATGTTATTAAAGATGTCTCGACACATATTGATTCTACAGTGCATCTGAACTTGATTTGCATATTCAATCTGGTCTGACGTCATCAGATGTACACTCTATTTCCATGAAACATGGAATTTAACATAGACCAATAAATAGCATATGTCGGCTTCTCACTTTCTCTAAAGCAAAAACGACACTGGTAACACCTAGTGATAGATAAATATAATAGTTTAATAAACAACGTAGTTTTGGATAAACGATTTTTTTAAAATATAAGAATCCGCTATAAATGCATTAAATGTTCTCAAGATCTATCGATCCGCATGCAGGGACGTCATTGTAATTTTTGGGATGGGGGGGGGGGCTAAAGTCCATGTTGATGTTCGTATATAGGCTTCAGCAATTTTACAGCACATGAAAATTCAGAAGGGAGTAAAAATGCCCGCCCCCATCTGCCCTCCCATACGACGTCCCTGTCGGGATGCAGATCTTATAGTTTTTATCTGCTAGGTCACGTGAATCACTCACCCCCCAATTATTTAGTGGTAGGTAATACCTTTTAAAAGAGTCATGCAAGCACAAGGTAACCACGTGATAGGCGTTGAATAAGACTGCACCCAATGGCTTTTTCTGCTTATGCAATCCAATGCAATAGCTGTATTTATCTTGGATTAGGACAACTTTCTTTTTCCGAAGATGACATAAGCATTCTTGCTAAAACGAAAATCTTTCCCACAAATTGATAGCATTATAGTCAGTCAATCAATATATCGCTTTGTGCCTGACAGATTACGCGATAATCAGATTACATATCTTTATTTATGTTTATTTATTTGTCCCTCAGTGTTTCAAAGTCTTTGAAAATATCATGTATCTATCTGAAAAGCATCAATGATGAAGACCTAAGTCACTAAGTCGCTGGAAGGAATTAAGGATGAAGATACTTTTATCCTGTTCAATATATATATATATATATATATATATAGTGTGTGTGTGTGTGTGTGTGTGTGTGTGTGTGTGTGTGTGTGTAATAACTGTGTCACGAACACTGTGCATATCTCACCTGAGTATTTCGTTTCCTTTATATTCATTCTTTAAAAATATTTATTTAGGAGCCTGCATCAATTAATTGTCAACTCCTTGTCTTTTGCATATTGACTAAATGATAATTTAGTCCAGAGAGAGAGAGAGAGAGAGAGAGAGAGAGAGAGAGAGAGAGAGAGAAAATCATCTGATGATTGGGTATCGCATTATCATTGTTTATGAGTAATATTTATAACGTAAGTTGGGTATGCAATATCCTTATTGTCAACATATTGATTATGTAATTCATGTTAGCTAATGTTAACCCAATTAAATCCACTTAACTTATATTCGTCTAATTATTCGAACAAAGTTCCTGGCTTTATACTCACTATTTTTTTGGTTATCAAACAGTTCTTGCACGGTGCCACTTAGTAAACTTTGGAAGTACGGTGCCACTTAGTAAAATTTGGAAGCCTCATGTTTAGCAATTGTGAAAAGCAAATCGTTAATAAAGCTGTTCTTATTGCTTTGCAAATAATTGGCGTTGATCCCTATTAAAAATGAAACTGCCATGATGTTCTTGTTCTAATGAATTTTAATATAAGATCTAAACCTTATCGTTTAATACTGAATCAATAATATAAAAAGCGGTATACGACTTCAGTTTCAGAGTGCGCAGTTAGTATGTACTGGTTCAATTTAATATATCGTGTGCACTTCCACTATATAAAACAAAATTGAAAGAAAGCGATATAAATTAAAGAATAACCAAGTCAATATAAGCTTTTTGGCCACAATTGCAAAATCAAAAATATATTTTATTAGTAATGATGTGACCGTGGTAGAATTGTTAAAGGACTGGAAGTTCGCTCTTTGACGATTTATTTGCAGCAGCTACACTATACATCTATCTAGCTACAAACTTGATAATGAGTGAAAACAAATGACTTAAGTAATGTGAGGCTATTGGCTACACTATCCTTCTATCTAGCTACAAACCTGATAATGAGTGAAAACAAATGACTTAAGTAATTTGAGGCTATTGGCTACACTATACATCTATCTAGCTACAAACCTGATAATGAGTGAAAACAAATGACTTAAGTAATGTGAGGCTATTGACCACAATATACATCTATCCAGCTACATGCCTGATAATGAGTGAAAACAAATGACTAAAGTAATGTGAGGCTATTGGCTACACTATACATCTATCTAGCTACAAACCTGATAATGAGTGAAAACAAATGACTTAAGTAATGTGAGGCTATTGGCTACACTATCCTTCTATCTAGCAACAAACCTGATAATGAGTGAAAACAAATGACTTAAGTAATGTGAGGCTATTGGCTACACTATACATCTATCTAGCTACAAACCTGATAATAAGTGAAAACAAATGAGTTAAGTAATGTGAGGCTATTGGCTACACTATACATCTATCTAGCTACAAACCTGATAATGAGTGAAAACAAATGACTTAAGTAATGTGAGGCTATTTGCTACACTATACTTCTATCTAGCTACAAACCTGATAATGAGTGAAAACAAATGACTTAAGTAATGTGAGGCTATTGGCTACACTATACTTCTATCTAGCAACAAACCTGATAATAAGTGAAAACAAATGACTGAAATAATGTGAGGCTATTGGCTACACTATACATCTATCTTGCTACAAACCTGATAATGAGTGAAAACAAATGACTTAAGTAATGTGAGGCTATTGGCTACACTATACATCTATCTAGCAACAAACCTGATAATGAGTGAAAACAAATGACTTAAGTAATGTGAGGCTATTGGCTACACTATACATCTATCTAGCTACAAACCTGATAATGAGTGAAAACAAATGAGTTAAGTAATGTGAGGCTATTGGCTACACTATACTTCTATCTAGCAACAAACCTGATAATGAGTGAAAATAAATGACTTAAGTAATGTGAGGCTATTGGCTACACTATACATCTATCTAGCAACAAACCTGATAATGA
This sequence comes from Unio pictorum, assembly GCA_030141615.1. Lineage (NCBI taxonomy): Eukaryota > Metazoa > Mollusca > Bivalvia > Unionida > Unionidae > Unio > Unio pictorum. The sequence continues at coordinate 6,503,987 of JARLTB010000442.1, forward strand.
GTGAAAACAAATGACTTAAGTAATGTGAGGCTATTGGCTACACTATACATCTATCTAGCTACAAACCTGATAATGAGTGAAAACAAATGACTTAAGTAATGTGAGGCTATTGGCTACACTATACATCTATGTAGCTACAAACCTGATAATGAGTGAAAACAAATGACTTAAGTAATGTTTGGCCATTGAGTATATGAAAATCTTGAATGCCACGGTGACTGTCTCTATAGTTTTACGTTATTATGATGCTTTTTGAAAACCTAAGAACATGGATGGCATTATGTGCATGAAAAGTGGTCATAAGTAAGCAACTAAAATTAAACCCATGCCTTAAAAAAAATTAAAACAAGAGAGCAAGTGACCCCATAATGACATTTTGAAAATACTGAAACCATAACAGGTGGTGAAGCAATCCCCGCTATTTTAAGATTAAAAGTATTCCTACTCGAACCAAATGACGTTGTCGGTGCAGGAGATATCATTTCAATAATATAATAGCTGCTTTTTTAAACAGCTTCTATCAATTTTGGTTTACATCTTCAATATTCAGTGCTTTCTAGTGATATGATCTATATTTTGTTTTTTTAGAATAAGAAATTAACTACGACCATATCTTCCACTAGAGAACTTGATTTATTATATTAAACACACTGATTTCAATGGCCAGAAGACGAGGGTTCAAGTTAACACGAGGACTACCCAACCTCTTAAAAAACTTATGTAACAAATTAGGTATTTATCACGTTCGGTTAACTTTATCACGTCACAAAAAAGTTTGAGCGCAAAACTCTTGAAACTACGTCTCTCTGAATCAAACGTGTAATATGATTTTGTGGAATGAGAACATATTGCTATCTTTATTCATGTGGCTCTGTGCGGAATGAGAACATATTGCTATCTTTATTCATGTGGCTCTGTGCGGAATAAGAACATATTGCTATCTTTATTCATGTGGCTCTGTGCGGAATGAGAACATATTGCTATCTTTATTCATGTGGCTCTGTGCGGAATGAGAACATATTGCAATCTTTATTCATGTGGCTCTGATATGATGGAAACGTGTTTCGTTTTATTTTTTGGTATATGTGAATGTTTTCAATTAATAAACGATCAACATCGCTTCAGTGGGTTGTGACCTTGAATATTGCTGATATATAAAATGTTAGCGATATTGATGACCTTAATATTATATTACATTAAAGAAAACATTTCTTTTTTCGATAGTATTTATATATTTGTTTCATGATGTCTAGGTTATATGCCTCCATAATTAGGGTGAAACATATGGATTCTTCTCCAAATGTAGCCACTTCTGTCCATCAGTCAATCCTTTCTATTTATCAATCTTTCTACCAATTTATCTATCCTTTTGCGTTCTTATGATGTATATCAACTAAATTATGATTTATGTAACGAAACTGCAGAAAGGAGCCATAACGTTATAGTTGTTTTAGCTGTGTATTGATTATTTGCAATGGCATGCATTTAGAACTTATCCGAGTTATTCTTTTAAGCACAATAAAGACATGAAAAGTATTAATTAGTCAGAAATGTTTCAAATCAAAAGCGAAATTGTTTAGTGATGGATATTTTCTTTCCTTGTGCACTCTAATTCATTGAAAATAAAAACCAAATCATATAAAACATACAATCTGTGAAACAAAATTGGGAAATTCTAAAACTCGATTTTTAATGTCTCTCCAGAGCTTCAAAATCTTCATTTATACTAAAGTATTTATACGGGTAAATGTATTTTAAAATATATTTATGTTACGAAACAACACTATTTACGTCATTTATACTAAAGTATTTATACGGGTAAATGTATTTTAAAATATATTTATGTTACGAAACAACACTATTTACGTCATTTATACTAAAGTATTTATACGGGTAAATGTATTTTCTGAGATATTTATGTTAGGAAACTACACTATTTACGACGTACTTTAATTCATTTCAAAGTTAAACTACATTTCCTAGGCACAGGCACGGATTATTTGTTTCTATAAAGTATATACTAATTCTCGGCGTTAGCATCTATTGAAAATGAAAATACTTCTTTGTTTACTTCTTTGTTTACAGATAGATTATACAATAGTTAAATGAATAGTCTTAAATGTTTTAGAAATAAAATTGGATTTAACATCTATGATACATATGCATTTTGACACCAAGTGCACAATCATTTATTGTAACTATTATAATTAATAAATAAAAACCGTTAATTCTGAGCTAATATTGTAATCGTTTTTCGCATGTTTCCATATTTAGTCACCGATTTTCTAAGCACATGGGGGTATGTCAAATGCGTGCGCATTAGCTCAGAAATTCGTTATAGATAGTGACCCAGCGCCAGAATGTCAGCATTGCAAGGTCCGTAGAATCGAATCAATATTTGGTCAATACTAACATCAACCACTGAGATTAGACTTTTTCATCAACTCAATATTATTATAACCATGATATATTAGACCCATTATGGTTTACATAAGTTTCGAAAATATATCATAAATGATGAAATTCATAATTTGCACTATTCGTGTAAAATTGCTACCATCATTCGAATCTAAACAATGGGTTTTGCAAAATTGCTAAGCTAATTAGCTGTCGTGACATTAAAAAATAAGTAATCGTATGGTTGAATTTAGCACAAATGAAATAGAAATAGTGAATTTGCGTGGTTGTATCGAATGTTCTCCAAAAGATTAAATGATAGGTCCCTAAACGCAGTAATTCTCTTGTTCGTGGATGTATCCAGTAATGATGCTCCGATTATGGTCTTTAAATTCTTACGGAGCCAGTTAGTTAGGACGATTTGTGTTTAATTACATAAAGCGTAGTAGAGGCCTCAAAGAAAACTGTATACTACTAACTGGGGTATCCTTCTGAAAAATTTAAAATCACAACTCTAACCTCCAATATATGCACTACTTACTCTAAATCGCATTTTATTAACATCTCCGCAAACTCAGGATTGAAAAAGATGACAAATTAGTGTCTATGTGAACTGAATTTCAGCCATAGAGATTCACATTCTTGACTTTGATATTATTTAAAAGTATAATAATGGTATAATACTACTTGCGCAGTTGTTTTACAGATTTTGGTACTTAGGAGGAACACTCAACGTTTGAAGATGAGAAAACCTCCTCTTATTATAATCTGCAATGTAAATAAATTCGGGATTTTGTACAGGAACTCAATACGTGTGTAGATGGAAGAGACAAGAGAACCCAGAAAAACCTAACAGCTGGGATAATAATTCTAGTCCCTACTAAAAATAAAGAAAATCATGATTAATTCAACACGTTTTATCATCATAGTCGTTGTTCTCTTTATGTAAATTTACGTTTGTTAAATTTATTTCTGCTTTGGTTATTGTTTTATTTAGCATTTACTCGATAATACAAATCATGTCTATTCTTTATTTTGAAAGTGTTCAGCGGCTCTGTATGACATCGGTGGTCAGGTCATTAACTTTAAAAAATCACTAATCAATTAAAATACCGTTCTCATTCGTCTGATTTTAACGTCATTGAACATTCCACGTCCTTCATGGCATATTATTTTCTCTTTGCTGACAATTGGATAATTTATGCCACTTGTCCAAAGTCCATATTGTAGACTCTAGTGCGCATGCATGTTGTATAAAAGTTTGGATGGTCTGCCACGATGTTATCAGTTCAATGTAGTGTTTACCAACATAACATTGGGTCGAATTGACGAGGAGATCTAAAGCATTGATCGAATTAGCTAATGCTTTCATTTGCTTTTTATTTGGTTGGAAATATTTTATTGCTGTATTTTACCGAAAGGTTTAATATTATTGTTGAAACGGACTATTATATTAATTTTTCTACAGCTCATTTTTCTATTTGACACTTAAAGCCTTCGACTAGTCAGGTGACACTTTATATGGGGACTAGATTTGTTTAAAAAAAAACAACGTTGTTCTCTATTCAGATCTTTCGTGATCGAGGACTATTACATCCATATATGTAAATATCTAACGCTCAACGCCATCAGAAAATGGATAAGAAACTGTTGATTTTAATAGCTTGTTACTTATGTATTGGAGTAACGTTTGCAGACGTTACCGGAAAAACGTTCTGGGAATTGGCTCCAAAGGATCAGTTTTTCTTGATATTTGATTACCTGAAAAATGATGCGAACCTTACTCTAAAGCTACTGAAGATTGCGAACACATCCAGACTCCTTCTATGGAATGGAAATGAGAATGCATCAGCCCCAAACCCAGATTCGCCTGCTGTTTATTTCTTGCTTGACAAATTCGCAGAACTTCTGCAAAATCCTGATTTTCTTGATATTGCAGCCATTATAGAAGACGAGGTGAGTTTCCAATTAGTCTTTGCTATTTTTTCTTTCCATCTAAAACAATTCGTGTCATTTTAAGAACTCTTTTCAGTTCAATTCATTTAGCATATACTAATTGCTAGATTCAACTTGTCACACTAGTAGTAACTGATATACATCACTAATCTAAATTTAGATTCAACTCTGAATTGTAGTTTATAATCAAGACAAAAACTTTAATGAAATATAGATTTCTTTTATTTTTTTATTCAATGCAAAATTTGGAAAAAGCGTTACCAACAGAACATTTTTCATACATGCGAAGATCCATTTTGTCGGTAAAATCTGGATATTCGATATAACCATGCAAATTGTAGTCTTGCAAAGGTGCTTAGTTACTTAACATAATGTTTGAATTAGTTTCTTCTACATGATCTGTATATCAGCAAATACTTTCAGTAATACTTAAAAAGTACTTACTAACTTAAGAGAAAGAGAAACAGTGAAATATCTAAAGGTATCGCTGCACTAAAGAAAAAAATCGGCTCTTTCTGCAATGCAATTTTCTCTGTAATAAAATCATATTTTTCACTGATTTTTTCCCCCTGGATATTTGCTAACTAGAAAAAGTGTTGCTTCAATTTAACAGAAACTTACATCAAGAGCCAAACCGGAAAATACCTTTACTAAGTTCAGCCTCGGGACATTAAGGCCGATAATAATAATAATAAGAAGAAGAAGAAGAAATATTCGTACAAGAATCGGTCCGGAACAGTCCATGCATTTCGTTATAATGCAACGGTTTCCTGTAAATAAGCCGTAATCTTTATGAATTTCATATGTTGCATCCAAGTTAATAACCAACGTGCATAAAATTGTCTCAATGTATTGGAACTTCTAACGCACTGGCTTTCATCATTAGTATAGGAAAATGAAGGAATATATTTGGGACTGAATTAGTGTATTAATGTATATAAAGATCGCAGAAAGTATTTGATAATAAAGAGCAGAACGAGGAATCATTATTTGTGTTGCACAATGACGACGTTTCTTACAAAAGACTCCCCCCTCCAACAAACAAAACAACACAGATGATAGGAACAAAAAAGAAAATTATCATTCCGCTGTGAATGTTGCATACCTTATGGATAAAATAAGTATGGTCCTGTGGTCACCTTTATGTGCTGTGAGAATCTTGATGTCTGATTTGGTCACAATCTAGTGTGTGTTTGCTTCTTGCTTTGTAGTGTAATTGCGAGGCTAAGCCGTTCCCCGCCTAAAAAAAGTACACGTGATGATTAATGCATTTATCCGTTGCAAAGATAAAATTTGACAAAAGATAAACCATGTACAGATATTATACTTTACTTTACTGTTTTGACAGTCGTTTTCTATTTTAGGTACAATATCAATATAGTTGAATACATTCCTGTACTGTTTTCTAATGACACACCACTTTGCCAATACAAATTCAGGTTATTTCACAGACATACTTCTATCACTTTCCCCACAGGTTTCTAAAGTAAATACTAGCCAGATTCCGCCGGATCATCAGGATTTATTGTTGAAGTATTCCTTAGCGAAGACCAATTACCTGATGATTCTACATAGAGTTCTAGGCAGAAAAAGTATACGCACGATCATTCCTAATTTGCCCCCGGGGAAAGTACATGATCAATGTTACAGCGACACCATGGACTACCTAGATGCTCTGAATTATCCAATGAAATGGGCCATAGACAGTAAGTAGTTCATTATGATCTATTTAGTTGCCATAACTTTCTGTTTTACCTGTCTACTTGCCTACCTAGTTACCATACTAAATACCTATCTACTAGACTAGTTATCTACCAGGATGTGGTACCTGTCTATTTGTCTATCTAACTACCAAGATGTTTTACATATTCATTTGCCTACCAAGGTACGTGGCTATTTTAACTGTCTACTTGCCTGCCTAGCTACCATGCTGTTTAACATCTAATTGTCTACCTAGCTCCAGGCTGATTTACCTATCAACTTGCCTACCTAGCTACCATGCTGTCTACTAGCCTAACTAACTATCGGGCTGAAAACCTATCGGAGTGTCAATCGTTCGATCTTTTTGACAAGCTTGTGCAAGTGATGGAATGTTTGTATTTAATTATCTTTTACTCTCTCTCTCTCTCTCTCTCTCTCTCTCTCTCTCTCTCTCTCTCTCTCTCTCTCTCTCTCTCTCTCTGTTGATTTTAGATGAAAATTAGACGAATAAAAAACCAGTCCATCATTGTTGGGAAAATGTAGCATAGTATAATTATGAGAGAGGTGGGAGTGAAATAATAATAAATGTATGGGCTGAAGGAGCGTGATGCATACATGAATCATAATTATGGAAATATATGAATATTTATAATAAATGACTGACTGAATGAAATGAAGAAACGAATAGATAAAAAAAAGAAAATAGCAGAAGGGATATTTAAATATGAATATATTGTTGGCAAAATCATATGATATATGAAGTGGCTCTCGAATGCACTCAATCAACTACCGCGCTTAACGTGTGTGATGGAGACCTCATTGAAAGAAACACCGTATCAAAACCAAGTTGACTTGGGTCATGTTCAAACCATAAAATAGGATAGTCTAATCCCTTTATTTACCAGGTTATAAAAACAAAAACTCATGAGAGTGTTTAGAGTTTATAAATAGTTAGTGCCAAGGCATCCCCACACCCATATATATGTATATATATATTTTAAAAAAAACATGGCATAAAATGTGTTGGTATAAAGCAATTTGATATAACAGTACTATTGGTATACCAAATTGTGATCCGCCCATGGTGCGATAATATGCATGTATAAACATTCTAGCGAGCGTCCGCAGTTGAATAACTGTACAAATATATAACCGATACCGGACAATTCAAATCGCGAGTGTTGTCACTCTCTCTCTCTCTCTCTCTCTCTCTCTCTCTCTCTCTCTCTCTCTCTCTCTCTCTCTCTCTCTCTCTCTCTCTCTCTCTCTCTCTCTGGAACATTGTACTTCGTAACAAGAAACAGGCGAAAATCCATGAAAACTAAAGCGTAGAGGATTTGTGCTTGTTTCATACGAGAGTGTTTATGGACCTCTGAGAAGAAAGAAAGACAGACCGGCAATTGCATGTTTGTATCGTTGATTATAAAAGCACTGTAGATAAATCTCAAAGAAAGTGTACACATACCGTTACGACGAACCATATTCTTGTAGGTTACTTGTAAGTTTAGTTTCAAGGTTTTCATCCTTCCCAAATTATTTTCCTCTCTCACTCCAGATTTCTGAGTGTTTTGTTCCACATGCATGGGATTGAGGGGAACGGAAAGCATAAAGGATTGCGATGAGATTGTGTACCACATTAGATTTATTTACAAAACGTGTATTATTACTACTTATTATCGTTATTATCATACGTCATCAGTGATTAATTAGTGGAAATGCATCACTGATCTATAGGCATCTAATCCACAGCACACAGTTGAAAGATGTTTGTATATGTATATTATTGCGCAATGGGCGGATAGAAATTTGATATACCAATAGTATTACTATATCAAATAGCTTTATGTAAACACTTTAGAAGCCATGTTAATTTTTAATATATGTATGTACATTTATATAAATAATTTTGGTGTGTGCTATTTTGTTTTTTCTTGTTTTATTGTTGATCTGAGTGACCCATGACCAAGGAGATAGTATTGAAACAAACATGTTCCATATAAAATATTGACTATTTCAATGTGAGTGGTCAATATCATTTACCGTCAATCACTATCCACCTGCTCTGTGCATTTTTAGCCCAGAGTCTTTCAGAAAGTCATGACAAATAGCGACTACGTTTCAAAAGTCGAAAGAAAGAAAACACGCTATGCATATCAATGAGTTTCTGGTTCAGGTGGCCACAATAGTCATACCAAAGAAAGGATTCCGAAAATGTTCTCTGTACATCTCTACATCTTGGGGACTGAGGTACTGAATCGCTGTTAGGAAAAGACGGCTATTCTGAATCAAGGGACGAACATTATACATATATATATATATATATATATATATATATATATATATATATATATATATATATATATATATATATATATATATATATATAATGCTTAATTATAAACATAAATTTATCAAGCCTTTGTATTTAAAATACAAGAAATACATATAAACTTACACTTTCCCATCGCACCTACCAACTTCATTGTATAAATTCTGTTTTTTAGAATATAATACAGATAGTCAAATCCTTGATTAACTTCATGATATCCAAAGAGAATAAAATTCATTAGTTGCGATTAATGCAACAATCATTTTGAAGAAATGTATTTTACTAAATTTATAATAGAAGACTAATTTGGAATAGGTTACTAAACATTACTCAATATTACCTAAAAAATCTTTAATTTCAAAATTAAATCTAAACATGAAGTTGGTAGCGAATTCATCTTTTCCAATAACATATACCACACATACAATTAAACAATTCATTATATATAATATAATGAAAATATGAATGTTATTGTTCACTAATGGTTTAAATGGTTACAAGAGTACAACAACGATATCAAACACTAATTAAATTAGTGTATTCGTAAATCTTAATTGTTTTTAAAGAACAGTTTATTTATTGCGCTCTAATGACAATTATGCTGAGATAAATTAAGAAAGAACACAAAGAGCTGATTTAGGGGAAATATTGAAGAGACTCCAACAAATCGTAACGAGAAACAAAGAAAAATAATGTAAACTTAAACAGATGAATAATTCCTCAGAACGAATATTTATGTAAAAGTATTTCAATTTTTCAGTGTTTGACGCTACGGGAAGCATACCGAGTGCTATACAGAAGGCAAATATCAACTTCCTCGGTGCATATGACCAGTGTCTGGATGTCCACGCCCAAATTCCCGCAGGTGTAGTCCTTGGAAATATCACTAAGAAAACCAGCAGAGAATTCGATACGCGATACTGCAGGCTCTCAATCCCAATCCCGGACTCATTGCTGAAGAGGATGAATGCGGTAGGTTTTCTTTTCTACCCAGACATTTTGTTACATGACTTCCTTTGCATACGTTTATTCACCTGAGTATCACTGCATGCCAGAATCAACTTCCTTCCTTATTTCCTTACGCGCTTGATTATGCACGGTGTTATAATATTCGTGCTTTGTCAGGTCATAAGACACACACAAACGTTCTCAAGCACCGAAAGGTCTCCATGGTCCATTTACCTTTATTTTATATACGTAAACCTTTTCCATGTGTGTCGCGTTTTAATTCAGTTCTTTTGGCTCACTTGGATCAGTCTCGATATGCGTCTAGTCCTTCTGGGCCAACCCGAGACCATGTTGCTCATGAAATTCATCTCTTTCTAGTCCAATACCGGTTGCTCAGTGCGGTCCATTTGGTTACATTTGCTTATACAGTCCGTCTCAGTGCTCGGTGTAATACATTCATTGTACTAATGATTCTGTAGTTGTGTCCACATCTTTGAATTTACAATTTTATCATTGTGAATTTACAAGAGTATAACGCTAACATCAATTACAATATCGTTTTATATCCTTGGCATTTTGAGATATTTTTTTCCACATTTATCACGGCTTCCAAATAACAGTATTTTATTTGCACATATTAAATACTAAATCGTTGTAAAATGTGGGTAGAGGTCAATGACTGTCTAAGATATCATTTCCCATTTAGCCAAGGTTTGCTGAAGTTTTTGAATTTGTTTTTTATTTTCTTTTAATTATATGCGACTTAGGTGAACAGATGATTCATTTAAAGTTATCTTCACTTGCGTATATAAATCATTAATCGTTGTAAAATAAGGGAATATCAATCCAAAAGTAGACGATACCAATAAATAGACGCTAATTTACACGTTATTCATATTTTGTGTTCAAAATTAAATGCCACGTCTATTCGCACAGGTGAAAAAAGAAAATACATTGAAATAAAAGAAAAGAAAAATAGTAAAGATTCTTTCTTTTTTTTGGGGGGGAGGGGGGGGCTAGGTATAATTTTATTTTAAGTTTTGCAACTAAATTTAAAAGGTGGTGTTTTAGATATGACGGTGTCTGACTTATAACACGCATCAGATTATATTTTAAATGTTATATTCAATGACACATTACAAATTAATAACGAAATTTGGTTTTCTGACAGAACACGCACGGTGTGAAGCTGACGGTTACATGGGGTGTATGCGTATCTAACGAATGTCATTCAAACGATGTCAAGGGATTGTTTGATATAGGTACACTGATCTCTTATAATTATTGTACCCTCTTTTTTCTTTTCTACATTTAAACATAATTTCTTTTTCCAAATAATTTTGGTGAATAATAATAATAATAATAATAATAATAATAATAATAATAATAACAAATTATAATAATACATTATTGTTAGTATTCCTATATTATTGTCATACATTATTATTAGTTTTATTATTATTATCTTATAATAAATTATTATTATTATTATTATTATTATTATTATTATCTTATAATACATTGTTATTATTTATATTATTATTATTATTATTATTATTATTATTATTATTATTATTATGCTGGTCGTCTTTGTCGAGGTCATTTTCATCAGGTCATTTAAGCGATCCCATGCGGCATGCATAATTGAAATAGAGCACTCAATGTGATGGTGTTTACCTTCAGCATGTTAGCAATGTTCATAAAACCACAGAAAGCCTTGACATAGGCGTTGTTTCGATAAAGTAGTCACCGACATAACCCAATGCTATTCAGGTTAGGGGTATTTTGGAACCCGAAGTAGCAGAATCAGTGTGTGTGTGTGTGTGTGTGTGTGTGTGTGTGTGTTAACGTAGCTTTAGCATTTCTTCTCTCATATCGCTACAATGTATGCAGTGTGGCAGTTTTTAGTGATGTCTAGCACTGGGACATGATGCCAGATACATGTAGCATGTTGTCCCACTCAGCCACATTATCCTGACACCTGGCCGACCGGTCTTAAAACTAATCTCTAAATGTTGAGTATATATATAAGCAAGGTAGTAGTACCATGTTTATAAATCTTTGGTATGACTCGGCCGGGCATCGAAACCGCTATTTTCCGCATCAGAGCCGAAATAGCGGCATGAAGTGGAAACGTTTCATTTACCATCCAATGTGGTGCAACCAGTTACTTGCTATAGCAATCATAATGCCGTCCTTGTGCTAGAATCGAGTAGAGGTGCAATTTGTACACATAGCTTCTCTGTTTTTAAACAGTATTTAGGGATAGAGTTACTAAAGATAATAAACGTTTAATCATACACACACACACACACACACACACACACATGTGTGTGTGTGTGTGTGTGTGTGTGTGTGTGTGTGTGCATACATTTATCTGTATGCAGTGTGTTCTTGCATCTTTTGCCTTTTGCATCCTCATCGACTACTTTATAATAAAAGTCCAATACAAAACGAATTTACCAGTGAACTCAGTTTGCTTTTTTGTATAGTAAAAGTAGGGGTGTCAAACTCAATCGCTCAGCGGGCGAAAACTCAAATCACACGTAAGGTTGCGGGCCGAACATGATAAACATTCAATAAGCGGAAAATTAAACATTTTTTAAACATTAATATAAATTAAAAAAGAAAAATGTTTTAATAATAAAAAATCATTGGCATATCCATTTTCGCTCTTATGCCAATTTGTCAGAGCTGGATGTTTGGCATCTTTTCTTGGCTACAAGTTCGTTTATGTTGGGAGTAATGTTCTGTGTCATTGAGATTATCATGATGAACTGCAAGTGTTCATTAGTGAGATGACTCCTGTGTGATGTTTTGTTAATCTTTCATCACAGAAAACAGCTGCTCACACAGATATGTGCTACCAAACATGCTCAAGGTTCGAGCCGCATCTAGACGAAGCTGGGGCATCTTTACAGGAATGAAAAGAGTGAACTTTGCAGTCCCCACAGTGTCGTACTTTGCCTTTAGTGTCACATTACACTGCAGCTCTATTAGCTCCATCTACAAATTTACAGGTGCAGTTTCCACGTCTATGGCAAATGGGTTACGAAACAGCTCGAAATTACTTTTCTCTGCTTCAAAGTCACTAAAGCGCCGTGCGAACTCGGCGCGAAGTAAGGTAAGTTTTTCAGCAAAGTGTGCATTGGGAAACACCATAGCGTTGACTTGGTTCAACATTGCTTGGCAACAAGAAAAGTGAGACAAGTTGCATTGGTGCATTTGTGTATCCCATAAGCGCAACTTCACTTGAAATGCCTTCACTGCATCATGAATATCAGTGATAAAGTGGTCCCGTCCCTGGAGCTGCAGGTTCAAGTCGTTCAGATGAGTGGGTATGTCAGACAGAAACGCCAACTCACATTTCCACTTTATATCCCGAAAAACTGTTGAGTCTTTTCCTTTGCTGTCCATGATTTCCTCGATCAGCTGGAAAAATCTACAAAGAACGTTTCCCCGACTTAGCCACCGCACCTCTGTATGATAAGGCATGTCGCCGAACTCTGAGTATATTTCCTGCAAAAAAGACTGAAATTGGCGGTGATTTAAACCTTTGGCTCTGATAAAGTTGACGGTTTGTGTTACAGTGCTCATTCCACCTTCCATGTTGAGGACTTTACCACACAACGATCCTTGGTGTATGATGTAGTGACATGCAATCAATTCACCAGTACAGATCTCCTGCATCTTTAACCGCATCCTTCCAACTAGTCCACTTTTTTCGCCGCACATCGCCGGTGCTCCATCTGTTCTAAGTCCATCAAGTTTGTCCCAAGGCAGGTTCATGTTGGTTAAACTTTGATATACGTTGTCAAAAATGTCTTTACCTGTTGTTGTCCCATGCATGACCTTCATGTCCAATATTTCTTTTGTAACATTGCGAGCTGTGCAGTGTCAGTTGTATCATTACTTTCATCGACAGCAAGGGAGAATGCAACAAAGTCTTTGCCTTTTTCGATCAGCTGTGTTTTCACATCAGTGGCCATCTCACAAACCCGATCAGCAACCGTATTTCTGCTAAGGCTTACATTTGCAAACATCTGCTTTTTGTCTGAACACAAGACGTCACACACTTTCATCATGCAGCGCTTCAGAAACTCTCCTTCTGTAAATGGTCGGCCTGAATTTGCAATCTCCACAATAAAACTTGCTTTAACAGCAGCTTCAGTTTGTGATTTTGCTTTGGTGAGAAACGTCTGCTGTGATGTTAGATTCCTCTTCAATTCTTCTACCTTCTGTAGCTTCTGCTCTGCATTCAGGCTTTTTAACTTGTCTTGATGTTTAGTCTCGTAGTGCCGTCTCAGATTATATTCATTGATCACAGCAACATTATCTCTTCAAATTAGACACACAGGTTTACCGCCAATATCAGTAAACATACATTCAGCCTCCCAGCGGCTTTGAAAGGCTCTGTTTTCAGAATCAACTTTTCTCTTATCCATTTTAAGGCTAGCTTTGATTTTAAAAAATAGATTGTGCATCTACCGACAGACGCTTGATTGATATCACGTTAGCCGTAGCGGGAAAAGGTGATGTAATATCCGGGCACTACACTACTTTCATTTCTTATGCGCCAATCCAAAATGAGGAACTGAACGTTGATACGGTTACTGTAACGACGAACATCCACTCACTACACAACTTTTATTTTCGCTTATTCTGATCAAAGCGATAACGCTCTCAGGTAGCCTGTCGTTCGGCAAGGCTGCTAATTAGGGAATTTGATTTGCACTTTATATCACAGGGCCATTAAAAAAATATTTTTGCCTAAAATTCTCTCTCGGGCCGGATATAATTGTACGCCTGTCAAAACCTCTCGGGCCTGATATAATTGTACGCCGGGCCTGATGTGGCCCGCGGGCCTTGAGTTTGACTCATATGAGTAGCAGCAAAGGAGGCGTATCGGACAACGTTTTTAAACAAGTTTTCAATGGATTAGGGCTTAAAACCCAATCAAAACGGCTACAAATCAATGAAACAGGCAAAAAAATAATAATGAAAAATCAATGAAACAGGCAAAAAAATAATAATGAAAAATCAATGAAATCAGTCCAAAAAAAATAATGAAATCAAAAAAAAGAAAGAAAAAAAAAGAACGTATCGGACAACGTTTTTAAACAAGTTTTCAATGGATTAGGGCTTAAAACCCAATCAAAACGGCTACAAATCAATGAAACAGGCAAAAAATCAATGAAATCAGTCCACAAAAAATAATGAAAAAATCAATGAAATCAAACAAAAGAAAGCCTCCATTTGCCAAATGGAGACTTAGTCATTTTTGTCCGAAAACATTATCCTGCAAGGTTTTCAAAATGAGTAAAAACTCTTCAACCGAATATTTTATCAAGTCCGATACGATATCGTGTCCTAGGACGAAAATCCTTTCAGGATGAAAATCCTTTCAGGATGAAAGTCCTTAGGACTTTACAAACAGACTAATTTGTAAAACTTCGTCTTGTAAATCAATCAGATTATTAGACTGGTCAGTGAGTTTGAAATTAATTCTTGTTAATGAATTATTATGACATCGCATATAGACTGGATTCACCGGGGATTCAATTATTAGAAACCCTGGAGGGGCTGTTGGTGCAAATGAATACAAAATATATCCTTGCTGAGCTTGATTTGATCGTTCTAAATTTATTTGATAGCTTCCTTCGATAACATCACATACTAAATTGATCGCTATCACCGATGAAATATTCACATTTTGAGGAGCGATATGCCTGCCGCCACCATCTGGGTCATTATTATGTTTGAGGATATTTATTTCCGGTGATGATGTTTTTTTCCACGCATCATGAATTATTTTAAAACCAACATCGATGGCATCACTGAGAAGTTTTTTTAGTTCCAATATATTATATCCTGGTAGTTTGAACTCATGAATATCTTCTTCGCGTATACTATACTTCATTGCAAACTCTCTTCTCGATAGGGGATTGTCAACTATTACATCTTGAATAATTTGTGAATGAAATGTTTCCATGTCATTGATGATTTTGTTACATGTTTCTACGACGCTGATAAATTCATCTCGGGTGAGAGTACCGGATTTAAGAGATATTAACAACAGTGAAATATCGTTATTGAACGCTGTGAAATTTTCAGTGATTTCCTTTTCTCGGGGTGTGTAATATATTGGGTTGTATTGTTTTTTCATTTCAGTGAAAAAATTCAATTTATCATAATCGCTATAACTCCTTATTGGATTATCAGATTTTATCCTGTCTGTGACATAATCAGTTTTTTTGGTTCTGGTAAATCAACGGTTTTCCCCCCTGGTGGTATTTCAGGCCATCCCAGTACGGTTCTTATAGAACTCTGATAGATATCTACGACGTAACCATCTGTGCTTATTTCAATGGCAGATGATAGTGTTGGTTCATGAACTGTTATAGCTATTTTTGATTCTTTTCCATAATCGATTTTATTCTACGTTGCAATTCAGCATTGATTTGTTCAATTTGGTACGACCCAGTTGGTATGGAAACAACGTTCCAGTCTGGGGTACCGTCGTCTTTATTCTTATTTGCAAATACCAGTGAATTATTCGGTTGTTGACCACCAAATGATTTTGATCTGATATTAGGTCAACTGTGGTATACTCGCAATTTTGCTAGCGCGATTTCCTTCACTGGGACCGGAGAGGGGAAATTCACACTGAATTCTGGATTCGTTGATGTTATTGAGATCATGCTGGTTTGTACTGGGTTTGTGTTCTCCACTATTTGTTGAAGTAATTCCATCTGTGTTGTCATTGTTATTATACTGTTGTTGTCGCTCTAATTTTGACATCGGAGAATCATACATATCTGCCATCGCTGAAAACTCACTATCTGATATAATTGTATCATCGAGAGATGACGAAATCAATGAGGATAATTGCGAGTATGCAGTGGATACAACATGAAATTGAATTATGTAGTCTTGTAGTTTTCGTTGGCTGCATGATATTTTTTTTTATTATTGAAATAATTCCATTGATTGTTGTTGCCGCAGAAATGCAAATTGGAACAGCTATCGGGGCAATCATTGTCACTGAAGACAGTATAATACCAGCTCCGGTGATTACACCACTCACTGAATACACGGTAACATCAATTGCGGTAATTCTCCTGCGATATTTTTTAATTTTCATTGCATACTCCTCAGACAGGGTTTTGAGTCTATTTTGATATTCTCTGACCTGATCATAGCGATATTGCGATGATGAAATCATTTTATCCTTAAATCAGTTTACGATTTCAAATGAAACCGTTATTTACTTAAATCCGCTACGAATTCCACATACCACGTTACTGAAACCCTAATCAAATTTTTATCAGTAGATGTTAACGTGAACTGTTCAGTTGTATCCTTGTCGATGATCGTTGAAATCGTATTATTGACCCCGGATGAACTTGACGATGATATATTAAATTGAATCGGTGTCACTAGTGTCAATCGATAAATACCCTTAACGGTTGCAGTGATATCTAATTTGTTGTTTACGAGTACCCTCCACTCAAATGATCCGTGTTGGATTGTGTATACTACATTGCTGGTTTTCTCATGAGGGATTTTTGTTTTTTCAATGATTGTTATCATCCTCGAAAAATCATTTTTAATGGCCTCGATGAAGTTTTTCGTCTCATCGATGGATTTCTTGATATCCGGTTGTTTTAGTTCAATTTTATCTAACTGGGTTCCAATAAATTTATCAATGATATTTCTACGGAATGAGGTAAACTGTTTTCCGTGTTCTTCACTTTTAGATTGAAGTGCTGTTAGTTCCAACACAGAATTTTTCAACTCATCGTTGAGAGTTTTTAATCGATCTGTAATCGTCGAAAAGAGTACACCCGGTTTGAGTTTACCCTGATCGGAAAATAACGCGATAGTATTCTCGATTGCGTTTCGTTGTTTAACCAATATATCATCCAACGACACATCACTAGTTTTCAATTTACCCTGTTTGTCTTGAAATACGACTATTTCCCCCGGGTCAACACTTGTTAAGTTCAATGTCTCAGCGATTTCATCTTCAATTATTTTTTTTTATATCACCGGTTGCAGTGCCATCGGGTTTGGGTTTCAAAGATCTCCCCCAATTATCAATCATGATATTTTATACATCTCTCTCTAAAAAGCGATTACTAGTGTATTCATTTACGACAATGTGTGGTGGTTTTCTAGATGCTGAAATAGCGTTAAGGACATTTAATACTTCACTGCCGCATATTGGTGGATCATTCATTTGTTGTGTTGGTAGCGTAGAATACCAAGTCTTCATT
The DNA here is from genome assembly GCA_030141615.1 of Unio pictorum. Lineage (NCBI taxonomy): Eukaryota > Metazoa > Mollusca > Bivalvia > Unionida > Unionidae > Unio > Unio pictorum. Next base: position 6,521,597 of record JARLTB010000442.1, read on the forward strand.
GGAATTTTTTTATGTAACGCATAAACTCTTTTGGCGGGGCTAATCCATATGAATCAAAATAGACGATTGCCCGTGGATCAATAGCGTATGCAACCCAGTGAGTTCCAGGTCCGGTGCTGTTATCTAAATTAATAATACCTGTTTCAGTGTTGTTTGGTTGATGTGGTAATTGATCTTTCATAAAAACACCTCTGAAATTTTTAATCGCTAGTTTTTTTAGCAGCATCCATTAAATCAAAATTGGACATTGGAACCATCGGTTCCTCAATCAAAGACTCTTCAACTAGTAAACCGGTCCTAGTCTTAGGCCTTTTCCGCTGTACCATGAATACGGGGTTCCTGGTAGTCTTAGACCCCTTCACTTTTTTTATACCCTCGTCCTTTCTTCGGTTCATATGATTCAGTAATGCCTTGTTTCGCTTTTACCCCCGATGCGACAGCTTTTGCAACCGCTTTTATGAATCCTGGTAGAATTAGACCCTCTCCCTTTTTTTATACCCTCGTCCTTTCTTCGGTTCATATGAATCAGTAATGCCTTGTATCGCTTTTGCTCCCAAGCCTCCAGCTGCACACAATGCGACTGCTTTTGCAACTGCTGGTGCAGCCGCTGCAATTAATCCTGGTATTGCAGCAAATAACGGGAATATACCGCCTGATTTTATAATATTTTTGATAGCAGCCGCAGAAATAGTAATCTGAACGCCTTTTTTTGCTACAAGTGCATCATTGAAATGTTTTTTTTTTTTATTAGTTGTCAGTGACAATTTATTTGCACCACCAGTCATTTGATTAGGTTTCAGCGTGATTGTGGTTCCACATTGTTTAGCTGATTCCGATTGCAATTTTTTTATTTGACCGGGGGTTAACGCAACACTAATATTACAATATGACCTTATACATAATAGATTGATTCTAAATCATTTACATATTTTCCACTGGTGCATCAATGATTCTCATTCTTCCTCCAACACCTTCAAGTAGCATTGATTTATCACTGAGAATGACAGCAACCGCTCTGTAATTAGCAATACCACCAGGGCGGGTTACACGGGCTCTAAAATGTATATCAACGACAGATTGTCTTGTTAAATCAAGATGTTCCAGTGAAAAGCAATAAATCGGATAGAGGCTTTTGAAATCCAATTGTGATATTTGCAAACCAGTATCGACATTTTGATCACGTGCCATAAACGACAATAGGTTATGATATACACTCGCAATATGGTTAGTGGTGTAATCAAGTTGTATATCCTCGGATGGTTCCTGCTGTCCGTTTATTTTCAGCGATACTTCATTAACACCTAACTGATCAAATATCATATGACTTCGTTCTTGAGTACCAACTCGCGCAGTATTCTGTAACGCAATAAATATATGACGTGGTGCTGAAACCCCTTGTTTTGATGCCAGGTGCCATGTGAATGTACCATCAACATTGTCTTGTTTAGTATCCGTGGTCACTGATAACCAGCTCAACAACGACTTTCCTCATTGGTCCATAAATGATAACAATTTTTCTTCTGTGGTGATTGATGGAGTTAACACTGGCATCCATAATGATAGTTTTGTTAAAATGACTTTACCCTCGGGAACACCAGCATCACGCCAGATTGCATCATTATCAGTACCCTTTCGTACAAGCGCTACTGTGTGTTTAGCTCCATAAATAACTTTTCTAACATTTCTACAGAATCCGAAAATATGATGCAGTGGAATCGCACATGAAAACTGTCGACGCTGTCCATGCAACATTGATACACGTGTTGCAAACCCTAGGTTGTAATTAGTAATATTATTTATGACATCAAAATCACCAGCCTGGTTTTACATATCCGGCTGGTGCTGGATTAACTGAAGAAGCATGTGTTGCCTTGACTCTAGAATACTGGACGTGTTCAGGGTGATCAGTAATATCCTTAGAAAACATCATAGATGGACCCGCTGATCTTGTATAATCATCAGAATATCTTGCTAACCCTATGATTGTTGTGGACACAACAACTTCACGGTCAATGGATTCAATTTCCTTTCCATCAATGAGATATCTTGCACTCTCAAATAGTGCCATGATCCCATTATTAACAAAACCAACTTTAATAGTCGGGTTATTGTCGTATGGGGTATTAGCTACAACATTGGTTACAAGTTCTCCTTCTACTTCAATAAATGCCTCACACGGTAGAAAATATTTACTGGTGTCATGAACTTGAAGTTCAATTCGCGATCGGAGATCTGGTTGTACTGCGTGATAAGAATAAAATTGAAAATCGCGTACAGAATCATCTTTACGCACTGGGGCATCCATATCAAATGCTGGATCAGGTGACCTTTTGAACATTTTATTCTATTTATCAGAGTCTAAATCGTAAAATCCGTAGGATTTTCATAGTAAACGATTTTCATCGTCGTGTTTTTTTAAAGCCACTTCCCGCTATCATGTTTGCTATCATGTCATCTTGGTCACTTGGAGTCACCAATGATGCTAATTTTTCATCTACTGCGTTATTTATAATTTTACTAACACTTGCAGGCATTTCCGCTGTAGATGGCAGTGGTACCTGTTTCTTTTTTCGTCTAACTAATGATGTTATTTTCTTCTTCGCAGCTGAAAACGATTTTCCTGCAAGATCTCCAACAGTACTAATACCCTTATCACGAATAACATCAATGGCTTTCATTCCTAATTGTTTAGCTAACGGCATCACTTTTGGGGCCATTCTTGAAAATAATCCTAAAATGGTATCACCGAAACCATCCCCGTAATATGCGCTATAAACTGCAAACCGTGAATTAACTACATAGACACTGGCTGGTTTATCATGATTGTAGTGTATGATCATTCTTATTTAATTGTTATTTATCTAATCAATTGACTTCGTCATCAGATTCATAAACAATTTTTCAATTCAGTCGCTATGATACCCACTTTCCGCTAACTCGCCAATGAAATCTCGATATGTGCTGATATCCATGATACCGCCTTGAAATAACCGTCTACAGATATCAGCTGCTTCATTAATTATTTCTGGTGAGTTATTTCCAGCTCGGAACCCTCCTACAAGAACTTCTAATCGTGATATATCATTGATAACACTATCAGGACAAGCGTTTCCAACTAGACCACTACCCAGAAATTCCTTCTCATCGTATGGCTGTCTTATTTGGAGTTGAAATTTGCTCTTGAAGTCTCTGTATTCCTTCATCCTTCTATCTAAACTCCCAGTATTTATTTCATACACTATATCAGCCCATTATGTGACATTCTATAATTCGTATAAATGTCCTTGAAAAACTTCTCTTGTGAATCATAGCTGTTAGCAGCAAATTCACCTAAACTGTCTATATCCTCATTGAGAATTCGTTTTTTAGCGCTCTCGGTAAATATAATTGATTTAGGTAGTCCACTAACTAGTTCTTCCTGAAATCCTTCAAATTTTCGTTCTGAAGCGGTTGATATATCCTGAGGAAGTGTTTTTAATGATTGTTTTGTTTGTTTAGTTCTTTTTGCTACTTTTTCTAACACAGGGAGAAAAGTCTCTTCTTGTTTTTTTTCTTGTTTAGAGATTGTTGACACTATCTGTTTCGTTGTTGTAGTTATTGGTTTAAACAACTCTTCAGATCCCTCAGCAAAATCAGTTTGTAAACTCTGTCGTTGTTGCAGTTTATTTCTTACAGAGTCACGAATTGGTATAAATCTCTTAATTGCAGCTAGTCGCTCACGAGCCAATCGGGTCGTTAATGCTTCATTGACCATTATTTGAAGTTGCAAACAATTTTTCAATTGCAAAACAATTTTTCAATTGTAAAACAATTTTTCAATCCGACTTAACACCACCGTGGATGTGTTATTTTGACATTTTAAGGGCGTTATCATTGATGAGGGAAGTGTGGAAATTGTATAAAAAATAATTAATACCACACTTCCCTCATTTTTTATACACCAATAACATGTCGGATGATTTTTAACACCACCGTGGAAGTCTTTTTTTGTTATTTTAACAGCCCTATCAGGTATGGGGAAAGTGTCATAATTGCTATAAAAATATATAATACTGACACTTTCCCCATCACAGACATGTCGGATGATTTTTAACACAGTCATGGAAGTGTTATTTCATCCTATAACAGCTTCTATCAGGTATGAGGAAAGTGACCAAATTGCTATACAAATATATAATACTGTCACTTTCCTCATCACAGACATGTCGGATGATTTTTAACACAGTCATGGAAGTGTTATTTTGACATTTTAAGGGCATTATCATTGATGTTGAAAGTGTGGAAATCCTTATAAAAATAATTAATACCACACTTTCAACATTTTTTGACATGTCAGATGATTTTTAACACCACCATGGAAGTGTTATTTTGACATAAAACACCTTCGTTCATTGATGAAGGAAGTGTGAAAATCCTTATAAAAATAATTAATACCACACTTCCTTCATCAATGATATATCGGATGATTTTTAACACGATCATGGAAGTCTTTGTTTGTTATTTTAACTGCTCTATAAGTGATGGGGAAAGTCACATTATTCCTATAAAAATAGATAAATATGTGACTTTCCCCACTTTTTCATTGATCAATCTGACATATCATCCATCGATTTATTCACTGATTTTGACATTTTCAATCAAAAAGTGCTAAAAAAATGAAAATCTCTATGAGGGTCGGGCAATCAAAAAATGATAGGGGGGTCGGGCAATCAAAAAATGATAAAGGGTCGGTCAATCAAAATTGTTCATTTTCTTGAATTAACGCCCGTAGGTTTCTAATTTTAGAGTTGACTTCCTTTTTCAATTCATATTCGTTACCTAATTCTTTTCGTATTCCCTCTACGATAGTATATAACGGAACAAACACACCTACTTCACTGGAAAATGCAAGAGAGTCCCGAATAGAATTTTGAATTTTTTTGATGAGTGCATACTTCTTTGGTAGCATATATTTATTGTTGTTTACTCCGTATTCTATATCCTGAAAATCTGACACAATTTGATCAGGATTTAACCCATCTGATAGTTAGATATCCTGACTTTTCAATTTCGCTATTTCAACTATAATGCTATTCATTTTTTCAGGATTCATATTCTATAATAATGTCATATTTCTAATTGAAAAATATGACGCATTAGACATAACTGAATTGAATTTTTTGTCCGGTCTTTTTTGAAATGGCCGATCGATAAATCCCCTCTGCAACTTTTTGAACAGAAGTTGAACAAATATTGAAATATTTTCCGGCTTCATTCATAGATGAAAATATTTTTTCTTCTTTAGTTGTTGTATTCAAAGATTTCACAGGTCTCTTCCCATCCGTTTTGCATTTTCCAGTCTTTCCAGATGAATTATTCTTACTCTGTGTAACAACTCGTAAATTTGATAAAGAATTGTTCATTGGATTAGAATCAATGTGATCAATGACAGAATCATCCTCGATCAATCCATTGAAACATTCAAATACGAAACGATGATTGAGATATTTCTTCTTTCCAGCGCCAAACCTCAAATATCCATGATTATTCACAACACCAACTGGTTTCTTCAGTCTACGGTTTCTTACAACACCATCACTGGATGCTTCATAATTTTTAATCACTGGGTGTGGTCTGAATTCTTGGTTCATTCGTATACTAATACTATTTGTCTAATTCATTGTTTGGTCTAATGATTACATCACTGGAAAATCTTTCAATGTAGTCTTGAGGAGTTCTTATGATTTTATCACTGATTTTATCAGTGTCAGGGACTTTTTCAGGGTCATAATTTCTGATTGATTTTCCATTTTTGATTCTGTTATCATAGTAACGCTTCAATTCCCTGTATCGCTTTCCACCACAAGCAATACATAACTGCGATTTCCCCCTGACCCCAACCCCACATCGAATACAGGGTAACGGACCAAGGCTTCCACGTCGAAAACTTTGCATATGATATCCACAGAACTCATTTCTGCATGATTTGTTACACGGGTTTACTGATCCAATCATGAGCCATTTGCAGTGATTCATTATACATAAATCTTTCATTTAAATGCTTGTTTTAAATATAGTATGAAGGAGTTCAAGAGATTATCGAAAATAACGCCCTGGAAAAATGATCAATTCAATCTTGATAAAATTTCTAATACACCAAAGAATAAAATTAGTGATAGAACCATGATTAGTAAAATCAGAGATTGTTTTAATGAATTCAAGCGTGATGGAGCATCTCATTGTTGGTCAACATTTCGAATTGATGGTGTTGTTGACGCTACCATGAATGATGAAAAAGCAGCAGTGATAATCTCACATCTTGAGCAGGAAAGATATTTTTTTCGAATACAATTCCTTATCCGTGATGATACTGAAAAATGGATCATTAGGGATAAATACGAACCCATTCTTAAGGACAAAAAAACTGTCACCGTGAATCAGGATTCCAAACCAGGAATTTTGACCGGAATGACAAACCATACTACGAAAGATCTTATCCTGTAACAGCAGTTGTTTACGGGATATATCCGCTCAATGAAAAACCTGATATTGCAAAACTAGCACCCATGAAATATTCGACAGGGCTCAATTGTGTAGCAGAGCGAATAATGGAACACTTCACAAATGCGTCCCGGGGAAATAAACTAACTGATCTAAGACGAAAAAAAATAACCGAATGGGAATTAACGGTAAAAGAGAATGGGGCAACAATTCAGGATATAATTAAATTAGAAACATCATTGAGATTTCCAATATCGGTAAGGACAATCACCGGTGAAGTATTATACGAATCGAAATATCAATCAAAGGAACCCCAATTCAAATTATTGATCATAACGAACACGCGTGGTCATCTGCAGTAACAATATTCCCACGGGATAGAACCGTGAAATATATCCCCCAAACTCTGTTTGGAACCGAAGAGGTATTTTACAATACAAGATATTCTTCACGGTTAATTATAGACAATGCTGAACACGATTTTGTAATCGCGGATCTAACGAATAAGGGCCTATATGTTAATCGTAAGGACGCATTTCTGTCCGATGGAACCAAATTGGGTACAATTGTTACTTACAATGATGGATACAATCCCCAGTACACACACTTAAGAGCTTCTATGCTCGGTTATTCTTCAATCAATTTATTTTCAATGATAAATAGATTTCCTAACACCGCAGTTAGAGTTGCCACTGACTCATTTTACATAAATAGCAAAATGGCTGATTGTATAAACGGTAGCAAGGCTACTGGCAACGAGAATTGGGGGTCATGGATAATTAAGAAGGAAATGCTTCATGATTATATTCAATCAGCAGATGTTACAATTGAAAATAATTATTTAGAAAGCAATCAGTGTTCAGAATTTTCTAATGCACCACCGATATCTGATCCAATATGCCGGTATAAAACAGTTTATTTTAACGGCTGTGGTGGGTCAGGAAAAACAACCCAGGCGATTGAGTTATTTCGTAGAAACGCTAGCGTTTCCAAATCAAATATGATTGTACTAACACCAACACACAGACTTGCCAGAGAAATGATACAGAGAGGGGTAAATGCCTGTACCTATCACAGCTTTTTCCGATGGAAGGGAGATAAATGGACTCCTGAGCGTATGGGAGAGAAATTTATTCCTGAAATTATCATTTGGGATGAAATAGACACAGTGTCATTAGATGTATTAAAAATATTTCTTGAGTGGTTGTTATTGAAAAATACAAAAATCGTCATGTGCGGTGATCACGGCCAACCACCACCATTTGTCGGTGCATCCCCACATGAATGGCTAAAGGGTTTTGTAGACTATTATGAAGAAATTGATACCGATCATAGATCACTTGATAATGAATTAAAAGAATTTAAGAAATTAATTAGATTACAACCGGATAGAATCCAGTGTGAGATAGCGCGTGAAATAATTTCGGAAACTCCAATGAATGATTTCTGGGAAACATGGAGACCAAATGATTTGATAATTGCAAGTAGAAAAATAGTCAGGGACACACTTCAGATGAAGTTATTTGAATTGCATAAAAAAAGATTTGCAACTCTTCCAGTGCCTCTTTGTTATAGGCCATCTGATACACGAAAACAGAACATTGAAGTTGATATTCCAGGACAGCGTGAAAAACAAATTCTGGTATTAAATGATATTGTCCTGGTTGATATCAATGTCGTTGAAGATGCATTGCGTGCTAATAAATCCCCGTGGACGCTAGGATACGCAGCAACAATACATTCCTCACAAGGATTGACTATATCGGATACAATTGTTTGGATGGTAGATAATCGCATCGAATGGTCAAATTTAGTCTATCTTGCAGTATCCAGAGTACGAAAAATAAATCAACTTCGAAGAATTGTTTTAGATGATGACACCACAATAGATGATATTGATGTTAAAATTATTGATAAAAAACTTTCCGGTTACAATCAACAGGACAAAAAAAAACAACGAGAATTTGATATTGATGCTAAATTAATAATCACTTTGAAGAAACAACAGAATAATCACTGGGCAAGATGCAATTGTATAATGCGTTGGCAGTATTCGGATAAAGATCCTCGCCAATTTACCGTTGACAGAAAAAATAACAATCTCGGTCATGTCAGAAACAATGTGATGTTGACTTGTCTTGAGTGCAATAGACGCAACGGCGCTAGTTAAGACCCCGTGGTGGTAATTGAGTATCCTCGGGTATCACTTGTAATTGTTGTCTAGTAAATCCTCGTTGAGGGGCAGTTGAATCCAGTTTATAGACTGGAGGTCTACCCGTAGATCGAGTTACACTAGATATCTTGTGTGCAGTAACACTCCAAATAGGATCAGTAGCCCTTTTTCTGCCCCTTTCAAGCTCTCCTGGTTCATATAAATACCTCACAATGACATTACTACCAAGAATTGGTTCTTTGAAATCTTTTTGTGGTTTTTCAGGTATTGACTTCTTTTTAATCGCATTGATAGGTTTCAAATTAATTGTTCTAGTAATCTCATTATTCAGTGCGGTAATCACAGCTGGTAATCTTTAAACCCATTCACGAGATCTTTTTTCTTGGATAAATTCTTTTGCGTATTGATATCCAAATAACCGCTCAGCAATCGTCCGATTAAATCGTTCTACAATTGCCTGATCACGATGTAGCGCAGTATGTCCTCGTCGTATTGTGACATTGTGATATTTCATTGTAGATAACACTGCACCCTGAAATTCCTTGCCAGGATCAATTTGTAATAGATTTGGCCAGTGCAGAGGACCCCTTCGATAAATCCTTTCAAATGCAGAAGCAACTTCAGTGGCCGATTTTGTTTTTAACGGTTCTGCTTTTTTGTATCGACTTGCAATATCAATTATGGTTAGAGCGTATTTGTAACCGTTGTCATGTGGCAAAAATAATACATCAGCCTGATGAACTTCATTGGGTCCGGTCACATCAAAATGCGAGAAATTAATTTGTTTAGGCGGTGGTAGATAAATCTGCCATAGTGCCTGTTTAGATAACCAATGAGCCGCAGTGGTTTTTTTCACTTTTGCAGCGCTAGCGAGTTTAAGGATTGCAAATTTACCCCTCCAGTATCCTCTTGGGGAATAATAAATAGATTCCATGTTGTTATTAATTACCAGCACCTAACATCAATTTACTTTTCATAGCCGATTTTATCAAAAAGGAAGCCAATTTTTCTTTGAAAGATTTGTCAGGAATGGCATTCAACGCATGAATTAATTTCACATCTGCTAGATGCCTGTGTTGCAGATTATTGCTTTTATAAGCAACATCATGAAGGTGACAGGCCTTATCAATGGCGTTTATTGGTTCTTCACCGGGGTTGGGTTGGTTATGATTATTGAGTCTGATATCTAATCGTGTTCCGGGGCCACAGTAGCTATATCCTGGAAGGTGTTTTTCTCCAGGGTATTTTGCCCATGGGGTTCCAGGGAATTTTGCCAATTTGGCAGCGATATCACCCCCTCGTTTTTTTTTAAAGGTTCCTTGGGTTTAGAAACAAATCTAAATTTCTTTGTACTACATTGTACGCATTTACCAGAAAGCGCTGATCGGTTATTTTTAGTTGTAATCGTCGTCAAGTCATCTGTGCCAGTACGCGCCTTACACTTCACACAATATAGATCCATAATTTATATATAACAGCATGAATGTAATTGATTATTCAGCTACCCGACGACGGGAACCTATTAAACACCATGAAATGTTACCGAATTCAATTAGAATGATTATAATCGGACCATCGGACCATCCGGATGTGGCAAAACACAATTGTTACTTAATTTGATAACAAGATGGATGAAATGGGACAATTTGTATTTAATAGCCCCGAGTGTAGACGATCAGCGATGCTATGAAGTGTTAAAAGATTTTAACGAGAAAGCAAAAGAATTTTAAATCGACGATGATTTTATTGAATTTATTACTGATATTGATGAAGCCCCTTCCGTGGAAGACATCGATGGAAGTATTAACAATTTAGTCGTGTATGACGATATCATGTTAGATAATCAAAAAAATCCTGCTAGAATCTTTTCCCGAGGCAGGCATAAAAACACTGATGTGATATATGTGACTCAACGGTACACACAAATACCAAAAGTGATTCGCGATAATTGCAATGTGTTGTGTGTGTTTAATGGAGTTGATACTCATACACTACGAAATATTCATCAGACTTGGTGCAGCGGTGATATGAATCATAATCAATTTAGAAATTTCTTTAGTCACGCTCAGTCAAAACCACACGGATTTGTAACGATAAATTTAGCAGACCCTAGGACACGATATCGTATCGGACTTGATAAAATATTCGGTTGAAGAGTTTTTACTCATTTTGAAAACCCTGCAGGATCATGTTTTCGGACAAAAATGACTAAGTATCCGTTTGGCAAATGGAGGCTTTCTTTTTTTTTTTTGATTTCATTGATTTTTTCATTATTTTTTTTTTTGGACTGATTTCATTGATTTGTTGCCTGTTTCATTGATTTGTAGCCGTTTTGATCGGGTTTTAAGCCCTAATCCATTGAAAACTTGTTTAAAAACGTTGTCCGATACGCCCCCTCTTTCTTTTTTTTGATTTCATTATTTATTTATTTTTTACTGATTTCATTGATTTTTCATTATTATTTTTTGCCTGTTTCATTGATTTTTCATTATTATTTTTTTGCCTGTTTCATTGATTTGTAGCCGTTTTGATCGGGTTTTAAGCCCTAATCCATAGAAAACTTGTTTATAAACGTTGTCCGATACGCCTCCTCTGCTGCTTGAGTTAAAGGAATGCAATACAACAGTAATTTACCAGTGGAGTCAGTTTACTGTTTTTATATGCAGGAATCCTAAACAAAACGTATTTACTAGTGGAGTTAGTTTACTGTTTGTCTCTCTACAGGAATCCTATACAATAAGAGTTTACCAGTGGAGTCAGTTTACTGTTTTGAAGATAACGACCTGTCTAAGGACTCCTCAGCGATAGCCGCTATGTAAGCGTTTTCACAGTGTAATTAGCCATACTATAAAGGACACGCTTTACTAATTAGCCATACTATAAAGGACACACGTTACTAATAGTAAGGATAAATGGGAACCAGTCAGTATGTGGGTTCAGATAAAATAGACCATATATGGGTTTGAATGGTTGATGATAAAAGTTAGAAATTTGGTAAAAATAATCTTTCGAGAACTTATCCTAGTTTTGACTACAAAAATGAAGACAAATAAGATTTATTAATCGAATTTCAGTCCTTTATCAGACTTGATTTTGAAATACTTATAACTGAAAATAGCACTTGATTCTTAGGTGCGGAATTGAAAGTACAAGTTTTAAACAAACGTAGATCCAAAAAATGCATACGTTCTTTTTATTTACGAATCTATACTAATAAATATAGGTTTGATCACGAGCACTCAGAAATTTAATGTAATTTACTTTTAATATCATGGTGTTTTCATAGATTGACTATGGGAACTGAATTAGTACCATGCGTCCTGTAAGAATTAAAGTGTCCTAATACGATATAATTAACCTAGAGTTATAATGTTCAGACTGAGTATACCTTTTAACACAAACCTAACAATCACTTCAGTTTTAATAGAAATTTTTGTTTTCAGATGTGTCTTGAGTGTGTTTGGATTTCTGATCTTTTTTGGTACTATCATTGACGCAATTCAGATTTTGTGGGTGAATGATACAGATCAGGAACACGTATACGAAATGACGCAACATTCAAATGAGAAGCATGACTATGCGCAGGTACATGGGACAAATCCAGAAGACAAGGTGGTCGTTGTTGCAGTAGCAGATAATGATGTCAGTTCCAATGGATTACCGACAGGTTATGTACGGGTAAGAAACATACAACATTAACATCAATCCTTTGTACACCATTTCCTTAAGGCGTGTGTGTGTGTGTGTGTTAATCTTATATAACAAAATATTATTATAAAATAAAATCAAAATGTTTGTCTATTTATTTATACTTTTGCTATTACAACGTTTACCTAAAACGCCTGGTACTTAATTTGTATGTGGCATGTGTCGGTAGTTTGGAATATAATAATTCAATTGATTTCTTCCATCTGTCCAAAAATCATGTTTAAAGCATCGACTCTTTTTATTAGTGAAAAGGAATTTATGTATACAACAACTACGAAAACATGCTCATCCATGAGTTTACATTCAAATTTTATATTGATGATCACGTTATATTGATCATGATGACGTTATATTGCTTATAATCACGTTCTATTGATGACGATCACGTTCTCTTCATAATCATCTTTTACTAAATGTTTCTTTGGATGAATATCTTGCGTACATTATCCGAGTGACATTTCTTTCTGCTCAACTTTCAAAAAGTCAAGGATGGCGCATTGAATTTATTTCTGAACGGGTCAGAATTATTAGTGGCATTAACAATCATTGATACCAGTAATATTTACAGCTGTAGCAGAAATTAAATCAAATATGGGAATGCAGTATCAGCTACGTTATAAATACCAAAAGATGTGGTGGGGCAAGGTATGAGAGCAGGAGGAACAATTTTATAACTTTACGATAATATTTAGTATTTCATACAGCATTTCATAGGCTGAAATGACTATTACATAATGCATTTCTAAAATTTATCATTTACATCCGTCAGCACAGAGAATTTGACAAAGTCCCCGAAACGAAGGTTCCCATGGAAAATGGACAGCAGTCAAATGGCAACGTCAATCCACAAATAGACGCACTGCAAAATAGTACTAAGAATGGACATGCGTATGAAGTAAGCCGCGGCAAGTCTAAAGAAAAAGAAGGTGAGATGACCATGTCATTTCTGCTTACAAATTTAAGACTTATTTCTATTGTAAAATTGGCATGGCATTATTTAGCATGCGAGAATCACCCTAAAGATAAAGTTGTCCATGGCTTTCATCGCATCAAATATGACAAAATGAAATCACGTATCTGTCAGTCCGTCCGTTACGCTTTCGTTTCACACTATAACCTTAGAGGCTATTACACCGCTAAGACTCTCTCTCTCTCTCTCTCTCTCTCTCTCTCTCTCTCTCTCTCTCTCTCTCTCTCTCTCTCTTTTAAATTGTTATTTTTGCGCTATGACTGATAATCTGTCTCATGAATAAGGATTAACCTTAGACACATGATTATGAGATGTACAACATGATAGCATCAGGCATCATATTCATGGTCTCGAGTACAGGGCACTGATCAATTTTACCAAGTAAACTGATCGACGTTTTGATAATGTTCAGCTGGTATCATTTTAAGGATCACATCGTTAAGGTCATTGTCAGACACCAGTCTTTTTACTTCTTAATCTTCATGCTATTTGGGAATGCAGCATGGTAACTACCATATTTCCTATCATAAATTCATGGTCATGGTCACACGTTCAACTTTTGGTTGCTTGGGACACTGAATTTGTTGCAAAATCTGGCACCATATCATCTGTAAGGTTACAGTTGTTATTATAATGCCTGTCCAGAAATGTTAACGCTGTCTCCACAAAGTCTCCATTAAGCAAATACTGTTATACCTCAACAGTGTATGGGGCAACACATAATTAACTGTATTTTCTTGTTTTGATCATGCTGATTGATTCCGAATCCTTTCTGCTAGTCTGGTTTATGAATCGAGCGACGAGTTGGTTAGAACATACTTTATTGTCCCATTATGATACCATGGGATAGGGCACAAGTTTGTACAACTTAAATTAACGCTTTCACTACATAATACAAGTATTAAAACATAGTCAGCGTGACAACATTGGCTAATACTTAAACATGATTGCTGAGAGAGAGAGAGAGAGAGAGAGAGAGAGAGAGAGAGAGAGAGAGAGAGAGAGAGAGAGAGAGAGAGAACATTTCAATACGTGATTGAAATCGTCCGGTATCGGTTTTATATTTGCATACATGTTGTAGAAATCTACATTACTCATTAAAATCATCATTTTCCTAAAAGCTTTAAAATTAGACTAGCAATTGGATATGGCGTTAAGAGTAATTTCTCATGAACTCAGTTCGTAGTCTACTATTCGGGGAACAGAATAAAAGAAAGAAATGCATGGTGGCTTCAAATCCTCCACAAAAACAAACACGTTTGCAACAAATTTAAACACGGTAAAGATCAGCTTTTAAAGCATTTACATTATGTTGTAATCTAATATGGAGATTTTAAGTTCAGTTAATACAATTAGACATTTTTCTATATACCATATCTGGACAAAAACACTTTCTTCAAGCGCTGTAAGACGTGCTACACCAAGCTTACAGTTCAAGATGATTTGGTAGAATTCAGCCTGAAATTGCAAATGGCTATATTATTTGAACATTGAAGGTTATAATTTGTTTGCTCAGACACAGGGGGAGTGAATAATTCAATGATATAGTCCGAAAATTGGCTCGTTTGAATAGTGTAGAGTGTTAAAAATGTATAATGAAGAATAATCATATTCATAACTTGACGAGGGAACATGGTGAAGAGACTTACCATGATATTTATTTTTAATGTATGATTATCGTTTTCAGAGGGCAGTTTTATGAATACAATCCTGTCTATATTCCTGTCATTTTCTCTCTACACGAACGTTCCTAAGCTTCTCCGTGCCAAGCAATCAGCTGATTCTGTGACATGCGTTAATGGCATTCGATTTCTCAGTCTGACTTGGGTCATACTGGGGCACACTTACAACTACGGAATCCTCTCCATCTCCGAGACAATGAATGCAGGTAGGTCAGTAACACCACTCTATAGTCAAATATAGAGATGTATTGATGACACTTTTCTTTTTTCCTTATTTGTATGGTTCTTTTGACAATCAGTGTTAAATTTTACCATACACATGTTTTGCATCATTGGGGTATGAGGACTGCAATTGAAAGTTAGATTTCGTATCACCTTGGTACATTTCGCTTGCTCATAAATGGAAACAACATCATACACATCAAGGATGACAATTAGAAAACTGTTCCAATTTTAATTTCATTTTTATGTGTATTTAATTTTGTCCAGTTTGTAGTGGATAGTTTTGCACGTTGGTATTTAAGCGGATCAAGAAGTCGTTCTTTACAGACTTTATCGAACCAGAATGTATTGGGAATATTGACTAAAACGTTTTAAGCCAAGTTTTAGATAAAGTGCGTATTTTGGTCATTGACATCTGCTGATCTTTTCATTTAATCCTGGAATAGTTTCAGATACACTATATAGATATTCTGGCTAGTTCACCATGAATTTTATTTATCGAATAGCCTACCATTCTAGACCTTGCAATAAACCATATATGTGGGCGTGGATTGTTTTCAGTTTTAACACATATCTTACAAAATCTAAATGGACTTGTTCCACCATATCTATGTTTGTTCAAAACCCCAGATTTCACCTGGACATTTAAGAATTGGAACTATTGCCATATAATAAAGATGTCGGTCAGCAGGAAAATTAAGGTAAAATAAAGCATTATGTGTTTTTACTTTTGTTTTGTGTTTAATAACTTTACTAAAGGAGATAATTTGCTTTCCTGGCTAGCCATGTTTGTTTCTTAATTTCCAATTACTATCTACCATTTTATGCAAGGGTCAGTCTTAATAAGTTATAATGTTCGACAATTTCATGATCCGAACTTGAAATGTACATTGTTTTGCATTTCTGCATTTATCAAAATGTATAACTTTGGTTTTGTTTGTTTTGATGGCAAGTTTTTTTTCCCGCAGTAATATCAGAAGATACAGCTATTTTGTCTGCATGGACTATATTAACTATTTATACATAAAGTACAATATCTCCATTGAGTAAAAACAAAACTAATTTGAGTGCATTACGAGCTAGAAAGTAATTATAGAAGTCACTTTAGACAGAGTAAATACAAAAGAAATACTTTCGTCTAGTCTATCATCAATTACACGTTAGTAGCTCTGTGTTCGTTCCGTATTGGAAGATATAAACTCTCACACCAGTATACTTGTGTATTATTACCTTAAGTATGATCCGATTTAGAGCAGTGCTTATCATTTTTCTCTTCAAACCAACTCTCCATACCCTAAAGTCCACAAAAGTACAAACCGATGTGTCATGCCTAATGTTTGAAAGTTTTGTTAAGGATTTTAAAGCAAACTTATTATTAATTGTTGAATATTTTTTACGAAGACCTGCATGTGCCGCAGATAGAAACTATTTTGGTTTAGAAATTGAAATTTTATTGTTAAAACAGCGGCAAAGATCAAACTAAAACTCAGTAAAGTAAAAGGAATATAATTGGTAAGATATGATTTATCTTCTGTTTTTGTATATCGGTTTAATCAACCTTGTAATGCACCTTTATCTAGAAACGTATTCATTTAAAATCAGGTTTAAATTTTAATGACGAAATGAAGAAAATGTTTCCCATTCATTTTAAATATTCATTCAAGATGTAATTTTCACCCGAAATTTTAGTAAATTTTAAATTTACTAATAATTTGAGAATTTCTCTGAATATATTGAATATTTAGTACCGTATAATGGTTCCTCGCTTTCCTCTGCCTCGTCATTGTTCCCATAGGGTGAGTCTATTTTCCTAAAGTAATAATAAAAGCTCTTGATTTTCGTATCTTTGCCTTCATTACAATTGTCTGATTGTTTTTATTATTGACCGTTATTGTTTTTGGATCTGTTGCTTGCTAGTGGCTGTTATTGACCGTTATTCTTTGGGATTTGTTGTTTTAAAATAGATAGATAGATAGATAGATAGATAGATAGATAGATAGATAGATAGATAGATAGATAGATAGATAGATAGATAGATAGATAGATAGATAGATATCGGTAATTATATATTGAATTGTTACTCGTGTATACATTGTTTAATTTGTTTTCTTGTAACAGTTACTTGTACAAAATATGTCATTCAGTGGTTTCAGCGGTAAGGGCCAATTAGAGTACCATGACATTTATTTCTCGCTAACTTTCACTCTCTATAATACAACAGTTTGATGTGTACTTTATTATGAAATATGTTTACATTGTTCCTGCCAGTATATCTTTTACTAGCACAAACCAAAAAAATCTGTACAGTTTCATCACAGTTACTCTCTGTTTACCGATATTCGTAACTTGTCTCAAAAATGAATTTTGTATTTTAGATTATATTTCTATCTACAATGAACATATTATTCTTGTCAAATCTCCACAGTCGTTTTACTGCATAGATTATGCATGATGTACACATGTTTTCGTCTCAAAGCTTAAAATGAAGATACTAAATAACTATGAGCGAGATATACAAAAAGGTCGCTAACAAACACATTATTGATACAATTAAAATTGTGCAACAGCGGTTACTCAATACTGCATATTCTATTAGACATACCCATTATATATATATATATATATATATATATATATATATATATATATATATATATATATATATATATATATATATATATATTTGTTTAAACCCTTGTCGTATCCGGTTTCTCGATATATATATATATATATATATATATATATATATATATATATATATATATATATATATGCTCAAGCAAAGTTATTGTTGATATATCTATTTGTCCTCCTCTACCACATTTATTCTTTCAATTCAATGTTATATTATTGTTAAGGAGACACTCTATTTTGTTAATGTGAGAAGCAATTTTGATTAATATTATCATTGTTGTCCATATTAGCTGATAATGTTACAAATCATCAATATCCGTCGATAATGTAGTAAAATCATCAATATGAGCTGAAAAGCAATAAAATCATCAACATGTGTTGATAATGCAACAAAATCATCAATATCCGTTGATAATGCAACAAAATCATCAAGATCCGTTGATAATGCAACAAAATCAATATCAACTGATAATGTACCAATATCAATATATGTTGTTATAGAACATAATCATCAATGTCCGTTGCTAATGCTACACATATCATCAACGTCCGTTGATAATGCAGCAAAATCATCAATATCCGTTGATTATTCTAAAAAATTACCAATATTCATTGATAATGCAACAATATCAATATCAGCTAATAATGTACCAATATCAATATCCCTTGATAATGCAACAAAATCATCAATATTCGTTGATAATACAATAAAATCATCAATATCGGTTGATAATGCAACAAGATCATCAATATCCGTTGATTATGCTACAAAAGTACCAATATCCGTTGATAAGGTAACGAAATTATCAAAATACGTTGATAATGCAACATAATCATCAAAGTCAGCTGAAATGCAAAACAATCATCAATATATGTTGATGATGTAACACAATCATCAATATCCGTTGATAATGCAATACAATCATCAATAATCGTTGATAATGTAACAAACTCATCAATATCCATTGATAATGCAACAAGAAGCATAAATATCAACTGATAATGTATCTGTAAATAATGCAGCAAAATCATCATTATACGTTGATAATGCAATGAAATCATCAATATCCATTGATAATGCAATAAAATCATCAATAATCGTTGATAAAGCAACATAATCATCAATATATGTTGATAATGTAATAAAATCAAACATATCCGTTGATAATGCAACACAATTATCAATATTCGTTGATAATGCAAAATAAAATCATCAATGATCATTGATTATGCAACAAAATCATCAATGATCGTTAATAATCCAACAAAATCATCAATATCTGATGTTAATGTAAACAATAATCATCAATATCCGTTGATAATGCAATAATATCATCAATATCTTCTGTTAATTTAACAAAATCATCAATATCCGTTGATAATGCAATAATATCATCAATATCTTCTGTTAATTTAACAAAATCATCAATATCCGTTGATAATGCAACAAAATCATCAATATTAGTTGATAATACAACAAAATCAATATCAGTTGATAATGGAACAGAATCATCAGTATCCGTTGACTATGCAACAAAATCATCAATATCCCTTGATAATGTAACAAAATCATCAATATCCCTTGATAATGTAACAAAATCATCAATATCCCTTGATAATGTAACAAAATCATCAATATCCCTTGATAATGTAACAAAATCATCAATATCCCTTGATAATGTAACAAAATCATCAATATCCCTTGATAATGTAACAAAATCATCAATATCCCTTGATAATGTAACAAAATCATCAATATCCCTTGATAATGCAACATCATCAATATTTGTTGATAATGCAACAGAATCATCAATATTTGTTGATAAGGCATTAAAAGAATCAATATCCGTTGATAATGCATTAAAATCAATATCAGCTGATAATGTAACAATATCAATATCCGTTGAGAATGCAATAAAATCATCAATATTAGCTGATCATGTAACAATATAAATATCCGTTAATAATCCAACAAAATCATCCATATATGTTGATAATGCAACAGAATCATCAATATCTGTTGGTATTGCAACAAAATCATCAATATCTGTTGATAATGCTACAAATCATCAATTTCTGTTGATAATGCAACAAAATCATCAATATATGTTGATAATGTAACAAAATCATCACTATATGTTGATAAAGTAACAAAATCATCAATATTAGCTGATAATGTAGCAATATCAATATCCATTGATAATGCAACAAAATCATCAATATCTGTTCATAATGTAACAAAATCATCAATGTAAGCTGATAATGTAACACAATCATCAATTTCCGTTGATAATGCTACAAAATCGTCAATATATGTTGATAGTGCAACAAAAAATGTAACAAAATCATCAATGTCAGCTGATAATGCAACAAAATCACCATGATATGTTGATAATGTAACAACATCATCAGTATATTTTGATAATGCAATGAAAAGCATCAATATCTGAAGTTCATCTATTTCAATATTCAAACAAGATTACATGTTACGTTTCATGATGCCTGATCAGTATCGCATCCCCAATTTCATCAAACGAATATAATGAAGAGCAGGCAGAACTCTTGGGAATTATGTAAACAATCTAAATATGAAATCCTTTTTCATTTGGAGCAAAGTATTTCGTTCGAAACTTCAAACAAAAATTTTGATTCAGAGATGTTCGATAACAATTTTATATGTTTACTAATTGAAGTTCTCATGAGCAGAGCTATACCACTCGATCTACTTTTGGCACTCTCAGTTTTTCAGTTCCTTAATATCATGAGTTTTAAAGCCAATTACATAGACATTTTAATACATTAGTTTTGACAAATATACCGAATCAAGAGTCCTTTTAAAAAATACTAAATAAGGATAATTTACCTAGGGTAGTAAACTACGGACATTCATTTAGAAAAAGCTAACGTTTCGTTTGTTTGCATCTTAGCCTGAATGATCAGAACGAGTTATTTATACACGGGTAACCATAACAATATTGTCATGCTCTATACATCGTTGTCATTTACATGCATGAATGGATCACAGTTTCCTCGTGAAAAGTACTCAGACTTGCTTCATTGGTTTCAAGTGTGTAATGTACAAGATATGTCAGATATTTGCAGCTATGTATGTCATTGAAAGAATCTGATTACATATACCTCTGATAGGCATTTATTCACTTTATTTCGCTCCATGTCCGTCAAAATTCCAGTGAAGTTTATTGTATAAAATCTGGAGAAATACTTAACGGCAAATTCAATGATAACGTAAGTTTTGGACGCAATCACCAAAACGGGTGGTCCTGTTTAATCCGGTTTCTATCGCTGTTTATGATGCATTGTCTGTTGGGAAGACGCTAGGGAAAACACTGGCAGGAAAATACGTCACGCAAGTTTAATGTATTGGAGGTAATTAAGTAACTTCGTTTATATCTTATGTATATGTCGTGTCTTATTTTTCAATTCGAACATAATACATATTTTCCCATTCAAATATCTTCCTTCAAACATGTTAAAAAAAATAGAAAAGAGATGGTCAAGTCAGATTTATTTTGTATAAAATTTTACATTATGCTATACAAAACTTTGAAGAATTATCGTATGTACAGTTCAAAAAAAAACGTACGTACAATTTATTTTATGTTACTCCTCTATATCATTCATAGTTAAATATTCCATGAAGGAGATGAATGCGCGCGACGTCTTGCTCACGCGACTATACCTTGATTCCTCATGCTCTAGCAATGGTTTAATCCTACATCGACTTTCTTGACTTGGTTTGAGGCCGAACTGCTATTGTAAGAGTCCATTGGACAATTTTCGTCTAGAAATTTCGACATGAAAATTATTGTGCAGATAACATAAAACTCACGATTGAATAAACTTTGTTAGAACTATATTGCAATTAAATTTTAAAACGAAATTAATTTTAAATGTGTACCAGCGAATGCGCTTACATGCCCTGAGTGACTTTTATGTCACTTGTATGTGGTTCGGTAGGCAATGTTCTGCTCCTGAATTAAAGCATGCGATACGAATCGCTTATGTCATAATCACTTTGTTGCACCTCTGAATAAATGTATGTCCAAATTACCTTACAGTGTGTGTGTGTGTGTGTGTGTGTGTGTGTGTGTGTGTGTGTGTGATTTATACTTTAACGTAACTTTAAAAAATGTTCACTCGTGCATGTCTGCCGAGTGGCCGTTTATAATGATGTCTAGTACTGGAACATCATGCGCAGACATATAGCATGATGTCCCACCCAGTCATATTATTCTGACACCAAGCTGACCAGTCCTAACACTAACCTCTTAATTCTGTGCCCCAAGCGAGGCATCTGATTGTACCATTTTTGTAAGTCTTTGGTACGACTCGGCCAAGGTTACAACCCGCAACCTCCCGCATCAGAGTCGGACGCTCTAACCACTTGACCACTTCATATGTCTTCCGTACATTGTAAGTCTGTGCCTGGTCAAGTATCCATTATTACGCATGTTGGGGTAATCGACCTGAAAGGGGATACATAGTGGGAACGTTGAAGTCCATTTGAAGTCCATTTGAAGTCCAACCTAGCTGGGGTCCATTTGAAGTCCAACCTAGTTGGGGTCCAGTATAACCATGGACGTCTTGCATTACAACACTTTGTGGTTGATGCATGCCTTATCTACCACATGTTCTCCTTCCTTAACCGAAATAATGTTTGCGAAGATTGACAGAGAGTTAAATGTTTCCTGTTTATCGTTATAGGATTTCATTCTGTGTACTTTTGCAAGTCGTATTTGCTCAGTCTCTTAAGATTATTTTTGTTTTTGTCTCTTCTCTCGATCTTCCTTTCAGCTATATCAGTAAACATTAAGTATCACGAATATATTTGATTTGAAAATAAATTGTTGTTTTTCTCAGACTCATATTATGTTGCTTGATTGGATACATTTTTGTATGTGATTAGTAATTTGAGCGTTGATAGTTGGCTGTCCGTCCTGTTTTATACTTAAACATTTCCATATTTTGTTTCAATTTAAAAATAATTTCTTGATATAGTTCTCACTTCGTTCTTTACACCACACAAACTTGCTACGATGATAACTATTTTCCGCAAGTTGATGGTCATTGTATTTTATTGATCTTTGAAAAATTAGGGTTGACTACTGGATCTTAATGAGACATTGAACCCTCAATGGAAGGTTGAAAAGGCTTATTAGTTTGGTAGATAACATGGTGAAATTGGATTAGACACCTGAAATCGTGACAAAGTATCCTCTCCGTTTGTGTTCTCTTCCGGCACAGACCGAGGTGAATATGACCTTGAATTCGCAACTTTCTCCACCTAGATTTTTTCTTGAAAGGACTTCAACGTGTACAGAGGTCAGTAGTTGGTCTTAGACGCTCCTATAAATAGGACTATTCATAATCATAATTCGCAAAATTTCGAAGTTAGGATTAGGACTTCCCATATCTAACAGTGTTCAGAATTAACATGTAAAGATGTCCGAAGGTAGAGTCGGATCCAACTTCCAGTACTTTGTACGGAAAAACGTTACATAATTCCGGATCGAGAAACTATCTCCTTGACAGAATACACGAATGCGTATCATCATCCGAAGTACTTCGGATTTTGATGATTCATTTCTTTTATTTACAGGCATTGCGGTTTGGAAAAAGGCACAGTTCTTCCTACAAAGTCATTTTAAACGGACTCACCATATTTATCAACATGGAGCAATTCAAGAGCAATAATTGTTGAATTAATTTGCTATCTTCAAAATCTGTTCGAGGATTTTGTGGAACCCTTTTGCGAAAGAAAATATTTCTTAAACTTGAGCTGATTAGTTAGGGCTTTTTAGGTAAATTTGTTCAGGCTGATAAAATAATGTGAATCTACGAATAGTAACGAGATATTCCAAATAAAGTAATTATAAAAGCTATGATTTCAGAAACGTATAGATCATGCAATTAACTGCTGGGCATCACCGCAAGCTTAGGGCAAAAATCCGATACACTCGTTTTCACTTATGTTTGCCGCTGACAAGTCATCTCGCATCATAGTTCCCAGCACAGTAAACTTTCATCAGAGAGTTGACTGAGCATGATCGTTTTCCCTGACTAAGCGAGCGAATCAAGCTTCTACTCCATAACTCATTTACTTATTCATCGATAAAAGGGTACTTTTGTTGATGTGATGGAGCTTGTTACATGGCATTGATGATGACGCATTTTTTTTTTGTTGTGCTCATGTATATTCGCTAGAAATGAGGAAATCCTGTTGTGGAGAGCCACGAGTGAAACAAGCGAGTGGCCGTTGGCACGTGGCTTACGACAAGACGTTTTGGGACTAAGAAGTCACGAATTCATAAGGTTCTCTCTTTCCAAAATCTTTATGTCAGAAGTAATAAAGAACGGTCTCGAAGTCTTCACAGTTACGTACTTTTTCTGAAATTCGAAATATTGCCAAGTAATGATATTTCCTGGACCAGAATTTAAATTGTTATCATGCATTTCGATCAGAAAATGAAATAATCGAAATAGTGATGACGTATATTAACTTACTGTAATGAAGAAAATGTATCAAAAACTGCCGTAAAAGATGTCCTATTAAGGGTCAAAGTCAGAAACAAACCTGACTTTTACGGGTTTCTATTGGCTGAATTTATAGTTTATCTTGGTTTACTTTATTTTTGTAAATTAAATAGAAGCGAAGGTTTTGAATCTTAATCTGTTATTATCATAACAAAGTGCAGTTAAAAAAAGAATTGACTGAAATGAAAAATACCTCTGATATCATACCACTGTGTTTGCATAAATTTAGTACTTTAATCATGCATGTATACTATCCTATGCTAAGATTATATATATATATATATATATATATATATATATATATATATATATATATATATATATATATATATATATATACATATATATATATATATACACACATATATACATATATATATATAATCATGCATGTATAATATCCTAATGATAAGATTGTATATATATATTTAATTTTCTGTTCAGTCATGTTTCATGCAAAGTATTCCCAAGCTGATGCCATAACGTTATTCTCCTCTGAAATTGATCATAAAAATGGGTGACATGTAGTTGTAATATTTTAGTATATCTTCGACTCTAGTCGAAAAGATATATAAAAGAACCGCAAACGACTTTTAAATGTTTCTAAGTATAACATAAGAAACCAATTTACTACAGCGCTTTACGTTTAAAAGGAGTATGTAGAGGACTTCTTGAAACATATAGAGATGCAGAGCACATTATGCACATGACATTTTAAAAAAAAATATGACACATGACATTTTAAAAAAATATGACACTTGACATTTTAAAAAAAATATGACACATGACATTTTAAAAAAAATATGACACATGACATTTTAAAAAAATAGGACACATGACATTAAAACGTTTCATAACTAGGAGATCCAACGTAGTGTCCTTTAAAGCAAGCACTGCACATAAAACAATGTTTATACCTCATTTTGTACCTACTGTATAGATAATTCAAAACTCAGACCCACTTTATCAAGATAAGGCCCGTTCTATTCAATAAGCAAATGAAGAAACACCGACAAGACTCGTGCAAACAAAACAAACATCGCATACATTAATGGGGTTAATACTATATCTTGCAGAATAGACGATGAGACCAAATTAATGAGGATTGCAGTTTAGAGGAGAAAGGGCTGCAAATGAAGCAAACAATTATGAAGATAGGCATTTAAAGGGATGGAAGGCACGATAACGCACCAACTATATTTTATGCCGGGGTGGGTGTAAAAAAAGAAGCTTAAATTCGAATGTTTGGTAACATTTAGATAGAAAGAATTGGACATTTAACTCTGTTAAGTATATCAGCAACAAAAGAATAAATAGAAAACCCCAGTGAAAATTCCGTTTTCAAAATTCGCTATATTCGAACAAAGATAAACAAAGGATGAAAAGACGAAGTATATTGATCTCGAACAAAGATAAAGAAAGGGTGAAAAGAAGTATAATGATCTCGAACAAAGATAAACAAAGGGTGAAAAGACGAAGTATAATGACCTCGAACAAGGGTAAACAAAGATTACTAACAGCTTCAGAATACTGGAAGGGTTAGGTATGTTTAATAACTGGGAAGTACAAACCCAATGAAATTGAAACAAGAATTTAGGATATATGTAATGAAAGAAACGACAGATTGTAGCTGGAATCTACACCATGACTTCAAACTTATAAAGATGAACCCCGATACAAGATATATTTTTGTTAAAACGTGTGATTTCCAGTTTGAGGAAAACGACAATAGCAACAAAAATAACTTGAAAACAAGATACTCACATTTATACAAATTAGGAGATGGGTTTGTAGTAAGGTGTGAGGTACGTAAACGTAAACACACACACGCACACACACACGCACGCACAAACGCACACACGCACGCACGCACGCACACACACATGTATGTTAGTATATACACATAATATCGTATCGTATAAATACAGAAAACATATTGGATGCCAACGAAATGATTCAAAGCTGGAGCTTTCAAGGCGTAATTGGTGGTGGCTTTGCAGTGGATACGTTCTTTCTGATGAGGTAAACATCATTGTTCTGCATGGCTGAGGTAATGGTATCGTTGAACTTTTAAAGTAACTGTGTTCAGCTATCAAAACAACGTAGCGCATATTAAAATATGTAAATCAATGGCGATGGGAAATATGAGGCATCGCCATTTTACAGGCACTTTATACTCCACGAATATACGATAATAAAATTAATTCATTTTTATTTTAAGCTGGAAACGTGTGATTAGGATTTTTAACGTAGTTTTTAACGTAGCTTTAACAGTTTTTCAGCCATATCACTACGATATCTGCTGTGAGGCAGTTTATAGTGATGTCTAGCACTGGGGCATCATGCAGCAAACATGTAGCATGATGTCCCGCCCAGTCACATTATCCTGACACCAGGCCGATCAGTCCTAACACTAACCTCTTAATACTGAGCGCCAAGCAAGGCGGATGTAAGTACCATTTTTGTAAGTCTTTTGGTATGACTCGGCCGATGATCGAACCCACGACCTCCGTCTTCCGCGGCGGACGCTCTAATCACTAGGCCACCGGTGCGGTACAGCTGGGAATAAGATTGAAGCTGGACAAAAGATGCTCGAATGGAAATTATACCAAATATATCAATATGTTTAAATAGTGTTGAAAAGATACATACATACATACATACATACATACATACATACATACATACATACATACATACATACATACATACATACATACATACATACATACATACATACATACATACATACATACATACATACATATATATATATATATATATAATAAAAAAGCTGTTCGCATTGTATTTAATAGAGATCTTTTTTAGTTTCAATCCGCCATTTTTCTTTTCTAGTGCCTTCCTGTTAACATGGCTGCATCTGAAAGCCACGGATAAAAAGAAAAACAAGTGTACCCTTGCTGATTACTTTATGTTTTATTTCCATCGGATCTGGAGGTAGATATTCTGTCTGTCTGTCTGTCTCTCGGTCTCTACTTCGTTAGTAGTATTGAGTTGATAGACCAAACTAAAAGCACTATTCACCATAATTCCTTTTCAAAAAGTAACACCCTATATCATACCTCAATGTAACAAAGGTAGTATTTGTAATTATTTTTTTTTTATAAAATGAAAAAATATTGTACCGCTCCCAAGAATCTTTTTTGCTAACACGTAATTTCCAAGTAAGAAATAACCCAGTTATTTCCGATAAAGATTAACATGGTGGCAGAAAGTTGTGTACCGTGAAGTGTCTGTTATTAGAAAGACTTCAAGGATTTACATCTTATTTTTGTGGCATTGTAATTGATTTGAGTTGTTCCGTTGGAGTTTTGCATTACCATTGGAAGATGAAGCGGATTTGCCAAACTGAAGTGATGTGGTTCGACTTAGGGCAACTCAAAGCACACATATCCTGCATATGCGAAAATCTTTATTTTTCAACAAGAAAACATTATTTTAATTAAACAGCTTATAGAGTTGAATGTATACGATATATTGGGCTTGAAATCAACACAATATAGGCTTCGTAAAAGATAACAAAATGTTACGATCCATCCGAATTTTCTAAGGACACAGAGCTGGTTTACATCCTTGCATATCAAATCATTAAGATATTAGGGCGTGATAATGGAAACAACTACTTGTTATTTTTGGGGCATATTTAAAATCATCAGTAAGCTTTCATCGTCGTCGTTTCAGAGGTTTGTCAGACAAACATCATCATACAAACATCATCGTACTATCTATATCCACAGAGGTTATCGTGTGGGTAAACGCTCTTACATCGGTTTGACCACAGTTAGCCATATGCCATTAATCGTTGCCTTTTGCGATTCCAAGGACGTTGAACTTATACGGAGGAAGACCTCGAAATTGAAAGATACGACATTACAGGTAAACCGTGAATACTCTCAAGAGATTACAGGTGCTTGCAAAACTGTACTATTAGGGACGAAATACCTGAAGAAAATATCAGTTAAATTCCACGCTAAAAGTGTTGTGACAGGTCCACAGTGATGTTTCCTGCGTGGCGTGATACGTTGTGCCTTAGCAGATTAGAAAACAAATAGTTCTGTCAGGTTTCACCCATTGTCCTCTTTCTAATCTCTCCTTAAACTGTAATGACATCAGAAAATACCAATGTTTCAAATATGGAGGGGCCCACGTCCGAAAACAATGACGATGATACAATATCGAATTGGGCATCAGAAGATGAACGTTAGACCAAGTATACAGGTCAAAGCCGACCTACTTCCTGTTAGTAATCATTTTGTGTATTTGTTAAACAAAGAGACAGAAGACGCCGCCATCACCACCGATATCACTGAAAAATAATGGTACTGTCATCGAGGTGGAAAAAATAATACATTGTTCAGGTTTTCTAGAATGAACCCTGTCCGAGGTCCACTATATGACCCAACTTATTGATCTGAGAGCGAGTACTATTTAGCGAATCGAAAACAACGCGCAGGACTGCGCTGAGTGGGAAACCTTTGAACTAAATGGTTCATAGAAAAACAGAAACAGATACATTCAACATGTACGTTAGAAATCACGACAGCGTATAACTTGGGCATAATTTTTTCCATCGCAGATTCTGGCCAAGACGTGACAAACTTTAGATCATATTAGAATACTGTAAATCAGTTTACGAGCCAAATAACGATAAAAATGGATTATAATCTAGATTTATTTGATCTTAAGATGGAGGGTAATCTATATTTATTGGACCAATTTGGGGGTTGAAACCTCTCGGCAGCCAACTCTAAGTTTAGTTGGTGAATTTTCTCGAACAGTGTTGTACCTGTCTACCTAAAATACGAATCATATGATAATATGTAGATTCAATTTGCATAATGTGTTGGCCTTTATCCACGATCATATGTTATGTATATTACGTGATTGACCTAAATCGTAGTCGAGATGAGGGCCTACCTCACTAGTGACATTTATTTTGCAAACAACATAGTACATAGTTAATGTTTTTCTGTGAATATATATTAAATATTTAGATTATTATTAAAAGAGGTGAACATTGTTTACTTGTATCTGATTTTAGGAAATTTCGTTTTCGTCTGGAAAATTCCTGATAATGTTTACAATTTTGAATTTTCTAAATAGGAAGTTGGGCATCATCATGGTTCTGTTATAAATATAGATGTCCGTATAAATGCTGTTTACTTCAGATTTACTCATTCCTACCTTAAGATCGGAAACGGAATCAATCTTGCATCAGAAGACAATATCACCTTTCGAACCATATGTATTGTATCATCATTATCAATCTCTGTATTTATAGAGACAGTAAGGTGGTGTGTATGCAACGTGTTTTTAGTGTAATATATTTGTATCACATTAAATTATTTACTTTGTCGAATGAGATAGCATTAGAGAACCTTTGATACATCTTAAATTGCTGAACAAATGAAATATATAGTGTTTATTAGCTACTTTTCTGTTTATATTAAATCCTCAGTTTATTAATTATTTATTTAAATTGTTATGATTTTATTACTTTTTAAATGTTATATATAATGTAACACTGGGTTCTAGGCATTAATCTTTTCCTTCTAGATCAAACCTGTAGAATTATTTTAATAATTAGTGAAGGAAGAACATATTAATTAATGGAGTACGAGTATTAACCGTGGTGCAGCTATAATTTATGTTTAGGTTCATTGGAATGTTTTACTAAGTTAAGGTGGTGATTTGGTGCACCTACTTTTATTTTTTTCATTTTCATGTTTTTATTGACAGATATGATTTGTTAGAGGCTTTTTTGTCTTGTGGGGCTGGTGTTGTGTTGGCTTTTAAAAACTGAAAATAGTTACTGTTGACAAATTTATGGCGCATACAGTCTAAAATAACGTTTCTTTTTGTCTAGTCTGGGGGACGGCAATTCTTTCAAAGACTGAACAGAAAGTGGTTTTAGCTGATCAGGCACGCATCCCTTTAATGGCACTGTCATAATGTGCAGTATAATTAAATGAATGGGCATTGAACTTTGTCGAATGTATTGATGATATTATACCGGTCACTACAAGGGTTAAATACTACAGTTTAAGATGAGGAGTTTGTATATATAACATGTGTTCTAACAAATTGAAAGAGTAAAAAGATGCTGACAGAGAACAAAATGCACATTATGGCAACGACGCTTCTACATAAAAAAAGTTTCTAAAAAATTATTTTGTCTTATTTATTTAATCATTATTTTTTAATTAATGAACCGTTAGAAAATCTTCATATATGTGTGTCTGAGACATCTCCCATCTGTGTTATCTTGCAATTCCTCCTTTCAAATTTTTTCTCTGTTTCTTCAAGGACACTTTAAATACATTATTGGCTGTATCGTGCTGTGGACAAAAGGAGTCAATAGCTAATCCCAAAATAACATAAAAGGACAAAGGAGTCAATTGCTAATCCCAAAATAACATAAAAGGACAAAGGAGTCAATTGCTAATCCCAAAATAACATAAAAGGGCGGTTATCGAACATGTGAACTTTGGATTACAAGTCGTACGTTGTACCAGTTGATGTAACGTGGCTCCAATGCTCATGCAAGTTAAGGGCCAGTCCTGCTATATCAAAACAAATACATGGCTGACTTTAGATCCTTTATTATTATTTTAAAATGTGATATTTGTAGAATGAAAACATACAAATAGCATGGGAAACAATGAACAGACACACACAACGAAGAACGCTAAACTCAGGTATGTCGCTTATCAAAATAGGATTTATTTTTACTGGCTTTTTTCCAACATAAATTGTGTTTATTTTGTGATTGAAGACTGACCCCAGTGTACATGATTGTGTTGATGACCTTCTCGTGCTTGTACAAGTACATGGGACGGGGACCGATGTGGCCCAGTGCTATCGAAGCAGCCGATAACTGCAAGAAGAACTGGTGGACAAATCTACTTTATATTAACAACGTGGTCAATATAAATGACCAGGTATATATAAAAAAATTTGTAGACCCTGTCACGGCTGTAACTATTGTGGTTTATAGTCATAAGAAATAAACAAGTCGATAAGAAAATTTTTAAAAACCCCAAGGAATTATCACCGATACATCGAATGTATTTATGCGTAATATTGATCTTTTCAATGACTTATTGTGGTAATGTATGATTTTGTCATTGTTCGTTTGCATTTTAGCATTTTAACATTGCCGACTGTGACAGTGTCTGACTGGAACATTGTTAATTTACATTTTAACCTTGCCGACTGTGAGTGTCTGACTGGGACATTGTTTACTTACATTTTAACATTGCCGACTGTAAAAGTGTTTGACTGGGACATTGTTTATTTACATTTTAACATTGCCGACTGTGAGTGTCTGAATGGGACATTTTTTTGTTTACATTAGAACATTGCCGACTGTGACAGTGTCTGACTGGAACATTGTTAATTTACATTTTAACATTGCCGACTGTGACAGTGTCTGACTGGGACATTGTTTATTTACATTAGAACATTGCCGACTGTAACAGTGTCTGACTGGGACATTGTTTATTTACATTTTAACATTGCCGACTGTGACAGTGTCTGACCAAGACATGATGTATTCACATTTTACATTAACAACCTTGTACGTGATAATGTTTTTATTAATGCGCTTGCGCATACGCATTGTAACACTGCTAACTGAGAGGGATATATCAGAGGATACAGCAAGTTCTATATGAATTTTTGTCTTTTCTATAGTGCATGGACTGGACCTGGTATATGGCAAACGATTGGATGTTTTACGTCATATCACCTATCTTCATTATGTTTTTCTACATGTAAGTGTGATTTTCTATCTATCTATCTATCTATCTATCTATCTATCTATCTATCTATCTATCTATCTATCTATCTATCTATCTATCTATCTATCTATCTATCTATCTAATGATTGATCGATCTATCTATCTTTCTATCTATCTAGCTACCTACCGACCGACCGACCGATCGATCGATATATGTATCTATCTATCGGTCTACCTACCTACCTACCTACCGATCTATCTATCTATCTATCTATCTATCTATCTATCTATCTATCTATCTATCTATCTATCTATCTATCTATCTATCTATGATGGATTTATTCACTGTTTACTATTTGCAAGATAACAGAAGAGATATTACAAAATCAGCAACCTCAGGAAGCCAGAAGCATGAATAGGCTGAGACATCCACCACAATTCATCAGAAACATAATTCCGTGAAACATTCACGATAAATCATAATAAAACTGCTTCCGTGAATAGATATGAAGTAGTTGTAATAAATAGAAATACACACTGTATTTATTTGCCTCCCAAACTGCCTGAAGGTTAAGACTTGCGTGCTTTCAAGCGTGTAAAGTAATTAAATCTCGGAGTAATTATTTATAATACCCAAATAATCAAGTATTGACAAAGAGGATGTTAAAGAGTAAACTTACGTAATTGGATTGTTCGTGTGATGCCGAAAATTTAACTTTGGGAGATTGAATGCATTCTTCAACTATTATAAACTGCGACAGTTTACGCTTTAAAATAGGGATCACACACTCTCTCTCACACACACACACACACACACACACACACACGCACGCACGCACGCGCAATATAAATAAATAAATAAATATATATATATATATATATATATATATATATATATATATATATATATATATATATATATATATATATGTATATGGACAATAGTTTTTCGAGGCCTTTCAAGCACACAAATATAAAAACGTTCAACTTTATCCGGCCTCGCTCGTTTTTTATTCTTTCCTTCTTTCGTCTTTGAAATCATATCATGAAAATATCTTTTAGATTCTATATAATTGTCACTTGTGGCTTTGTGCCTTTGATAAAGGAATCGCTATATTCCGAAAACACTTGGGCTGGGCTAATTCATCCAGTTTTATTAGGTCGTTGTCATTGATTGCTAGATACCTTTCTTATTTAATGTCGTCAGTTAAAATTGATCTTCATTAATAATTAATTTATTTTTGTTTTCATTGTAGAAATGATTATATAAGTGATATAAGTAATGACTGCATTGCATAACGAGCAGCAGAGAGGGTGAACCCTACAACGTTTTTAGACAAAATTTTGATTGAAATCTTAAAACGAACCTTCCTACGATCTCATTTTAACCAAAAAAAATGTCTCAGGGGCAAACCCTACAACGTTTTCAGACAAAAAATTGATTGAAATTTTAACGAGCCTTCCTACGAAATCTCATTTTAACTAAAAAAAATGAAAACGGAGACTTTTACGATTTTTTAATCAATTTTGGTCGCAACTTGTTGTCATCCACCCTCTCTGCTGCTACAGGTTAACAAAAAATAATAAATGATTTGATCAAGTCTTTAGGATCTCACAAACAGACTAATCGCTAACACCTCATCTTGTAGATCAATTAGATTATTGGACTGATCTGTGAGTTTGAAATTAATTCTGGTTAATGAATCATTATGACACCGCATATAGACTGGATTAACCGGAGACTCAATTATTAAAAATCCTGGAGGAGCTGTTGGTGCAAACGAATAAAGAATATATCCTTGCTGAGCTTGATTTGATCGTTCGAGATTAATTTGATAGCTTCCTTCGATAACATCACATACTAAATTGAGCGCAATCACCGATGAAATATTCACGTTGAACGGAGCGATATGCCTACCGCCGCCATCTGGATCATTATTATGTTTGAGGATTTTTATTTCCTGTGATGCTGTTTTTTTCCATGCATCATGAATTATTTTAAAACCAACATCGATGGTGTCACTGAGAAGTTTTTTTAGTTCCGGTACGTTATATCCCGGTAGTTTGAATGTCGGAATATCTTTGACGGGGATTTTATATTCTGATGCAAATCTTGTTCTCGATAGGGGATTATCGTCATCTAATATATCCTGAATAATTTTTAGGTTAAATGTTTCCATATCGTCGATAATTTTATTGCATGTTTCTACGACGCTGATAAATTCATCTCGGGTGAGAGAGCCGGATTTAAGAGATATTAACAACAGTGAAAAATCATTATTCATTGCTGTGAAATTTTTAACGATTTTAGGTTCTTCAACAAAATGATGTCCCTCTATTCTCTCCCCTGGCTTCTCTTCTCCAGTTGCGTGGTATCCGAGACCAAAAAACTCTATAGTAATTCTATGATCTTTATAACTCCTTATTGGATTATCAGGTTTTATTCTGTCGGTGATATAATCAGTTTTTTGTGGTTCTGGTAAATCAACGGTTTTCCCCCCTGGTGGTAATTCAGGCCATCCTAGTACGGTTCTAATAGAACTTTGATAGATATCTACGACGTATCCTTCTGTGTTTATCTCAATTGCGGATGATAGTGTCGGCTCATGAACTGTTATAGCGATTTTTGACTCTACTCCAGTAATCGATTTTATTCTACGCGCTAATTCATTATTGATTTGTTCGATTTGGTATGACCCTGTTGGTATCGAAACGACGTTCCAGTCTGGGGTACCGTCGTCTTTATTCTTATTTGCAAACACTAAAGAATTATTGGGTTGTTGACCACCAAATGATTTTGATCTGATATTAGGCCAACTGTGATACACTCGTAATTTTGCTAGCGCTATCTCCTTCACGGGGACTGGGCTAGGGAAATTCACACTAAACTCGGGTTCCGTTGATGTTATTGATATCATGCTTGTTTGTACTGGGTTCGTGTTCTCCACTATTTGTTGAAGTAATTCCATCGGTGTCGTCATTGTTATTATACTCATGTTGTATTTCTAATTTTGACACCGCGGAATCATAAATACTGACCATCACTGAGAACTCACAATTTGGTATGGTTGAGATTATTGAGATCATTTTGGTTTTCGGGTTCGTGTTTTCCAATTCCATCGGTGTTGTCATTGTTATTATATTCATGTTGTCGCTCTAATTTCGATATCGCGGAATCAAAAATACTGACCATCGCTGAGAATTCACTATCTGATATAATCGTATTATCGAGTGACGATGATATCATCAATGATAATTGCGAGTATGCGGTTGATACAATATGAAATTGAATTAAGTAATTCTGCAGTTTACTCTGGCTGCATGATGATATCTTTTTTGCTATCCCGGTTGATATACCCCCGATTGTAGCCACCGCAGAAATGCAAATTGGAACTACGACCGGGGCAATCATTGTAACCGATGCAAGTATTATTCCGGCGCCAGCGAGAACGCTTGACACCGAGTACATAGTAATATCAATTGCGGTGATTCTTCGTCGGTATTTTTTTATTTTTATTTGATACTCCTCAATGAGGGTTTTGAGTCTAGTCTGAAATTCTCTGACCTGATCATAGCGACATTGCGTTGATGAAATCACTTTTATTTTAAAAATACTAGTGTTTTCAATTATTTGCCATCGTTAGCGGGAATTGCTAGTGGCTTCAGCCGGAAAAATGATCTACGAGTTCTATACACCAGGCTATTTTTGATCTAATGGTGGAGCTATCAACCGCGACGAAGTGAAATTCTGGTGTTATGCTAGTCTCGATAATTAACGTCGCGACGCCACCAGAGTAGGTTCTATTGCCCATGATCAGATTAAATTGATCGATAGAGGCCCACGTTAACCTATAGATACCATCAATCTTCGCTTCTCCATCCTTCGAGAGAAGGACGCTAATTCTAGGAGTTCTTGTCTCTCTTATCCAATCCTCGATTCCATGATTGGTCGTATACACGATATTTTTAATGTCCTTGTGCGGAATCCTTACCTTTTTAAAATCTTCTATTAGTTTAGAAATATCGAGATAATTTGCCTTGATTTCATTTTCATTCATCATCCTTCCCGCGTCCTTGTTAAAAAAGAATAGCGATAGATAGTTTTTAATTTCAGCGAGAGTCATGCCAACCACAAGCGGGGTTCCAAAGAATTTATGTACGACATTTTTGCGAAAAGAATTGTAACCTCGTATATGATCATCCAGCTCACGGCCGTGGGCGGTAATCTTGTTGTCTTGGGTGGTAATCATGTCGTCGTGGGCGGCAATCTTGTTGTCTTGGGTGGTAATCTTATTGTCGTGGGCGGCAATCGCGTCGTTGATCGTAGACACAAGTGCGCCTGGTTTAAGTCGTCCGTCGTTGGAATACAGCGCAATAGAGTTTACAGCGGCGTCGCGCTGCCGTATCAAAATGTCATTCAATGACACATCACTGGATTTCAATTTACCCTGTTTGTCTTGAAATACGACTATTTCGTTCGGGTCAACATTTACTAAATTTAACGTCTCAGCGATTTCATCTTTAATTTTTTTTTTTATATCACCTGTCGCAGTGTCATCGGGTTTGGGTTTCAAAGATCTCCCCCAAATATCAATCATGTTATTGTAAAACTCTTTCTCTCTCTAAAATAGTTTTTGACGACTTCGTTGAAAAATCTTCGATTTTCTCCAGCGATTACTAGTGTATTCATTCACGACAACATGTGGTGGTTTTCCGCTTGGGTTACTCAAGGAGTTAGAAATAGCGTTCAGGACATTTAATACTTCGCTGCCACATATTGGTGGGTCAATCATCGTTTGTGTTGGTAGCGTAGAATACCAAGTCTTCATTGGAAGGGTTTTTATATAACGCATAAACTCTTTTGGTGGGGCTAATCCATATGAATCAAAATAGACAATCCCACGTGGATCAATAGCGTATGCAACCCAGTGAGTTCCATGTCCGGTGCTGTTATCTAAATTAATGATTCCGGTTTCAACGCTGTTTGGTTGATGTGGTAATTGATCTTTCATAAAGACACCTCTGAAGTTTTTAAACGCGAGTTTTTTAGCAGCATCGAGTAAATCAAAATTGGACGTGGGAACCATAGGTTCCTGAGTCAAAGACTCTCCAATTAATAAACCGGTCCTAGTCTTAGACCCTTTCCGCTGTACCACGAATACGGGGTTCCTGGTAGTCTTAGACCCTTTCCCTTTTTTTTATATCCTTTCCCAGTTGCCTTCTTTAGTGCCATTCCTGCTGCAGTACCAACGGCTCCTAACGCTGCCGCTTTAGCCACCGCTGGGGCTGCTGCTGCAATCAATGCTGGAATCGCAGCTAACAACGGAAATATACCGCCTGTTTTAATCATATTTTTGATAGCAGCCGCAGAGAGAGTAATCTGGACACCCTTTTTTGCTACTAGTGCATCATTGAAATGTTTGACCTGACGAGTTGTCAGCGATAATTTATTTGCACCACCAGTCATTTGGTTGGGTTTCAACGTGATTGTGGTTCCGCATTTTTTAGCTGATTCCGATTGCAATTTTTTTAATTGACCGGGAGTTAACGCAACACTAATATTACTATATGACATTATACATAATTGATTGATTCTAAATCGTTTACAATTTCAATTACATGTTTTCCACTGGTGCATCTACCACTCTCATTCTTCCACCAACACCTTCAAGTAGCATTGATTTATCACTGAGAATGACAGCAACCGCTCTATAATCAGCAATAGCACCACGAGTCACATTAGCTCTAAAATGTATATCAACAACAGATTGTCTCATCAAATCGAGATGTTCCAGTGAGAAGTAATAGATCGGATACAGATTTTTAAAATCATATTGTGATATTTGCAAACCAGTATCCACATTTTGATCGCGTGCCATAAATGACAACAGACGATGATAAACTCGTGCAATATGATTTTCTGTGTAATTAAGTTGTATATCCTCGGATGGTTCCTGTTGGCCGTTTATTCTCAGTGAGACGTCTTTCACACCTAATTGATCAAATATCATATAACTGAAACGTTGATCGCCAACTCGTGTGTTATCCTGTAACGCAATAAATATATGACGTGGCGCAGAAACGCCTTGTTTTGATGCTAGATTCCACGTGAATAACCCGTTCAGATTTGATTGCTTCACATCTGTACTCACGGTTAGCCAACTCAACAACGACTTTCCTCCTTGGTCCATAAATGATAGTAATCGTTCTTCTGCGGTGATTGCTGGAGTCAACACTGGCATCCACAATGATATTTTTGTTAAATTGACTTTACCGGCATCAGCATTTGGATTTGCATTGTCTGCTGGAATCCTCCAGATTGCGTCACTATCATCACTCTTTCGTACAAGCGATACTGTATGCTTCGCTCCATAAATAACTTTTCGGACGTTTCTACAGAATCCAAACATATGATGCAGTGGAATCGCGCATGAAAATGATTTACGCGCTCCTTGCAACATTGAAATACGTGTTGCAGCTCCTAGATTGAAATTAACATCGTTGTTTATAATCATATCTTCGGCATCAATATTAGCGGTGCCAGCATTATTCTTTGGTCGTCTTACAACAAATTGTTTTCCTCCAGCGGTATTTGTAGCATCTTTTGCAAACATCATAGAAGGTCCTGCTGATCTTGTATAATCATCGGAATATCTCGCTAACCCGATTATTGTTGTAGCCACATCAACATCGCGATCTATCGCCTCAATTTCTTTTCCATCAATGAGATATTTTGCACTCTCAAATAACGCCATGATACCATTATTGACAAAACCGACTTGAGTACCAGCTGGATACGGTGCTGGTACAGCAGGAGTATCAGCAGCTGTTACAATTTCTCCTTCTACTTCAATAAACGCTTCACAGGGCAAAAAGTATTTACTGGTATCATGGACTTGAAGTTCAATTCTTGCTCGACTATTTGGGTCTATTGCATGATAGGCGTAATATTGATAATCGCGTACAGAATCATTCTTGGGGACTGGGGCGTCTATATCAAACGCTGGATCAGGTGACTTTTTGAACATTTTATTATATTTATCAGAGTCTAAATCGCGATTTTCCATTTTCATCGTCGTAGTTTTTTAAAGCCACTTCCTGCTATCATATTTGCAATATTGCTTTGGTCGGGGGTTAAAACCATCGACGCTAATTTTTCATCTACTGCGTTATTTATAATTCTACTAACACTTGCAGGCATTTCCGCTGTAGACGGTAACGGTTTTGAAAATCCTTTGGATTTCATCCGTGATTTCACTAATGATGTTAATTTATTCTTCGCAGTTGAAAACGCTTTTCCAGCAAGATCTCCAACAGCACCAATACCCTTATCACGAATAACATCAATTGCTTTCATTCCTAATTGTTTAGCCAACGGCATCACTTTTGGAGCCATTCTCGCAAATAACCCTAAAATGGTATTACCTAAACCATCTCCGTAGTATGCTCTATAAACCGGAAACCGTGAATTAACTACGTAGACGGGGGTTGGTTTATCATGATTGTAGTGTATGA
The DNA here is from genome assembly GCA_030141615.1 of Unio pictorum. NCBI lineage: Eukaryota > Metazoa > Mollusca > Bivalvia > Unionida > Unionidae > Unio > Unio pictorum. The sequence goes on from JARLTB010000442.1 coordinate 6,561,299, forward strand.
TCATTATTTGAAATCAGAAACAATTTTTCAATTGTTATTTATCTAATCAATTGACTTTTCAATTCAGTCACTATGATACCCACTTTCCACTAACTCGCCAATGAAATCTCGATATGTGCTGATATCCATGATACCACCCTGAAATAATCGTCTACAGATATCAGCTGCTTCATTAATTATTTCCGGTGAGTTATTTCCGGCTCGGAACCCTCCTACAAGAACCTCTAATCGTGATATATCACTGAGAACACTACCAGGACATGAAACGCTAGCGTTTCCAACTAGACCACTCCCCAGAAATTTCTTCTCATCGTATGGCTGTCTTATTTGGAGTTGAAATTTTCTCTTGAAGTCTCTGTATTCCTTCATCCTTCTATCTAAACCCCCAGTATTTATTTCATACACTATATCAGCCCATTCATTATGTGACATTCTATAATCCGAATAATTGTCCGTGAAAAACTTCTCTTGTGAATCATAGCTGTTAGCAGCGAATTCACCTAAATTGTCTATATCCTCGTTGAGAATTTGTTGTTTAGCGCTCTCGGTAAATATAATTGATTTAGGTAGTCCACTAACTAGTTCTTCCTGAAATCCTTTAAATTTTCGTTTCGAAGCGGTTGATATATCCTGAGGAAGTGATTGCAAGGATTTTTTTGTTTGTTTAGTTCTTTTTGCTATTTTTTCTAACACAGGAATAAGACCCTCTTCTTTTCTTTTACCGTCAGGATCATCTCCCAGTATAGCACGCTCTATCTCCTTCGTTGCTGTGGTTACTGGTTTAAACAATTCTTCAGATCCCGCAGCAAAATCAGTCTGAAGACTCTGTCGTTGTTGTAGTTTATTCCGTACAGAGTCACGAATTGGTACAAATCTCCTGATTGCATCCAGTCGTTCACGAGCCAATCGGGTTGTTAATGCTTCATTGACCATTATTTGAAATCAGAAACAATTTTTCAATTGCAAAACAATTTTTCAATCCGACCTAACACCATCGTGGAAGTGTTATTTCATCGTGATACACCTTCGTTCATCGATGGGGAAAGTGTCCAAATTGTATATAAAATAATAATAATGTCACTTTCCCCACTTTTCCATTGATCAATCTGAACCGTCCATCAATTTTTATTCAGTGTGAAATATTTTCACTGTTTTTGACATTGTCAATCAAAAAATGCTAAAAAAATGAAAATCTCTATGAGGGACGGTCACAATCAAATAATGATAAATGGTCGGTCAATCAAATAATGATAAATGGTCGGTCAATCAAAATTGTTCATTTTCTTGAATTAATACCCGTAGGTTTCTAATTTTAGAATTAACCTCCTTTTTCAATTCGTATTCGTACCCCAATTCTTTTCGTATTCGTTCTACGATGGTATACAACGGAGCGAACACACTTACGTCACTGGAAAATGCGAGAGAGTCCCGAATAGAATTCTGAATTCTCTTGATGAGCGCATACTTCTTTGGTAGCATATACTTGTTAGTGCTAACTCCGTATTCTATATCCTGAAAATCAGACATGATTTGATCAGGATTTAACCCATCTGATAGTTCAATATCCCAACTTTTCAATTTTGAAATCTCGGATAAAATGCTATTCATGTTTTCAGAATTCATTATTCTATAATAATGATATATTTCTAAATGAAAAATATGACGCATTAGACATAACTAAATTGAACTTTTTGTCCCGTCCTTTTTGAAATAGCCGATCGATAAATCCCCTCTGCAACAAATCGTACTGAGGGTGAACAAATATCGAAATGCCTACCGGCGCTGGTTATTGATTGAAATATTTTTTCTTCGTTAGTTATCGTATTCAAAGATTTCACAGGTCTCTTCCCAACCGTTTTGCATTTTCCAGTCTTTCCTCGTTTGGTATTCTCACTTTGAGTAACAGCCTGCAGATTTGATAAAGAATTGTTTTTCGGATTAGAATCCTTGTGATCAATGACAGAATCATCCTCGATCAATCCATAAAAACATTCAAATGCGAAACGATGATTGAGATAAGTTTTCTTCCCAACAGTAAACATCAAGTACCCTTGATTATTCACAGCACCAACTGATTTCTTCAGTCTACAGTGTCTTACAACACCATCACTGGATGCTTCATAATTTGTAATCAAGGGATGGTGTCTGAATTCTTGGTTCATTCGTATACATAATACTATTGTTTGTCTAATTCATTGTTTGGTTTAATGATAAATCTTTCGATGTAGTCTTGAGGAGTTCTTATGATTTTGTCAGGGACGTTGTCAGTGTCAGGGACTTTTTCAGGGTCATAATTTCTGATTGATTGTCCATTTTTTATTCTTTTATCATAATAACGCTTCAACTCCCTGTATCGCTTTCCACCGCAATTCAAACACAACTGAGATTTTCCCCTAACCCCAACCCCACATCGTATGCAGGGTAACGGGCCAAGGCTTCCACGTCGAAAGCTTTGCATATGATACCCACAAAACTCATTTCTGCATGATTTGTTACACGGGGTTACTGATCCAATCATAAGCCACTTGCAGTGACTCATTATATATAAATTCTTCATTTAAATGCTTGTTTTAATTATAGCATGAGGGAATTGAGGAGAACGCCTTCGAAAAATGCTGAATTCAATGCTGATAAGGAGTTTAAAAGATTATTGAAAATTAATCCTAAATTTAATCTCGATAAACCAAAAAAACGTCCAATAGACGGAAACATGAAAGAGTTTAAGAGATTATTGAAGATTAATCCTAAATTTAATCTCGATAAACCCAAAAAACGTAACAAGAGATTATTAAAAATTAATCTCAAACGTCCAAGAGACGGAAACATGAAAGAGTTTAAGAGATTATTAAAAATTAATCCTAAATTTAATCTCGATAAACCCAAAAAACGTAACAAAATTAATCCTAAAATTAATCTCAAACGTCCAAGAGACGGAAACATGAAAGAGTTTAAGAGATTATTAAAAATTAATCCTAAATTTAATCTCGATAAACCCAAAAAACGTAACAAAATTAATCCTAAAATTAATCTCAAACGTCCAAGAGACGGAAACATGAAAGAGTTTAAGAGATTATTAAAAATTAATCCTAAATTTAATCTCGATAAACCCAAAAAACGTAACAAAATTAATCCTAAAATTAATCTCAAACGTCCAAGAGACGGAAACATGAAAGAGTTTAAGAGATTATTAAAAATTAATCCTAAATTTAATCTCGATAAACCCAAAAAACGTCCAAGAGACGGAAACATGAAAGAGTTTAAGAGATTATTAAAAATTAATCCTAAATTTAATCTCGATAAACCAAAAAAACGTAACAAAATTAATCCTAAATTTAATCTCGATAAACCAAAAAAACGTTTAATAGACGGAAACATGAAAGAGTTTAAGAGATTATTAAAAATTAATCCTAAATTTAATCTCGATAAACCAAAAAAAACGTCCAAGAGATTACCCTGGAAAGATGCTCAATTCAATCTCGATATAGTTTCTAATACACCAAAGAATACAATTCTTGATAAAGCCATGATTAGTAAAATCAGAGACTGTTTTAATGAATTCAAGCGTGATGGAGCATCTTATTGTTGGTCAACATTTCGAATTGATGGTGTTGTTGATGCTACCATGACTGATGAAAAAGCAGCAGTGATAATTTCACGTGTTGGGGAAAAAAGGTATTTTTTCCGAATAAAATTCATTATTGAAGTCGATGGCAAATGGATTATTAGGGATAAATTTGAACCAATCCTCAAGAATAAAAAAGCTGTCATTGTGAGTAGAGATTCCAAACCAGGAATTCTAACCGGCATTGACAAACCATACTACGAAAGATCTTATCCCGTAACAGCAATGGTTTATGGGATATATCCGTTAAATGATAAACCCGATATCGCAAAACTAGCTCCTATGAAATATTCTACTTCACTGAATTGTGTAGCAACACGGGTAATGGAACACTTCACAAATGCATCCCGAGGAAATAAACTAACTGATCTGCGACGTAGGAAAATAACCGAATGGGAACTGACAGTGAAACAGCATGGTGCAAAGATTTCTGATATAGCTAAATTAGAAGCATCATTAAGATTTCCAATAACCGTTATGACGATAACCGGAGAGGTTTTATACGAACCGAAATATAACAAAAATGGAGCGCCAATACAGATTATTGATCATAACAAACACGCGTGGACACCTGCGGTAACAGTATTTCCACGAGAACGAACCGTGAAATATATCCCTAAGGAGTTCGTCGGGGATGTTTTCTATAAAGAGAAATTATTCGATGCTATTCATGCGTTGTGTAAAGATGATCCTGTGTCAGTGTGGTTACTTAGAAGTGATGAAGATCCCGAAATAGGATTTGATCAATTTGTAAGACCAAATGGCGAATTATATCGCGTTGAAGAATTAGATAACAGAATGAGAAAAATCGCTAGTGATTTTTCACCGGAGAATTCCCATGAAAAACTACTCACGGATAGTTTTACTATTCCATCAGTGGTAACTCACTTCGCAAGAGAAAAAAACTCATGGCGTCCAACACGAAGTGATTTTCTTGAGGATGTTAAATTGAGTTGCGTCGCATTTGGTCATGGAGGACTGTGGAATACGAAATACCATCGTGATGGTATGATTTCAATTGATATAGCCGCGTGTTATCCCGGAAGTTTTCTCGGGTATGGGGAATGTGCTGAGTACTTCAAACGATTTGGACACCCCACACATGAAATGACTCGTGTTGCGATTAAAGGACCATTACCTGATTTTGATTTAACCGGATTCGCTCGTGTGATATCATTCGAATTCGCTACAGGGTTACATCCGTGTAGTTATGTTTGGCTCGGTAGACATATATCTGAAAAGGCCTGGATGCCAATAGTGCTATTGAGATATATGATTGATTGTGGTATGCTAATATCGTTGATTGTTTCCGAGGCTATTATATGCTATCGAGCTCAGAAAGAAGTTTGGCTACCACAACCCGATTTAGATCGTATAATCAGCGAACAGCGAAAACAATTCCCTGATTTCAATGAAGAACAAATCATGAATCGGTCTAAGAAGTTATTTGAAATTAAAAAAGAACAAGCAAAGGATCTCGGACGAAGAATAATCGGTAAATTTACCCAGGGTGGAAGATACGACAACGCAAAATATTCTTCGCGGTTGATCATAGACGTCGCTGAATACGATTTTATTGTAACGGATTTAATGAAACAGGGAAAACTTGTATCCCGTAAGGATGCTTTTCTATCCAATGGTGAGAAATTAGGTACGGTTGTTACCTACTGTGATGGATATAATTCCCAGTATACACATTTAAGATCATCTATGCTAGCCTATGCTTCTATTAATCTATTTTCGATGATAAATAGATTTCCTAATACCGCGGTTAGAGTGGCCACTGATTCGATGTATATACACAATAAGTACAAATCAGCTGTAGCTAAATTCACAGATCCCGAAGAAAATTGGGGGCGTTGGCGATTTAAAAAGGAGATGCTACATGAGTATTGTGAATCGGCAGACGTTGCCATGGATGATAAATATCTTTGTTGTAACCGTATTGAAATTCAATCAGAATTTTCTAATGCACCACCGGTATCTGATCCAGTATGTAGATACAAGACAGTTTATTTAAACGGTTGTGGTGGGTCAGGAAAGACAACTCGTGCAATTGAATTATTTCGTCGGTCAACCATGATTGTGCTAACACCGACTCACAGACTCGCCAGAGAGATGATACAGCGAGGGGTAAATGCCTGTACTTACCATAGTTTCTTTCGATGGAAGGGTGACAAATGGACTCCTGAGCGTATGGGTGATAAATTCATTCCTGAAATCATAATTTGGGATGAAATATGCACAGTGTCATTAGATGTATTACAAACATTTCTCGAGTGGTTGTTAAACAAAAACACAAAAGTCGTCATGTGCGGTGATCACGGCCAACCACCACCATTTGTCGGTGCATCTCCACATGAATGGCTAAGGGGTTTTGTAGACTATTATGAAGAAATTACCACTGATTATAGATCAATTGATGAACGATTACGAGAATTCAAAGCGCTAATTAGATTACAACCGGATAGAATCCAATGCGAAATAGCGCGTGAAGTGATTTCAGAAACTCCAATGAATGATTTCTGGGAAACATGGAGACCAAATGATTTGATAATTGCAAGTAGAAAAATAGTCAGGGACACACTTCAGATGAAGTTATTTGAATTGCATAAAGAAAAATTTGCAACGCTTCCAGTACCCCTTTGTTATAGGCCATCGGATACACGAAAACAGAACATTGAAGTTGATATTCCAGGACAGAGTGAAAAACAAATTCTCGTATTAAATGATATTGTGCTGGTTGATATCAGCGTCGTCGAAAATGCATTGCGTGCTAATAAATCCCCGTGGACGCTAGGATACGCAGCAACAATACACTCTTCACAGGGATTGACTATATCGGATACAATTGTTTGGATGGTGGATAATCACATCGAATGGTCGAATTTAGTCTATCTCGCAGTATCCAGAGTACGAAGAATAAATCAGCTTCGAAGAATTGTTTTCGATGATAATGACACAACAATGGATGATATTGATGTTAAAATTATTGATAAAAAACTCTCCGGTTACAAACAACAGGACAAAAAAAAACAACGAGAATTTGATATTGATGCTGAATTAATAATTACGCTGAAGAAACAACAGAATAATCACTGCGCGAGTTGCAATTGTATAATGCGTTGGCAGTATTCGGATAAGGATCCTCACCAATTCACCGTAGACAGAAAAAATAACAATCTCGGTCATGTCAGAAACAATGTGATGTTGACTTGTCTTGAGTGCAATAGACGCAACGGTGCTAGTTAAGACCATGCGGTGGCAATTGAGTATCCTCGGGAATTGCCTGTAGTTGTTGTCGAGTAAATCCTCGCTGAGGGGCAGTTGAATCCAGTTTATAGACTGGAGGTCTACCAGTTGATCGTGTTATACTAGATATCTTGTGTGCAGTAACACTCCAAATAGGATCAGTAGCCCTTTTTCTACCCCCTTCAAGCTCTCCTGGTTCGTATAAGTACCTCACAATGACATTACTACCAAGAATTGGTTCTTTGAAATCTTTTTGTGGTTTTTCAGGTATTGACTTCTTTTTAATCGCGTTGATAGGTTTCATGTTGATTGTTCTAGTAATCTCGTTATTCAGTGCAGTAATCACAGATGGTAATCTTTTAACCCATTCACGGGATCTTTTTTCTTGGATGAATTCTTTTGCGTATTGATATCCAAATAACCGCTCAGCAATCGTCCGATTAAATCGTTCTACAATGGCCTGATCGCGATGTAGCGCAGTATGCCCTCGTCGTATGGTGACATTATGATGTTTCATTGTAGATAACACTGCACCCTGAAATTCCTTGCCAGGATCAACCTGCAATAGATTTGGCCAGTGCAGAGGACCTCGTCGATAAATCCTTTCAAATGCAGAAGCGACTTCAGTGGCTGATTTTGTTTTTAACGGTTCTGCTTCTTTGTATCGACTTGCAATATCAACTACGGTTAAAGCGTATTTGTAACCACGATCATGTGGCAGAAATAATATATCAGCCTGATGAACTTCATTAGGAGCGGTCACATCAAAATGCGAGAATTGAATTTGTTTAGGCGGTGGTAGATAAATTTGCCATAGTGCCTGTTTGGATAACCAATTAGCCGCAGTGGTTTTTTTTCACTTTTGCAGCGCTAGCGAGTTTATGGACTGCTGATTTACCCCTCCAGTATCCTCTTGGGGAATAATAAATTGATTCCATATTATTAATTACCGGCACCTAACATCAATTTACTTTTCATAGCCGATTTTATCAAAAATGAAGCCAATTTTTCTTTGAAGGATTTATCAGGAATATCATTTAACGCACGAATTAATTTCACATCCGCGAGATGTCTGTGTTGCAGATTGCTGCTTTTATAAGCAACATCATGAAGGTGACAGGCCTTATCAATGGCGTTTATTGGTTCTTCACCGGGTCGGGGCTGATTTTGATTATTGAGTCTGATATCAAGTCTGGTTCCCGGTCCACAGTAGCTATATCCTGGAAGGTGCTTTTCTCCGGGGTACTTTGCCCATGGGGTTCCAGGGAGCTTTGCCAATTTGGCTGCGATATCACCTCCTCGTTTTTTTTTAAATCAGATTTCATAGACACAAATCTAAATTTCTTTGTACCACATTGCACGCATTTACCAGAAAGCGCTGATCGGTTATTTCTGGTTGTAATCGTTGTCACGTCATCTGTGCCAGTACGCGTTTTACACTTCACACAATATAGATCCATAATTTATGTATAGAGATATGGATATAATTGATTTTTCAGCGACTAAAACAAGAGAACTAGTTAAGCATCATGCAGCGCTACCAAACTCTATCCGGATGATTATAATCGGGCCATCTGGATCCGGTAAAACGCAATTGTTACTCAATTTAATAATGAGATGGATGAAGTGGGATAAGTTGTATTTAATTGCCCCTAGCGTAGATGATCAACGATGTTATGAAGTGCTAAAAGATTTTAACGACAGCGCGGTAGAAAAATCCGGAGAGGGTATTATTGAGTTTATAACCGATATCGATGAAGCACCGAGCATTGATGATATTGATGGAGATATTAACAATTTAGTCGTATACGACGATATAATGTTAGATAAACAAAAAAATCCTGCTAGGATCTTTTCCAGAGGCAGGCATAAAAACACTGACGTGATATATGTCACTCAACGCTACACTCAGGTTCCAAAAGTCATCAGAGATAACTGCAATATTCTTGCTGTATTCAATGGAGTTGATACTCATACTCTTAGAAATATATGGCAGACATGGTGTTCTGATATGGACTTCAATCAATTTAAAAATTTCTTTAGTCATGCTCAGTCAACCCCGTACGGATTCGCAACAATAAATTTGCATGATCCTCGGACACGATATCGTATCGGACTGGATCAAATATTCGGTTAAAATCATTTATTATTTTTTGTTAACCCATAGCAGCAGAGAGGGTGGATGACAACAAGTTGCGACCAAAATTAATTAAAAAATCGTAAAAGTCTCCGTTTTCATTTTTTTAGTTAAAATGAGATTTCGTATGAAGGCTCGTTAAGATTTCAATCAATTTTTTGTCTGAAAACGTTGTAGGGTTTGCCCCTGAGACATTTTTTTTGGTTAAAATGAGATCGTAGGAAGGTTCGTTTTAAGATTTCAATCAAAATTTTGTCTAAAAACGTTGTAGGGTTTACCCTCTCTGCTGCTTAACGTACTGCTTCCATAGTGTTAGGGACATTTTCCGTAGTGAATGTTACGACTTTATTATGGTCCTAAACTATAGAACAAATAGAAAGTAAAACCGACAATATGAGTGAAATATAACAACAATCTGATTTCCTATAGCACAAATTAAAAATTCAAAAAGCACTTACAGCATTGTATATTATATCCAAACTAATTCTACATATCCGAACTAATTCTAGATATCCGATCTAATTCTAGATATCCGAACTAATTCTAGATATCCGATCTAATTCTAGATATCCGAACTAATTCTAGATATCCGAACTAATTCTAGATATCCGATCTAATTCTAGATATCCGAACTAATTCTAGATATCCGAACTAATTCTAGATATCCGATCTAATTCTAGATATCCGATCTAATTCTAGATATCCGAACTAATTCTAGATATCCGAACTAATTCTAGATATCCGATCTAATTCTAGATATCCGAACTAATTCTAGATATCCGATCTAATTCTAGATATCCGATCTAATTCTAGATATCCGAACTAATTCTAGATATCCGAACTAATTCTAGATATCCGATCTAATTCTAGATATCCGAACTAATTCTAGATATCCGATCTAATTCTAGATATCCGAACTAATTCTAGATATCCGAACTAATTCTAGATATCCGATCTAATTCTAGATATCCGAACTAATTCTAGATATCCGAACTAATTCTAGATATCCGATCTAATTCTAGATATCCGAACTAATTCTAGATATCCGAACTAATTCTAGATATCCGATCTAATTCTAGATATCAGAACTAATTCTAGTTATCCGATAGAATTCTAGATATCCGAACTAATTATAGATATCCGAACTAATTCTAGATATCCGATCTAATTCTAGATATCCGAACTAATTCTAGATATCGGATCACAAGTCCCAAAAATAGTTTATAATAAATTCCAAGTCGTGAATGTCCTGATGGACCACAGTCATGAAATCCAGAATGTCTTTGAATGAGTTTTTAATAATCGCAATGTAGTATTATAGTCCAAAATGTCAATGAACAATATGTAATTCTAATGAATAATTTAAATATATAATTCCTCTCAAATTATAGTTGAACACAACTAACAACGATTTCATAGACTGGACACATTACAGGAATGAATACTTATTTAACCAAATCTCTTTATATACAAATGTCACTTAATCGACGACATAATATATTTCCAACGGAAAAAGCCATATACTTGTTAAACAAAGTCAGATCCTGAATTAAAATTTAAGTCAGCATCTTGCGTACTTCTTAGAGATTACAAAAGTCAAACAAGGAAAACGCATCATAACACAATATAACTATAAATAACAAGATTTTGGGATACATTTTGAAATCTTATTTAATATATGATTTCCATTTGAACTGCAGGTCCTCAAGCTTCGGTGGAATAATTACATTCCTAGCACTGGCGGCAGGAATTACCGCCACAATGGTAAAAGAATACAACATTAACGGCAACTTTTTCACGTACGTTTTATCACGACATACTTTCATTTTCCCCTTTTCATACCAATATAATCGATCATTTACATATTTAATTAATTTCAAACTGCATCATAACTTGTAATTACAATAATATAATTTCACCGTATTGTCTAAGTATTTGTTTTAATTCGCCATTTATACAATTGTGGTCCTAATATAGTAATGAGTATTAAGTTACACTGACTTTAATATGCATGAACCTTAAACAGTCCATCTTCTATTGTTGGAGTCCTAATAAACAAAACTGATGTAGAATTATCGTAATTCATTGCATACTATTGGGTGTAATAGAAATTTAAATTTTCAATGGAAAGAGGATGGTTCATTACAATAGTATCATGAGCCTGAACTAAACACTTTCTACATTGTCATCTTTGGAATTGTGTTCCGATTTTGAATTAATGCTTAACTGCCAATCGTATAATCATACCAAATACAGATTGAAGTCAGATGGCGGGAAGTATTGGAATGAAGTTTACATTGCACCATGGTGTCGGTTCGGGGCATGGGCTGTCGGGATATTCCTGGGATTTATTTTCTACAAGCGGAAAAGGGGACGATTTCAAAACACTGTAAGCGATAATATACCACAGTTACAATGTATATAATATACCACAGTTACAGCGTATATATACGTGACTTAATTCTTAATATCTGTTACATGTTTGCATCCGGTGTATTGATTGATAAGGGACGTTAACTATCTGTAAATGTTTCACATTATTTTACATCTGTTTGGTGAATGTTCTTTGAATAAGTCCCATGTAACATATTGGTATGATAGAAAATACTCTTCTTATAATATGATTCTAGCTTTATTTGTTGAGCAAGCATTTTTAACCTTAGATACGGTATAAACTTGTACGATTCTATGTCCGAGCCTCAATAAAATCATCTGATTAGCATGTTAAGTTTCAAGCAGATCGTTCGTATTCTTTAGTCATACCGTGTGATAATAATTAGCTGTTTATAAACATTCGTGTCTCAAACGCAATGTTCTTTCTTGAAAGTACGAAGTAAACGGCTGCAATGCTTCTGCATTAAGGCACGCACAACTTGCTTGCAAAGTTCTTACTTGAAAGCTGTCAGGAAAGCATGTAAAGCACATACAACACGAAACATTTTGTCTTTAGTACACAAGAAGCATTCCATTTTTTTTTTCTTTTCAAACATAAAACAAAATGCAAATTCTTTTTTTAAAGTACGTGAAAAAGACATGCACGGTCCTTAATTTAAAGAACGTAAGAAAACATGCAAAGCCTTTGCAAGGATCTTAGAATAAAAACATGCAAAGCTGTTACTTTAAAGCACGGTAAAAACAATATGAAAATATCTTGCTTTATAGGACACATGGACAAAATATAAGTGTGTGTCCTATATTTTGTTTAGCTGTGGGCTGTTGTGGGATGGCTCTTGGCAGCAGGGGTAGCTCTATCCTTGGTGTACAGCACGTACTCGGAGAACAGGAAGGACGGCGTGCAATGGACCCGACTCCAACGAGCCTTCTATGAGGCCTTCGGCAGGCCGTTGTGGGCAGCTTGTGTGGGTTGGGTCATTTTTGCATGCCACAACCATATGGGAGGTACGTTTGTAGTAAATTTCAGAATTATTCTTGGTTCCAGACTCTTAATTTGAAAGTATTTAGGTTCTTGGTTCATTCTTTACATTTTTCTCTCTCCGATTTTGCCATTTTGTCTCACAACTGCTCGCCGTTGTTTTTATAGATAGTGTTATTAATTACTTCTCTCGATTTATTTTGGTTTTGGTTGTTTTTTTAAACATTTTTTAATACTTAAATCTTTAATATTTTAATACTTTTCTGTACGAACTAGAGTTTGAGTGTTTGTTTACTGATTTTCTATTTCAAGCAGCAGCAGCCTAACGTATTATGATTGATATTATCGAGGATTACAGATTAAAGCTTGTTATCATTTATCGTTATTTTAATGGACAGCATGCTCGATATTATCGAGGATTACAGATTAAAGATCTTGAGCATGTATCGTTATTTTAATGAACAGCATGATCGATATTTAAGATTACAGATTAAAGATCTTTATCATTTATTATTATTTTAATGAACAGTATGATCGATATTATCGAGGATTACAGATTAAAGCTTATTATCATTTATCGTTATTTTAATGAACAACATATTCGATATTATCGAGGATTACAGATTAAAGCTTGTTATCATTTATCGTTTTTTATAATGAACAACATACTCGATATTATCGAGGATTACAGATTAAAGATCTTTATCATTTATCGTTATTTTAATGAACAACATATTCGATATTATCGAGGATTACAGATTAAAGATCTTTATCATGTCTCGTTGTTTTAATGATCGATATTATTTATGATTACAGATTAAAGATCTTTATCATTTATCATTATTTTAATGAACAGCATGATCGATATTATCGAGAATTACAGATTAAAGCTTGTTATCAATTATCGTTTTTTTAATGAACAACATACTCGATATTATCGAAGATTACAGATTAAAGATCTTTATCATTTATCGTTATTATAATGAATACAAATGAAATAGACTAAGTATGAATTATTTATGGAATAGCTGAAAAAGAAAGTAATATAAATCAAAACATTTCAAGATTCCGTAGCGATTACAGGTACGATGTGATTATTTCATTGTCCTATAAAACGACATACACTGGTTTGATTACTCAGATCTCAAGTTTGAATATTATATCTGTAAGACGTTTTTAAAGCATAGATCATTATGCTACATTATGTATAGGCAATGCATGCAAGGCGTAAGCATGGTCGTCCAAATTAAGATGCTACTTCACATTTTTCAGTGATGTTAGCAATATCGTCAGTGTCTATAGTCATTTGTTAGATTTGCTGTACAGTTCGTGCTTACAGCATATATAAAATGAACAGTATCTATGCTGAACTCACCAACATAACAACATATATAACTTAACCTAATTTAATACATTCCATATAAAGCAAACACTCATAATGCTATATTTATTTATACAGGTATTGTTAATTCTCTGCTGTCATGGAACGGTTTCATCCCGCTTATGAGGCTTACATATGCCGCTTACCTCGTTCACCCGATCTGCATGATGGTGTACGTGTACAGCAAGCGGAGCCTGATCCACATCAATACATATGAAATAGTAAGTCTTTAATATAACATAACATAATTCACAGTGTAAGTAAAGGATGTTACTAAGCTCATCATAGTGCCAATCCAATGTGATTAAACTGCCGATATAATTTCGCCTGAATACTTTGACTTTGAACTGCAGTTTCTCTGAGAATATTCTCATGGGTTTGATACATCTTTCGACAGAACTTTTTAACTATCATCCTTATGGCTTTAACTATCTTTCGCTGTACCTTTAAAATAATATAGTCTAATGTTAGCTACCTTCCGCTGTACCTTTAAAAATAATATAGTCTAATGATAACTACCATTCGCTGTACCTTTAAAAAAATATAGTCTAATGATAACTACCTTTCGCTGTACCTTTAAGAATAATATAGTCTAATGATAACTACCTTTCGCTGTACCTTTAAAAATAATATAGTCTAATGATAACTACCCTTCGCTATACCTTTTATATTAATATAGTCTAATGATAACTACCTTTCGCTGTATCTTTAATACTAATATAGTCTAATGATAACTACCTTTCGATGTATCTTTCATACTAATATAGTCTAATGAGAACTACCTTTCGCTGCACCTTTTATAATAATATAGTCTAATGATAATTACCTTTCGCTATACCTTTTATACCAATATAGTCTAATGATAACTACCTTTCGCTGTACCTTTTATACTAATATAGTCAAATGATAACTACCTTTCGCTGCACCTTTTATACTAATATAGTCTAAAGATAACTACCTTTCGCTGTACCTTTTATAATAGTCTAATGATAACTACCTTTCGCTGTACCTTTTATACTAATATAGTCTAATGATAACTATTATTCAATAGCCAGATATAATTTTTCCATAGATGTTATCTCATACTAGTACGATACGTCAATTTTTTATAATTTATAAATTACTTTCCAGACTAACGGCTTGCTTTTCCAAACCATCATCATTTCTAGGAGTAATGACTCGGCTCAAAGAAAGTAAATCCTTGCAGAAACAAATGATATCAGATAGCAACGAAAACATAACATCATTCGCAATATTGTCTTTAACATTTTAAAGAAAATTAGTCTCGTTGTGCAATAAAAATCCATTAATATTGAACACGGGTCTAAAGTAAAACTATTTTTACCATAACATATTTCCCAATGTTTTTTTCAGGTATATTTGTTCCTGGGACATACTTCCATTACGCTGATGGTGGCGTTTATCGTGTCTGCATGCTTTGAGGCGCCATTCATGGCACTGGAAAAGGTCATTTTTAGACGGAAATGATGATAAACGATTGTCTCGCCTTATTTTCAGAGTGACTTGTACATCTTTGTTAATTGTAAATTTTATTATATATGCAATTAATAAACAACGCTAGGCCAGAGCTTATGGTAATTTTTAAATTTACAACAAATTATGTTGGCTGTAAGTAAGATAACATTGGATTGCAGTTGTCTTTGAAGAAAATGAATACCGTTTTACGACACTAATATGGTCCGTTGATAGCTTAACACTGTTTACACGTCGAATTTTAACAGTTATCGATCTCAGCTACATCTGCATTGTATTGTTCTTTGCTGTTTCTTTATTTGTAATGTTGATGAAAATCATTGATAAAAAGTTCCAATGAGATTACTCACTTAAATCGTCTTCTGCTTTTTAACCAGATTAATGTTTCTTGTACATACAAACGAGATTGGTAACCAGATGGATGCATGGGTGTTTTAAGAGCTCCATGCATGTAAGTATAGATGGATGGATGGATGGATAGATGGATCTGAGGGATGGTATGTTTGTGGCCTTTGAATACATTTCAGAGCTTGATATTTTGTGTCTGCAGATAGTAATTACGTACCTATAAATAATTATGTAACTATAAATAATTATGTAACTATATATAATTATGTACCTATATATAATTATGTAACTATATATAATTATGTAAATATATATAATTATGTAACTATATATAATTAGGTAACTATATATAATTATGTAAATATATATAATTATGTAACTATATAAAACTATATATAATTAGGTAACTATATATAATTATATAACTATATATAATTATGTAACTATATATAACTATATATAATTATGTAACTATATATAACTATATATAATTATGTAACTATATATAACTATATATAATTATGTAACTATATATAATTATGTAACTATATATAATTATGTAACTATATATTAAATGAATATGTACATATCACAGTAACTCTATAATTTATAAAAGAATTCTTATTCAATATTTTCCTTTAACCCCAAGCATATTTATTGTACAACTAGCTTTCATATATAATATTTATATTTTTCTAGTGATAACGGCTTATAATGTGATACGGAATCATTTTATCCCTTCTATTTCTTGATTAAAATGCTTGTGTTTATACTGTTACGGTAATAATGTGAACATTTCAAATAAACACTTGAACCAGTCATTATATTGTTTTTACTTGACGCCATAACTGCTATACGTACTGTATAGTGAAGACCAAAGTTGACAAAATTATACAACATCATGTTGCCAGTTTTAAATATTCCAACAAAGATTCCATCGATTTAGCTGATAGTTCCACTCACATTCAGGCTTCGCTCTCTCCTTTGTCTTCTCTGCCTCTCTACCCAACAGTGTCTTGCAGTGCACCTCCACAATAAGAACAGGAAGTCCACAACTGCCAAACATCCACGCTGGGAACCAATTAAAGAGTAATTTCCCTTTATTAACATTAGTACGAAGAAGAAGAACTAGAACAACGAAATAGATAATAAATATGTTACCTCTGTCTCTTCAAGTAAAATAAAATAACAATATTTCTTTGTGCACAGAGTCCTGTAATATAAAGTGATTTTTCTTCTTTTTTTCCTCACGGCTAAAGCAAAGGCATATGAAAACATCTCTCTCTCTCTCTCTCTCTCTCTCTCTCTCTCTCTCTCTCTCTCTCTCTCTCTCTCTCTCTCTCTCTCTCTCTCTCTCTCTCTCTCTCTCTCTCTCTCTCTCTCTCTCTGATACGCACGCGATAGCAATTAAATAAGGACACGAGTAACCGCACCTTATGGAGCGTATTATGCCTGTACAACACTGAGGTGAATTTAAGGGAAATTTTGGAATCTCTATTAATATAGATAAACTCTGACAACAAACAAACAACTCCTAGTATAATGGACTTCATTATATTTCGTATTGCAAGCTTCCTTGCACCATCCTCACCTCAAACTAACGAAATAGTTTAAGAATGTTTAAAAATATTGACAAGTCTCACATACAGATCTCAGAAGAAATATCAAAATATCTGATCTCTGTATCCCTATACAAATTAACGACTGTTCGTATTATTATTATTATTAGTAGTAGTAGTAGTAGTAGTAGTAGTAGTAGTAGTAGTAGTAGTAGTAGTATCATGTGTCCATAGTGTGTGGAATACGAGCATGGACGTCCATTATTTCGCTTTGTAAAGGCCTGAGTCATATATATTTCGTCTCTTACACACATGTACACGTCACATTATCTCCATGAATATCATTTCGCATTTCTTCGTCTTTAGGTATTGCAATTTTGCAGCTATATTCTTAAATCATTGCTTACATGACAAATATCTTATCCAAGGTAACTTTACTCGTTTCGTTCAAGCGATGCATCTGCGCTCAGAACCACGGCTTTCTTACCACTGTCTGTCACAGTACATCTTGATGCGAAAATAAAAATCAGTATTACTATTTCCTACAATAACCATCTCATACTAATAACCAGTACATTAATGGACTATTTCTTTTTCTTCTTTTTAAAATCCGTATCACTGGGATATATATCAATCAACCAAAGTCTTTTTATAACTAAAAGTTCCTTATAACGTCCGTGACTAGAACCAAGATGTCCTGGTAAACGAAACTTACGAAAAAGTAGAGATCCGATATTCAGATATCTTTCATAACAAATGAAAAAATGTATAAGATATTTAGTACCGCATATAACTTCACGTCCTTAACCCAATAACGTGCCGATAACATGTAGAATACGGACAATTACTTTATGATAACATCCCCGCTGGGAACTAAACCAACTTCATACATAACATACCATGCTCTAGGTAACATCTTTCATAGCATAGCTGAAATTTTGTGTGCTGCATAAATCGCCATATTTCATACTGTTCCTGATTTTCATGTTATTTCACTTGCATCAATGATTCATGCACCTCAGCAATACTGTACCGTATCAATTTTTCGCAACCGTGTTCAGAACCAATTTATATATTTCTCTTTTTAAAAGCCTGATTCATATATATTTTGTTTCTTGCACATCAGGACACGTCACATTATCATCGTGTATATCATTTCACATTTCTTCAACTTTAGATAGTATAATTTCGTAGCTTTATTCTTAAATCAATTCCAACAAGACGTTGTTCCTTTGCAAGGTACCTACACTCGTTTATTTGAAGCGATGCATCTGCGCTCAGAAGCACGACATTCCTACAACTGCCTGTCACAGCACAATTTAGTGCCTAAATAAACATCAATATAAATATTGTTTACAATAGCTATCAGATAATAAACACCAGTAAATGAAAGGACTATTCCATATTTTAGACACAAATCGTACCACGAAGGTATATATTGTAACAATCGACCAAAGTCTATTCTTTACTGCATGTTCCATTTTAACATCAGTGCCTAGAACCAATAATTCCGGTTAAAAGTGGAGTTCCGATATACATATTTCATAACAAATGACAAAATGAATAAGATCTTTATTGTCGCGTATCATTTCACGTCCTTTTGCCAATCATGTGCCGAGAACATGTAGAATACGTATATTTACTTCGTCGATGATAACATCCCCGCTGGGAACCAGAACAACTTCATATATGAAAATAGCATGCTCTAAGTAACATCACTAATAGCATGTTTGAAAAGTGATATTTATCAAAACCTACCACAAATTACTTGAAGGTTAAAATTCGATCCAAGGATGTTATCATCGATGAGGTAAATATCCGTTTTCTACATGTTATCGGCGCATGATTGTCATAAGAACGTGAATTGATATATATATATATATATATATATATATATATATATATATATATATATATATATATATATATGTATGTATATATATATGTGTATATATATATATATATATATACATATATATATATATATATATACATATATATATATATTGAAAAAGTCAGGAACATTATGAAATATGGCGATTTACGCAGCACACACAATTTCAAATATGTTATTAAAGATGTTACCTAGAGCATGGTATTTTATGTATGAAGTTGGTTTGGTTCCCAGCGGGGATGTTATTGTCGACGAAGCAAATGTCCGTATTCTACATGTTATCGGTGCATGATTGGTATGAGAACATGAATTTATATACGGTAATAAATATCTGATTCATTTTGTCATCTGTACTGAAATAGGTTTCAGTAACGGAATTATATTTTGTTTGTAATTATCTTTCAACAGGAAAATCTTGGTTCTAGGCACTAGTGTTACAATGGTGGTGGTTTTTTTCAGGCTTGATAGAGATATCCTCCAAATACCAATAATTATACTCTAAGATCTCTCTAAAAAGCGATTACTCGTATATTCGTGTACGGTTTTATGTGGTGGTTTTCCCGATGATGAAATAGCGTTGAGTACATTTAATACTTCTATGCCGCATATTGGTGGGTCATTCATTTTCTGTGTTGGTAGCGAAGATTACCAGATAGTAGTTTTTAAGCGGTTTATACAACGCATAAATTCTTTTGGCGGCGCTAATCGCGTATGCAACCCAGTAAGTTCCAGGTCCGCTGCTGTTATCGAGATTAATAATACCTGTTCAGCGGTGTCTGGTTCTTGTTGTTATTGATCTCTCATAAAGACACCTCTAAAGTTTTTTTACCGCTAGGTTTTAGCAGCATCGAGTAAATCAAAATTTGACATCGGCGACATCTGCGATGGAACCTTCGGCGACATCTGCGATATCGGAGTTAGTAAACTGTTTCTAGTCTCAGGCCGTTTCCGCTGTACCATGAATACGGAGTTCCTGGTAGTCTAAAGACCCTTTCATGATCGTTTCTTTTTTGTATCCCTGTCCGGTAGCTTTCTTTAGTGCCATCCCTGCCGCTGTACCAACTGCTCCTAGCGCGGCAACTTTTGCTACAGCTGGGGCCGCTGACGCAATCAACGCTGGTAACGCAGCGAAAAGTGGGAATTTTACCACCTGATTTTATCATGTTTTTAATTGCGGCCGCAGTGAGAGTGACCTGAACACCTTTGTTATCTTTGATGGCATCATTGAAGTGTTTTATCTGACGAGCTGTCAATGACAGTTTATTCTGACCGCCAGACATCTGATTGTGCTTCAGCGATATTGTGGTTCCACATTGTTTAGCTGATTCCAATTGCAATTTTTTTAATTTTACCAGAAGTTAACGTAACACTAACATGACTATATGACATTTTATTTAATAAAAGATTGATCTAATTGTCTACATATTTTCTACTGGTGCATCAACTACTCTCATTCGTCAACCACCTTCGAGTAGCAGTCATTCGTCACTGAGAATAACAGCAACTGCTCTGTAACCACCAGCGGCAGGATGAGCGGTTACACGAGCTCGAAAGTGTATGTCAATGACGGATTGTCTGGTTAAGTCAAGATGTTCCAGCTCGAAGTAATAGATGGGATATAGTTTTCTAAAATCCAACTATGATATTTGCAGACCGGTATCTACATTATTATCGCGTCTCATAAATGGCAACAAACGCTGATACACGCGTGCTATTTGGTTGGTTCCATATTCAAGTAATTTATCCTCGACTGGTTCTTCTTGACCGTTTATCTTCAATGAAACTTGATTAACACCCAATTTATCAAGTATCATATGGTTGTGTAATTGTGAACCCAATCGCTCCCTATTCTGTAACGCAACAAATATATGACGCGGAGCTGAAACGCCTTGTTTTGATGCCAGGTGCCATGCAAGTGTACCATTAAGATTAGAATCCATGGTATCTGTTGTTGTTGTTAGCCATGATAGCAATGATTGGCCGCCTGTACTTATAAATGATAGTAATCTGTTTTCTGCGGTGATTGATGAAGTCATTACAAGCATACACAATAATAGTTTTGATATAATAACTTTACCATCAGCAACACCATCACCATGCCAGATTGCATCATTATCACTACCCGTTCTTCTCACGAGTACTACTGTATGCTTCGCTCCATAGATAACAGTGGAATCGCGCATGAAAAATGTCGACGCTGTCCTTGCAACGTTGCTACGCGTGTTGCAAACCCCAAGTTGTGATTAGAATTAGTACTTTTTATAACATCAAAGTTACCAGCTGGTCTATCTTCGTGTTCAACATCATCTGGCTGTGGATCAACTGCAGTAGCTTTTGGTGTTAGCACTTTAATATATGGAATATAATCAGCGTGATCAGTGAGATCCTTAGCGAACATTATAAATGGACCTGCCGATCTTACAAAATCACCAGAATATCTTGCCAACCCACTATTGTTGTGGTAACATTAACATCATGTTATATAGACTCGATTTCTTTTCCATCAATCATATATCTAGCACTCTCGAATAGCGCCATGATACCATTAATGACAAAGCCAACTCGGATTTTTTCATCATCTGCATATGGCGGATCATTAGCAGCATGATTATTTGTTACGAGTTCTCCTTCTACTTCAATAAACGCTTCAGAAGGTTGAAAGTATTTGCTGGTATCCTGGACTTGGAGTTCGATTCTTGATCGAAGATCCGGTTACATTGCATTATAGGAATAAAACTGATAATCGCGTATAGAATCATTCTTGGGTACTGGGGCATCCATATAAAACGCTGGGTCAGGAGCCGATTTGAACATATTATTATATATTTCTTGATCTAAATCGTGATCTCGCTCGCGATTTCAAACCACTTCCCGCTATCATATTTCCAGTAATATTTCGCTGAGTGTCATACCGTGATGCCATATTCTGCTTGTTTATTATTTTGCTAATACTTGCAGGCATAATTTCCGTAGATGGTAGTGACCCCATTGATTCTGTCATTGGTTTCTTTCGCCGCCGGACTAACACTACTAGTTTATTCTTTATCCGCGGAAAATGCTTTCCAGGCAATATCACCAACAGCGATAATACCCTTATCACGAATAACATCAATAGCTTCATTGATAATTATTTTGCGATTGGTGCTATTTTGGGAGCCATTCTTGCAAATAACCCTGCAATGGTATTGCCGAGACCATCTCCATAGTACGCTCTATAAACAGAAAGTTGTGAATTTATTACATAGACCATGGTTGGTTTGTTGTGGTTCTAGTGTATGATCATCTTATTTTAATGCTATTGATCTAATCGTAAATTGCTAGGAATTTCGGTGATTTAATCACTGTGATAACCATCCACTAGCTCATCAATAAACTCTCGATATACACCAATATCCATGATACCACCCTCAAATAGTCGTCTGCAGATATCAGCTGCCTCATTAATTATTTCCGGTTAATTATTTCCAGCTCGTTTCCCTCCTACGAGAATTTCTAATTGTGATATATCCCCGAGAATATTACTAGGACAACGAACGTGACCACTACCTGAAATCCCACTTGGGGTTCCACTCTGAGAAAACCCCTCCCCGCTAATATAACAAGTTGTACCTCGTGCATCATCATCTTCGTCTCGATCATATAGCGGTTGACCACTCCTT
Organism: Unio pictorum; assembly: GCA_030141615.1. Taxonomy (NCBI): domain Eukaryota; kingdom Metazoa; phylum Mollusca; class Bivalvia; order Unionida; family Unionidae; genus Unio; species Unio pictorum. The sequence goes on from JARLTB010000442.1 coordinate 6,584,018, forward strand.
ATTTTTTCTATTTTATTCATATACAAATTAAAATTATTATTATCTCTTGAGATCTAGTTCCACCGTGTTTATGCCAAATAGATTTTTCTATACCAGGTGTCAGCGGTTTTTATAGCTTCTTCATATCCATCATTATATATTGCTCCCTCGTCTTTTTTGCAAATGAATTAGCAGCAAAATCAGCTAATTCATCATCCGTGGAATCTTTAAATTTTTTCATCACTTCTTTCGTAAATATCTCTTCATATAGATGTATTCTTTCTTTCGAAATTTCTTCTTTTTTACAATAATATCACCCTGTTGTTGTTCAATATCTCCCTTTTGTTCTTCAATATCACTCTGTTGTTCTTCAAAAATATCACCCTCATCTTCTTCAATAATATCACCTAGTTGTTGTTTAAGTCGTTCTCGTTGTTTTTGTTCAAGTCGTTCTTGTTCTTGTTGTTCCGGAAGTCGTGAAGCGTCTATTATATCACCAGGAAGTGTTTTTAAAGATTCCTTTGTTTGCTTGGATCTCTTTGCTATTTTTTCAAGTATAGGAAGAAGGGTTGTTTTTTTTTCTCTCTTTGTTCTTTAGGAATATCTCCCCATATGGCGTTTTCAGTGGTTACTGGTTTGAATAATTGTTCAGTATCCGTTGTGAAATCAGTTTGAAATTGTTGTCTTGTTTTCAGTTTGTTTTCAACGGAATCACGAACTGGAATAAATTTCTTAATCGCAGATAATCGTTCTCATTCTAATTTAGTCGTTAGTGCTTCACCTACCATTAACGTACGATTTAAATTGTAAGTGAAAACTCAACCCCGACACTCTGTTCTTACTTCCGCGTAGTGATTAAATCACCTGTCTACACAAATTCATTCTAGGTGAGTAAGCGCATACCTGTCTATAGAATTTCTGTTCCGCACCTGTATATACTCATGCATGCAAACATGCATGGTTGTGTTTAGAGTGTTAATTATCCATGGTGAGAATTTCATTCAGTGTGTTGAGGCAATCAAAGGGGGATTTTCATTTTATCGGATAATCGCTTTTATTATTTTGATTTTCGAGTTAATTGTGCGTTTGATTTAATATTGTTTCCCTAATTCACTTCTCACCTTTCCGACAGCAGTGAATAACGGGACGAACTTATTAATGTCGTTACAGAATGTAAGGGAATTATTTACTGCGTGTTGAATTCGTTTGATCAGTCCATACTCCCTTGGAAGTAAATATCTATTATTCCGATTGCTATCATCAATATCTTGAAATTCAGAAAGAATCTGATCACAATCTAATTTATCTGACAATTAAATTCCTTGATTTTTCAAATTCGAAATCTCAATAATAATGACATTCATATTTTCGAACTTCATTATATAAAATATTATATATCTTAAATGATAAACAAAAAAATTGGTGGTCAATTCTGACCCGTTTTCATTTATGATATTTACATATTTACATGTATACATATTTACATATTTGATATTTACATATTTACATATATACATATTTACATATTTGATATATACATATAGATATATACAATGAAATGATATGGTATAAACACTGAAATGATATGGTATTGACAATGAAATGATATGATATATACAATGAAATGATATGATATATGCAATGAAATGATATGGTATATACACTGAAATGATATGGTATTTACAATGAAATGATATAATATATACAATGAAATGATATGGTATTTACAATGAAATGATATGCACACATCACATACACTGTTCTACATTCAAACTGAAACCACCATACCCCCCAACAAAATCACATCGGGTTGAATGCAAAAACACATTCACACCGTGTGACGGTGTGCGACGTATGGTGGTTTCACGGTTTGAATTTCGAATGGCTTAAAGCCCCAATTATATAGAAAAACCTTCCGATCGGTACTGTCGACAATAATGCCTGCCACGAGATTCGAACGATGGGCCCCAGGACGAGATCCCATGCGTGTATGCAATACACTAGTATTCGTAATCTACAAGTTTATAATTTTGAATACGATATATAGCTAAACTGCTGTATATGTCGTAAAGAATTCAACGAATTGTAGATAAAAATCGTATATAAATCGTAGATGGAAATCGTAGATTTCACTGTAATTAAAAATCAAAGACAAAATTATAAATTTTCTAATCAAACCAACACAAAAAATGCCATTCAGTCGGACTATGAGTCATCAAAAAATCCCATTGAGATACGTGACTGCAACAAAGGAGTTATCGTTGTTTCAAAACCGTATACAGAAAAGCTCACACGAGTTATTCCCTTTATACTACATAGAATAATTTAGATGTAAACGAATTGAATTCTGTTATAAAATTGTTAAGAAAAAGCGGATTTAGTTATATTCTCTGCTTCTTTTCGTACCGAAGGTTCGCAAATATCGAAATACTTTCCAGCTACATTCATTGATTGAAATACTCTTTCTTTGTTATTTTCTGTATTAAATGATTTTATAGGTTTCACAGTTTTCGAGAAGCAGCAGAGAGGGTGAACCCTACAACGTTTTTAGACAAAATTTGATTGAAATCCTAAAACGAGCCGTCCTATAATCTCATTTCAACCAAAAAAAGGGCGAACCCTACAACGTTTTCAGACAAAAAAAATTGATTGAATCCTTAAAACGATCCGTAGGATTTCGTTGAAATCTACGAAATCTCATTTTAACTAAAAAAATGAAAACGAAGATTTTTACGATTTTTTAATCAATTTTGGTCGCAACTTGTTGTCATCCACCCTCTCTGCTGCTTAGTGATTTCATCACTGGGTTAACAAAAAATAATAAAATGATTTTAACCGAATATTTGATCCAGTCCGATACGATATCGTGTCCGAGGATCATGCAAATTTATTGTTGCGAATCCGTGTGGTTTTGACTGAGCATGACTAAAGAAATCTCGAAATTGATTGAAGTCCATATCAGAACACCATGTCTGCCAAATATTTCGTAGCGTATGTGTATCAACGCCGTTGAATACAGAAAGAATATTGCAGTTATCTCTGATGACTTTTGGAACCTGAGTGTAGCGTTGAGTGACATATATCACGTCAGTGTTTTTGTGACGCCCACGGGAAAATATTCTAGCAGGATTTTTTTGTTTATCCAACATTATATCGTCGTATACGACTAAATTGTTAATATCTCCATCAATATCATCAATGCTCGGTGCTTCATCGATATCGGTTATAAACTCAATAATACCCTCTCCGGATTTTTCTACCGCGCTGTCGTTAAAATCTTTTAGCACTTCATAACATCGTTGATCATCTACGCTAGGGGCAATTAAATACAACTTATCCCACTTCATCCATCTCATTATTAAATTGAGCAACAATTGCGTTTTACCGGATCCAGATGGCCCGATTATAATCATCCGGATAGAGTTTGGTAGCGCTGCATGATGCTTAACCGGTTCTCTTCTTTTAGTCGCTGAAAAATCAATTATATCCATATCTCTATACATAAATTATGGATCTATATTGTGTGAAGTGCAAAACGCGTACTGGCACAGATGATGTGACGACAGTTACAACTAAAAATAACCGATCAGCGCTTTCTGGTAAATGCATGCAATGTGGTACAAAGAAATTTAGATTTGTGTCAATGAAATCTGATTTAAAAAAAAACGAAGAGGTGATATCGCAGCCAAATTGGCAAAGCTCCCTGGAACCCCATGGGCAAAGTACCCCGGAGAAAAGCACCTTCCCGGATATAGCTACTGTGGACCGGGAACCAGACTTGATATCAGACTCAATAATCAAAATCAACCCAACCCCGGTGAAGAACCAATAAACGCCATTGATAAGGCCTGTCACCTTCATGATGTTGCTTATAAAAGCAGCAATCTGCAACACAGGCATCTAGCAGATGTGAAATTAATTCATGCGTTAAATGCTATTCCTGATAAATCCTTCAAAGAAAAATTGGCTTCATTTTTAATAAAATCGGCTATGAAAAGTAAATTGATGTTAGGTGCCGGTAATTAATAATATGGAATCAATTTATTATTCCCCAAGAGGATACTGGAGGGGTAAATCAGCAGTCCATAAACTCGCTAGCGCTGCAAAAGTGAAAAAAACCACTGCGGCTAATTGGTTATCCAAACAGGCACTATGGCAAATTTATCTACCACCGCCTAAACAAATTCAATTCTCGCATTTTGATGTGACCGCTCCTAATGAAGTTCATCAGGCTGATATATTATTTCTGCCACATGATCGTGGTTACAAATACGCGCTAACCGTAGTTGATATTGCAAGTCGATACAAAGAAGCAGAACCGTTAAAAACAAAATCAGCCACTGAAGTCGCTTCTGCATTTGAAAGGATTTATCGACGAGGTCCTCTGCACTGGCCAAATCTATTGCAGGTTGATCCTGGCAAGGAATTTCAGGGTGCAGTATTATCTACAATGAAACATCATAATGTCACCATACGACGAGGGCATACTGCGCTACATCGCGATCAGGCCATTGTAGAACGATTTAATCGGACGATTGCTGAGCGGTTATTTGGATATCAATACGCAAAAGAATTCATTCAAGAAAAGCGATCCCGTGAATGGGTTAAAAGATTACCAGGTGTAGTTACCGCACTGAATAACGAGATTACTAGAACAATCAACATGAAACCTATCAACGCGATTAAAAAGAAGTCAATACCCGTACAACCACAAAAAGATTTCAAAGAACCAATTCTTGGTAGTAATGTCATTGTGAGGTACTTATACGAACCAGGAGAGCTTGAAGGGGGTAGAAAAAGGGCTACTGATCCTATTTGGAGCGTCACTACGCATAAGATATCTACTATAACACGATCAACTGGTAGACCTCCAGTCTATAAACTGGATTCAACTGCCCCTCAACGTGGATTTACTCGACAACAACTACAGGTAATTCCCGAGGATACTCAATTGCCACCGCATGGTCTTAACTAGCACCGTTGCGTCTATTGCACTCAAGACAAGTCAACATCACATTATTTCTGACATGACCGAGACTGTTATTTTTTCTGTCTACGGTGAATTGGCGAGGATCCTTATCCGAATACTGCCAACGCATTATACAATTGCAACTCGCGCAGTGATTATTCTGTTGTTTCTTCAGCGTAATTATTGATTCAGCATCAATATCAAATTCTCGTTGTTTTTTTTTGTCCTGTTGTTTGTAACCGGAGAGTTTTTTATTAATGATGCTAACATCAATATCATTTATTGTGGTGTCATTATCATCGAGGACAATTCTTCGAAGTTGATTTATTCTTCGTACTCTGGATACTGCGAGATAGACTAAATTCGACCATTCGATGTGATTATCCACCATCCAAACAATTGTATCCGATATAGTCAATCCCTGTGAAGAGTGTATTGTTGCTGCGTATCCTAGAGTCCACGGGGATTTATTAGCACGCAATGCATCTTCAACGACATTGATATCAACCAGCACAATATCATTTAATACGAGAATTTGTTTTTCACTCTGTCCTGGAATATCAACTTCAATATTCTGTTTTCGTGTATCCGATGGCCTATAACAAAGGGGTACTGGAAGCGTTGCAAATTTTTCTTTATGCAATTCAAATAACTTCATCTGAAGTGTATCCCTGACTATTTTTCTACTTGCAATTATCAAATCATTTGGTCTCCATGTTTCCCAGAAATCGTTTATTTGAGTTTCTGAAATCACTTCACGCGCTATTTCGCACTGGATTCTATCCGGTTGTAATCTAATTAGCGCTTTGAATTCTCGTAATCGTTCATCAATTGATCTATAATCAGTGGTGATTTCTTCATAGTAGTCTACAAAACCCCTTAGCCATTCATGTGGAGATGCACCGACAAATGGTGGTGGTTGGCCGTGATCACCGCACATGACGACTTTTGTGTTTTTGTTTAACAACCACTCAAGAAATATTTGTAATACATCTAATGACACTGTGCATATTTCATCCCAAATTATGATTTCAGGAATGAATTTATCACCCATTCGATCAGGAGTCCATTTGTCACCCTTCCATCGAAAGAAACTATGGTAAGTACAGGCATTTACCCCTCGCTGTATCATCTCTCTGGCGAGTCTGTGAGTCGGTGTTAGCACAATCATGTTAGTAGAAATACAAGTATTTCCACCACGACGAAATAATTCAATTGCACGAGTTGTCTTTCCTGACCCACCACAACCGTTTAAATAAACTGTTTTATATCTACAGATTGGATCAGATACCGGTGGTGCATTAGAAAATTCTGATTGATTTTCAATACGGTTACAACAAAGATATTTATCATCCATGGCAACGTCTGCGGATTCACAATACTCATGTAGCATCTCCTTTTTAAATCGCCAACGCCCCCAATTTTCTTCGGGATCTGTGAATTTAGCTACAGCTGATTTGTATTTATTGTGTATATACATCGAATCAGTGGCCACTCTAACCGCGGTATTAGGAAATCTATTTATCATCGAAAATAGATTAATAGAAGCATAGGCTAGCATTGAACTTCTCAAATGTGTGTACTGGGAATTATGTCCATCACAGTAGGTAACAACCGTACCTAATTTCTCACCATTGGATAGAAAAGCATCCTTACGGGATACAAGTTTTCCCTGTTTCATTAAATCCGCTACAAGAAAATCGTATTCAGCGACATCTATGATCAACCGCGAAGAATATTTTGCGTTGTCGTACCGTCCACCTTGAGTGAATTTACCGATTATTCTTCGTCCGAGATCTTTTGCTTGTTCTTTTTTAATTTCAAATAACTTCTTAGACCAATTTATGATTTCTTCTTCATTGAAATCAGGGAATTGTTTTCGTAGTTCGTTGATTATACGATCTAGATCGGGTTGTGGTAGCCAAACTTCTTTCTGAGCTCGATAGCATATAATAGCCTCGGAAACAATCAACGATATTAGCATACCACAATCAATCATATATCTCAATAGCACTATTGGCATCCAGGCCTTTTCAGATAGGTGTTTACCGAGCCAAACATAACTACACGGATGTAACCCTGTAGCTAATTCGAATGATATCACACGAGCGAATCCGGTTAAATCAAAATCAGGCAATGGTCCATTAATCGCAACACGAGTCATTTCATGCGTGGGGTGTCCAAATCGTTTGAAGTACTCAGCGCATTCCCCATATCCGAGAAAACTTCCGGGGTAACACGCGGCTATATCAATTGAAATCATACCATCAAGTGAGTATTTCGTATTCCACAGTCCTCCATGACCAAATTCGACGCAACTCAATTTAACATCCTCGAGAAAATCACTTCGTGTTGGACGCCATGAGTTTTTTTCTCTTGCGAAGTGAGTTACCACTGATGGAATAGTAAAACTATCCGTGAGTAGTTTTTCATGGGAATTCTCCGGTGAAAAATCACTAGCGATTTTTCTCATTCTATTATCTAATTCTTCAACGCGATATAATTCACCATTTGGTTTTACAAATTGATCGAATCCTATTTCGGGATCTTCATCACTTCTAAGTAACCACACTGACACAGGATCATCCTTACACAACGCATTAATAGCATCAAATAATCTCTCTTCATAGAAAACATCCCCGACTAATTCCCCGGAAAATTCCGGTGGGATATATTTCACGGTTCGTTCTCGTGGAAATACTGTTACCGCAGGTGTCCACGCGTGTTTGTTATGATCAATAATCTGTATTGGTGCTCCATTTTTGTTATATTTCGGTTCGTATAAAACCTCTCCGGTTATCGTCATAACGGTTATTGGAAATCTTAATGATGTTTCTAATTTAGCTATATCAGAAATCTTTGCACCGTGCTGTTTCACTGTCAGTTCCCACTCGGTTATTTTCCTACGTCGCAGATCAGTTAGTTTATTTCCTCGGGATGCATTTGTGAAGTGCTCCATTATTCGTTCTGCTACACAATTAAGCCCTGACGAATATTTCATAGGAGCTAGTTTTGCGATATCGGGTTTATCATTTAACGGATATATCCCATAAACCATTGCTGTTACGGGATAAGATCTTTCGTAGTATGGTTTGTCAATGCCGGTTAGAATTCCTGGTTTGGAATCTCTACTCACAATGACAGCTTTTTTATTCTTGAGGATTGGTTCAAATTTATCCCTAATAATCCATTTGCCATCGACTTCAATAATGAATTTGATTCGGAAAAAATACCGTTTTTCCCCAACACGTGAAATTATCACTGCTGCTTTTTCATCATTCATGGTAGCGTCAACAACACCATCAATTCGAAATGTTGACCAACAATAGGATGCTCCATCACGCTTAAATTCATTGAAACAATCTCTGATTTTACTAATCATGGCTTTATCAAGAATTGTATTCTTTGGTGTATTAGAAACTATATCGAGATTGAATTGAGCATCTTTCCAGGATAATTTCTTGGACGCTTTTTTTGGTTTCTCGAGATTAAATTTGATACGTTTTTTGGGTCTATCGAGATTAAATCTAGGACTGATTTTCAATAATCTCTTAAACTCTTTCATGTTTCCGTCTCTTGGACGTTTGATACGTTTTTTGGGTCTATCGAGATTAAATCTAGGACTGATTTTCAATAATCTCTTAAACTCTTTCATGTTTCCGTCTCTTGGACGTTTGATACGTTTTTTGGGTCTATCGAGATTAAATCTAGGACTGATTTTCAATAATCTCTTAAACTCTTTCATGTTTCCGTCTCTTGGACGTTTGATACGTTTTTTGGGTCTATCGAGATTAAATCTAGGACTGATTTTCAATAATCTCTTAAACTCTTTATCAACATTGAATTCAGCATTTTTCGAAGGCGTTTTCCTTAATTCGCTCATTCTATAATTAAAACAAGCATTTAAATGAAAGATTTTTATATAATGAATCACTGCAAGTGGCTTATGATTGGATCAGTAATCCCGTGTAACAAATCATGCAGAAGTGAGTTTTGTGGGTATCATATGCAAAGCTTTCGTCGTGGAAGCCTTGGTCCGTTACCCTGTATTCTATGTGGAGTTGGGGTTAGGGGAAAATCACGGTTGTGTTTGAATTGTGGTGGTAAACGATATAGGGAATTGAAGCGTTATTATGATAAAAGAATAAAAAATGGACAATCAATCAGAAATTATGACCCTGACGCTGACAAAGTCAGTATTCTTGACGCTGACAAAGTCAGTATTCTTGACGCTGACAAAGTCAGTATCAGGGATAAAATCATAAGAACTCCTCAAGACTACATCGAAAGATTTATCATTAAACCAAACAATGAATTAGACAAACAATAGTATTATATATACGAATGAACCAAGAATTCAGACAACATCCTGTGATCACAAATTATGAAGCATCCAGTGATGGTGTTGTAAGAAACCGCAGACTGAAGAAACCAGTTGGGTGGGATAATGGTATGGGGTATTTGATGTTTGGTGCTGGAAAGAAGAAATATCTCAATCATCGTTTCGTGTACGAGTGTTTCCATGGATTGATCGAGGATGATTCTGTCATTGATCATATCGATTCTAATCCGAAAAACAATTCTTTATCAAATCTGCAGGCTGTTACACAAAGTGAGAATACCGAACGAGGGGGGACTGGGAAATACTCGAAAAAAGCGAGACCTGTGAAATCTTTGAATACGATAACTAACGAAGAAAAAATATTTCAATCATTATATGAAGCCGGTAGGCACTTCGATATTTGTCCACCCTCAGTACGATATGTTGCAGAGGGGGTTTATCGATCTGCGTTTTCAAAAAATCGCGGACAGAAAATTAAATTTAGTTATGTCTAATGCGTCATATTTTTCATTTAGAAATATGTCATTGCTATAGAATAATGAATTCTGAAAACATGAATAGCATCATATCCGAGATTTTAAAATTGAAAGGTTGGGATATTGAACTATCAGATGGGTTAAATCCTGATCAAATCATGTCTGATTTTCAGGATATAGAATACGGAGTTAACAACAATAAATATATGCTACCAAAGAAGTATGCGCTCATCAAAACAATTCAGAATTCTATTAAGGACTCTCTCGCATTTTCCAGTGACGTAAGTGTGTTCGCTCCGTTGTATACCATCGTAGAACGAATACGAAAAGAATTGGGGTACGAATACGAATTGAAAAAGGAGGTTAATTCTAAAGTCAGAAACCTACGAGCGTTAATTCAAGAAAATGAACAATTTTGATTGACTGACCATTTATCATTATTTGATTGACCGACCATTTATCATTATTTGATTGCCCGACCATTAATCATTTTTTTTTAGCCGACCCTCAAGGGATGTCAAAAATCGATGGATGATCAATGGAAAAGTGGGGAAACTATCAGTATTATTTATTTATATATACAATTATGATACTTTCCCCATCATTGATAGAGCCGTTAAAACACTTCCATGGTGGTATCAAAAATCATCCGACATGTCAAAAAAGTGGGGAAACTATCAGTATTATTTATTTATATATACAATTATGATACTTTCCCCATCATTGATAGAGCTGTTAAAACACTTCCATGACCATCCGATGGTGTTAGGTCGGGATTGAAAAATTGTTTTGCAATTGAAAAATTGTTTCTGATTTCAAATAATGGTCAATGAAGCATTAACAACCCGATTGGCTCGTGAACGACTGGATGCAATTAAGAGATTTGTACCAATTCGCGACTCTGTACGGAATAAACTACAACAACGACAAAGTCTTCAGACTGATTTTGCTGCGGGATCTGAAGAATTGTTTAAACCAGTAACCACAGCAACGAAGGAGATAGTGTCAACAATCTCTGAACAAGGAAAAAAACAAGAAGAGACTTTTCTCCCTGTGTTAGAAAAAATAGCAAAAAGAACTAAACAAACAAAAAAATCCTTGCAATCACTTCCTCTGGATATATCAACCGCTTCAGAACGAAAATTTAAAGGATTTCAGGAAGAACTAGTTAGTGGACTACCTAGATCAATTATATTTACTGAGAGCGCTAAACAACAAATTCTCAACGAGGATATAAACAATTTAGGTGAATTCGCTGCTAACAGCTATGATTCACAAGAGAAGTTTTTCACGGACAATTATTCGGATTATAGAATGTCACATAATGAATGGGCTGATATAGTGTATGAAATAAATACTGGGAGTTTAGATAGAAGGATGAAAGAATACAGAGACTTCAAGAGAAAATTTCAACTCCAAATAAGACGGCCATACGATGAGAAGAAATTTTCGGGGAGTGGTCTAGTTGGAAACGCTAGCGTTTCATGTCCTGGTAGTGTTCTCAGTGATATATCACGATTAGAGGTTCTTGTAGGAGGGTTCCGAGCCGGAAATAACTCACCGGAAATAATTAATGAAGCAGCTGATATCTGTAGACGATTATTTCAGGGTGGTATCATGGATATCAGCACATATCGAGATTTCATTGGCGAGTTAGCAAATGGGTATCACAGTGACTGAATTGAAAAGTCATTCGATTAGATAAATAACAATTGAAAAATTGTTTCTGATTTAAAATAATGATCATACACTACAATCATGATAAACCAACCCCCGTCTACGTAGTTAATTCACGGTTTCCGGTTTATAGAGCATACTACGGAGATGGTTTAGGCAATACCATTGCAGGGTTATTTGCGAGAATGGCTCCAAAAGTGATGCCGTTAGCTAAACAACTAGGAATGAAAGCCATTGATGTTATTCGTGATAAGGGTATTGGTGCTGTTGGAGATCTTGCTGGAAAAGCGTTTTCAACTGCGAAGAATAAAATAACATCATTAGTGAGACGAAAAAAGAAACCGGTACCGTTACCGTCTACAGCAGAAATGCCTGCAAGTGTTAGTAGAATTATAAATAACGCAGTAGATGAAAAATTAGCGTCGATGGTGACTCCCTTGATAAATCAAGAGGACCAAAATAACATGATAGCAAACATGATAGCAGGAAGTGGCTTTAAAAAAACACGACGATGAAATGGGAAATCGCGATTTAGACTCTGATAAATAGAATAAAATGTTCAAAAGGTCACCTGATCCAGCATTTGATATAGACGCCCCAGTTGGCAAGGATGATTCTGTACGCGATTTTCAATTTTATTCTTATCACGCAGTACAACCAGATCTCCGATCGCGAATTGAACTTCAAGTTCATGATACCAGTAAATACTTCCTACCGTGTGAGGCATTTATCGAAATCGAAGGAGAACTTGTAACAAATGATGCTGCTCATAATGATCCACCATATGACAATAACCCAACTATCAAAGTTGGTTTTGTTAATAATGGGATCATGGCGTTATTTGAAAGCGCTAGATATCTCATTGATGGAAAGGAAATTGAATCCATTGACCGTGAAGTTGATGTGGCCACAACAATCATAGGGTTAGCGAGATATTCTGATGATTATTCAAGATCAGCGGGTCCATCTATGATGTTTTCTAAGGATATCACTGATCACCCTGAACACAACCAGTATTCTAGAGTCAAGGCAACACAAGCTACCGCAGTTGATCCAGCACCAGCCGGATATACAAGACCAGCTGGTACTTTTGATGTCATAAATAATATCATTAACTACAACCTAGGGTTTGCAACACGTGTAGCAACGTTGCAAGGACAGCGTCGACAATTTTCATGTGCAATTCCACTGCATCATATATTCGGATTCTGTAGAAATGTCCGAAAAGTTATTTATGGAGCTAAACACACAGTAGCGCTTGTACGAAAGGGTACTGATAATGATGCAATCTGGCGTGATGCTGGTGTTGCTGATGGTAAAGTCATTTTAACAAAACTAGCATTATGGATGCCAGTGTTAACTCCATCAATCACAGCAGAAGAAAAATTGTTGTCATTTATGGAACAAGGAGGAAAATCATTGTTGAGTTGGTTATCAGTGACCACTGATATCAAACAGGATAATGTTGATGATATATTTACTTGGCATCTGGCATCAAAACAAGGGGTTTCAGCTCCACGTCATATATTTGTGGCGTTACAGAATAATGCACGAGTTGGTAATCAGGAACGAAGCCATATGATATTTGATCAGTTAGGTGTTAGAGAGGTCTCACTGAGAATAAACGGACAACAGGAACCATCTGAAGATGTACAACTTGATTACACTCACAACCATATTGCACGTGTATATCATAACCTGTTGTCATTTATGGCACGTGATCTAAATGTGGATACTGGTTTGCAAATATCACAATTGGATTTTAAAAGCCTCTATCCGATCTATTACTTCTCACTGGAACATCTCGATTTGATGAGACAATCTGTCGTTGATATACACTTTAGAGCCCGTGTAACCCGTCCTGGTGGTATTGCTAATTATAGAGCGGTTGCTGTCATTCTCAGTGATAAATCAATGCTACTTGAAGGTGTTGGTGGAAGAATGAGAGTGGTAGATGCACCAGTGGAAAACATGTAATTGAAATTGTAAACGATTTAGAATCAATCAATTATGTATAATGTCATATAGTGTTATTAGTGTTGCGTTAACTCCTGGTCAAATCAAAAAATTGCAATCGGAATCAGCTAAAAAATGTGGAACCACAATCACGTTGAAACCCAACCAAATGACTGGTGGTGCAAATAAACTATCGCTGACAACTCGTCAGGTGAAACATTTCAATGATGCACTAGTAGCAAAAAAGGGTGTTCAGATTACTCTTTCTGCGGCTGCTATCAAAAATATGATTAAAACAGGCGGTATATTCCCGTTGTTAGCTGCGATACCAGCATTGATTGCAGCAGCAGCCCCAGCGGTGGCTAAGGCGGCGGCGTTAGGGGCTGTTGGTACTGCAGCAGGGATGGCACTACAGAAAGCAACGGGGAAGGGGTATACAAAAAAGGGAAAGGGTCTAAGACTACCAGGAACCCCGTATTCGTGGTACAGCGGAAAGGGTCTAAGACTACCAGGAACGATTTATTAATTCGGGAATCGAAGATTCCTATGTCCAATTTTGATTTAATGGATGCTGCTAAAAAGCTGGCGATTAAAAATTTCAGAGGTGTCTTTATGAAAGATCAATTACCACATCAACCAAACAGCGTTGAAACCGGTATTATTAATCTCGATAACAGCACCGGACCTGGAACTCACTGGGTTGCATACGCTATTGATCCACGTGGGATTGTCTATTTTGATTCATATGGATTAGCCCCACCAAAAGAGTTTTTGCGTTATATAAAAACCCTTCCAATGAAGACTTGGTATTCTACGCTACCAACACAACAAATGAATGACCCACCAATATGTGGCAGCGAAGTATTAAATGTCCTTGATGCTATTTCTAACTCCTTGAGTAACCCAAGCGGAAAACCACCACATGTTGTCGTGAATGAATACACTAGTAATCGCTGGAAATCGAAACGATTTTAAAGAGAGAAAGAGTTTTACAATAACATGATTGATATTTGGGGGAGATCTTTGAAACCCAAACCCGATGGCACTGCACCACCTGATTCTGTCAAGGATGTAAAAAAACTAATCAAAGATGAAATAGCTGAGACGTTGAACTTAACAAGTGTTGACCCGAACGAAATAGTTGTATTTCAAGACAAGCAGGGTAAATTGAAAAGCAGTGATGTGTCGTTGGATGATATTTTAGTTAAACAACGAAACGCAATCGAAAATACTATCGCGCTTTTTTCCGATCAGGGTAAACTCAAACCGGGTGTAATCGTTTCGACGATTACAGATCGATTAAAAACTCTCAACGATGAGTTAAACAATTCTCTGTTTGTACTAAAAACACTTGAATCTAAAATTGAAGAAAACGGAAAACAGTTTATATCATTTCGTAGAAATATCATTGATAAATTTATTGGAACCCAGTTGGATAAAATAGAAATAAAACTCCCTGATATTAAAAAATCCATCGATGAGACGAAAAACTTCATCGAAGCCGTCAAAGGTGATTTTTCGAGGATGATAACAATCATTGAAAAAACAAAAATTCCTCATGAGAAAACCAACAACGTGGTATACACAATCCAACACGGATCATTTGAGTGGACACCTACAAACAACAAATTAAATATCACTGCAACCGTTAAGGGTATTTATCGATTAACACTAGTAACACCATTAACTCAATTTAATATATCATCGTCGAGTTCATCCGGGGTTAATAATACGATTTCAACGATCATCGACAAGGATACAACTGAAAAGTTCACTATAACAGCTACTGATAAAAATTTGATTGGGGTTTCAGTAACCTGGTATGTTGAATTCGTAGCGGATTTAAGTAAATAACTAAATTGAAAGGATTTCACAATTGAAAACGCTAGCTTTTTTAAAATAACAATGATTTCATCAACGCAATGTCGCTATGATCAGGTCAGAGAATTTCAGACTAGACTCAAAACCCTCGCCGAGGAGTATCAAATAAAAATAAAAAAATACCGACGAGGAATCACCGCAATTGATGTTATTATGTACTCGGTGTCAAGCATTCTCACTGGCGCCGGAATAATACTTGCATCGGTTACAATGATTGCCCCGGTCGTAGTTCCAATTTGCATTTCTGCGGTGGCTACAATCGGGGGTATATCAACCGGGATAGCAAAAAGGATATCATCATGCAGCCAACGCAAACTGCAGAATTACTTACTTCAATTTCATATTGCATCAACCGCATATTCGCAGTTATCATTGATGATATCGTCGTCACTCGATAATACGATTATATCAGATAGTGAATTCTCAGCGATGGTCAGTATTTTTGATTCCGCGATATCGAAATTAGAGCAACAACATGAGTATAATAACAATGACAACATCGATGGAATTAGAAAACACGAACCCAAAAAACAAAATGATCTCAATAATATCAACCATACCAGATTGTGAGTTCTCAGTGATGGTCAGTATTTATGATTCCTCGATACCAAAATTAGAAATACAACATGAGTATAATAACAATGACGACACCGCAGGAATTACTTCAACGAATAGTGGAGAACACGAACCCAGTACAAACAAGCATGATATCAATAACATCAACGAATCCAGAATTCAGTGTGAATTTCCCCTCTCCGGTCCCAGTGAAGGAGATAGCGCTAGCAAAACTACGAGTGTATCACAGTTGGCCTAATATCAGATCAAAATCATTTGGTGGTCAACAACCCAATAATTCTTTAGTGTTTGCAAATGAGAATAAACCCGACGGAACCCCAGACTGGAAAGTTGTTTCGATACCAACAGGGTCATACCAAATCGAACAAATCAATGATGAATTCGCGCGTAGAATAAAATCGATTACTGGAACAGAATCAAAAATCGCTATAACAGTTCATGAGCCGACGCTATCATCCGCAATTGAAATAAACTCAGAAGGATATGTCGTAGATATATATCAAAGCTCAATAAGGACCGTACTGGGATGGCCTGAAATCCCACCCCGGGGAAAAACCGTTAAATTACCAGAACCACAAAAAACTGATTATATCACAGACAGGATAAAATCTGATAATCCAATAAAGAGTTATAGAGATTATGATAAATTGTATTTTTTTATTGAATTGGTAGATCCTCCCACTAAAAAGATCTACCACATTCTTCAACCGGATGACCCCACTGTAAATTTCGGAGCGATGAATAGCGATATTTCGTTGTTGTTTATATCCCTTAGATCCGGCACACTCACCCAAGATGAATTTATCAGCGTTGTAGAAACATGTAACAAAATCATCAATGACATGGAAACATTTAATGCGCAAATCATTCAAGAGGTATTAGGTGAAAGTAATCCTAAAACAAGAGATTTTTTTGCAACAGACTATAAGATCCGCATAGAAGATATTCCAACATTCAAACTACCAGGATATAACGTACCGGAACTAACAAAACATCTCAGTGATGCCATCGATGTTGGTTTTAAAATAATTCATGATGCATGGAAAAAAACAGCATCACAGGAAATAAAAATCCTCAAACATAATAATGACCCAGATGGTGGCGGCAGGCATATCGCTCCGTTCAACGTAAATATATCCTCAGTGATTGCGCTCAATTTAGTATGTGATGTTATCGAAGGAAGCTATCAGATTAATCTCGAACGATCAAATCAAGCTCAGCAAGGATATATTCTGTATTCATTTGCACCAACAGCTCCTCCAGGATTCCTAATTATTGAAAACCCAATTAATCCTGTCTACATGCGATGCCATAATAATTCATTAACCAGAATTAATTTCAAACTCACAGATCAGTCCAATAATCTAATTGATCTACAAGAGGAGGTGTTAGTGATTAGTTTGTTTGTGAAATCCTGAAAGGATTTTCATCGTAAAAGAATTATTAACCCATAGCAGCAGAGAGGGTGGATGACAACAAGTTGCGACCAAAATTGATTAAAAAATCGTAAAAATCTTCGTTTTCATTTTTTTAGTTAAAATGAGATTTCGTAGATTTCAACGAAATCCTACGGATCGTTTTAAGGATTCAATCAATTTTTTTTGTCTGAAAACGTTGTAGGGTTCGCCCTTTTTTTGGTTGAAATGAGATTATAGGACGGCTCGTTTTAGGATTTCAATCAAATTTTGTCTAAAAACGTTGTAGGGTTCACCCTCTCTGCTGCTCGAGAATTTTACATTCCTCCTCGTTTGGTGTTTTCACTTTGTGTTACAGCTCGTAAATTATCCAATCTGTTATTTTGGGGACATCCATCAATATCATCAATAACAGGACCATCCTTGATCAATCCGTTAAATACTTCATAGACGATTCTGTGATTAAGATGATTTTTCCCTCCATCACTAAATATAAAATACCCCATACCATTGTCAACACCAACTAGTTTCTTCAGCCTGCGGTGTCTGACATTACCGTAATGAGATGCTTCATAATTGGTAATCACGGAATGTGGTTGAGATTCTTGGTTCATTTATATACTAAATACTATTTGTCTAATTCATTTTTTTTTAATTATTACTTGAGAATCTGTCAATGTAGTCTTGAGGTGTTTTTATGATTTTGTCATTGACGCTGTCAGGGACAGAGTCAGAGTCGGAATCTTTGATGCAGTCCATGACTCGTTTCTCATAATAGCACTTAAGCTCTCTGTATCGATTGCCACCGCAATTGAGACATAGCTGTGACTTACCACGCACACCTACCCCACATCGTATGCAATGTCAGGGCCCAAAATTTCCACGACTTACGCTTTGTAAATGATATCCACATAATTAATTTCTTCATGATTTGTTACACGCGGTTACTGATCCTATCATAAGCCATTTGCAATGATTCATTATATTATAAATTCTTTATTTAAATACCTGTTTTAATGATAATATGGAGGCGTTCCAGAGATTATCGGAAATTACGCCTTGGAAACATTTTTAATTCAATCTCGATAGAGTCTCCACTGCTGTACCAAAGTGTCTAATAAGTGATAGAAGCATGTTGGGTGGAATCCGTGATTGTCTTAATGAATTAAAGCGCGATTGAGCATCTCACTGTTGGTCAACATTTCGAATTGATGGTGGCGTTGATGCTACCATGAACGACGAAAGAGCAGCAGTGATAATCTCGCAGCTTGACCGGAAAAATATTTTTTCAGACTGAAATTCAATATCCGCTCAGAAACGGGAAATTGGATTATACGGGACAAATTTGAACCCATCCTGAAAGATAAAAAAACTGTCACTGTGAGTCAGGATTCCAAACCAGGAATTTTGACTGGGATTGACAAACCGTATTACGAGAGATCCTATCCTGTAACCGCGGTTGTTAATGGGATCTATCCGATAAATGATAAACCGAGTAAACATTGAAAAACTAAACTCCATGAGAATGTCAGGGAGGATAAATTGTATAGCAGAACTAATAATAGAACATTTTCCAAATGCGTTGCGTGGAAACAAATTGACGGATCTAAGACACAAAAAACAAACGAATGGGGATTAACAGTGAAGGAGAGCGGAGCAACAATTCAAGATATAGCCAAATTAGAAACATCACTGACATTCCCAATAACCGTAATGACGATAACAGGAGAGGTATTACGCGAATCAAAATATAAATCAAACGGAGCTCCAATCAAAATTACTGACTATAATGAACGCGCTTGGACACCTGCGGTAACAATATTTCCGCGCAATAGAACCATAAAATATTACACGGAAAATTTATTTGATTTTATTTACGAGTTAAGTAGAAACGATCTTGTGTCAGTGTGGTTACTTCACAGTTTTGAAGACGAAGAGGGTAAATTTGATCAAATTTTAAGACCCAATGTCGAATTATACCGTACTGAAGCCCTAAAAAACGAGATGAAAAACTAGCTAGTGGTTTTTCAACGAATTACGACGAACAATTATTAACAAACTGTTTTACAATTCTGTCAGTTGCAGCTCATTTCGCGAGAAAGAGAAATCTATGGAAACCAACACGCGCAGAATTTCTCTCAGATATCGAATCAAGCTGCGTTAATTATGTCCATGGTGGATTATGGAATAACAAATACGATTCCAAAAGTATTATTTCGGTTGACATGACTGCATGTTATCCAGGGAGTTTTCTTGGGTATGGAGATTGTTCTGAGTACTTCAAAAGATTTGGACATCCCACACACGAGATGACCCGTGTTGCGATTAATGGACCACTGCCCGTCATCCCTGACCCACCACAACCGTTTAAGTAATTGGTTTCATATCTACATATTGGATCGGATATCGAAGGTGCGTTAGATAATTCTGATCTTTGATTATTTGTCAAGTAATTATTTTCAATTGTAACATCTGATGATTTAGAATAATCACAAAATATTTCCTTTGTAATTCTCCATGATCCCCAACTCTCGTTGAAGTTTGTGAATTTAGCCACTGCTTCTTTATATTTTACATTTATGTAAAATCAATCAGTGGCGACTCTAACCGCGGTATCAGGAAATCTATTTATCATCCATAGCAAATTAATAGAAGCATCAGCCAGCATAGAATCTCTTAAGTGCGTATATTGGGGATTTTCTCCATCGTTGTAAGTAACAATTGTACCGAATTTTGTTCCATTAGACAAGAAAGCGTCTTTACGATTGACATATATATCTCTAGAAGCTGCATCCCCTATTATAAAGTCGTATTCAACATAATCTATAATTAGTCGTGAAGAATAACGTTTGTGGTCGTATTTTCCACCCTGGGTGAATTTACCAATTATTCTTCTTCCGAGATCTTTTGTTTGTTTATTTCTAACTTTGAAGATCTCTTTGGACCGTCTAAAGATATATTCTTCGTCGAGATCAGGAAATTGTTTCTTGTTTTCGCTGATTATACTATCTAGACTATCGGGTTGTGGTAACCAGACCTCAGTTTGTTTCCGATATGATATAATTGCATAACTGACAATCAGCGATATCAGTATTTTAGAATCAATCATATACCGTAATAACACTATCGGCATCCAGTGTTTTTCAAAGATGTGTCTACCAATCCAAACATAACAGCACGGATGAAGTCCTTTAGCCAATTCAAATTATACCACACGAGTGAATCCGGTTCAATCAAAATCGGGAAGTGGTCCATTAATCGCAACACGGGTCATCTCATGTGTGGGATGCCCAAATCGTTTAAAATACTCAGAACATTCTCCGTACCCGAGAAAACTCCCTGGATAAGAGCTTCAGTACGATATAATTTGCCGTTGGGTTTTACAAATTGATCAAATTTGCTTTTCGTCTTTGAAACTCTGAAATAACCACACTGACAATGGAACGTTTTTACTATCCGCGTGAATAATATCAAATAAATTTCCCTTCTAGTATTTTATTGTTCTATCCAGCAGAAATATTGTTACCGCGGGGGTCCACGCGTGTGCACTATGGTCAATAAGTTTGATTGGAGCTCCATTTGATTTATATTTCGATTTGTGTAATACCTCTCCTGTTATCGTCATTGCGGTTATTGGGAATCTTAATGATGTTTCTAATTCTTAGATCCGTCAATTTGTTTCCACGCAATGCATTTGGAAAATTCTCTATCATTCGTTCGGTTACACAATTCAACGACGATTGTTTCATGGGTTTTAGTTTCTCAATACTCGGTTTATCATTTAACGATTAGATCCCATAAACAACCGCGGTAACATGATAGGATCTCTCGTAATATGGTTTGTCAATTCCATTCAGAATTCCTGGTTTGGAATCATGACTCACAGTGAGTTTTTGATCTTTCAGGATGGGTTCAAATTTGTCGCGTATAATCCAATTTCCCGTTTCTGAGCGGATAATGAATTTCACTCTCTAAAAATATTTTTTTCCGGTCAAGCTGCAAGATTATCACTGCTTCTCTTTTGTTGTTCATGGTAGCATCAACGCCACCATCAATTCGAAATGTTGACCAACACTGAGATGCTGCATCGCGCTAGAATTCATTAAATCCCTCATGGATTTTACCCAACATGCTTCTATCACTTATTAGACCCTTTGGTACATCAATGGATACTCTATCGAGATTGAATTTAGCATTTTTCCAAGGCGTAAGTTTCGATAATCTCTCGAACTCTTCCATATTATAATTAAAAGAAGTATTCAAATAAAGGATATATATTAATGAATCACTGTAAGTGGCTTATGATAGCATCCGTAACTGTCTGTAACAAATCACGCAGAAATGAATTCTGTGGATATCATTCACAAAGCGTACGGCGTGGAAGTTTGGGGCTTTTACCCTGCAGTCGATGTGGGGTAGGTGTGACAGGAAAATCACAGTTGTGTTTCAATTGTGGTGGTAAGCAATATAGGGAACTAAAGCGCTATTATGATAAACGAATCAAAGATTACATCAATGACTCGGACAAAATCATAAGAACACCTCAAGACTACACTGATATATTCCCAAGTAATAATTAAAACAATATATATATATATATATATATATATATATATATATATATATATATATATATATATATATATATATATATATATATATATATATGAACCAAGAATTTCAACCACATCCTGTGATCAGCAATTATGAGGCATCTCGTGACAGTATTGTCAGAAACCGCAGACTGAAGAAACCAGTGGGTGTTGTGAATAAACAAGGATTTGTGATAATTAGTGCTGGGAAGAAAAGATATCTTCATCACAGAATAATATATGAGTGTTTCCACGGATTGATCAAAAGTGAATTTGTAATCGATCATATTGATTCTAATCCAAGGAATAATTCCTTGGATAATCTACAAGCTATCACACAAAGTAAAAATACCAACTGGGGGAGAACCGGTACTTATAAATCAATTGGAAAGAGACCTATCAAGTCACTAAATATAGAAAATAACGAGGAAAGAATATTTCAAGAAAAGACTGAAGCCGGTAGGTATTTTGATATTTGCGAGTCTTCGGTACGATATGTTGCAGAACGTTTCTATAAATCAGCAATTTCAAAGCAAACCGGAAACAGAATTCGATTTACATACATTTGATTTGTATATATATGTAACATTAAGGGGAATAACTCGTGTTGGCTTTTGCATTATAGTTTCTGAACAAGAGATAACTCGTGTGGGCTTGTGCATTATAGTTTCTAAACAGAGATCAGTTCAGTGATCTCATGGGAACGTTTTATCAGAAAACGAATCAAATAAATAGGTATTTACAGCAGCAGTATTCTTTTTTAAATACCTTTTTCAGGTATCTGGACTTGTTTAGATGCTGTCAATAATCACAATTAAGTAAACCAGAGAATAAAAATCACACCACTGGCATAATCTCCGTGTATTAGTTAACTTATATAGAAACCCGTCTAATATATTATTGGGCTTAGCGAAGCTCAACATGAACCACCCTAAGTCACACCGTTACACGGTGTGAATATGTTTTAGCATTCAACCCGGGTGATTTTGTGGGTTAGAGTGGTTTAGTTGAATGGTATGTGCCGTCCTCCTATAATCCATTGCTATGTGTTGTATTGTCTTGTGCCGTCCTTATACAAAAGAACTGGGATCAATTCTAACTCGTTTTCGTATATATAAGCCTTATAAACCCGGTATAACACTCAAATGGGGTTAATAAGAATGTATCACTTTCTTATATGTGCCTTATAAACTCGCCATAATACTCGAATGGGGGTTGAAAGGTTGTATTGTCTATCATAAATCATATATGTACCATTCTTCTATGTGCCTTATAAACTCGCCATAACACTCGAATGGGGGTTACTGTCTTATATGTACTTATAAACTCGCCATAACACTCGAATGGGGGTTGACAGGTTGTATTAATGTCCCTCTATGTGCCTCATAAACCCGCCATAACACTCGAATGGGGGTTGAAAGATTTTATTGTCTATCATAAATCATATATGTACCATTCCTCTATGTGCCTTATACACTCGCCATAACACTCGAATGGTGGTTAATAAGGATGTATTGTCTATCATATATCATACATATGAAAACGAGTTAGAATTTGACCCAGTTGTTTTGTATTAGATACATAAATATATGTATCATATAATGAATTTCGATAATATAAATGACATTATACATGAGATCTCAAATTTGACAAATCAAAAGTACAATTGTCAGATAAATTAGATTTTAATCAGATTCTTTCTGATTTTCAAGATATTGATGATAGCGCTCAGAATAATAAATACATCTCACCAAGACCCTATTCCTTTATAAAAAGAATTCAACATGCTATGTATGACTCTCTCGTATATGAAAATGACATAAATAAATTCGTCCCGTTATTCACCGCGGTTGAAAAGGTCAGGGCGGAGCTCGGATATCAATATCAGATGAGACGCACAATAAATTCTAAAATCAAAATAATTAAGATTATAATTAAAGAGAATAATGCACATTCATTCGAGACTGTTTCTTAAACATCCCTACTGCCTTCAAACCACTACATGTTACTGACACAAATATGGATTAGACAAGTTCAATATAGACTATACGGGTATGAAGTATTTATTGACAATTTGTATGGAGTTGAAATTCTATATCCAGTGATGAAATCACCAGACAAAGTCTCCATTGATACGCGAAACAGGTGTTGTTTATGTTTTTTTGCAATAAATCAATGAAAACGTAAGTAATGTCGCATCTATATAGGACGCGTTGAAATTCGGAGGGTGAGTGATTTTCCATTTACATTACTAGCAATTAGAAAATCCTCTGAAATTTTACAATAATGGTCTAATGAATCGTTAAGAACTAGATCAGCTCGCGAGACATTGGTAGCAATAAGGCGATTTATTCTTTTTATGGACTCTGTTAGGGGCAAATTACAAGCAAGACAGGACTTTCAAACTGACTTTGCAACTGATACTGCACAGTTATTCAAACCTGTTACTACAGCAAACAAAGAAGTCACATCGACCACTGAAAAAGCTATATTGCGAGATATTACTGAGGAACAACGAGGGAAAAAAGCCTTTATTCCTATACTTGAAAAAATAGCGAGGGAAACTGAACAAACACAAAAAATCCCTAAAAACACTTCCTGGTGATATAATAGCTGCTGAACGACCTGAACAACCTGAAATTAATATTATTGAATAACCTGAACAAGAACAAGAGGATAAAAAACAAAAACAGGAGGGTGATGTTGGTAAAACTCAAAGAGGTGTTCCCTTTATAGACAAATTCACCGAAGGGTCTAAAACAACAATACAACAATTTCAGTTATTAAAAAACAGCGATTATCAAAGATTTGGCGATTTCGCTGCTAACAGCTATCATTCAAGAAAAGAGTTTTTAAAAGACAAATATAAAGATAGTATAATAACTCGCAATGAATGGGTTAATTGGTTATATAAATTGAACATGGGGATTGGTCGTATAAATACAAAAGAATTGTGGTATAAAGAGTTTTAAAAAGGGATTGATAATTATGATATACAACAACAACAAATCGAAGAACGAAAACAACAAAGCAAAGAAATAAAAAAAACAACTTGAAGAAAAACGTCAAGCACGGATACAAAAAAAACAATCACCATCTGATCGAAAAGAAGATGATGATGATACACAATGTGCAACTGGTTTCACTAAAAAAAACAATGGAGCTCCAACCGGTGTTTCAGGTAGTGGTCTAGTTTGTTGTCCTAAGAATATTCTCGGGGACATATCAAGATTAGAAATTCTCATGGGAGGGAAACGAGCCGGAAATAACTCACCGGAAATAATTAATGAGACAGCTGATATCTGCAGACGACTATTTGAGGGTGTTGTCATGGATATTGGTGTATATAGAGACGTTATTGATGAGTTAATGGACGGCTACAACAGTGATTGATTGTTATTGACGACTAATGTCTCTAGTGATTTATCACTGAAATTGCTAGCAATTTTCGATTAGATAAATGTCTTTTAAATAAGTAGATCATACACTACAACCATAACAAACCAACCATGGTCTATTTAGTAAATTCACGATTGCCTGTTTAAAGGGCATATTACGGAGATGGTCTTGGTAATGTCATTCAAGAGTTATTTGCAAGGATGGATCCAAACATAGCACCAATCGCAAAAATAATTATAGATGAAAGCTATTGATGTTTTTTTGTGATAAGGGTATTAGCGCTGTTGGTGATGTTGCCGGGAAAGCATTTTCCGTCGCAAAAGAAAAACTACTAGCGTTAGTTCGGCGACGAAAGAAACCAACACCGGTGATAAAATCACTGTCGGGGCCACTACCATCTAAGGAGATTATGCCCTCGAGTATTAGTAGTATTAGTAAAATAATAAATAACGCAGTGCAGCAGAATATAGCATCACGGATAAATGACCAGGACAATATTACTGCAAAAATGATAGCGGGAAGTGGCCTGAAATCGCGATTTAGATCAAGAAATATATAATAAAATGTTCGAATCGTCACCTGCTACAGTGTTCGATTTAAATGCCCCAGTGTACAAAGATGATTCTGTACGCGATTATCAGTTTTATTCCTATAATGCAATATAACCAAATAGTCGATCAAGAATCGAACTTCAAGTCCAGGATACCAGCAAATACATTCTACCCGCTGAAGCATTTATCGAAGTAGAAGGAGAACTTGTAACAGCTGCTGATACTCCTGCTGTACCAGTATCATATGGCCTAAATGCCAAACTTGGATTTGTCAATAATGGTATCATGGCGCTATGTGAGAGTGCTAGATACATGATTGATAGAAGAGAGATCGCGTCTAATGAGCGTGATGTCGATGTTGCCACAAGAATAGTGGAATTAGCATGATATTCTGATGATTATACAAGATCAGCAGGTCCATCTATGATGTTCTCTAAGGATATTACTGATTGTGCTGGACAGACTTTATTTATTATAAGACAACTAAAGGATCGTCCTGCTACAAACTCTGCTGATGCTGATATCGAAAATATGATTATAAATAATGAGCCTAATTACAACCTAGGGTCTGCAACACATGCATTTATGTTGGACGGACGGCGTAGATTATTTTCATGCGTGATTCCACTGCATCATATATTTGGATTTTGCAGAAATGTTAGAAACGTTATCTATTGAGCGAAACATACAGTAGTCCTCGTGCGAAAAGGCGATGTTAATGATGCGATCTGGAGGATTCCAGCAGATCTTTCACATCTAGATGTTGACCGTGGTAAAGTAAATATAACAAAACTATCACTGTGGATGCCAGTAATGACTCCATCAATCACCGCAGAAGAATAATTACTATGGATCATGGAGGAAAATCATTGATATCATGGCTAACAACAACAACGGATACTATGGAATCCTCTGTTAATGGTGTATTTACATGGCACCTGGCATCAAAACAAGGTATATATTTATTGCGTTACAGGATATAGCTAGATTAAAAAACCAAAAACGCAGCCTTATGATATTTGATCAATAGGGTGTTAATGAAGTCTCGCTGAGCAGGAACCATCCAAAGATATTTTACTTAATTACGGACAAAACCAAATAGCACGCGCGTATCATCGCTTGATGACATTAATGGCCGCGATAATAATGTAGATAATGATCTACAAATACCAAAATTGGATTTTAAAAATCAATATCCCATTTACTACTTTTCGCTGGAACATATTGACTTAACCAGACAGTCCGTCATTGACATACATTTCCGAGTTCTTGTAACTGTTTCGGTTGCTCCAGCTCCACTGATCCCTAATTACAGAGCAATTGATGTCATTCTCAGTGACAAATCAATGCTACTCGAAGGTGTTGGTGGACAAATGAAGGTAGTTGATGCACCAGTAGAAAACATGTAGACAATTAGATCAATCTATTATAAATAAAATGTCATATAGTCATGTTAATGTCACGTTGACTCCTGGTCAAATTAAAAAATTGCAATCGGATTCAGCTAAAAAATGTGGAACTAAGATATCACTGAAACACAATCTGATGTCTGGTGGTCAGAATAAACTATCAGTGACAGCTCGTCAATTTAAGCATTTCAATGATGCTAACAAAGGATAAAAAAGGTGTTCAGGTCACTCTCTTTGTGGCCGCGATCAAAGACATGATAAAATTAGGTGGTATATTCCCACTGCTCGCTGCGATTCCAGCACTGATTGTAGCCGCTGGCCCTGCGGTGTCGAAAGCTGCTGAGTTAGGAGCCGTTGATACCGCGGCAGGGATGGCACTAAAGAAAACAACTGGGCGGGGATACAAAAAAACGATCAGGAAAGGGTCTAAGAATACCAGAAACTCTGTTTGCATGGTACACCGGAAAGGGCCTGAGACTAGGAACAATTTACTAACTCGAGAACCTATAGTTCCAATGTCATATTTTGATTTACTCGATGCTGCTAAAAAAAAACTATCGATAAAAACCTTTAGAGGTGTATTTATGAGAGACCAATTACCAAAACAACCAAACAACGCTTAAACCGGTATCATTAATCTCGATAACAGCACCGGACCAGGAACTCACTGGGTTTCATACGCGATTGATCCGCGTGTAATTGTTTATTTCGATTCATATGGGTTAGCACCGCCTAAAGAGTTTATGCGTTATATAAACCACTTAAAAATTCCTATCTGGTATTCCACGCTACCAACACATAAAATGAATGATCCACCAATATGCGGCATAGAACTATTAAATGTCCTCAACGCGTTATCATCATCGGACAAACTACCCCATAAAACCGTACACGAATATACTAGTAATCGCTTTTTAGACAGATCATAACATCTAATGATTGACATTTGTGGAATATCTCTCTCTAGTCTGAAAAACCCACCGAGAAAATATCTGCATTCTGTGATGTAATAACAAATAGTCGAAGATGAAATATCCGAGATGTTAAACCTCGCAAATGTTGATTCAAATGAAATAGTAGTATTTCAAGACAAACAAGCTAAATTGAAAACGAGTAATGTTTCCCTGGATGATATCTTAGTTAAACAACTCGGTGTAACTGAAAATGCTATTGCTTTTTTATCGGATAAGAGTAAATTCAAACCAGATGTACTTGTTTCGACGTTTAAAGATAAATTCACTGCACTCGGTGACAATTATTTGTTGACAACGGAATCATTAAAAACCCTCGATGATAAATTTAACTCTCAAGTAAATCAATTTTAGGTTTACAAAAATTCGTCACTAAAGTTCAACTCCTCACCGCTGATTTTTTTTTGTTTTTATGTGACCTCATCGAAGCTCTCATCGATAATAACCGCCATGGATGACTTAACACAACTCGATTATAATTATGCTGAATATGCATGTAAAGAGTTTTACGGCGACCATACCAAAACTCGTAGATGTAAAAAAATATCTCTTGATGATCTTAAAACAACCAGCGACGCCATCAAGGATGATGTACCGAGGATGATATCCGTACTCGAAAAAATAAAAATCGCTCACACGCGAACAGATATTGTAAATTGCGTCTACACGATCCAACACGGATCATTTGCATGGACACCAATCACTAACACGCTAAATATCACTACAACCGTCAAAGGTATTTATCGACTAACACTAATATCACCTGTTCAGTTTAATATTTCATCAACGAGTTCCACTGGAGCCAATAACACAATATCAACGATCATCGATAAGGATACAACTGACCGATTTACGATAACAACCAATGATTCTAGTTTGGTTAGGACATCAGTAACATGGTACATGGAATTCATCGCGGATTTGAATAAATAACTGAATTGAATTCGCCAGCGTTTTATGTTCAGATCAGCGTTTTATGATCAGATCAGAGAATTTCAAACTAAACTCAAACCACTCATTGAGGAGTACCAAACAAAGATAAAAAAATACCGAAGAAGAATTTCCATAGCTGACGTTACTGTGTACTCGGTATCGGGTGTAATTACCGGAGCTGGTATTATACTCTCTTCAGTGACAATGGTTGCCCCAGCTGTTCCAGTTTGTATATCAGCGGCGACAACAATCGCTGGAATAATTTCAATAATAACAAAAAAAATATCATCTTGTAGTCAGCGCAAACTACAGGATTACATAGTTAAGTTCCATGTTGTATCATGTTTCGCAATTATCCTCAATGATATCATCGTCCCTCGATGACACATTAATATCCGATAGTGCGTTTTCCGGGATGGTATGTGTTTGCGATACCGCGATGTCAAAATTAGAAAAACAATATAATGGCAACATCGCAGGAACTACTTCAGCGGATAGCAGAAAATACCACCCCGTTGAAAACCAGCATGATCTCAATAACCTCAACGAATCCTAAATTCAGTGTCAATTTCCCTATTGCGATTCCAGTTAAAGAAACAGCACTGGCAAAATTACGAGTGTATCATTAGATCAAAATCATTTGGCGGTCAACAACCAAATAATTCCCTAGAGTTTGCGAGTAAGAATAAAACCGATGGTACTCCAGTTTGGAACGTTGTTTCGTTACCATCTGGGTCTTACCAAATTGAACAGATCAATAATGAATTACAACGCCGAATAAAATCCATTACTGGAAAAGAATAGAAAATTGCTATTACAGTTCATGAACCAACACTATCATCCGCGATTAAAATAAACTCAACCTGGTATGCTGTAGATATATATATATATATATATATATATATATATATATATATATATATATATATATATATATATATATATATATATATATATATATATATATATATATATAACAGCTCAATCAGAACTATACTAGGATGGCATGAAAACCCACCTCGGACACCTTATCAAAATGTACCCGAACCTAAAAAATCTGATTATGTCACGGATGTACAATCATATCATGAAATTACTCCATCATATCAAATCTATTTGCCTGGTATAAAAAATATAGAATTAACCGGTAAATTCACATTTCTTGACAAGAATACCATGCAATGGGAATTTGTCCTTGACTCATCCACTAACATCGTATTTATTTTAAATAATGTCATTGGTTATTTTAACGAGATTAATCAATTACATAAAACACAACTAAAACGACTACATCAGAGTTTCTAAGATCATCTTTTTGATATAACAAGGCCACGCAGCGATATTATAAAATATGTTGAGATATTAAATCAACTTGTATCTGACATGGAATATATCCACAAACAAATAATTCAAGTAATAATTAATGACAAGAATGGAGATAAACAAAAATTCCTAATTGCATATAATATAACAGAAGCCGACTTACCCGATTTCAAGTTTCCAGGATATAACGCAAATGAACTAAAACAAATCTGTCAATGATCGTATCCAGGAAAGCATCTCTCTGATATACGATACATGGAAAAAAAACACCACAACCACAAACATCCATTCTCAAACATAATAATGATCCAGACGGTGGCGGTAGGCATATTGCTCCTCAGAATGTGAATATTTCCTCGGTGATTTTGCAGTGAATTTAGTATGTGATGTCATCAAAGGAAGTTACTAAATAAATCTCGAAAAATCAAATCAGGCCCAGCAAGGATATATTCTATATTCGTTTGCACCAACAGCTCTACCCGGATTTCTAATAATTGAAGACCCAACTAATCCAGTGTATATGCGATGTCATAATAATTCATTAACGAGAATTAATTTCAAACTCACTGACCAGTCCAATAATTTGAATGATTTACAAATTAGTCTGTTTGTGAAATCCTAAAAGGATTTACCCCCGTAGCAGCAGAGGGGGTGCGACAACAACTTTGCGTCTCCAGGGGAACTTTTTTTCGATTTTGGAGGAAGTCTTGGTTTGCCAACAAAGACGCCTCTACAAAGTTGTCGGATTCGCCCCCTCTGCTGCTTCAAAAGAAGTCCAAACAGCCTAAACATCGTACACTGTTGCCATTATAACCTGACAGACGCATGCTGTGGAATATTTTGTTCTCATTATCCTTAAAACGCCACAAAACGATGGCCTAATGTAAAAATCTCTTCCCCACTCAAAAAAGAGACAAATAAAAGCCATAAATGTGGCTTTCGAGCGTTAATATCCCGTTTGGCTGTAATTTATTTTACCTTATTTGATACGTGAGTCCGATTTTTGTGTTTGAAATGCCGAGTGAAACCCAACTCTGTAACACATTTCATCTTGGCACTATATATTTCAGCGTGACGGCATGCTACTTGTCTCTAGAATCCTTATTTCCTATTTAATACAGAATGGCACAGATCGCTGGATGAACTGGGTGTTTATATAGAAAACATGCATACCAAACTCTCTAGACAATTTGTGGGTTTTGCTACATTCTAATTGTTTCATTAAAGTCAGTTGATAAAACAAAATTCATGTTCCTCACCTTTGACTCTCTCTCTCTCTCTCTCTCTCTCTCTCTCTCTCTCTCTCTCTCTCTCTCTCTCTCTCTCTCTCTCTCTCTCTCTCTCTCTCTTCAAAGGCCTATTTTCACTTTTGTCGTATTTAGCGAGTAGGTGATGGGCAAATTAACTCCAGTTTGTTTTTCATGATAATCAATAAATGCGGGACCCATCTTGTATAAATTTGTCTGACATTCTTTTGACTTGTTAATTATACAAAGCAGCAGACATATTAACGCTCGTGATTAAAGAAATATATTTCACTCTGTATTTTGCATCTTCATCAGCTACGTTTGTGGCACCAATCATAAATAACGGTCTTCCACGGATTCCCGATCATCATTTATAAAACGATGAAACAACATCATAATTAATTATATAAGAGCGAATTACATCAATATAATTTAAACATTTAGGTCTCGATATAAATCGAACCATTCACTAACAGCGCTCGTATTTTACCGAATCCTCTTTACTCATTTGCAGAATTGGTCTCCTCTGATACGTTTAGGTCTCTGTGATTTAACTATGTTACGTAACAAGCATATATCAGCAGGTGTCTGATGTTAAGAACGTAGAGATGCAGATGATTTTCCAGAACAATAATTTGTCTATCGATTGGCGCGAACCTACTGAGATTTTTTTCACAGAAACAATATATTCAGAACTTTTCAATTAACCATCTTCTAATGAAAATTTTGGATCTGTCATACTAGATATATTAATAGCAGACACACACACACACACACACACACACACATACACACACACATTAATTACAATTAAACAATATCATCAATTTCTCCTGATGTCAGCTATTTTACTGATGTTATTAATATTTTAAATTATATTAAAAAAATGTTCTTATGTAGATGTATCTTATTTTATATTCGTGTATTCATTTACACGTCTACATATGGAGGGAACAGTTGTGCAGATTATCATTCATGTTCTTTATAGTTTTAATTTGCATAAACAAATTGTTAACTTTAATCTGCAACGTATTTATAATATTTGGAATATACTATAAGCAAGATAAACTATTACCGATTGTAATATAAAATATCGAAAAGAAGTTCGTTTTTCAGATATACATTAATAACATTTGTGTGATGTACTTCAAATGGTGTATTTTTTACTAGAAGTGCGCAGTATTATCGGTCTACCGATTTTACCACGGTATATTTTCTGCGCTGGTAGTAAATAATCTAGGTACTTTTGCATTGTACTGCTACTTCGGGAGTTTCCGTCAGTAAGGAATATACGGAATTTGCTGAGTAATCTTGTTAGAATTTTAACCATGTTTTAATTTTAAACGATAAAATAATTTGCAAAAATTATTGTGCCTTTTCACCAAAAAAGAGCGTTACAACTCAATTTGAATATTACAAGGTCTTACCACTCTACGGTCTTGAACAAAGTAACAGAAAAAGGCGAAAAACAAAACGTTTTGTAAAATCCAACAAGAAATGTATTCCCCTAGAATACATATGTAAATTTAAATAAATTTTACAGTATTTTGAATTAAATCCTAAATAGTATTAAAGGTTTTCCCAAGCAGCAGAGGGGGCTAAAAAGTTGTTGGATTCGCCCCCTCTGCTGCTTCCCAAATAGTTTTTAAATTTATATCACAAGTCAAAAGGCAAGGAGTACTTTCAATGAATTCCAAAGGTATTTCGAACGAACTCCAATCTTCAATTTGATTAGTCATGATGTATCACAATGCTATATTCTAAACTAAATTAATACAAATACCAAAATAGTGCTTGAAGCCAAAAGTATTAATGAACACATTATAATTTCAAAGATAAAGTTAAATAAATAAACCCTCTCAAATTAAAACTGAACACAACTAGAGGACTGATTCGACTTCAGATGTTAAGATAAGAATAACATGTTTTTATTTATTACCAATATATTAAAACCTATGACACACTAAGAGGATCAATATTAGGGTCAAGTGTCAATTTTTAGAACGTTCTAAGTTGTTAACAAGATCAGGTATGTTGTTCAATTTTAATACAGAACATGACAAATATCAAGGACACCAAGAATTTCTGTGGGGAACCAGTGTTCTGAACTCAAATCCAAGTCGACATGTTTTGATACAAATAATAATAATAACCATAGACAAAACTTCACTAGTTAGTATGCTGCTTACAAAAATGTTAGAAGTTTACGTAATGTTTCAAAAACCCACCAAATATGTTCTTTTGTATTGAGTCAGTTTGTTTAAGGTTTCCTAACCGTCTTTGATAATTATTCCACTCAAGGATTCCCTGTCAATTATATAAGTAATATAGCTAGTAAATGGTATACTTCAATGTCAAACTTCCTAATTTTATCCCGAAAAATTCTTTAATGTCAACGTCGTGTTTTTTAGTGTGTGTCAGCGATTGTATAATCTTAATCATAAACTTTTAGTTACAGGCTTTAGATGACAGCTGACCGCTCCAGTGGCCAATTGGATAATAGCGTCCGTCTCGTATATGGGTTCAGAGTCCGGCCGAGTCCAACGAAAAACTTGTAACAACTGTGGTACTAGTTGCTGCCTCGATTGGTGCTCGGCATTAAGAGGTTAGTGTTAGGACTGGTCTGCCTAATGACAAGATAAAGTGACTGGGTGGGTCATGATGACACATGTTTGCGACAGGATGTGAAAGTGCCCGACATCACTATACTCTATCACTCTACAGACAAGGATGCTATATGACTATATATATTATGAGCTGACTCCGACAGTTTTTCAGAGGTGCAACAATGTGGTTAGGTAGTAAGCAATTCGTATGGCATGCTTTAACTCAGGAACAGAACATTGCCTACAGAACTACATACAACTGAAACATTGTTAAAGCTACGTTACAGATATAAATCACACACACACGCAAGCGCGCTGGCGCACATACATACACACACACACACACACTTGCACACACACACACACACACATAGAGATGACAGCGTTTACAACCTTTAACAAAGACAGCGCATTTATCGTCTATAAGGTACTGGCCATTTAATTGTTTCATGCGGTGAGTTGCTATTTTCTTTTTAACTAAGATATTTTTGTATTTGCCATCATAATAAGATAATTAATTGTAATTTAAATAATATATGGATATAATATGATGTTTATTTGCTATAAATATTATCGATCTTTTTCTAGCTATTGACCGACGGACATTAAAAAGGTGTCAGGTCCCTGCAATAGAAGATTGAATTTCTGGTCCCTAATATAACTGTGGTATACCGTAGAATGTATCGCGGTATGCTCAGAAATATCACGGTATATTGTCGTGGTAGCCAGCTATTGATGATGTTGCAGGCGAGCTAATGTGTATGTTGATATATTGCTTGTTTGAAGGATTTCTCTCCCTTTAATAACCGAACCCTTACCGACAAAATGTTTATCAAGCATGCAAGAAGTTATTAAAATTAAATAATTGTTGTTATTTTCAAGTTTTTCCCCTTTCTTACAACTGTAAGTTATTGAATTTTGTTTTACTCTGGTTTAGAATTGCTTTCTTTCTAGTCTAGTACTAATCAGGTATCCTTCTGCCGTCTATTTAATAAGCAAGCATTGTTTTCCTATTTTGGCAACTGAATACAGGTTTAGTAAGCGTGTGTTACTTTCCTTTGCCGTCGAACTAGCGCTGTTGGAGATCTTGCCGGGAAAGCGTTTTCAGCCGCGAAGAATAAACTAACAGCGCTAGTTCGACGGCGAAGGAAACCATCAGCGACTCGTCACCGATGACTTCGTCATTGGGACCACTACCATCTACAGCGGCGATGCCTGCAAGTGTTAGTAAAATAATAAATAACGCAGTAGAACAGAAGCTAGCGTCACTTGTGACCAACGACCAAAGCAACATCGCAAATATGATAGCGGGAAGCGGCTTAAAAAATGCACGACGTGATCGTCAACGACGATGATTTAGACTTAAATAAATCAAAGTGAATATATAATAAAATGTTCAAACGGTCACCGGATTCAGCATTTGATATGGACGCCCCAGTGCGCACGGATGATTCTGTACGCGATTATCAATACTATGCCTATCATGCAATAGAACCAAAATAATCGATCAAGAATTGAACTTCAAGTTCATGATACCAGTAAATAATTTCTACCGTGTGAAGCGTTTATCGAAGAAGAAGGAGAACTTGTACAAGGAGATGGTACAGCATATCCAGGTAATACACAAGTCGGTTTTGTAAATAATGGTATCATGGCGCTATTCGAGAGAGCAAGATATCTAATTGATGGAAAAGAGATCGAGTCGATAGACCGTGATGTTGATGTGGCCACAACAATAATAGGACTAGAAAGATATTCCGATGATTATACAAGATCGGCGGGTCCTTCTATGATGTTTGCAAGGGATGGTAAAAATACCGCTGGAGGAAATCAATTTGTTGTAAGATGACCAAAGAATAATGCTGGTAATTCTAATATTGATGCCGAGGATATGATTATAAACAATAATGATAATTTCAAGATAGGAGCTGCAACACGTATGTCAATGTTGGGAGGAGCGCGTAGATTATTTTCATGCGCGATTCCAACACATCATATATTTGGATTCTGCAGAAATGTTCGAAAAGTTATCTACGGAGCAAAGCACACAGTAGCGCTTGTGCGAAAGAGTACTGACGATGACGCAATTTGGAGGATTCCAACAAATTTAGATCCAGCACATATAGATGATGATGCCGGTAAAGTCGTTTTAACAAAACTATCATTATTTATGCCAGTCTTGACTCCATCAATCACCGCAGAAGAGCGATTACTATCATTTATGGACCAAGGAGGAAAATCACTGATAAGTTGGTTAACAACGATTACAGATGTTAAGCAATCAGATATTAATGGGTTATTTACGTGGAACCTAGCATCAAAACAAGGCGTTTCAGCTCCACGTCATATATTTATTGCGTTACAGAATACCGCACGAACTGGTAATCAACAACGCAGCCATATGATATTTGATCAACTTGGTATTACTGACGTCTCACTGAGAATAAACGGCCAACAGGAACCATCCGAGGATATACAACTTAATTACTTTTACAACCATATTGCCCGTGTATATCACAGATTGTTATCGTATATGGCGCGCGATCAAAATGACGATACTGGTTTACAGATATCACAGTTGGATTTTAAGAATTTATGTCCGATCTATTATTTTTCGCTGTAACATCTTTAACAAGACAGTCAGTCGTTGATATACACTTTAGAGCTAATGTAAACCGCGTTACTATTGGTGATCATGTTATTCCCCACTACAGAGCGATTGATGTTATTCTTAGTGATAAATCAATGCTACTCGAAGGTGATGGTGGCAGAATGAGAGTGATAGATGCGCCAGTAGAAAATATGTAACAATTAGATCAATCTGTTATTGTATAATGAAATACAGTCATATTAGTGTCACGTTGACTCCTGGTCAAATCAATCGTTCAACAATTGCCTGATCGCGATGTAGTGCAGTATGTCCTCGTCTGATAGTGACATTAGGATGCTTCATTGTTGATAGAACCGTACCCTGAAATTCCTTGCCAGGATCAACTTGTATTAAATTTGGCCAGCGCAGAGGACCTCGTCGATAAATCCTTTCAAATGCAGAAGCCACTTCAGTTGATGATTTTGTCTTTAGCGGTTCTGCTTGTTTG
Organism: Unio pictorum; assembly: GCA_030141615.1. Lineage (NCBI taxonomy): Eukaryota > Metazoa > Mollusca > Bivalvia > Unionida > Unionidae > Unio > Unio pictorum. Next base: position 6,621,418 of record JARLTB010000442.1, read on the forward strand.
TATCGACTCGCAACATCAACTACGGTTAACGCGTATTTTTAACCACCATCATGTGGCAGAAATAATATATCATCTTGATGAACTTCATTAGGAACGGTCACATCAAAATGCGAGTAGTTAATTTGTTTAGGCGGTGGTAGATAAAATTGCCATATCGCCTGTTTAGATAACCAATCCGCTGCAGTGGTATATTTCACCTTCGCGGCGTTAGCGAGTTTACCAATTGCTGCTTTACCCCTCCAGTATCCTTTTGGAGAATAATAAATAGATTCCATGTTGTTATTAATTACCGGCACCTAACATCAATTTACCATTCATTGCCGATTTTACTAACCATGAAGCGAACTTTCTTTGAAGGATTTATCAGTGATAGAATTCAACGCGTGAATCAATTTCACATCTGCGATATGTCTGTGTTGCAGATTGCTGCTTTTATAAGCGACATCATGAGCATGACACGCTTTATCAATGGCGTTTATTGGTCCTTCACCACGTCGGGGTTGGTTTTGATCATCGAGTCTGATATCGAGTCTAGTCCCGGGTCCACAATAACTATACCCTGGAAGGTGTTTTTCTCCTGGATACTTCGCCCATGGTGTTCCTGGGAGTTTAGTTAGCTTGGCTGCAATATCACCTCCTCGTTTTTTTTTTAAATCCTTAGAAACAAATCTAAATTTCTTTGTACTGCATTGTACACACTTACCAGAAAGTGCTGATCGGTTATTTTTAGTTGTAATCGTCGTCAAGTCGTCTGTGCCAGTACGCGCCTTACATTTCACACAATATAGATCCATAATTTATATACAATAATATGAATGTAATTGATTATTTATCTACCCGACGACGGGAACCTATTAAACACCATGCGATGTTGCCGAATTCAATTAGAATGATTATAATCGGACCATCTGGAAGTGGCAAGATACAATTGTTACTTAATTTAATAACGAGATGGATGAAATGGGACAAGTTGTATTTGATTGCCCCAAGTCTAGATGATCAACGATGTTACAATGTGTTAAAAGATTTTAACGACAAAGCATTAGAAGAATCCGGCGAGGGTATTATTGAGTTTATAACCGATATCGATGAAGCACCGAGCATTGATGATATTGATGGAGATATTAACAATTTAGTCGTATATGATGATATCATGTTAGACAATCAAAAGAATCCGGCTAGGATATTTTCCAGAGGTAGGCATAAAAAATGACGTGATATATGTCACTCAACAATACACACAAATACCAAAAGTGATCAGAGATAACTGCAATTTATTGTGTATGTTTAACGGAGTTGATACTCATACGCTACGAAATATTTGGCAAACTTGGTGCTGCGGTGATATGGATCATAATCGATTTAGAAATTTCTTTAGACACGCTCAGTCAATCCCACACGGATTTGTGACGATAAATTTAGCAGATCATCGGATGTGATATCGTGTCGGACTTGATAAAATATTCGGTTCAAATCGTTTACTGAATCTCGTAAAAGAATTGTTAACCCATAGCAGCAGAGGGGGTTAATTCCAAGGACAATGGCGTGTTTTGTTTTTTTTTGCAAATGGACCCTTACGAGGAACCAAATAGACCTTTCTATTAAATATTTACTAGGAAGCCTCAATTTGTCAAATAGACCTTTCTAGTAAATATTAACGAGAAGGAAGCCTCGTTGACGCCTAAAAAGATGGTCTGTTCACCCCCTCTGCTGCTTGAACTCAAGCAACAGAAGTACCTGTTTATTATTTCAATAAAATGGGATTCAGATTAGAAAATGGAGATATCCCGATGTACCAGGTGGTAACGCGTGGTCCGTGAACCATCAGATTGTAGTTCCAAAATCATGCACATAAAAATTTGTTAGTCTTGCCCATGAAACTCCTTTGACTAGTCGTTTATGGATTCATAAGACTTGTCACAATATCTTAAATTACTTATATTGGCCAACAATTAAACGTTATGCTTGTAAATACTGCAGATCTTGTCATAATTGTCAAATGGTAGACAAGCCCAATCAGAAGATAAATAAGTCTCATCTGCAACATATTCCTGCATTTAAAGAACCATTTAGAATAAAAAATGGGAGATTATGTTGGTCCCTTATCTCAGACCAGTTCAGTTAACCAATACTTGCTGGTCATAAGGTGTGTATCAACAATATTCCAAGAGGCGAATCGTTGGTGAAATATTACAATTTCGATAAATCTTTCTTTACTCCATTTCGGCTTCTCAAAATCTTTCAAATCTAATCAAGGGCTATATGTCATGACTGAAATTTTCCTTCAAATTATGCTTGAATTAGGCATTCAGCAATTAAAGTGAAATGTGAAATTTTGGTTTGACAGAAAAGAACCTTTAGTCTGCTGATAGTTCTGTCTTTCTTGCTCATTCATCAAAATTTGCATGAGAATAAGTTTTCCGACCTTTACAAAGTTAGGAGAGAAACGAATGAGTTAAATTATCATAATAGCACTCCTGGGATGCAAATAAATTAAATGAGTAACAGTATGTTGAGCGAGATTGCCAGGTTGATCATGCAATTCATTTAGTTATACCTGTCCCACCCAGAAGGGATTTAAGCGTAGGCATACACTCGAACTCTACTGATTTGTGAGTAAACGTTTTTCGCAATTCAGCATTTTTGAATAATCTTGGTTCAAAACGTTCACATTTGCAAAAACAATAAAGGAATGAGCTTAAACAGATATTACCTGATTATGGGCACTTATTTCTAGGTGTTCCTACAATTACAAATAAAATCTACCAAGATGATGGACCTATAAGTTCCACACCTGTATAACAATACCGAACATGCATTTATTAATGCTTGAAAAAGAAAGTATTCGCCAGAGAATGATTTCATAGATCGATTAAAGGTGCCTTGAGTTCGCCGTGCATACTTGTTCTGAAACCAAATAAAACTTTCGGAATGTGCACTGATTATAGAATGATGAACAATGTGGCTAAAACAGATTCATTTTCCATTACCAAGAATCGATGACTGTATTTATAAAATTGACAATATAAAGTATGTCCCCGAAGTTGACCATTTGAGAGGATTTTGGCAACTTCAAGTGACGGAAAGGGCTATAGAAATTGTGGCATTCATGACTCCAGATGGACTTGATCAATATAGAGTGATACCGATTGGGATGAAAGGTTCGCCAAGTACTTGTCAACGTTTAATGAACATAATTATATCTGGTCTAGATAATGATTGTGATGCTTACATCGATGATGTTATCATCTACAATGATACCTCGAAAGATCATTAAGCGACGATTCTGAAATTCTTTGACAGACTCGCTGATGAAAATTTGACAATTAATTTATCCAAAAGTCGGTTTAGCCGAGCTTGTCTAACATTTCTAGGACACATCGTGGGAGAAGGACATGTTAAAATTTTAGATACTAAGAGCAATGTTATCTCTGATTTCCCCGTGTCTGTCAGTAAAATGCTACTGATGAGACTTTTGGGGTATGGCAGTGTACTGTCGGAAAATTGCTTCCAATTTTTCCATAATTGCTGAACCACTGACACATTTATTTAGCAAGAAAACCAGGTTTCCTTGGACTGAGAAATGTCGGGAGGTTTTTGATAAGTTAAAAGCCATGCATATGAGTGCACCAGTTCTTACAGCTCCAAAATTGAGCCATTTAATTACACTGTATATGCAAGTGATTTTGGAGTTGGAGTAGTATTGATTCAAGACGATAAAAATGATGTTGATCAGCCATTGTGTTATTTTTCTGGGAAATTAAATAAGCACCAGAAACATTATTACTCAATCGAGAAGGAATATTTAGCGTTGATACTGGCATTACAACACTTTATATTTTACACTAGTTCAGCCCCATCTCCGATTATTGTGCTTATTGATCAGAACCCCTTACTTTCATCGGCAAGATAAAGAACAAAAATCAGAGAGAGAGAGAGAGAGAGAGAGCGAGAGAGAGAGAGAGAGAGAGAGAGAGAGAGAGAGAGAGAGATTAATTATCATGCGAATGGTTAAGCGTTCTTGCGAACAAGTATTTTTATGCTCTATTTTCATCATTAAAACAATCTTTCATGTTTACATCAAAACTGTGTATTGATTTAATTAATTAGAAGAAAACTATGAACAATAAAAGAAGAAAGGAATCAAATTATCACTATGCTAAGATGATTGTGAATAGCCAAACAAAACAAAAAACAGAACCACGTTTTGTAGCTTTCAAACTAGGATATGTAAGGAATTTATTCACTCGTTCAATCCTTCGCTGCCTGCAGTAAATCTTAATTTACTTCAAAGGGCCAATATATGCATTTGTTTTTTTTTAAAAATATATATGTATAATACGTACGCTGTATCCATGGTACACAACTCGTTGCATAACATTTTCATTTAAAGGAAACTCGGCAAGCCTCGTTGTCTTTTAATAAAAATGTATAAAATGTATACATCTCGTGGTATATCATTGATACAGCGTACTTTCTCTCTCTGTCTCTCTCTCTCTGTCTCTCTCTCTCTGTCTCTCTCTCTCTCTATATATATATAAATATATATATATATATATATATATATATATATATATATATATATATATATATAGAGAGAGAGAGAGAGAGAGAGAGAGAGAGAGAGAGAGAGAGATACAAAATATTAAAATATTGAATAAAGTATTTAAATTTGATATGACACTTGTTTTTAAATATTTTTTATCGCATACAGATAATTCAGAGATGCCCCACTGAATGTTTCGCAAAAATTGTAACACACAATTAAGTATATATAGTACCGAGCAAAGTAAAGTGTCGCTCACGGACACACTGTAGTTACCACTCAGGCTGGCTGAATGGTATGATTCAAACTCGCACCCACTTGTTCTAAAATCTGACATCTAATTACTGTTTCACAGCAGCTTACCTTGAAGTAATTTGCCTGGGCCAAATAAAGATTAGTAATGTTGTAAGCGGTACCCAAAATAAAATTAAATGTTAGCTTTCGATGATAAATTAAAATGATAAATAAATATAAATAAGCAGCTAATGGAGAGGATTACATAAATAATATTTGTTAAATATCGCCACAATATCTTGACGTTACTTAAAAATTAATAATAATAATAATAATAATAATAATAATAATAATAATAATAATAATAATAAAGAAGAAGAAAAAGAATTGAAATGGCTTAATCCCAACCACTACCAACCATTTACCATCCCGAACCCTTCATTTTTTTATCTTCTTGTACGAGGAAATATATCAACCGACTTGGAGCTTTTCTTGAAAATTCATTCCGATATCCTTTAGTACTTATGGTGTTCGTATCATGGTTTTCTTACAATCACCCATTCACATATTAACATGCTTTTCTAACTCTCACATACTAACATTCCTGCATGTTTGTCTTATTAGCCTTTATTCACATTCCTACATTAATTTGTACCATCATTTATTCACACCCTTTTGTGAGTGTCTTACCATTACACACTGACATATTTATTTTTGGATTGTTTAATTATTCATTATTCATTCTAAGCGTAATTTATTGTTTTCTTGTTTCTGACATATGGCAAATATTTTATAGAACAATTACTTTTTTTATTTCATTTAGTCCCAACAAACTGACATCATTTGACATATGGCAAATATTTTATAGAACAATTACTTTTTTTATTTCATTTAGTCCCAACAAACTGACATCATTTGCTTTTTTGTTTCAAAACAATAGAAAGCATACATATTATTGTATTATTTGTACATGATTTCGAGTGCCAGATATAGAATTAAATTTCGAACGAATGCTACCAGGTGTGGATATTCCAGAAGTCAAAAACAAGAACGTTCCCTCTTAAATACAAAAAAACATTATCCAGTTATTCTGTACCGTAAACGTGACATTACACATAGTCAGGTTAGATGGACTTTGATCGGGAGCGGTTACATGCCCGTAGTACATAATATATTCGTACAACCAGCCTACACAACATGAGCAAGCAAAAATTTTAAGCGAAGCATCAGCTTAGAAATTTAGATAAAAATGCAGGCAATGAGATGTTATTAAAGATGTCTCGACACATATTGATTCTACAGTGCATCTGAACTTGATTTGCATATTCAATCTGGTCTGACGTCATCAGATGTACACTCTATTTCCATGAAACATGGAATTTAACATAGACCAATAAATAGCATATGTCGGCTTCTCACTTTCTCTAAAGCAAAAACGACACTGGTAACACCTAGTGATAGATAAATATAATAGTTTAATAAACAACGTAGTTTTGGATAAACGATTTTTTTAAAATATAAGAATCCGCTATAAATGCATTAAATGTTCTCAAGATCTATCGATCCGCATGCAGGGACGTCATTGTAATTTTTGGGATGGGGGGGGGGGGCTAAAGTCCATGTTGATGTTCGTATATAGGCTTCAGCAATTTTACAGCACATGAAAATTCAGAAGGGAGTAAAAATGCCCGCCCCCATCTGCCCTCCCATACGACGTCCCTGTCGGGATGCAGATCTTATAGTTTTTATCTGCTAGGTCACGTGAATCACTCACCCCCCAATTATTTAGTGGTAGGTAATACCTTTTAAAAGAGTCATGCAAGCACAAGGTAACCACGTGATAGGCGTTGAATAAGACTGCACCCAATGGCTTTTTCTGCTTATGCAATCCAATGCAATAGCTGTATTTATCTTGGATTAGGACAACTTTCTTTTTCCGAAGATGACATAAGCATTCTTGCTAAAACGAAAATCTTTCCCACAAATTGATAGCATTATAGTCAGTCAATCAATATATCGCTTTGTGCCTGACAGATTACGCGATAATCAGATTACATATCTTTATTTATGTTTATTTATTTGTCCCTCAGTGTTTCAAAGTCTTTGAAAATATCATGTATCTATCTGAAAAGCATCAATGATGAAGACCTAAGTCACTAAGTCGCTGGAAGGAATTAAGGATGAAGATACTTTTATCCTGTTCAATATATATATATATATATATATATATGTGTGTGTGTGTGTGTGTGTGTGTGTGTGTGTGTGTGTGTGTGTGTGTGTGTAATAACTGTGTCACGAACACTGTGCATATCTCACCTGAGTATTTCGTTTCCTTTATATTCATTCTTTAAAAATATTTATTTAGGAGCCTGCATCAATTAATTGTCAACTCCTTGTCTTTTGCATATTGACTAAATGATAATTTAGTCCAGAAAGAGAGAGAGAGAGAGAGAGAGAGAGAGAGAGAGAGAGAGAGAGAGAGAGAGAGAGAGAGAAAATCATCTGATGATTGGGTATCGCATTATCATTGTTTATGAGTAATATTTATAACGTAAGTTGGGTATGCAATATCCTTATTGTCAACATATTGATTATGTAATTCATGTTAGCTAATGTTAACCCAATTAAATCCACTTAACTTATATTCGTCTAATTATTCGAACAAAGTTCCTGGCTTTATACTCACTATTTTTTTGGTTATCAAACAGTTCTTGCACGGTGCCACTTAGTAAACTTTGGAAGTACGGTGCCACTTAGTAAAATTTGGAAGCCTCATGTTTAGCAATTGTGAAAAGCAAATCGTTAATAAAGCTGTTCTTATTGCTTTGCAAATAATTGGCGTTGATCCCTATTAAAAATGAAACTGCCATGATGTTCTTGTTCTAATGAATTTTAATATAAGATCTAAACCTTATCGTTTAATACTGAATCAATAATATAAAAAGCGGTATACGACTTCAGTTTCAGAGTGCGCAGTTAGTATGTACTGGTTCAATTTAATATATCGTGTGCACTTCCACTATATAAAACAAAATTGAAAGAAAGCGATATAAATTAAAGAATAACCAAGTCAATATAAGCTTTTTGGCCACAATTGCAAAATCAAAAATATATTTTATTAGTAATGATGTGACCGTGGTAGAATTGTTAAAGGACTGGAAGTTCGCTCTTTGACGATTTATTTGCAGCAGCTACACTATACATCTATCTAGCTACAAACTTGATAATGAGTGAAAACAAATGACTTAAGTAATGTGAGGCTATTGGCTACACTATCCTTCTATCTAGCTACAAACCTGATAATGAGTGAAAACAAATGACTTAAGTAATTTGAGGCTATTGGCTACACTATACATCTATCTAGCTACAAACCTGATAATGAGTGAAAACAAATGACTTAAGTAATGTGAGGCTATTGACCACAATATACATCTATCCAGCTACATGCCTGATAATGAGTGAAAACAAATGACTAAAGTAATGTGAGGCTATTGGCTACACTATACATCTATCTAGCTACAAACCTGATAATGAGTGAAAACAAATGACTTAAGTAATGTGAGGCTATTGGCTACACTATCCTTCTATCTAGCAACAAACCTGATAATGAGTGAAAACAAATGACTTAAGTAATGTGAGGCTATTGGCTACACTATACATCTATCTAGCTACAAACCTGATAATAAGTGAAAACAAATGAGTTAAGTAATGTGAGGCTATTGGCTACACTATACATCTATCTAGCTACAAACCTGATAATGAGTGAAAACAAATGACTTAAGTAATGTGAGGCTATTTGCTACACTATACTTCTATCTAGCTACAAACCTGATAATGAGTGAAAACAAATGACTTAAGTAATGTGAGGCTATTGGCTACACTATACTTCTATCTAGCAACAAACCTGATAATAAGTGAAAACAAATGACTGAAATAATGTGAGGCTATTGGCTACACTATACATCTATCTTGCTACAAACCTGATAATGAGTGAAAACAAATGACTTAAGTAATGTGAGGCTATTGGCTACACTATACATCTATCTAGCAACAAACCTGATAATGAGTGAAAACAAATGACTTAAGTAATGTGAGGCTATTGGCTACACTATACATCTATCTAGCTACAAACCTGATAATGAGTGAAAACAAATGAGTTAAGTAATGTGAGGCTATTGGCTACACTATACTTCTATCTAGCAACAAACCTGATAATGAGTGAAAATAAATGACTTAAGTAATGTGAGGCTATTGGCTACACTATACATCTATCTAGCAACAAACCTGATAATGAGTGAAAACAAATGACTTAAGTAATGTGAGGCTATTGGCTACACTATACATCTATCTAGCTACAAACCTGATAATGAGTGAAAACAAATGACTTAAGTAATGTGAGGCTATTGGCTACACTATACATCTATGTAGCTACAAACCTGATAATGAGTGAAAACAAATGACTTAAGTAATGTTTGGCCATTGAGTATATGAAAATCTTGAATGCCACGGTGACTGTCTCTATAGTTTTACGTTATTATGATGCTTTTTGAAAACCTAAGAACATGGATGGCATTATGTGCATGAAAAGTGGTCATAAGTAAGCAACTAAAATTAAACCCATGCCTTAAAAAAAATTAAAACAAGAGAGCAAGTGACCCCATAATGACATTTTGAAAATACTGAAACCATAACAGGTGGTGAAGCAATCCCCGCTATTTTAAGATTAAAAGTATTCCTACTCGAACCAAATGACGTTGTCGGTGCAGGAGATATCATTTCAATAATATAATAGCTGCTTTTTTAAACAGCTTCTATCAATTTTGGTTTACATCTTCAATATTCAGTGCTTTCTAGTGATATGATCTATATTTTGTTTTTTTAGAATAAGAAATTAACTACGACCATATCTTCCACTAGAGAACTTGATTTATTATATTAAACACACTGATTTCAATGGCCAGAAGACGAGGGTTCAAGTTAACACGAGGACTACCCAACCTCTTAAAAAACTTATGTAACAAATTAGGTATTTATCACGTTCGGTTAACTTTATCACGTCACAAAAAAGTTTGAGCGCAAAACTCTTGAAACTACGTCTCTCTGAATCAAACGTGTAATATGATTTTGTGGAATGAGAACATATTGCTATCTTTATTCATGTGGCTCTGTGCGGAATGAGAACATATTGCTATCTTTATTCATGTGGCTCTGTGCGGAATAAGAACATATTGCTATCTTTATTCATGTGGCTCTGTGCGGAATGAGAACATATTGCTATCTTTATTCATGTGGCTCTGTGCGGAATGAGAACATATTGCAATCTTTATTCATGTGGCTCTGATATGATGGAAACGTGTTTCGTTTTATTTTTTGGTATATGTGAATGTTTTCAATTAATAAACGATCAACATCGCTTCAGTGGGTTGTGACCTTGAATATTGCTGATATATAAAATGTTAGCGATATTGATGACCTTAATATTATATTACATTAAAGAAAACATTTCTTTTTTCGATAGTATTTATATATTTGTTTCATGATGTCTAGGTTATATGCCTCCATAATTAGGGTGAAACATATGGATTCTTCTCCAAATGTAGCCACTTCTGTCCATCAGTCAATCCTTTCTATTTATCAATCTTTCTACCAATTTATCTATCCTTTTGCGTTCTTATGATGTATATCAACTAAATTATGATTTATGTAACGAAACTGCAGAAAGGAGCCATAACGTTATAGTTGTTTTAGCTGTGTATTGATTATTTGCAATGGCATGCATTTAGAACTTATCCGAGTTATTCTTTTAAGCACAATAAAGACATGAAAAGTATTAATTAGTCAGAAATGTTTCAAATCAAAAGCGAAATTGTTTAGTGATGGATATTTTCTTTCCTTGTGCACTCTAATTCATTGAAAATAAAAACCAAATCATATAAAACATACAATCTGTGAAACAAAATTGGGAAATTCTAAAACTCGATTTTTAATGTCTCTCCAGAGCTTCAAAATCTTCATTTATACTAAAGTATTTATACGGGTAAATGTATTTTAAAATATATTTATGTTACGAAACAACACTATTTACGTCATTTATACTAAAGTATTTATACGGGTAAATGTATTTTAAAATATATTTATGTTACGAAACAACACTATTTACGTCATTTATACTAAAGTATTTATACGGGTAAATGTATTTTCTGAGATATTTATGTTAGGAAACTACACTATTTACGACGTACTTTAATTCATTTCAAAGTTAAACTACATTTCCTAGGCACAGGCACGGATTATTTGTTTCTATAAAGTATATACTAATTCTCGGCGTTAGCATCTATTGAAAATGAAAATACTTCTTTGTTTACTTCTTTGTTTACAGATAGATTATACAATAGTTAAATGAATAGTCTTAAATGTTTTAGAAATAAAATTGGATTTAACATCTATGATACATATGCATTTTGACACCAAGTGCACAATCATTTATTGTAACTATTATAATTAATAAATAAAAACCGTTAATTCTGAGCTAATATTGTAATCGTTTTTCGCATGTTTCCATATTTAGTCACCGATTTTCTAAGCACATGGGGGTATGTCAAATGCGTGCGCATTAGCTCAGAAATTCGTTATAGATAGTGACCCAGCGCCAGAATGTCAGCATTGCAAGGTCCGTAGAATCGAATCAATATTTGGTCAATACTAACATCAACCACTGAGATTAGACTTTTTCATCAACTCAATATTATTATAACCATGATATATTAGACCCATTATGGTTTACATAAGTTTCGAAAATATATCATAAATGATGAAATTCATAATTTGCACTATTCGTGTAAAATTGCTACCATCATTCGAATCTAAACAATGGGTTTTGCAAAATTGCTAAGCTAATTAGCTGTCGTGACATTAAAAAATAAGTAATCGTATGGTTGAATTTAGCACAAATGAAATAGAAATAGTGAATTTGCGTGGTTGTATCGAATGTTCTCCAAAAGATTAAATGATAGGTCCCTAAACGCAGTAATTCTCTTGTTCGTGGATGTATCCAGTAATGATGCTCCGATTATGGTCTTTAAATTCTTACGGAGCCAGTTAGTTAGGACGATTTGTGTTTAATTACATAAAGCGTAGTAGAGGCCTCAAAGAAAACTGTATACTACTAACTGGGGTATCCTTCTGAAAAATTTAAAATCACAACTCTAACCTCCAATATATGCACTACTTACTCTAAATCGCATTTTATTAACATCTCCGCAAACTCAGGATTGAAAAAGATGACAAATTAGTGTCTATGTGAACTGAATTTCAGCCATAGAGATTCACATTCTTGACTTTGATATTATTTAAAAGTATAATAATGGTATAATACTACTTGCGCAGTTGTTTTACAGATTTTGGTACTTAGGAGGAACACTCAACGTTTGAAGATGAGAAAACCTCCTCTTATTATAATCTGCAATGTAAATAAATTCGGGATTTTGTACAGGAACTCAATACGTGTGTAGATGGAAGAGACAAGAGAACCCCGAAAAACCTAACAGCTGGGATAATAATTCTAGTCCCTACTAAAAATAAAGAAAATCATGATTAATTCAACACGTTTTATCATCATAGTCGTTGTTCTCTTTATGTAAATTTACGTTTGTTAAATTTATTTCTGCTTTGGTTATTGTTTTATTTAGCATTTACTCGATAATACAAATCATGTCTATTCTTTATTTTGAAAGTGTTCAGCGGCTCTGTATGACATCGGTGGTCAGGTCATTAACTTTAAAAAATCACTAATCAATTAAAATACCGTTCTCATTCGTCTGATTTTAACGTCATTGAACATTCCACGTCCTTCATGGCATATTATTTTCTCTTTGCTGACAATTGGATAATTTATGCCACTTGTCCAAAGTCCATATTGTAGACTCTAGTGCGCATGCATGTTGTATAAAAGTTTGGATGGTCTGCCACGATGTTATCAGTTCAATGTAGTGTTTACCAACATAACATTGGGTCGAATTGACGAGGAGATCTAAAGCATTGATCGAATTAGCTAATGCTTTCATTTGCTTTTTATTTGGTTGGAAATATTTTATTGCTGTATTTTACCGAAAGGTTTAATATTATTGTTGAAACGGACTATTATATTAATTTTTCTACAGCTCATTTTTCTATTTGACACTTAAAGCCTTCGACTAGTCAGGTGACACTTTATATGGGGACTAGATTTGTTTAAAAAAAAACAACGTTGTTCTCTATTCAGATCTTTCGTGATCGAGGACTATTACATCCATATATGTAAATATCTAACGCTCAACGCCATCAGAAAATGGATAAGAAACTGTTGATTTTAATAGCTTGTTACTTATGTATTGGAGTAACGTTTGCAGACGTTACCGGAAAAACGTTCTGGGAATTGGCTCCAAAGGATCAGTTTTTCTTGATATTTGATTACCTGAAAAATGATGCGAACCTTACTCTAAAGCTACTGAAGATTGCGAACACATCCAGACTCCTTCTATGGAATGGAAATGAGAATGCATCAGCCCCAAACCCAGATTCGCCTGCTGTTTATTTCTTGCTTGACAAATTCGCAGAACTTCTGCAAAATCCTGATTTTCTTGATATTGCAGCCATTATAGAAGACGAGGTGAGTTTCCAATTAGTCTTTGCTATTTTTTCTTTCCATCTAAAACAATTCGTGTCATTTTAAGAACTCTTTTCAGTTCAATTCATTTAGCATATACTAATTGCTAGATTCAACTTGTCACACTAGTAGTAACTGATATACATCACTAATCTAAATTTAGATTCAACTCTGAATTGTAGTTTATAATCAAGACAAAAACTTTAATGAAATATAGATTTCTTTTATTTTTTTATTCAATGCAAAATTTGGAAAAAGCGTTACCAACAGAACATTTTTCATACATGCGAAGATCCATTTTGTCGGTAAAATCTGGATATTCGATATAACCATGCAAATTGTAGTCTTGCAAAGGTGCTTAGTTACTTAACATAATGTTTGAATTAGTTTCTTCTACATGATCTGTATATCAGCAAATACTTTCAGTAATACTTAAAAAGTACTTACTAACTTATGAGAAAGAGAAACAGTGAAATATCTAAAGGTATCGCTGCACTAAAGAAAAAAATCGGCTCTTTCTGCAATGCAATTTTCTCTGTAATAAAATCATATTTTTCACTGATTTTTTCCCCCTGGATATTTGCTAACTAGAAAAAGTGTTGCTTCAATTTAACAGAAACTTACATCAAGAGCCAAACCGGAAAATACCTTTACTAAGTTCAGCCTCGGGACATTAAGGCCGATAATAATAATAATAAGAAGAAGAAGAAGAAATATTCGTACAAGAATCGGTCCGGAACAGTCCATGCATTTCGTTATAATGCAACGGTTTCCTGTAAATAAGCCGTAATCTTTATGAATTTCATATGTTGCATCCAAGTTAATAACCAACGTGCATAAAATTGTCTCAATGTATTGGAACTTCTAACGCACTGGCTTTCATCATTAGTATAGGAAAATGAAGGAATATATTTGGGACTGAATTAGTGTATTAATGTATATAAAGATCGCAGAAAGTATTTGATAATAAAGAGCAGAACGAGGAATCATTATTTGTGTTGCACAATGACGACGTTTCTTACAAAAGACTCCCCCCTCCAACAAACAAAACAACACAGATGATAGGAACAAAAAAGAAAATTATCATTCCGCTGTGAATGTTGCATACCTTATGGATAAAATAAGTATGGTCCTGTGGTCACCTTTATGTGCTGTGAGAATCTTGATGTCTGATTTGGTCACAATCTAGTGTGTGTTTGCTTCTTGCTTTGTAGTGTAATTGCGAGGCTAAGCCGTTCCCCGCCTAAAAAAAGTACACGTGATGATTAATGCATTTATCCGTTGCAAAGATAAAATTTGACAAAAGATAAACCATGTACAGATATTATACTTTACTTTACTGTTTTGACAGTCGTTTTCTATTTTAGGTACAATATCAATATAGTTGAATACATTCCTGTACTGTTTTCTAATGACACACCACTTTGCCAATACAAATTCAGGTTATTTCACAGACATACTTCTATCACTTTCCCCACAGGTTTCTAAAGTAAATACTAGCCAGATTCCGCCGGATCATCAGGATTTATTGTTGAAGTATTCCTTAGCGAAGACCAATTACCTGATGATTCTACATAGAGTTCTAGGCAGAAAAAGTATACGCACGATCATTCCTAATTTGCCCCCGGGGAAAGTACATGATCAATGTTACAGCGACACCATGGACTACCTAGATGCTCTGAATTATCCAATGAAATGGGCCATAGACAGTAAGTAGTTCATTATGATCTATTTAGTTGCCATAACTTTCTGTTTTACCTGTCTACTTGCCTACCTAGTTACCATACTAAATACCTATCTACTAGACTAGTTATCTACCAGGATGTGGTACCTGTCTATTTGTCTATCTAACTACCAAGATGTTTTACATATTCATTTGCCTACCAAGGTACGTGGCTATTTTAACTGTCTACTTGCCTGCCTAGCTACCATGCTGTTTAACATCTAATTGTCTACCTAGCTCCAGGCTGATTTACCTATCAACTTGCCTACCTAGCTACCATGCTGTCTACTAGCCTAACTAACTATCGGGCTGAAAACCTATCGGAGTGTCAATCGTTCGATCTTTTTGACAAGCTTGTGCAAGTGATGGAATGTTTGTATTTAATTATCTTTTACTCTCTCTCTCTCTCTCTCTCTCTCTCTCTCTCTCTCTCTCTCTCTCTGTTGATTTTAGATGAAAATTAGACGAATAAAAAACCAGTCCATCATTGTTGGGAAAATGTAGCATAGTATAATTATGAGAGAGGTGGGAGTGAAATAATAATAAATGTATGGGCTGAAGGAGCGTGATGCATACATGAATCATAATTATGGAAATATATGAATATTTATAATAAATGACTGACTGAATGAAATGAAGAAACGAATAGATAAAAAAAAGAAAATAGCAGAAGGGATATTTAAATATGAATATATTGTTGGCAAAATCATATGATATATGAAGTGGCTCTCGAATGCACTCAATCAACTACCGCGCTTAACGTGTGTGATGGAGACCTCATTGAAAGAAACACCGTATCAAAACCAAGTTGACTTGGGTCATGTTCAAACCATAAAATAGGATAGTCTAATCCCTTTATTTACCAGGTTATAAAAACAAAAACTCATGAGAGTGTTTAGAGTTTATAAATAGTTAGTGCCAAGGCATCCCCACACCCATATATATGTATATATATATTTTAAAAAAATCATGGCATAAAATGTGTTGGTATAAAGCAATTTGATATAACAGTACTATTGGTATACCAAATTGTGATCCGCCCATGGTGCGATAATATGCATGTATAAACATTCTAGCGAGCGTCCGCAGTTGAATAACTGTACAAATATATAACCGATACCGGACAATTCAAATCGCGAGTGTTGTCACTCTCTCTCTCTCTCTCTCTCTCTCTCTCTCTCTCTCTCTCTCTCTCTCTCTCTCTCTCTCTCTCTCTGGAACATTGTACTTCGTAACAAGAAACAGGCGAAAATCCATGAAAACTAAAGCGTAGAGGATTTGTGCTTGTTTCATACGAGAGTGTTTATGGACCTCTGAGAAGAAAGAAAGACAGACCGGCAATTGCATGTTTGTATCGTTGATTATAAAAGCACTGTAGATAAATCTCAAAGAAAGTGTACACATACCGTTACGACGAACCATATTCTTGTAGGTTACTTGTAAGTTTAGTTTCAAGGTTTTCATCCTTCCCAAATTATTTTCCTCTCTCACTCCAGATTTCTGAGTGTTTTGTTCCACATGCATGGGATTGAGGGGAACGGAAAGCATAAAGGATTGCGATGAGATTGTGTACCACATTAGATTTATTTACAAAACGTGTATTATTACTACTTATTATCGTTATTATCATACGTCATCAGTGATTAATTAGTGGAAATGCATCACTGATCTATAGGCATCTAATCCACAGCACACAGTTGAAAGATGTTTGTATATGTATATTATTGCGCAATGGGCGGATAGAAATTTGATATACCAATAGTATTACTATATCAAATAGCTTTATGTAAACACTTTAGAAGCCATGTTAATTTTTAATATATGTATGTACATTTATATAAATAATTTTGGTGTGTGCTATTTTGTTTTTTCTTGTTTTATTGTTGATCTGAGTGACCCATGACCAAGGAGATAGTATTGAAACAAACATGTTCCATATAAAATATTGACCATTTCAATGTGAGTGGTCAATATCATTTACCGTCAATCACTATCCACCTGCTCTGTGCATTTTTAGCCCAGAGTCTTTCAGAAAGTCATGACAAATAGCGACTACGTTTCAAAAGTCGAAAGAAAGAAAACACGCTATGCATATCAATGAGTTTCTGGTTCAGGTGGCCACAATAGTCATACCAAAGAAAGGATTCCGAAAATGTTCTCTGTACATCTCTACATCTTGGGGACTGAGGTACTGAATCGCTGTTAGGAAAAGACGGCTATTCTGAATCAAGGGACGAACATTATACATATATATATATATATATATATATATATATATATATATATATATATATATATATATATAATGCTTAATTATAAACATAAATTTATCAAGCCTTTGTATTTAAAATACAAGAAATACATATAAACTTACACTTTCCCATCGCACCTACCAACTTCATTGTATAAATTCTGTTTTTTAGAATATAATACAGATAGTCAAATCCTTGATTAACTTCATGATATCCAAAGAGAATAAAATTCATTAGTTGCGATTAATGCAACAATCATTTTGAAGAAATGTATTTTACTAAATTTATAATAGAAGACTAATTTGGAATAGGTTACTAAACATTACTCAATATTACCTAAAAAATCTTTAATTTCAAAATTAAATCTAAACATGAAGTTGGTAGCGAATTCATCTTTTCCAATAACATATACCACACATACAATTAAACAATTCATTATATATAATATAATGAAAATATGAATGTTATTGTTCACTAATGGTTTAAATGGTTACAAGAGTACAACAACGATATCAAACACTAATTAAATTAGTGTATTCGTAAATCTTAATTGTTTTTAAAGAACAGTTTATTTATTGCGCTCTAATGACAATTATGCTGAGATAAATTAAGAAAGAACACAAAGAGCTGATTTAGGGGAAATATTGAAGAGACTCCAACAAATCGTAACGAGAAACAAAGAAAAATAATGTAAACTTAAACAGATGAATAATTCCTCAGAACGAATATTTATGTAAAAGTATTTCAATTTTTCAGTGTTTGACGCTACGGGAAGCATACCGAGTGCTATACAGAAGGCAAATATCAACTTCCTCGGTGCATATGACCAGTGTCTGGATGTCCACGCCCAAATTCCCGCAGGTGTAGTCCTTGGAAATATCACTAAGAAAACCAGCAGAGAATTCGATACGCGATACTGCAGGCTCTCAATCCCAATCCCGGACTCATTGCTGAAGAGGATGAATGCGGTAGGTTTTCTTTTCTACCCAGACATTTTGTTACATGACTTCCTTTGCATACGTTTATTCACCTGAGTATCACTGCATGCCAGAATCAACTTCCTTCCTTATTTCCTTACGCGCTTGATTATGCACGGTGTTATAATATTCGTGCTTTGTCAGGTCATAAGACACACACAAACGTTCTCAAGCACCGAAAGGTCTCCATGGTCCATTTACCTTTATTTTATATACGTAAACCTTTTCCATGTGTGTCGCGTTTTAATTCAGTTCTTTTGGCTCACTTGGATCAGTCTCGATATGCGTCTAGTCCTTCTGGGCCAACCCGAGACCATGTTGCTCATGAAATTCATCTCTTTCTAGTCCAATACCGGTTGCTCAGTGCGGTCCATTTGGTTACATTTGCTTATACAGTCCGTCTCAGTGCTCGGTGTGATACATTCATTGTACTAATGATTCTGTAGTTGTGTCCACATCTTTGAATTTACAATTTTATCATTGTGAATTTACAAGAGTATAACGCTAACATCAATTACAATATCGTTTTATATCCTTGGCATTTTGAGATATTTTTTTCCACATTTATCACGGCTTCCAAATAACAGTATTTTATTTGCACATATTAAATACTAAATCGTTGTAAAATGTGGGTAGAGGTCAATGACTGTCTAAGATATCATTTCCCATTTAGCCAAGGTTTGCTGAAGTTTTTGAATTTGTTTTTTATTTTCTTTTAATTATATGCGACTTAGGTGAACAGATGATTCATTTAAAGTTATCTTCACTTGCGTATATAAATCATTAATCGTTGTAAAATAAGGGAATATCAATCCAAAAGTAGACGATACCAATAAATAGACGCTAATTTACACGTTATTCATATTTTGTGTTCAAAATTAAATGCCACGTCTATTCGCACAGGTGAAAAAAGAAAATACATTGAAATAAAAGAAAAGAAAAATAGTAAAGATTCTTTCTTTTTTTTGGGGGGGAGGGGGGGGCTAGGTATAATTTTATTTTAAGTTTTGCAACTAAATTTAAAAGGTGGTGTTTTAGATATGACGGTGTCTGACTTATAACACGCATCAGATTATATTTTAAATGTTATATTCAATGACACATTACAAATTAATAACGAAATTTGGTTTTCTGACAGAACACGCACGGTGTGAAGCTGACGGTTACATGGGGTGTATGCGTATCTAACGAATGTCATTCAAACGATGTCAAGGGATTGTTTGATATAGGTACACTGATCTCTTATAATTATTGTACCCTCTTTTTTCTTTTCTACATTTAAACATAATTTCTTTTTCCAAATAATTTTGGTGAATAATAATAATAATAATAATAATAATAATAATAATAATAATAACAAATTATAATAATACATTATTGTTAGTATTCCTATATTATTGTCATACATTATTATTAGTTTTATTATTATTATCTTATAATAAATTATTATTATTATTATTATTATTATTATCTTATAATACATTGTTATTATTTATATTATTATTATTATTATTATTATTATTATTATTATTATGCTGGTCGTCTTTGTCGAGGTCATTTTCATCAGGTCATTTAAGCGATCCCATGCGGCATGCATAATTGAAATAGAGCACTCAATGTGATGGTGTTTACCTTCAGCATGTTAGCAATGTTCATAAAACCACAGAAAGCCTTGACATAGGCGTTGTTTCGATAAAGTAGTCACCGACATAACCCAATGCTATTCAGGTTAGGGGTATTTTGGAACCCGAAGTAGCAGAATCAGTGTGTGTGTGTGTGTGTGTGTGTGTGTGTGTGTGTGTGTGTGTTAACGTAGCTTTAGCATTTCTTCTCTCATATCGCTACAATGTATGCAGTGTGGCAGTTTTTAGTGATGTCTAGCACTGGGACATGATGCCAGATACATGTAGCATGTTGTCCCACTCAGCCACATTATCCTGACACCTGGCCGACCGGTCTTAAAACTAATCTCTAAATGTTGAGTATATATATAAGCAAGGTAGTAGTACCATGTTTATAAATCTTTGGTATGACTCGGCCGGGCATCGAAACCGCTATTTTCCGCATCAGAGCCGAAATAGCGGCATGAAGTGGAAACGTTTCATTTACCATCCAATGTGGTGCAACCAGTTACTTGCTATAGCAATCATAATGCCGTCCTTGTGCTAGAATCGAGTAGAGGTGCAATTTGTACACATAGCTTCTCTGTTTTTAAACAGTATTTAGGGATAGAGTTACTAAAGATAATAAACGTTTAATCATACACACACACACACACACACACACACATGTGTGTGTGTGTGTGTGTGTGTGTGTGTGTGCATACATTTATCTGTATGCAGTGTGTTCTTGCATCTTTTGCCTTTTGCATCCTCATCGACTCCTTTATAATAATAATCCAATACAAAACGAATTTACCAGTGAACTCAGTTTGCTTTTTTGTATAGTAAAAGTAGGGGTGTCAAACTCAATCGCTCAGCGGGCGAAAACTCAAATCACACGTAAGGTTGCGGGCCGAACATGATAAACATTCAATAAGCGGAAAATTAAACATTTTTTAAACATTAATATAAATTAAAAAAGAAAAATGTTTTAATAATAAAAAATCATTGGCATATCCATTTTCGCTCTTATGCCAATTTGTCAGAGCTGGATGTTTGGCATCTTTTCTTGGCTACAAGTTCGTTTATGTTGGGAGTAATGTTCTGTGTCATTGAGATTATCATGATGAACTGCAAGTGTTCATTAGTGAGATGACTCCTGTGTGATGTTTTGTTAATCTTTCATCACAGAAAACAGCTGCTCACACAGATATGTGCTACCAAACATGCTCAAGGTTCGAGCCGCATCTAGACGAAGCTGGGGCATCTTTACAGGAATGAAAAGAGTGAACTTTGCAGTCCCCACAGTGTCGTACTTTGCCTTTAGTGTCACATTACACTGCAGCTCTATTAGCTCCATCTACAAATTTACAGGTGCAGTTTCCACGTCTATGGCAAATGGGTTACGAAACAGCTCGAAATTACTTTTCTCTGCTTCAAAGTCACTAAAGCGCCGTGCGAACTCGGCGCGAAGTAAGGTAAGTTTTTCAGCAAAGTGTGCATTGGGAAACACCATAGCGTTGACTTGGTTCAACATTGCTTGGCAACAAGAAAAGTGAGACAAGTTGCATTGGTGCATTTGTGTATCCCATAAGCGCAACTTCACTTGAAATGCCTTCACTGCATCATGAATATCAGTGATAAAGTGGTCCCGTCCCTGGAGCTGCAGGTTCAAGTCGTTCAGATGAGTGGGTATGTCAGACAGAAACGCCAACTCACATTTCCACTTTATATCCCGAAAAACTGTTGAGTCTTTTCCTTTGCTGTCCATGATTTCCTCGATCAGCTGGAAAAATCTACAAAGAACGTTTCCCCGACTTAGCCACCGCACCTCTGTATGATAAGGCATGTCGCCGAACTCTGAGTATATTTCCTGCAAAAAAGACTGAAATTGGCGGTGATTTAAACCTTTGGCTCTGATAAAGTTGACGGTTTGTGTTACAGTGCTCATTCCACCTTCCATGTTGAGGACTTTACCACACAACGATCCTTGGTGTATGATGTAGTGACATGCAATCAATTCACCAGTACAGATCTCCTGCATCTTTAACCGCATCCTTCCAACTAGTCCACTTTTTTCGCCGCACATCGCCGGTGCTCCATCTGTTCTAAGTCCATCAAGTTTGTCCCAAGGCAGGTTCATGTTGGTTAAACTTTGATATACGTTGTCAAAAATGTCTTTACCTGTTGTTGTCCCATGCATGACCTTCATGTCCAATATTTCTTTTGTAACATTGCGAGCTGTGCAGTGTCAGTTGTATCATTACTTTCATCGACAGCAAGGGAGAATGCAACAAAGTCTTTGCCTTTTTCGATCAGCTGTGTTTTCACATCAGTGGCCATCTCACAAACCCGATCAGCAACCGTATTTCTGCTAAGGCTTACATTTGCAAACATCTGCTTTTTGTCTGAACACAAGACGTCACACACTTTCATCATGCAGCGCTTCAGAAACTCTCCTTCTGTAAATGGTCGGCCTGAATTTGCAATCTCCACAATAAAACTTGCTTTAACAGCAGCTTCAGTTTGTGATTTTGCTTTGGTGAGAAACGTCTGCTGTGATGTTAGATTCCTCTTCAATTCTTCTACCTTCTGTAGCTTCTGCTCTGCATTCAGGCTTTTTAACTTGTCTTGATGTTTAGTCTCGTAGTGCCGTCTCAGATTATATTCATTGATCACAGCAACATTATCTCTTCAAATTAGACACACAGGTTTACCGCCAATATCAGTAAACATACATTCAGCCTCCCAGCGGCTTTGAAAGGCTCTGTTTTCAGAATCAACTTTTCTCTTATCCATTTTAAGGCTAGCTTTGATTTTAAAAAATAGATTGTGCATCTACCGACAGACGCTTGATTGATATCACGTTAGCCGTAGCGGGAAAAGGTGATGTAATATCCGGGCACTACACTACTTTCATTTCTTATGCGCCAATCCAAAATGAGGAACTGAACGTTGATACGGTTACTGTAACGACGAACATCCACTCACTACACAACTTTTATTTTCGCTTATTCTGATCAAAGCGATAACGCTCTCAGGTAGCCTGTCGTTCGGCAAGGCTGCTAATTAGGGAATTTGATTTGCACTTTATATCACAGGGCCATTAAAAAAATATTTTTGCCTAAAATTCTCTCTCGGGCCGGATATAATTGTACGCCTGTCAAAACCTCTCGGGCCTGATATAATTGTACGCCGGGCCTGATGTGGCCCGCGGGCCTTGAGTTTGACTCATATGAGTAGCAGCAAAGGAGGCGTATCGGACAACGTTTTTAAACAAGTTTTCAATGGATTAGGGCTTAAAACCCAATCAAAACGGCTACAAATCAATGAAACAGGCAAAAAAATAATAATGAAAAATCAATGAAACAGGCAAAAAAATAATAATGAAAAATCAATGAAATCAGTCCAAAAAAAATAATGAAATCAAAAAAAAGAAAGAAAAAAAAAGAACGTATCGGACAACGTTTTTAAACAAGTTTTCAATGGATTAGGGCTTAAAACCCAATCAAAACGGCTACAAATCAATGAAACAGGCAAAAAATCAATGAAATCAGTCCACAAAAAATAATGAAAAAATCAATGAAATCAAACAAAAGAAAGCCTCCATTTGCCAAATGGAGACTTAGTCATTTTTGTCCGAAAACATGATCCTGCAGGGTTTTCAAAATGAGTAAAAACTCTTCAACCGAATATTTTATCAAGTCCGATACGATATCGTGTCCTAGGACGAAAATCCTTTCAGGATGAAAATCCTTTCAGGATGAAAGTCCTTAGGACTTTACAAACAGACTAATTTGTAAAACTTCGTCTTGTAAATCAATCAGATTATTAGACTGGTCAGTGAGTTTGAAATTAATTCTTGTTAATGAATTATTATGACATCGCATATAGACTGGATTCACCGGGGATTCAATTATTAGAAACCCTGGAGGGGCTGTTGGTGCAAATGAATACAAAATATATCCTTGCTGAGCTTGATTTGATCGTTCTAAATTTATTTGATAGCTTCCTTCGATAACATCACATACTAAATTGATCGCTATCACCGATGAAATATTCACATTTTGAGGAGCGATATGCCTGCCGCCACCATCTGGGTCATTATTATGTTTGAGGATATTTATTTCCGGTGATGATGTTTTTTTCCACGCATCATGAATTATTTTAAAACCAACATCGATGGCATCACTGAGAAGTTTTTTTAGTTCCAATATATTATATCCTGGTAGTTTGAACTCATGAATATCTTCTTCGCGTATACTATACTTCATTGCAAACTCTCTTCTCGATAGGGGATTGTCAACTATTACATCTTGAATAATTTGTGAATGAAATGTTTCCATGTCATTGATGATTTTGTTACATGTTTCTACGACGCTGATAAATTCATCTCGGGTGAGAGTACCGGATTTAAGAGATATTAACAACAGTGAAATATCGTTATTGAACGCTGTGAAATTTTCAGTGATTTCCTTTTCTCGGGGTGTGTAATATATTGGGTTGTATTGTTTTTTCATTTCAGTGAAAAAATTCAATTTATCATAATCGCTATAACTCCTTATTGGATTATCAGATTTTATCCTGTCTGTGACATAATCAGTTTTTTTTGGTTCTGGTAAATCAACGGTTTTCCCCCCTGGTGGTATTTCAGGCCATCCCAGTACGGTTCTTATAGAACTCTGATAGATATCTACGACGTAACCATCTGTGCTTATTTCAATGGCAGATGATAGTGTTGGTTCATGAACTGTTATAGCTATTTTTGATTCTTTTCCAGTAATCGATTTTATTCTACGTTGCAATTCAGCATTGATTTGTTCAATTTGGTACGACCCAGTTGGTATGGAAACAACGTTCCAGTCTGGGGTACCGTCGTCTTTATTCTTATTTGCAAATACCAGTGAATTATTCGGTTGTTGACCACCAAATGATTTTGATCTGATATTAGGTCAACTGTGGTATACTCGCAATTTTGCTAGCGCGATTTCCTTCACTGGGACCGGAGAGGGGAAATTCACACTGAATTCTGGATTCGTTGATGTTATTGAGATCATGCTGGTTTGTACTGGGTTTGTGTTCTCCACTATTTGTTGAAGTAATTCCATCTGTGTTGTCATTGTTATTATACTGTTGTTGTCGCTCTAATTTTGACATCGGAGAATCATACATATCTGCCATCGCTGAAAACTCACTATCTGATATAATTGTATCATCGAGAGATGACGAAATCAATGAGGATAATTGCGAGTATGCAGTGGATACAACATGAAATTGAATTATGTAGTCTTGTAGTTTTCGTTGGCTGCATGATATTTTTTTTTATTATTGAAATAATTCCATTGATTGTTGTTGCCGCAGAAATGCAAATTGGAACAGCTATCGGGGCAATCATTGTCACTGAAGACAGTATAATACCAGCTCCGGTGATTACACCACTCACTGAATACACGGTAACATCAATTGCGGTAATTCTCCTGCGATATTTTTTAATTTTCATTGCATACTCCTCAGACAGGGTTTTGAGTCTATTTTGATATTCTCTGACCTGATCATAGCGATATTGCGATGATGAAATCATTTTATCCTTAAATCAGTTTACGATTTCAAATGAAACCGTTATTTACTTAAATCCGCTACGAATTCCACATACCACGTTACTGAAACCCTAATCAAATTTTTATCAGTAGATGTTAACGTGAACTGTTCAGTTGTATCCTTGTCGATGATCGTTGAAATCGTATTATTGACCCCGGATGAACTTGACGATGATATATTAAATTGAATCGGTGTCACTAGTGTCAATCGATAAATACCCTTAACGGTTGCAGTGATATCTAATTTGTTGTTTACGAGTACCCTCCACTCAAATGATCCGTGTTGGATTGTGTATACTACATTGCTGGTTTTCTCATGAGGGATTTTTGTTTTTTCAATGATTGTTATCATCCTCGAAAAATCATTTTTAATGGCCTCGATGAAGTTTTTCGTCTCATCGATGGATTTCTTGATATCCGGTTGTTTTAGTTCAATTTTATCTAACTGGGTTCCAATAAATTTATCAATGATATTTCTACGGAATGAGGTAAACTGTTTTCCGTGTTCTTCACTTTTAGATTGAAGTGCTGTTAGTTCCAACACAGAATTTTTCAACTCATCGTTGAGAGTTTTTAATCGATCTGTAATCGTCGAAAAGAGTACACCCGGTTTGAGTTTACCCTGATCGGAAAATAACGCGATAGTATTCTCGATTGCGTTTCGTTGTTTAACCAATATATCATCCAACGACACATCACTAGTTTTCAATTTACCCTGTTTGTCTTGAAATACGACTATTTCCCCCGGGTCAACACTTGTTAAGTTCAATGTCTCAGCGATTTCATCTTCAATTATTTTTTTTTATATCACCGGTTGCAGTGCCATCGGGTTTGGGTTTCAAAGATCTCCCCCAATTATCAATCATGATATTTTATACATCTCTCTCTAAAAAGCGATTACTAGTGTATTCATTTACGACAATGTGTGGTGGTTTTCTAGATGCTGAAATAGCGTTAAGGACATTTAATACTTCACTGCCGCATATTGGTGGATCATTCATTTGTTGTGTTGGTAGCGTAGAATACCAAGTCTTCATTGGAATTTTTTTATGTAACGCATAAACTCTTTTGGCGGGGCTAATCCATATGAATCAAAATAGACGATTGCCCGTGGATCAATAGCGTATGCAACCCAGTGAGTTCCAGGTCCGGTGCTGTTATCTAAATTAATAATACCTGTTTCAGTGTTGTTTGGTTGATGTGGTAATTGATCTTTCATAAAAACACCTCTGAAATTTTTAATCGCTAGTTTTTTTAGCAGCATCCATTAAATCAAAATTGGACATTGGAACCATCGGTTCCTCAATCAAAGACTCTTCAACTAGTAAACCGGTCCTAGTCTTAGGCCTTTTCCGCTGTACCATGAATACGGGGTTCCTGGTAGTCTTAGACCCCTTCACTTTTTTTATACCCTCGTCCTTTCTTCGGTTCATATGATTCAGTAATGCCTTGTTTCGCTTTTACCCCCGATGCGACAGCTTTTGCAACCGCTTTTATGAATCCTGGTAGAATTAGACCCTCTCCCTTTTTTTATACCCTCGTCCTTTCTTCGGTTCATATGAATCAGTAATGCCTTGTATCGCTTTTGCTCCCAAGCCTCCAGCTGCACACAATGCGACTGCTTTTGCAACTGCTGGTGCAGCCGCTGCAATTAATCCTGGTATTGCAGCAAATAACGGGAATATACCGCCTGATTTTATAATATTTTTGATAGCAGCCGCAGAAATAGTAATCTGAACGCCTTTTTTTGCTACAAGTGCATCATTGAAATGTTTTTTTTTTTTATTAGTTGTCAGTGACAATTTATTTGCACCACCAGTCATTTGATTAGGTTTCAGCGTGATTGTGGTTCCACATTGTTTAGCTGATTCCGATTGCAATTTTTTTATTTGACCGGGGGTTAACGCAACACTAATATTACAATATGACCTTATACATAATAGATTGATTCTAAATCATTTACATATTTTCCACTGGTGCATCAATGATTCTCATTCTTCCTCCAACACCTTCAAGTAGCATTGATTTATCACTGAGAATGACAGCAACCGCTCTGTAATTAGCAATACCACCAGGGCGGGTTACACGGGCTCTAAAATGTATATCAACGACAGATTGTCTTGTTAAATCAAGATGTTCCAGTGAAAAGCAATAAATCGGATAGAGGCTTTTGAAATCCAATTGTGATATTTGCAAACCAGTATCGACATTTTGATCACGTGCCATAAACGACAATAGGTTATGATATACACTCGCAATATGGTTAGTGGTGTAATCAAGTTGTATATCCTCGGATGGTTCCTGCTGTCCGTTTATTTTCAGCGATACTTCATTAACACCTAACTGATCAAATATCATATGACTTCGTTCTTGAGTACCAACTCGCGCAGTATTCTGTAACGCAATAAATATATGACGTGGTGCTGAAACCCCTTGTTTTGATGCCAGGTGCCATGTGAATGTACCATCAACATTGTCTTGTTTAGTATCCGTGGTCACTGATAACCAGCTCAACAACGACTTTCCTCATTGGTCCATAAATGATAACAATTTTTCTTCTGTGGTGATTGATGGAGTTAACACTGGCATCCATAATGATAGTTTTGTTAAAATGACTTTACCCTCGGGAACACCAGCATCACGCCAGATTGCATCATTATCAGTACCCTTTCGTACAAGCGCTACTGTGTGTTTAGCTCCATAAATAACTTTTCTAACATTTCTACAGAATCCGAAAATATGATGCAGTGGAATCGCACATGAAAACTGTCGACGCTGTCCATGCAACATTGATACACGTGTTGCAAACCCTAGGTTGTAATTAGTAATATTATTTATGACATCAAAATCACCAGCCTGGTTTTACATATCCGGCTGGTGCTGGATTAACTGAAGAAGCATGTGTTGCCTTGACTCTAGAATACTGGACGTGTTCAGGGTGATCAGTAATATCCTTAGAAAACATCATAGATGGACCCGCTGATCTTGTATAATCATCAGAATATCTTGCTAACCCTATGATTGTTGTGGACACAACAACTTCACGGTCAATGGATTCAATTTCCTTTCCATCAATGAGATATCTTGCACTCTCAAATAGTGCCATGATCCCATTATTAACAAAACCAACTTTAATAGTCGGGTTATTGTCGTATGGGGTATTAGCTACAACATTGGTTACAAGTTCTCCTTCTACTTCAATAAATGCCTCACACGGTAGAAAATATTTACTGGTGTCATGAACTTGAAGTTCAATTCGCGATCGGAGATCTGGTTGTACTGCGTGATAAGAATAAAATTGAAAATCGCGTACAGAATCATCTTTACGCACTGGGGCATCCATATCAAATGCTGGATCAGGTGACCTTTTGAACATTTTATTCTATTTATCAGAGTCTAAATCGTAAAATCCGTAGGATTTTCATAGTAAACGATTTTCATCGTCGTGTTTTTTTAAAGCCACTTCCCGCTATCATGTTTGCTATCATGTCATCTTGGTCACTTGGAGTCACCAATGATGCTAATTTTTCATCTACTGCGTTATTTATAATTTTACTAACACTTGCAGGCATTTCCGCTGTAGATGGCAGTGGTACCTGTTTCTTTTTTCGTCTAACTAATGATGTTATTTTCTTCTTCGCAGCTGAAAACGATTTTCCTGCAAGATCTCCAACAGTACTAATACCCTTATCACGAATAACATCAATGGCTTTCATTCCTAATTGTTTAGCTAACGGCATCACTTTTGGGGCCATTCTTGAAAATAATCCTAAAATGGTATCACCGAAACCATCCCCGTAATATGCGCTATAAACTGCAAACCGTGAATTAACTACATAGACACTGGCTGGTTTATCATGATTGTAGTGTATGATCATTCTTATTTAATTGTTATTTATCTAATCAATTGACTTCGTCATCAGATTCATAAACAATTTTTCAATTCAGTCGCTATGATACCCACTTTCCGCTAACTCGCCAATGAAATCTCGATATGTGCTGATATCCATGATACCGCCTTGAAATAACCGTCTACAGATATCAGCTGCTTCATTAATTATTTCTGGTGAGTTATTTCCAGCTCGGAACCCTCCTACAAGAACTTCTAATCGTGATATATCATTGATAACACTATCAGGACAAGCGTTTCCAACTAGACCACTACCCAGAAATTCCTTCTCATCGTATGGCTGTCTTATTTGGAGTTGAAATTTGCTCTTGAAGTCTCTGTATTCCTTCATCCTTCTATCTAAACTCCCAGTATTTATTTCATACACTATATCAGCCCATTATGTGACATTCTATAATTCGTATAAATGTCCTTGAAAAACTTCTCTTGTGAATCATAGCTGTTAGCAGCAAATTCACCTAAACTGTCTATATCCTCATTGAGAATTCGTTTTTTAGCGCTCTCGGTAAATATAATTGATTTAGGTAGTCCACTAACTAGTTCTTCCTGAAATCCTTCAAATTTTCGTTCTGAAGCGGTTGATATATCCTGAGGAAGTGTTTTTAATGATTGTTTTGTTTGTTTAGTTCTTTTTGCTACTTTTTCTAACACAGGGAGAAAAGTCTCTTCTTGTTTTTTTTCTTGTTTAGAGATTGTTGACACTATCTGTTTCGTTGTTGTAGTTATTGGTTTAAACAACTCTTCAGATCCCTCAGCAAAATCAGTTTGTAAACTCTGTCGTTGTTGCAGTTTATTTCTTACAGAGTCACGAATTGGTATAAATCTCTTAATTGCAGCTAGTCGCTCACGAGCCAATCGGGTCGTTAATGCTTCATTGACCATTATTTGAAGTTGCAAACAATTTTTCAATTGCAAAACAATTTTTCAATTGTAAAACAATTTTTCAATCCGACTTAACACCACCGTGGATGTGTTATTTTGACATTTTAAGGGCGTTATCATTGATGAGGGAAGTGTGGAAATTGTATAAAAAATAATTAATACCACACTTCCCTCATTTTTTATACACCAATAACATGTCGGATGATTTTTAACACCACCGTGGAAGTCTTTTTTTGTTATTTTAACAGCCCTATCAGGTATGGGGAAAGTGTCATAATTGCTATAAAAATATATAATACTGACACTTTCCCCATCACAGACATGTCGGATGATTTTTAACACAGTCATGGAAGTGTTATTTCATCCTATAACAGCTTCTATCAGGTATGAGGAAAGTGACCAAATTGCTATACAAATATATAATACTGTCACTTTCCTCATCACAGACATGTCGGATGATTTTTAACACAGTCATGGAAGTGTTATTTTGACATTTTAAGGGCATTATCATTGATGTTGAAAGTGTGGAAATCCTTATAAAAATAATTAATACCACACTTTCAACATTTTTTGACATGTCAGATGATTTTTAACACCACCATGGAAGTGTTATTTTGACATAAAACACCTTCGTTCATTGATGAAGGAAGTGTGAAAATCCTTATAAAAATAATTAATACCACACTTCCTTCATCAATGATATATCGGATGATTTTTAACACGATCATGGAAGTCTTTGTTTGTTATTTTAACTGCTCTATAAGTGATGGGGAAAGTCACATTATTCCTATAAAAATAGATAAATATGTGACTTTCCCCACTTTTTCATTGATCAATCTGACATATCATCCATCGATTTATTCACTGATTTTGACATTTTCAATCAAAAAGTGCTAAAAAAATGAAAATCTCTATGAGGGTCGGGCAATCAAAAAATGATAGGGGGGTCGGGCAATCAAAAAATGATAAAGGGTCGGTCAATCAAAATTGTTCATTTTCTTGAATTAACGCCCGTAGGTTTCTAATTTTAGAGTTGACTTCCTTTTTCAATTCATATTCGTTACCTAATTCTTTTCGTATTCCCTCTACGATAGTATATAACGGAACAAACACACCTACTTCACTGGAAAATGCAAGAGAGTCCCGAATAGAATTTTGAATTTTTTTGATGAGTGCATACTTCTTTGGTAGCATATATTTATTGTTGTTTACTCCGTATTCTATATCCTGAAAATCTGACACAATTTGATCAGGATTTAACCCATCTGATAGTTAGATATCCTGACTTTTCAATTTCGCTATTTCAACTATAATGCTATTCATTTTTTCAGGATTCATATTCTATAATAATGTCATATTTCTAATTGAAAAATATGACGCATTAGACATAACTGAATTGAATTTTTTGTCCGGTCTTTTTTGAAATGGCCGATCGATAAATCCCCTCTGCAACTTTTTGAACAGAAGTTGAACAAATATTGAAATATTTTCCGGCTTCATTCATAGATGAAAATATTTTTTCTTCTTTAGTTGTTGTATTCAAAGATTTCACAGGTCTCTTCCCATCCGTTTTGCATTTTCCAGTCTTTCCAGATGAATTATTCTTACTCTGTGTAACAACTCGTAAATTTGATAAAGAATTGTTCATTGGATTAGAATCAATGTGATCAATGACAGAATCATCCTCGATCAATCCATTGAAACATTCAAATACGAAACGATGATTGAGATATTTCTTCTTTCCAGCGCCAAACCTCAAATATCCATGATTATTCACAACACCAACTGGTTTCTTCAGTCTACGGTTTCTTACAACACCATCACTGGATGCTTCATAATTTTTAATCACTGGGTGTGGTCTGAATTCTTGGTTCATTCGTATACTAATACTATTTGTCTAATTCATTGTTTGGTCTAATGATTACATCACTGGAAAATCTTTCAATGTAGTCTTGAGGAGTTCTTATGATTTTATCACTGATTTTATCAGTGTCAGGGACTTTTTCAGGGTCATAATTTCTGATTGATTTTCCATTTTTGATTCTGTTATCATAGTAACGCTTCAATTCCCTGTATCGCTTTCCACCACAAGCAATACATAACTGCGATTTCCCCCTGACCCCAACCCCACATCGAATACAGGGTAACGGACCAAGGCTTCCACGTCGAAAACTTTGCATATGATATCCACAGAACTCATTTCTGCATGATTTGTTACACGGGTTTACTGATCCAATCATGAGCCATTTGCAGTGATTCATTATACATAAATCTTTCATTTAAATGCTTGTTTTAAATATAGTATGAAGGAGTTCAAGAGATTATCGAAAATAACGCCCTGGAAAAATGATCAATTCAATCTTGATAAAATTTCTAATACACCAAAGAATAAAATTAGTGATAGAACCATGATTAGTAAAATCAGAGATTGTTTTAATGAATTCAAGCGTGATGGAGCATCTCATTGTTGGTCAACATTTCGAATTGATGGTGTTGTTGACGCTACCATGAATGATGAAAAAGCAGCAGTGATAATCTCACATCTTGAGCAGGAAAGATATTTTTTTCGAATACAATTCCTTATCCGTGATGATACTGAAAAATGGATCATTAGGGATAAATACGAACCCATTCTTAAGGACAAAAAAACTGTCACCGTGAATCAGGATTCCAAACCAGGAATTTTGACCGGAATGACAAACCATACTACGAAAGATCTTATCCTGTAACAGCAGTTGTTTACGGGATATATCCGCTCAATGAAAAACCTGATATTGCAAAACTAGCACCCATGAAATATTCGACAGGGCTCAATTGTGTAGCAGAGCGAATAATGGAACACTTCACAAATGCGTCCCGGGGAAATAAACTAACTGATCTAAGACGAAAAAAAATAACCGAATGGGAATTAACGGTAAAAGAGAATGGGGCAACAATTCAGGATATAATTAAATTAGAAACATCATTGAGATTTCCAATATCGGTAAGGACAATCACCGGTGAAGTATTATACGAATCGAAATATCAATCAAAGGAACCCCAATTCAAATTATTGATCATAACGAACACGCGTGGTCATCTGCAGTAACAATATTCCCACGGGATAGAACCGTGAAATATATCCCCCAAACTCTGTTTGGAACCGAAGAGGTATTTTACAATACAAGATATTCTTCACGGTTAATTATAGACAATGCTGAACACGATTTTGTAATCGCGGATCTAACGAATAAGGGCCTATATGTTAATCGTAAGGACGCATTTCTGTCCGATGGAACCAAATTGGGTACAATTGTTACTTACAATGATGGATACAATCCCCAGTACACACACTTAAGAGCTTCTATGCTCGGTTATTCTTCAATCAATTTATTTTCAATGATAAATAGATTTCCTAACACCGCAGTTAGAGTTGCCACTGACTCATTTTACATAAATAGCAAAATGGCTGATTGTATAAACGGTAGCAAGGCTACTGGCAACGAGAATTGGGGGTCATGGATAATTAAGAAGGAAATGCTTCATGATTATATTCAATCAGCAGATGTTACAATTGAAAATAATTATTTAGAAAGCAATCAGTGTTCAGAATTTTCTAATGCACCACCGATATCTGATCCAATATGCCGGTATAAAACAGTTTATTTTAACGGCTGTGGTGGGTCAGGAAAAACAACCCAGGCGATTGAGTTATTTCGTAGAAACGCTAGCGTTTCCAAATCAAATATGATTGTACTAACACCAACACACAGACTTGCCAGAGAAATGATACAGAGAGGGGTAAATGCCTGTACCTATCACAGCTTTTTCCGATGGAAGGGAGATAAATGGACTCCTGAGCGTATGGGAGAGAAATTTATTCCTGAAATTATCATTTGGGATGAAATAGACACAGTGTCATTAGATGTATTAAAAATATTTCTTGAGTGGTTGTTATTGAAAAATACAAAAATCGTCATGTGCGGTGATCACGGCCAACCACCACCATTTGTCGGTGCATCCCCACATGAATGGCTAAAGGGTTTTGTAGACTATTATGAAGAAATTGATACCGATCATAGATCACTTGATAATGAATTAAAAGAATTTAAGAAATTAATTAGATTACAACCGGATAGAATCCAGTGTGAGATAGCGCGTGAAATAATTTCGGAAACTCCAATGAATGATTTCTGGGAAACATGGAGACCAAATGATTTGATAATTGCAAGTAGAAAAATAGTCAGGGACACACTTCAGATGAAGTTATTTGAATTGCATAAAAAAAGATTTGCAACTCTTCCAGTGCCTCTTTGTTATAGGCCATCTGATACACGAAAACAGAACATTGAAGTTGATATTCCAGGACAGCGTGAAAAACAAATTCTGGTATTAAATGATATTGTCCTGGTTGATATCAATGTCGTTGAAGATGCATTGCGTGCTAATAAATCCCCGTGGACGCTAGGATACGCAGCAACAATACATTCCTCACAAGGATTGACTATATCGGATACAATTGTTTGGATGGTAGATAATCGCATCGAATGGTCAAATTTAGTCTATCTTGCAGTATCCAGAGTACGAAAAATAAATCAACTTCGAAGAATTGTTTTAGATGATGACACCACAATAGATGATATTGATGTTAAAATTATTGATAAAAAACTTTCCGGTTACAATCAACAGGACAAAAAAAAACAACGAGAATTTGATATTGATGCTAAATTAATAATCACTTTGAAGAAACAACAGAATAATCACTGGGCAAGATGCAATTGTATAATGCGTTGGCAGTATTCGGATAAAGATCCTCGCCAATTTACCGTTGACAGAAAAAATAACAATCTCGGTCATGTCAGAAACAATGTGATGTTGACTTGTCTTGAGTGCAATAGACGCAACGGCGCTAGTTAAGACCCCGTGGTGGTAATTGAGTATCCTCGGGTATCACTTGTAATTGTTGTCTAGTAAATCCTCGTTGAGGGGCAGTTGAATCCAGTTTATAGACTGGAGGTCTACCCGTAGATCGAGTTACACTAGATATCTTGTGTGCAGTAACACTCCAAATAGGATCAGTAGCCCTTTTTCTGCCCCTTTCAAGCTCTCCTGGTTAATATAAATACCTCACAATGACATTACTACCAAGAATTGGTTCTTTGAAATCTTTTTGTGGTTTTTCAGGTATTGACTTCTTTTTAATCGCATTGATAGGTTTCAAATTAATTGTTCTAGTAATCTCATTATTCAGTGCGGTAATCACAGCTGGTAATCTTTAAACCCATTCACGAGATCTTTTTTCTTGGATAAATTCTTTTGCGTATTGATATCCAAATAACCGCTCAGCAATCGTCCGATTAAATCGTTCTACAATTGCCTGATCACGATGTAGCGCAGTATGTCCTCGTCGTATTGTGACATTGTGATATTTCATTGTAGATAACACTGCACCCTGAAATTCCTTGCCAGGATCAATTTGTAATAGATTTGGCCAGTGCAGAGGACCCCTTCGATAAATCCTTTCAAATGCAGAAGCAACTTCAGTGGCCGATTTTGTTTTTAACGGTTCTGCTTCTTTGTATCGACTTGCAATATCAATTATGGTTAGAGCGTATTTGTAACCGTTGTCATGTGGCAAAAATAATACATCAGCCTGATGAACTTCATTGGGTCCGGTCACATCAAAATGCGAGAAATTAATTTGTTTAGGCGGTGGTAGATAAATCTGCCATAGTGCCTGTTTAGATAACCAATGAGCCGCAGTGGTTTTTTTCACTTTTGCAGCGCTAGCGAGTTTAAGGATTGCAAATTTACCCCTCCAGTATCCTCTTGGGGAATAATAAATAGATTCCATGTTGTTATTAATTACCAGCACCTAACATCAATTTACTTTTCATAGCCGATTTTATCAAAAAGGAAGCCAATTTTTCTTTGAAAGATTTGTCAGGAATGGCATTCAACGCATGAATTAATTTCACATCTGCTAGATGCCTGTGTTGCAGATTATTGCTTTTATAAGCAACATCATGAAGGTGACAGGCCTTATCAATGGCGTTTATTGGTTCTTCACCGGGGTTGGGTTGGTTATGATTATTGAGTCTGATATCTAATCGTGTTCCGGGGCCACAGTAGCTATATCCTGGAAGGTGTTTTTCTCCAGGGTATTTTGCCCATGGGGTTCCAGGGAATTTTGCCAATTTGGCAGCGATATCACCCCCTCGTTTTTTTTTTAAAGGTTCCTTGGGTTTAGAAACAAATCTAAATTTCTTTGTACTACATTGTACGCATTTACCAGAAAGCGCTGATCGGTTATTTTTAGTTGTAATCGTCGTCAAGTCATCTGTGCCAGTACGCGCCTTACACTTCACACAATATAGATCCATAATTTATATATAACAGCATGAATGTAATTGATTATTCAGCTACCCGACGACGGGAACCTATTAAACACCATGAAATGTTACCGAATTCAATTAGAATGATTATAATCGGACCATCGGACCATCCGGATGTGGCAAAACACAATTGTTACTTAATTTGATAACAAGATGGATGAAATGGGACAATTTGTATTTAATAGCCCCGAGTGTAGACGATCAGCGATGCTATGAAGTGTTAAAAGATTTTAACGAGAAAGCAAAAGAATTTTAAATCGACGATGATTTTATTGAATTTATTACTGATATTGATGAAGCCCCTTCCGTGGAAGACATCGATGGAAGTATTAACAATTTAGTCGTGTATGACGATATCATGTTAGATAATCAAAAAAATCCTGCTAGAATCTTTTCCCGAGGCAGGCATAAAAACACTGATGTGATATATGTGACTCAACGGTACACACAAATACCAAAAGTGATTCGCGATAATTGCAATGTGTTGTGTGTGTTTAATGGAGTTGATACTCATACACTACGAAATATTCATCAGACTTGGTGCAGCGGTGATATGAATCATAATCAATTTAGAAATTTCTTTAGTCACGCTCAGTCAAAACCACACGGATTTGTAACGATAAATTTAGCAGACCCTAGGACACGATATCGTATCGGACTTGATAAAATATTCGGTTGAAGAGTTTTTACTCATTTTGAAAACCCTGCAGGATCATGTTTTCGGACAAAAATGACTAAGTATCCGTTTGGCAAATGGAGGCTTTCTTTTTTTTTTTTGATTTCATTGATTTTTTCATTATTTTTTTTTTTGGACTGATTTCATTGATTTGTTGCCTGTTTCATTGATTTGTAGCCGTTTTGATCGGGTTTTAAGCCCTAATCCATTGAAAACTTGTTTAAAAACGTTGTCCGATACGCCCCCTCTTTCTTTTTTTTGATTTCATTATTTATTTATTTTTTACTGATTTCATTGATTTTTCATTATTATTTTTTGCCTGTTTCATTGATTTTTCATTATTATTTTTTTGCCTGTTTCATTGATTTGTAGCCGTTTTGATCGGGTTTTAAGCCCTAATCCATAGAAAACTTGTTTATAAACGTTGTCCGATACGCCTCCTCTGCTGCTTGAGTTAAAGGAATGCAATACAACAGTAATTTACCAGTGGAGTCAGTTTACTGTTTTTATATGCAGGAATCCTAAACAAAACGTATTTACTAGTGGAGTTAGTTTACTGTTTGTCTCTCTACAGGAATCCTATACAATAAGAGTTTACCAGTGGAGTCAGTTTACTGTTTTGAAGATAACGACCTGTCTAAGGACTCCTCAGCGATAGCCGCTATGTAAGCGTTTTCACAGTGTAATTAGCCATACTATAAAGGACACGCGTTACTAATTAGCCATACTATAAAGGACACACGTTACTAATAGTAAGGATAAATGGGAACCAGTCAGTATGTGGGTTCAGATAAAATAGACCATATATGGGTTTGAATGGTTGATGATAAAAGTTAGAAATTTGGTAAAAATAATCTTTCGAGAACTTATCCTAGTTTTGACTACAAAAATGAAGACAAATAAGATTTATTAATCGAATTTCAGTCCTTTATCAGACTTGATTTTGAAATACTTATAACTGAAAATAGCACTTGATTCTTAGGTGCGGAATTGAAAGTACAAGTTTTAAACAAACGTAGATCCAAAAAATGCATACGTTCTTTTTATTTACGAATCTATACTAATAAATATAGGTTTGATCACGAGCACTCAGAAATTTAATGTAATTTACTTTTAATATCATGGTGTTTTCATAGATTGACTATGGGAACTGAATTAGTACCATGCGTCCTGTAAGAATTAAAGTGTCCTAATACGATATAATTAACCTAGAGTTATAATGTTCAGACTGAGTATACCTTTTAACACAAACCTAACAATCACTTCAGTTTTAATAGAAATTTTTGTTTTCAGATGTGTCTTGAGTGTGTTTGGATTTCTGATCTTTTTTGGTACTATCATTGACGCAATTCAGATTTTGTGGGTGAATGATACAGATCAGGAACACGTATACGAAATGACGCAACATTCAAATGAGAAGCATGACTATGCGCAGGTACATGGGACAAATCCAGAAGACAAGGTGGTCGTTGTTGCAGTAGCAGATAATGATGTCAGTTCCAATGGATTACCGACAGGTTATGTACGGGTAAGAAACATACAACATTAACATCAATCCTTTGTACACCATTTCCTTAAGGCGTGTGTGTGTGTGTGTGTTAATCTTATATAACAAAATATTATTATAAAATAAAATCAAAATGTTTGTCTATTTATTTATACTTTTGCTATTACAACGTTTACCTAAAACGCCTGGTACTTAATTTGTATGTGGCATGTGTCGGTAGTTTGGAATATAATAATTCAATTGATTTCTTCCATCTGTCCAAAAATCATGTTTAAAGCATCGACTCTTTTTATTAGTGAAAAGGAATTTATGTATACAACAACTACGAAAACATGCTCATCCATGAGTTTACATTCAAATTTTATATTGATGATCACGTTATATTGATCATGATGACGTTATATTGCTTATAATCACGTTCTATTGATGACGATCACGTTCTCTTCATAATCATCTTTTACTAAATGTTTCTTTGGATGAATATCTTGCGTACATTATCCGAGTGACATTTCTTTCTGCTCAACTTTCAAAAAGTCAAGGATGGCGCATTGAATTTATTTCTGAACGGGTCAGAATTATTAGTGGCATTAACAATCATTGATACCAGTAATATTTACAGCTGTAGCAGAAATTAAATCAAATATGGGAATGCAGTATCAGCTACGTTATAAATACCAAAAGATTTGGTGGGGCAAGGTATGAGAGCAGGAGGAACAATTTTATAACTTTACGATAATATTTAGTATTTCATACAGCATTTCATAGGCTGAAATGACTATTACATAATGCATTTCTAAAATTTATCATTTACATCCGTCAGCACAGAGAATTTGACAAAGTCCCCGAAACGAAGGTTCCCATGGAAAATGGACAGCAGTCAAATGGCAACGTCAATCCACAAATAGACGCACTGCAAAATAGTACTAAGAATGGACATGCGTATGAAGTAAGCCGCGGCAAGTCTAAAGAAAAAGAAGGTGAGATGACCATGTCATTTCTGCTTACAAATTTAAGACTTATTTCTATTGTAAAATTGGCATGGCATTATTTAGCATGCGAGAATCACCCTAAAGATAAAGTTGTCCATGGCTTTCATCGCATCAAATATGACAAAATGAAATCACGTATCTGTCAGTCCGTCCGTTACGCTTTCGTTTCACACTATAACCTTAGAGGCTATTACACCGCTAAGACTCTCTCTCTCTCTCTCTCTCTCTCTCTCTCTCTCTCTCTCTCTCTCTCTCTCTCTCTCTCTTTTAAATTGTTATTTTTGCGCTATGACTGATAATCTGTCTCATGAATAAGGATTAACCTTAGACACATGATTATGAGATGTACAACATGATAGCATCAGGCATCATATTCATGGTCTCGAGTACAGGGCACTGATCAATTTTACCAAGTAAACTGATCGACGTTTTGATAATGTTCAGCTGGTATCATTTTAAGGATCACATCGTTAAGGTCATTGTCAGACACCAGTCTTTTTACTTCTTAATCTTCATGCTATTTGGGAATGCAGCATGGTAACTACCATATTTCCTATCATAAATTCATGGTCATGGTCACACGTTCAACTTTTGGTTGCTTGGGACACTGAATTTGTTGCAAAATCTGGCACCATATCATCTGTAAGGTTACAGTTGTTATTATAATGCCTGTCCAGAAATGTTAACGCTGTCTCCACAAAGTCTCCATTAAGCAAATACTGTTATACCTCAACAGTGTATGGGGCAACACATAATTAACTGTATTTTCTTGTTTTGATCATGCTGATTGATTCCGAATCCTTTCTGCTAGTCTGGTTTATGAATCGAGCGACGAGTTGGTTAGAACATACTTTATTGTCCCATTATGATACCATGGGATAGGGCACAAGTTTGTACAACTTAAATTAACGCTTTCACTACATAATACAAGTATTAAAACATAGTCAGCGTGACAACATTGGCTAATACTTAAACATGATTGCTGAGAGAGAGAGAGAGAGAGAGAGAGAGAGAGAGAGAGAGAGAGAGAGAACATTTCAATACGTGATTGAAATCGTCCGGTATCGGTTTTATATTTGCATACATGTTGTAGAAATCTACATTACTCATTAAAATCATCATTTTCCTAAAAGCTTTAAAATTAGACTAGCAATTGGATATGGCGTTAAGAGTAATTTCTCATGAACTCAGTTCGTAGTCTACTATTCGGGGAACAGAATAAAAGAAAGAAATGCATGGTGGCTTCAAATCCTCCACAAAAACAAACACGTTTGCAACAAATTTAAACACGGTAAAGATCAGCTTTTAAAGCATTTACATTATGTTGTAATCTAATATGGAGATTTTAAGTTCAGTTAATACAATTAGACATTTTTCTATATACCATATCTGGACAAAAACACTTTCTTCAAGCGCTGTAAGACGTGCTACACCAAGCTTACAGTTCAAGATGATTTGGTAGAATTCAGCCTGAAATTGCAAATGGCTATATTATTTGAACATTGAAGGTTATAATTTGTTTGCTCAGACACAGGGGGAGTGAATAATTCAATGATATAGTCCGAAAATTGGCTCGTTTGAATAGTGTAGAGTGTTAAAAATGTATAATGAAGAATAATCATATTCATAACTTGACGAGGGAACATGGTGAAGAGACTTACCATGATATTTATTTTTAATGTATGATTATCGTTTTCAGAGGGCAGTTTTATGAATACAATCCTGTCTATATTCCTGTCATTTTCTCTCTACACGAACGTTCCTAAGCTTCTCCGTGCCAAGCAATCAGCTGATTCTGTGACATGCGTTAATGGCATTCGATTTCTCAGTCTGACTTGGGTCATACTGGGGCACACTTACAACTACGGAATCCTCTCCATCTCCGAGACAATGAATGCAGGTAGGTCAGTAACACCACTCTATAGTCAAATATAGAGATGTATTGATGACACTTTTCTTTTTTCCTTATTTGTATGGTTCTTTTGACAATCAGTGTTAAATTTTACCATACACATGTTTTGCATCATTGGGGTATGAGGACTGCAATTGAAAGTTAGATTTCGTATCACCTTGGTACATTTCGCTTGCTCATAAATGGAAACAACATCATACACATCAAGGATGACAATTAGAAAACTGTTCCAATTTTAATTTCATTTTTATGTGTATTTAATTTTGTCCAGTTTGTAGTGGATAGTTTTGCACGTTGGTATTTAAGCGGATCAAGAAGTCGTTCTTTACAGACTTTATCGAACCAGAATGTATTGGGAATATTGACTAAAACGTTTTAAGCCAAGTTTTAGATAAAGTGCGTATTTTGGTCATTGACATCTGCTGATCTTTTCATTTAATCCTGGAATAGTTTCAGATACACTATATAGATATTCTGGCTAGTTCACCATGAATTTTATTTATCGAATAGCCTACCATTCTAGACCTTGCAATAAACCATATATGTGGGCTTGGATTGTTTTCAGTTTTAACACATATCTTACAAAATCTAAATGGACTTGTTCCACCATATCTATGTTTGTTCAAAACCCCAGATTTCACCTGGACATTTAAGAATTGGAACTATTGCCATATAATAAAGATGTCGGTCAGCAGGAAAATTAAGGTAAAATAAAGCATTATGTGTTTTTACTTTTGTTTTGTGTTTAATAACTTTACTAAAGGAGATAATTTGCTTTCCTGGCTAGCCATGTTTGTTTCTTAATTTCCAATTACTATCTACCATTTTATGCAAGGGTCAGTCTTAATAA
The DNA here is from genome assembly GCA_030141615.1 of Unio pictorum. Classification (NCBI taxonomy): domain Eukaryota; kingdom Metazoa; phylum Mollusca; class Bivalvia; order Unionida; family Unionidae; genus Unio; species Unio pictorum. The sequence continues at coordinate 6,664,092 of JARLTB010000442.1, forward strand.
GTTATAATGTTCGACAATTTCATGATCCGAACTTGAAATGTACATTGTTTTGCATTTCTGCATTTATCAAAATGTATAACTTTGGTTTTGTTTGTTTTGATGGCAAGTTTTTTTTCCCGCAGTAATATCAGAAGATACAGCTATTTTGTCTGCATGGACTATATTAACTATTTATACATAAAGTACAATATCTCCATTGAGTAAAAACAAAACTAATTTGAGTGCATTACGAGCTAGAAAGTAATTATAGAAGTCACTTTAGACAGAGTAAATACAAAAGAAATACTTTCGTCTAGTCTATCATCAATTACACGTTAGTAGCTCTGTGTTCGTTCCGTATTGGAAGATATAAACTCTCACACCAGTATACTTGTGTATTATTACCTTAAGTATGATCCGATTTAGAGCAGTGCTTATCATTTTTCTCTTCAAACCAACTCTCCATACCCTAAAGTCCACAAAAGTACAAACCGATGTGTCATGCCTAATGTTTGAAAGTTTTGTTAAGGATTTTAAAGCAAACTTATTATTAATTGTTGAATATTTTTTACGAAGACCTGCATGTGCCGCAGATAGAAACTATTTTGGTTTAGAAATTGAAATTTTATTGTTAAAACAGCGGCAAAGATCAAACTAAAACTCAGTAAAGTAAAAGGAATATAATTGGTAAGATATGATTTATCTTCTGTTTTTGTATATCGGTTTAATCAACCTTGTAATGCACCTTTATCTAGAAACGTATTCATTTAAAATCAGTTTAAATTTTAATGACGAAATGAAGAAAATGTTTCCCATTCATTTTAAATATTCATTCAAGATGTAATTTTCACCCGAAATTTTAGTAAATTTTAAATTTACTAATAATTTGAGAATTTCTCTGAATATATTGAATATTTAGTACCGTATAATGGTTCCTCGCTTTCCTCTGCCTCGTCATTGTTCCCATAGGGTGAGTCTATTTTCCTAAAGTAATAATAAAAGCTCTTGATTTTCGTATCTTTGCCTTCATTACAATTGTCTGATTGTTTTTATTATTGACCGTTATTGTTTTCATAATAGGTATTTTCTCTTTTATCTTGAATGAAGTTCTGATTAAACATGTTTACGTTTTCCTGATTGTTTATTTTTTAATCACACTCAGATAGATAGATAGATAGATAGATAGATAGATAGATAGATAGATAGATAGATAGATAGATATCGGTAATTATATATTGAATTGTTACTCGTGTATACATTGTTTAATTTGTTTTCTTGTAACAGTTACTTGTACAAAATATGTCATTCAGTGGTTTCAGCGGTAAGGGCCAATTAGAGTACCATGACATTTATTTCTCGCTAACTTTCACTCTCTATAATACAACAGTTTGATGTGTACTTTATTATGAAATATGTTTACATTGTTCCTGCCAGTATATCTTTTACTAGCACAAACCAAAAAAATCTGTACAGTTTCATCACAGTTACTCTCTGTTTACCGATATTCGTAACTTGTCTCAAAAATGAATTTTGTATTTTAGATTATATTTCTATCTACAATGAACATATTATTCTTGTCAAATCTCCACAGTCGTTTTACTGCATAGATTATGCATGATGTACACATGTTTTCGTCTCAAAGCTTAAAATGAAGATACTAAATAACTATGAGCGAGATATACAAAAAGGTCGCTAACAAACACATTATTGATACAATTAAAATTGTGCAACAGCGGTTACTCAATACTGCATATTCTATTAGACATACCCATTATATATATATATATATATATATATATATATATATATATATATATATATATATATATATATATATATATATATATATATATATATATATATATATATATATTTGTTTAAACCCTTGTCGTATCCGGTTTCTCGATATATATATATATATATATATATATATATATATATATATATATATATATATATATATATATATATATATATGCTCAAGCAAAGTTATTGTTGATATATCTATTTGTCCTCCTCTACCACATTTATTCTTTCAATTCAATGTTATATTATTGTTAAGGAGACACTCTATTTTGTTAATGTGAGAAGCAATTTTGATTAATATTATCATTGTTGTCCATATTAGCTGATAATGTTACAAATCATCAATATCCGTCGATAATGTAGTAAAATCATCAATATGAGCTGAAAAGCAATAAAATCATCAACATGTGTTGATAATGCAACAAAATCATCAATATCCGTTGATAATGCAACAAAATCATCAAGATCCGTTGATAATGCAACAAAATCAATATCAACTGATAATGTACCAATATCAATATATGTTGTTATAGAACATAATCATCAATGTCCGTTGCTAATGCTACACATATCATCAACGTCCGTTGATAATGCAGCAAAATCATCAATATCCGTTGATTATTCTAAAAAATTACCAATATTCATTGATAATGCAACAATATCAATATCAGCTAATAATGTACCAATATCAATATCCCTTGATAATGCAACAAAATCATCAATATTCGTTGATAATACAATAAAATCATCAATATCGGTTGATAATGCAACAAGATCATCAATATCCGTTGATTATGCTACAAAAGTACCAATATCCGTTGATAAGGTAACGAAATTATCAAAATACGTTGATAATGCAACATAATCATCAAAGTCAGCTGAAATGCAAAACAATCATCAATATATGTTGATGATGTAACACAATCATCAATATCCGTTGATAATGCAATACAATCATCAATAATCGTTGATAATGTAACAAACTCATCAATATCCATTGATAATGCAGCAAGAAGCATAAATATCAACTGATAATGTATCTGTAAATAATGCAGCAAAATCATCATTATACGTTGATAATGCAATGAAATCATCAATATCCATTAATAATGCAATAAAATCATCAATAATCGTTGATAAAGCAACATAATCATCAATATATGTTGATAATGTAATAAAATCAAACATATCCGTTGATAATGCAACACAATTATCAATATTCGTTGATAATGCAAAATAAAATCATCAATGATCATTGATTATGCAACAAAATCATCAATGATCGTTAATAATCCAACAAAATCATCAATATCTGATGTTAATGTAAACAATAATCATCAATATCCGTTGATAATGCAATAATATCATCAATATCTTCTGTTAATTTAACAAAATCATCAATATCCGTTGATAATGCAATAATATCATCAATATCTTCTGTTAATTTAACAAAATCATCAATATCCGTTGATAATGCAACAAAATCATCAATATTAGTTGATAATACAACAAAATCAATATCAGTTGATAATGGAACAGAATCATCAGTATCCGTTGACTATGCAACAAAATCATCAATATCCCTTGATAATGTAACAAAATCATCAATATCCCTTGATAATGTAACAAAATCATCAATATCCCTTGATAATGTAACAAAATCATCAATATCCCTTGATAATGTAACAAAATCATCAATATCCCTTGATAATGTAACAAAATCATCAATATCCCTTGATAATGTAACAAAATCATCAATATCCCTTGATAATGTAACAAAATCATCAATATCCCTTGATAATGCAACATCATCAATATTTGTTGATAATGCAACAGAATCATCAATATTTGTTGATAAGGCATTAAAAGAATCAATATCCGTTGATAATGCATTAAAATCAATATCAGCTGATAATGTAACAATATCAATATCCGTTGAGAATGCAATAAAATCATCAATATTAGCTGATCATGTAACAATATAAATATCCGTTAATAATCCAACAAAATCATCCATATATGTTGATAATGCAACAGAATCATCAATATCTGTTGGTATTGCAACAAAATCATCAATATCTGTTGATAATGCTACAAATCATCAATTTCTGTTGATAATGCAACAAAATCATCAATATATGTTGATAATGTAACAAAATCATCACTATATGTTGATAAAGTAACAAAATCATCAATATTAGCTGATAATGTAGCAATATCAATATCCATTGATAATGCAACAAAATCATCAATATCTGTTCATAATGTAACAAAATCATCAATGTAAGCTGATAATGTAACACAATCATCAATTTCCGTTGATAATGCTACAAAATCGTCAATATATGTTGATAGTGCAACAAAAAATGTAACAAAATCATCAATGTCAGCTGATAATGCAACAAAATCACCATGATATGTTGATAATGTAACAACATCATCAGTATATTTTGATAATGCAATGAAAAGCATCAATATCTGAAGTTCATCTATTTCAATATTCAAACAAGATTACATGTTACGTTTCATGATGCCTGATCAGTATCGCATCCCCAATTTCATCAAACGAATATAATGAAGAGCAGGCAGAACTCTTGGGAATTATGTAAACAATCTAAATATGAAATCCTTTTTCATTTGGAGCAAAGTATTTCGTTCGAAACTTCAAACAAAAATTTTGATTCAGAGATGTTCGATAACAATTTTATATGTTTACTAATTGAAGTTCTCATGAGCAGAGCTATACCACTCGATCTACTTTTGGCACTCTCAGTTTTTCAGTTCCTTAATATCATGAGTTTTAAAGCCAATTACATAGACATTTTAATACATTAGTTTTGACAAATATACCGAATCAAGAGTCCTTTTAAAAAATACTAAATAAGGATAATTTACCTAGGGTAGTAAACTACGGACATTCATTTAGAAAAAGCTAACGTTTCGTTTGTTTGCATCTTAGCCTGAATGATCAGAACGAGTTATTTATACACGGGTAACCATAACAATATTGTCATGCTCTATACATCGTTGTCATTTACATGCATGAATGGATCACAGTTTCCTCGTGAAAAGTACTCAGACTTGCTTCATTGGTTTCAAGTGTGTAATGTACAAGATATGTCAGATATTTGCAGCTATGTATGTCATTGAAAGAATCTGATTACATATACCTCTGATAGGCATTTATTCACTTTATTTCGCTCCATGTCCGTCAAAATTCCAGTGAAGTTTATTGTATAAAATCTGGAGAAATACTTAACGGCAAATTCAATGATAACGTAAGTTTTGGACGCAATCACCAAAACGGGTGGTCCTGTTTAATCCGGTTTCTATCGCTGTTTATGATGCATTGTCTGTTGGGAAGACGCTAGGGAAAACACTGGCAGGAAAATACGTCACGCAAGTTTAATGTATTGGAGGTAATTAAGTAACTTCGTTTATATCTTATGTATATGTCGTGTCTTATTTTTCAATTCGAACATAATACATATTTTCCCATTCAAATATCTTCCTTCAAACATGTTAAAAAAAATAGAAAAGAGATGGTCAAGTCAGATTTATTTTGTATAAAATTTTACATTATGCTATACAAAACTTTGAAGAATTATCGTATGTACAGTTCAAAAAAAAACGTACGTACAATTTATTTTATGTTACTCCTCTATATCATTCATAGTTAAATATTCCATGAAGGAGATGAATGCGCGCGACGTCTTGCTCACGCGACTATACCTTGATTCCTCATGCTCTAGCAATGGTTTAATCCTACATCGACTTTCTTGACTTGGTTTGAGGCCGAACTGCTATTGTAAGAGTCCATTGGACAATTTTCGTCTAGAAATTTCGACATGAAAATTATTGTGCAGATAACATAAAACTCACGATTGAATAAACTTTGTTAGAACTATATTGCAATTAAATTTTAAAACGAAATTAATTTTAAATGTGTACCAGCGAATGCGCTTACATGCCCTGAGTGACTTTTATGTCACTTGTATGTGGTTCGGTAGGCAATGTTCTGCTCCTGAATTAAAGCATGCGATACGAATCGCTTATGTCATAATCACTTTGTTGCACCTCTGAATAAATGTATGTCCAAATTACCTTACAGTGTGTGTGTGTGTGTGTGTGTGTGTGTGTGTGTGTGTGTGTGTGATTTATACTTTAACGTAACTTTAAAAAATGTTCACTCGTGCATGTCTGCCGAGTGGCCGTTTATAATGATGTCTAGTACTGGAACATCATGCGCAGACATATAGCATGATGTCCCACCCAGTCATATTATTCTGACACCAAGCTGACCAGTCCTAACACTAACCTCTTAATTCTGTGCCCCAAGCGAGGCATCTGATTGTACCATTTTTGTAAGTCTTTGGTACGACTCGGCCAAGGTTACAACCCGCAACCTCCCGCATCAGAGTCGGACGCTCTAACCACTTGACCACTTCATATGTCTTCCGTACATTGTAAGTCTGTGCCTGGTCAAGTATCCATTATTACGCATGTTGGGGTAATCGACCTGAAAGGGGATACATAGTGGGAACGTTGAAGTCCATTTGAAGTCCATTTGAAGTCCAACCTAGCTGGGGTCCATTTGAAGTCCAACCTAGTTGGGGTCCAGTATAACCATGGACGTCTTGCATTACAACACTTTGTGGTTGATGCATGCCTTATCTACCACATGTTCTCCTTCCTTAACCGAAATAATGTTTGCGAAGATTGACAGAGAGTTAAATGTTTCCTGTTTATCGTTATAGGATTTCATTCTGTGTACTTTTGCAAGTCGTATTTGCTCAGTCTCTTAAGATTATTTTTGTTTTTGTCTCTTCTCTCGATCTTCCTTTCAGCTATATCAGTAAACATTAAGTATCACGAATATATTTGATTTGAAAATAAATTGTTGTTTTTCTCAGACTCATATTATGTTGCTTGATTGGATACATTTTTGTATGTGATTAGTAATTTGAGCGTTGATAGTTGGCTGTCCGTCCTGTTTTATACTTAAACATTTCCATATTTTGTTTCAATTTAAAAATAATTTCTTGATATAGTTCTCACTTCGTTCTTTACACCACACAAACTTGCTACGATGATAACTATTTTCCGCAAGTTGATGGTCATTGTATTTTATTGATCTTTGAAAAATTAGGGTTGACTACTGGATCTTAATGAGACATTGAACCCTCAATGGAAGGTTGAAAAGGCTTATTAGTTTGGTAGATAACATGGTGAAATTGGATTAGACTCCTGAAATCGTGACAAAGTATCCTCTCCGTTTGTGTTCTCTTCCGGCACAGACCGAGGTGAATATGACCTTGAATTCGCAACTTTCTCCACCTAGATTTTTTCTTGAAAGGACTTCAACGTGTACAGAGGTCAGTAGTTGGTCTTAGACGCTCCTATAAATAGGACTATTCATAATCATAATTCGCAAAATTTCGAAGTTAGGATTAGGACTTCCCATATCTAACAGTGTTCAGAATTAACATGTAAAGATGTCCGAAGGTAGAGTCGGATCCAACTTCCAGTACTTTGTACGGAAAAACGTTACATAATTCCGGATCGAGAAACTATCTCCTTGACAGAATACACGAATGCGTATCATCATCCGAAGTACTTCGGATTTTGATGATTCATTTCTTTTATTTACAGGCATTGCGGTTTGGAAAAAGGCACAGTTCTTCCTACAAAGTCATTTTAAACGGACTCACCATATTTATCAACATGGAGCAATTCAAGAGCAATAATTGTTGAATTAATTTGCTATCTTCAAAATCTGTTCGAGGATTTTGTGGAACCCTTTTGCGAAAGAAAATATTTCTTAAACTTGAGCTGATTAGTTAGGGCTTTTTAGGTAAATTTGTTCAGGCTGATAAAATAATGTGAATCTACGAATAGTAACGAGATATTCCAAATAAAGTAATTATAAAAGCTATGATTTCAGAAACGTATAGATCATGCAATTAACTGCTGGGCATCACCGCAAGCTTAGGGCAAAAATCCGATACACTCGTTTTCACTTATGTTTGCCGCTGACAAGTCATCTCGCATCATAGTTCCCAGCACAGTAAACTTTCATCAGAGAGTTGACTGAGCATGATCGTTTTCCCTGACTAAGCGAGCGAATCAAGCTTCTACTCCATAACTCATTTACTTATTCATCGATAAAAGGGTACTTTTGTTGATGTGATGGAGCTTGTTACATGGCATTGATGATGACGCATTTTTTTTTTGTTGTGCTCATGTATATTCGCTAGAAATGAGGAAATCCTGTTGTGGAGAGCCACGAGTGAAACAAGCGAGTGGCCGTTGGCACGTGGCTTACGACAAGACGTTTTGGGACTAAGAAGTCACGAATTCATAAGGTTCTCTCTTTGCAAAATCTTTATGTCAGAAGTAATAAAGAACGGTCTCGAAGTCTTCACAGTTACGTACTTTTTCTGAAATTCGAAATATTGCCAAGTAATGATATTTCCTGGACCAGAATTTAAATTGTTATCATGCATTTCGATCAGAAAATGAAATAATCGAAATAGTGATGACGTATATTAACTTACTGTAATGAAGAAAATGTATCAAAAACTGCCGTAAAAGATGTCCTATTAAGGGTCAAAGTCAGAAACAAACCTGACTTTTACGGGTTTCTATTGGCTGAATTTATAGTTTATCTTGGTTTACTTTATTTTTGTAAATTAAATAGAAGCGAAGGTTTTGAATCTTAATCTGTTATTATCATAACAAAGTGCAGTTAAAAAAAGAATTGACTGAAATGAAAAATACCTCTGATATCATACCACTGTGTTTGCATAAATTTAGTACTTTAATCATGCATGTATACTATCCTATGCTAAGATTATATATATATATATATATATATATATATATATATATATATATATACATATATATATATATACACACATATATACATATATATATATAATCATGCATGTATAATATCCTAATGATAAGATTGTATATATATATTTAATTTTCTGTTCAGTCATGTTTCATGCAAAGTATTCCCAAGCTGATGCCATAACGTTATTCTCCTCTGAAATTGATCATAAAAATGGGTGACATGTAGTTGTAATATTTTAGTATATCTTCGACTCTAGTCGAAAAGATATATAAAAGAACCGCAAACGACTTTTAAATGTTTCTAAGTATAACATAAGAAACCAATTTACTACAGCGCTTTACGTTTAAAAGGAGTATGTAGAGGACTTCTTGAAACATATAGAGATGCAGAGCACATTATGCACATGACATTTTAAAAAAAAATATGACACATGACATTTTAAAAAAATATGACACTTGACATTTTAAAAAAAATATGACACATGACATTTTAAAAAAAATATGACACATGACATTTTAAAAAAATAGGACACATGACATTAAAACGTTTCATAACTAGGAGATCCAACGTAGTGTCCTTTAAAGCAAGCACTGCACATAAAACAATGTTTATACCTCATTTTGTACCTACTGTATAGATAATTCAAAACTCAGACCCACTTTATCAAGATAAGGCCCGTTCTATTCAATAAGCAAATGAAGAAACACCGACAAGACTCGTGCAAACAAAACAAACATCGCATACATTAATGGGGTTAATACTATATCTTGCAGAATAGACGATGAGACCAAATTAATGAGGATTGCAGTTTAGAGGAGAAAGGGCTGCAAATGAAGCAAACAATTATGAAGATAGGCATTTAAAGGGATGGAAGGCACGATAACGCACCAACTATATTTTATGCCGGGGTGGGTGTAAAAAAAGAAGCTTAAATTCGAATGTTTGGTAACATTTAGATAGAAAGAATTGGACATTTAACTCTGTTAAGTATATCAGCAACAAAAGAATAAATAGAAAACCCCAGTGAAAATTCCGTTTTCAAAATTCGCTATATTCGAACAAAGATAAACAAAGGATGAAAAGACGAAGTATATTGATCTCGAACAAAGATAAAGAAAGGGTGAAAAGAAGTATAATGATCTCGAACAAAGATAAACAAAGGGTGAAAAGACGAAGTATAATGACCTCGAACAAGGGTAAACAAAGATTACTAACAGCTTCAGAATACTGGAAGGGTTAGGTATGTTTAATAACTGGGAAGTACAAACCCAATGAAATTGAAACAAGAATTTAGGATATATGTAATGAAAGAAACGACAGATTGTAGCTGGAATCTACACCATGACTTCAAACTTATAAAGATGAACCCCGATACAAGATATATTTTTGTTAAAACGTGTGATTTCCAGTTTGAGGAAAACGACAATAGCAACAAAAATAACTTGAAAACAAGATACTCACATTTATACAAATTAGGAGATGGGTTTGTAGTAAGGTGTGAGGTACGTAAACGTAAACACACACACGCACACACACACGCACGCACAAACGCACACACGCACGCACGCACGCACACACACATGTATGTTAGTATATACACATAATATCGTATCGTATAATTACAGAAAACATATTGGATGCCAACGAAATGATTCAAAGCTGGAGCTTTCAAGGCGTAATTGGTGGTGGCTTTGCAGTGGATACGTTCTTTCTGATGAGGTAAACATCATTGTTCTGCATGGCTGAGGTAATGGTATCGTTGAACTTTTAAAGTAACTGTGTTCAGCTATCAAAACAACGTAGCGCATATTAAAATATGTAAATCAATGGCGATGGGAAATATGAGGCATCGCCATTTTACAGGCACTTTATACTCCACGAATATACGATAATAAAATTAATTCATTTTTATTTTAAGCTGGAAACGTGTGATTAGGATTTTTAACGTAGTTTTTAACGTAGCTTTAACAGTTTTTCAGCCATATCACTACGATATCTGCTGTGAGGCAGTTTATAGTGATGTCTAGCACTGGGGCATCATGCAGCAAACATGTAGCATGATGTCCCGCCCAGTCACATTATCCTGACACCAGGCCGATCAGTCCTAACACTAACCTCTTAATACTGAGCGCCAAGCAAGGCGGATGTAAGTACCATTTTTGTAAGTCTTTTGGTATGACTCGGCCGATGATCGAACCCACGACCTCCGTCTTCCGCGGCGGACGCTCTAATCACTAGGCCACCGGTGCGGTACAGCTGGGAATAAGATTGAAGCTGGACAAAAGATGCTCGAATGGAAATTATACCAAATATATCAATATGTTTAAATAGTGTTGAAAAGATACATACATACATACATACATACATACATACATACATACATACATACATACATACATACATACATACATACATACATACATACATACATATATATATATATATATATATATATATATATATATATATATATATATATATATATATATAATAAAAAAGCTGTTCGCATTGTATTTAATAGAGATCTTTTTTAGTTTCAATCCGCCATTTTTCTTTTCTAGTGCCTTCCTGTTAACATGGCTGCATCTGAAAGCCACGGATAAAAAGAAAAACAAGTGTACCCTTGCTGATTACTTTATGTTTTATTTCCATCGGATCTGGAGGTAGATATTCTGTCTGTCTGTCTGTCTCTCGGTCTCTACTTCGTTAGTAGTATTGAGTTGATAGACCAAACTAAAAGCACTATTCACCATAATTCCTTTTCAAAAAGTAACACCCTATATCATACCTCAATGTAACAAAGGTAGTATTTGTAATTATTTTTTTTTTATAAAATGAAAAAATATTGTACCGCTCCCAAGAATCTTTTTTGCTAACACGTAATTTCCAAGTAAGAAATAACCCAGTTATTTCCGATAAAGATTAACATGGTGGCAGAAAGTTGTGTACCGTGAAGTGTCTGTTATTAGAAAGACTTCAAGGATTTACATCTTATTTTTGTGGCATTGTAATTGATTTGAGTTGTTCCGTTGGAGTTTTGCATTACCATTGGAAGATGAAGCGGATTTGCCAAACTGAAGTGATGTGGTTCGACTTAGGGCAACTCAAAGCACACATATCCTGCATATGCGAAAATCTTTATTTTTCAACAAGAAAACATTATTTTAATTAAACAGCTTATAGAGTTGAATGTATACGATATATTGGGCTTGAAATCAACACAATATAGGCTTCGTAAAAGATAACAAAATGTTACGATCCATCCGAATTTTCTAAGGACACAGAGCTGGTTTACATCCTTGCATATCAAATCATTAAGATATTAGGGCGTGATAATGGAAACAACTACTTGTTATTTTTGGGGCATATTTAAAATCATCAGTAAGCTTTCATCGTCGTCGTTTCAGAGGTTTGTCAGACAAACATCATCATACAAACATCATCGTACTATCTATATCCACAGAGGTTATCGTGTGGGTAAACGCTCTTACATCGGTTTGACCACAGTTAGCCATATGCCATTAATCGTTGCCTTTTGCGATTCCAAGGACGTTGAACTTATACGGAGGAAGACCTCGAAATTGAAAGATACGACATTACAGGTAAACCGTGAATACTCTCAAGAGATTACAGGTGCTTGCAAAACTGTACTATTAGGGACGAAATACCTGAAGAAAATATCAGTTAAATTCCACGCTAAAAGTGTTGTGACAGGTCCACAGTGATGTTTCCTGCGTGGCGTGATACGTTGTGCCTTAGCAGATTAGAAAACAAATAGTTCTGTCAGGTTTCACCCATTGTCCTCTTTCTAATCTCTCCTTAAACTGTAATGACATCAGAAAATACCAATGTTTCAAATATGGAGGGGCCCACGTCCGAAAACAATGACGATGATACAATATCGAATTGGGCATCAGAAGATGAACGTTAGACCAAGTATACAGGTCAAAGCCGACCTACTTCCTGTTAGTAATCATTTTGTGTATTTGTTAAACAAAGAGACAGAAGACGCCGCCATCACCACCGATATCACTGAAAAATAATGGTACTGTCATCGAGGTGGAAAAAATAATACATTGTTCAGGTTTTCTAGAATGAACCCTGTCCGAGGTCCACTATATGACCCAACTTATTGATCTGAGAGCGAGTACTATTTAGCGAATCGAAAACAACGCGCAGGACTGCGCTGAGTGGGAAACCTTTGAACTAAATGGTTCATAGAAAAACAGAAACAGATACATTCAACATGTACGTTAGAAATCACGACAGCGTATAACTTGGGCATAATTTTTTCCATCGCAGATTCTGGCCAAGACGTGACAAACTTTAGATCATATTAGAATACTGTAAATCAGTTTACGAGCCAAATAACGATAAAAATGGATTATAATCTAGATTTATTTGATCTTAAGATGGAGGGTAATCTATATTTATTGGACCAATTTGGGGGTTGAAACCTCTCGGCAGCCAACTCTAAGTTTAGTTGGTGAATTTTCTCGAACAGTGTTGTACCTGTCTACCTAAAATACGAATCATATGATAATATGTAGATTCAATTTGCATAATGTGTTGGCCTTTATCCACGATCATATGTTATGTATATTACGTGATTGACCTAAATCGTAGTCGAGATGAGGGCCTACCTCACTAGTGACATTTATTTTGCAAACAACATAGTACATAGTTAATGTTTTTCTGTGAATATATATTAAATATTTAGATTATTATTAAAAGAGGTGAACATTGTTTACTTGTATCTGATTTTAGGAAATTTCGTTTTCGTCTGGAAAATTCCTGATAATGTTTACAATTTTGAATTTTCTAAATAGGAAGTTGGGCATCATCATGGTTCTGTTATAAATATAGATGTCCGTATAAATGCTGTTTACTTCAGATTTACTCATTCCTACCTTAAGATCGGAAACGGAATCAATCTTGCATCAGAAGACAATATCACCTTTCGAACCATATGTATTGTATCATCATTATCAATCTCTGTATTTATAGAGACAGTAAGGTGGTGTGTATGCAACGTGTTTTTAGTGTAATATATTTGTATCACATTAAATTATTTACTTTGTCGAATGAGATAGCATTAGAGAACCTTTGATTCATCTTAAATTGCTGAACAAATGAAATATATAGTGTTTATTAGCTACTTTTCTGTTTATATTAAATCCTCAGTTTATTAATTATTTATTTAAATTGTTATGATTTTATTACTTTTTAAATGTTATATATAATGTAACACTGGGTTCTAGGCATTAATCTTTTCCTTCTAGATCAAACCTGTAGAATTATTTTAATAATTAGTGAAGGAAGAACATATTAATTAATGGAGTACGAGTATTAACCGTGGTGCAGCTATAATTTATGTTTAGGTTCATTGGAATGTTTTACTAAGTTAAGGTGGTGATTTGGTGCACCTACTTTTATTTTTTTCATTTTCATGTTTTTATTGACAGATATGATTTGTTAGAGGCTTTTTTGTCTTGTGGGGCTGGTGTTGTGTTGGCTTTTAAAAACTGAAAATAGTTACTGTTGACAAATTTATGGCGCATACAGTCTAAAATAACGTTTCTTTTTGTCTAGTCTGGGGGACGGCAATTCTTTCAAAGACTGAACAGAAAGTGGTTTTAGCTGATCAGGCACGCATCCCTTTAATGGCACTGTCATAATGTGCAGTATAATTAAATGAATGGGCATTGAACTTTGTCGAATGTATTGATGATATTATACCGGTCACTACAAGGGTTAAATACTACAGTTTAAGATGAGGAGTTTGTATATATAACATGTGTTCTAACAAATTGAAAGAGTAAAAAGATGCTGACAGAGAACAAAATGCACATTATGGCAACGACGCTTCTACATAAAAAAAGTTTCTAAAAAATTATTTTGTCTTATTTATTTAATCATTATTTTTTAATTAATGAACCGTTAGAAAATCTTCATATATGTGTGTCTGAGACATCTCCCATCTGTGTTATCTTGCAATTCCTCCTTTCAAATTTTTTCTCTGTTTCTTCAAGGACACTTTAAATACATTATTGGCTGTATCGTGCTGTGGACAAAAGGAGTCAATAGCTAATCCCAAAATAACATAAAAGGACAAAGGAGTCAATTGCTAATCCCAAAATAACATAAAAGGACAAAGGAGTCAATTGCTAATCCCAAAATAACATAAAAGGGCGGTTATCGAACATGTGAACTTTGGATTACAAGTCGTACGTTGTACCAGTTGATGTAACGTGGCTCCAATGCTCATGCAAGTTAAGGGCCAGTCCTGCTATATCAAAACAAATACATGGCTGACTTTAGATCCTTTATTATTATTTTAAAATGTGATATTTGTAGAATGAAAACATACAAATAGCATGGGAAACAATGAACAGACACACACAACGAAGAACGCTAAACTCAGGTATGTCGCTTATCAAAATAGGATTTATTTTTACTGGCTTTTTTTCCAACATAAATTGTGTTTATTTTGTGATTGAAGACTGACCCCAGTGTACATGATTGTGTTGATGACCTTCTCGTGCTTGTACAAGTACATGGGACGGGGACCGATGTGGCCCAGTGCTATCGAAGCAGCCGATAACTGCAAGAAGAACTGGTGGACAAATCTACTTTATATTAACAACGTGGTCAATATAAATGACCAGGTATATATAAAAAAATTTGTAGACCCTGTCACGGCTGTAACTATTGTGGTTTATAGTCATAAGAAATAAACAAGTCGATAAGAAAATTTTTAAAAACCCCAAGGAATTATCACCGATACATCGAATGTATTTATGCGTAATATTGATCTTTTCAATGACTTATTGTGGTAATGTATGATTTTGTCATTGTTCGTTTGCATTTTAGCATTTTAACATTGCCGACTGTGACAGTGTCTGACTGGAACATTGTTAATTTACATTTTAACCTTGCCGACTGTGAGTGTCTGACTGGGACATTGTTTACTTACATTTTAACATTGCCGACTGTAAAAGTGTTTGACTGGGACATTGTTTATTTACATTTTAACATTGCCGACTGTGAGTGTCTGAATGGGACATTTTTTTGTTTACATTAGAACATTGCCGACTGTGACAGTGTCTGACTGGAACATTGTTAATTTACATTTTAACATTGCCGACTGTGACAGTGTCTGACTGGGACATTGTTTATTTACATTAGAACATTGCCGACTGTAACAGTGTCTGACTGGGACATTGTTTATTTACATTTTAACATTGCCGACTGTGACAGTGTCTGACCAAGACATGATGTATTCACATTTTACATTAACAACCTTGTACGTGATAATGTTTTTATTAATGCGCTTGCGCATACGCATTGTAACACTGCTAACTGAGAGGGATATATCAGAGGATACAGCAAGTTCTATATGAATTTTTGTCTTTTCTATAGTGCATGGACTGGACCTGGTATATGGCAAACGATTGGATGTTTTACGTCATATCACCTATCTTCATTATGTTTTTCTACATGTAAGTGTGATTTTCTATCTATCTATCTATCTATCTATCTATCTATCTATCTATCTATCTATCTATCTATCTATCTATCTAATGATTGATCGATCTATCTATCTTTCTATCTATCTAGCTACCTACCGACCGACCGACCGATCGATCGATATATGTATCTATCTATCGGTCTACCTACCTACCTACCTACCGATCTATCTATCTATCTATCTAACTATCTATCTATCTATCTATCTATCTATCTATCTATCTATCTATCTATCTATCTATCTATGATGGATTTATTCACTGTTTACTATTTGCAAGATAACAGAAGAGATATTACAAAATCAGCAACCTCAGGAAGCCAGAAGCATGAATAGGCTGAGACATCCACCACAATTCATCAGAAACATAATTCCGTGAAACATTCACGATAAATCATAATAAAACTGCTTCCGTGAATAGATATGAAGTAGTTGTAATAAATAGAAATACACACTGTATTTATTTGCCTCCCAAACTGCCTGAAGGTTAAGACTTGCGTGCTTTCAAGCGTGTAAAGTAATTAAATCTCGGAGTAATTATTTATAATACCCAAATAATCAAGTATTGACAAAGAGGATGTTAAAGAGTAAACTTACGTAATTGGATTGTTCGTGTGATGCCGAAAATTTAACTTTGGGAGATTGAATGCATTCTTCAACTATTATAAACTGCGACAGTTTACGCTTTAAAATAGGGATCACACACTCTCTCTCACACACACACACACACACACACACACACACGCACGCACGAACGCGCAATATAAATAAATAAATAAATAAATATATATATATATATATATATATATATATATATATATATATATATATATATATGTATATGGACAATAGTTTTTCGAGGCCTTTCAAGCACACAAATATAAAAACGTTCAACTTTATCCGGCCTCGCTCGTTTTTTATTCTTTCCTTCTTTCGTCTTTGAAATCATATCATGAAAATATCTTTTAGATTCTATATAATTGTCACTTGTGGCTTTGTGCCTTTGATAAAGGAATCGCTATATTCCGAAAACACTTGGGCTGGGCTAATTCATCCAGTTTTATTAGGTCGTTGTCATTGATTGCTAGATACCTTTCTTATTTAATGTCGTCAGTTAAAATTGATCTTCATTAATAATTAATTTATTTTTGTTTTCATTGTAGAAATGATTATATAAGTGATATAAGTAATGACTGCATTGCATAACGAGCAGCAGAGAGGGTGAACCCTACAACGTTTTTAGACAAAATTTTGATTGAAATCTTAAAACGAACCTTCCTACGATCTCATTTTAACCAAAAAAAATGTCTCAGGGGCAAACCCTACAACGTTTTCAGACAAAAAATTGATTGAAATTTTAACGAGCCTTCCTACGAAATCTCATTTTAACTAAAAAAAATGAAAACGGAGACTTTTACGATTTTTTAATCAATTTTGGTCGCAACTTGTTGTCATCCACCCTCTCTGCTGCTACAGGTTAACAAAAAATAATAAATGATTTGATCAAGTCTTTAGGATCTCACAAACAGACTAATCGCTAACACCTCATCTTGTAGATCAATTAGATTATTGGACTGATCTGTGAGTTTGAAATTAATTCTGGTTAATGAATCATTATGACACCGCATATAGACTGGATTAACCGGAGACTCAATTATTAAAAATCCTGGAGGAGCTGTTGGTGCAAACGAATAAAGAATATATCCTTGCTGAGCTTGATTTGATCGTTCGAGATTAATTTGATAGCTTCCTTCGATAACATCACATACTAAATTGAGCGCAATCACCGATGAAATATTCACGTTGAACGGAGCGATATGCCTACCGCCGCCATCTGGATCATTATTATGTTTGAGGATTTTTATTTCCTGTGATGCTGTTTTTTTCCATGCATCATGAATTATTTTAAAACCAACATCGATGGTGTCACTGAGAAGTTTTTTTAGTTCCGGTACGTTATATCCCGGTAGTTTGAATGTCGGAATATCTTTGACGGGGATTTTATATTCTGATGCAAATCTTGTTCTCGATAGGGGATTATCGTCATCTAATATATCCTGAATAATTTTTAGGTTAAATGTTTCCATATCGTCGATAATTTTATTGCATGTTTCTACGACGCTGATAAATTCATCTCGGGTGAGAGAGCCGGATTTAAGAGATATTAACAACAGTGAAAAATCATTATTCATTGCTGTGAAATTTTTAACGATTTTAGGTTCTTCAACAAAATGATGTCCCTCTATTCTCTCCCCTGGCTTCTCTTCTCCAGTTGCGTGGTATCCGAGACCAAAAAACTCTATAGTAATTCTATGATCTTTATAACTCCTTATTGGATTATCAGGTTTTATTCTGTCGGTGATATAATCAGTTTTTTGTGGTTCTGGTAAATCAACGGTTTTCCCCCCTGGTGGTAATTCAGGCCATCCTAGTACGGTTCTAATAGAACTTTGATAGATATCTACGACGTATCCTTCTGTGTTTATCTCAATTGCGGATGATAGTGTCGGCTCATGAACTGTTATAGCGATTTTTGACTCTACTCCAGTAATCGATTTTATTCTACGCGCTAATTCATTATTGATTTGTTCGATTTGGTATGACCCTGTTGGTATCGAAACGACGTTCCAGTCTGGGGTACCGTCGTCTTTATTCTTAT
Organism: Unio pictorum; assembly: GCA_030141615.1. Taxonomy (NCBI): domain Eukaryota; kingdom Metazoa; phylum Mollusca; class Bivalvia; order Unionida; family Unionidae; genus Unio; species Unio pictorum. The sequence goes on from JARLTB010000442.1 coordinate 6,682,926, forward strand.
TTGCAAACACTAAAGAATTATTGGGTTGTTGACCACCAAATGATTTTGATCTGATATTAGGCCAACTGTGATACACTCGTAATTTTGCTAGCGCTATCTCCTTCACGGGGACTGGGCTAGGGAAATTCACACTAAACTCGGGTTCCGTTGATGTTATTGATATCATGCTTGTTTGTACTGGGTTCGTGTTCTCCACTATTTGTTGAAGTAATTCCATCGGTGTCGTCATTGTTATTATACTCATGTTGTATTTCTAATTTTGACACCGCGGAATCATAAATACTGACCATCACTGAGAACTCACAATTTGGTATGGTTGAGATTATTGAGATCATTTTGGTTTTCGGGTTCGTGTTTTCCAATTCCATCGGTGTTGTCATTGTTATTATATTCATGTTGTCGCTCTAATTTCGATATCGCGGAATCAAAAATACTGACCATCGCTGAGAATTCACTATCTGATATAATCGTATTATCGAGTGACGATGATATCATCAATGATAATTGCGAGTATGCGGTTGATACAATATGAAATTGAATTAAGTAATTCTGCAGTTTACTCTGGCTGCATGATGATATCTTTTTTGCTATCCCGGTTGATATACCCCCGATTGTAGCCACCGCAGAAATGCAAATTGGAACTACGACCGGGGCAATCATTGTAACCGATGCAAGTATTATTCCGGCGCCAGCGAGAACGCTTGACACCGAGTACATAGTAATATCAATTGCGGTGATTCTTCGTCGGTATTTTTTTATTTTTATTTGATACTCCTCAATGAGGGTTTTGAGTCTAGTCTGAAATTCTCTGACCTGATCATAGCGACATTGCGTTGATGAAATCACTTTTATTTTAAAAATACTAGTGTTTTCAATTATTTGCCATCGTTAGCGGGAATTGCTAGTGGCTTCAGCCGGAAAAATGATCTACGAGTTCTATACACCAGGCTATTTTTGATCTAATGGTGGAGCTATCAACCGCGACGAAGTGAAATTCTGGTGTTATGCTAGTCTCGATAATTAACGTCGCGACGCCACCAGAGTAGGTTCTATTGCCCATGATCAGATTAAATTGATCGATAGAGGCCCACGTTAACCTATAGATACCATCAATCTTCGCTTCTCCATCCTTCGAGAGAAGGACGCTAATTCTAGGAGTTCTTGTCTCTCTTATCCAATCCTCGATTCCATGATTGGTCGTATACACGATATTTTTAATGTCCTTGTGCGGAATCCTTACCTTTTTAAAATCTTCTATTAGTTTAGAAATATCGAGATAATTTGCCTTGATTTCATTTTCATTCATCATCCTTCCCGCGTCCTTGTTAAAAAAGAATAGCGATAGATAGTTTTTAATTTCAGCGAGAGTCATGCCAACCACAAGCGGGGTTCCAAAGAATTTATGTACGACATTTTTGCGAAAAGAATTGTAACCTCGTATATGATCATCCAGCTCACGGCCGTGGGCGGTAATCTTGTTGTCTTGGGTGGTAATCATGTCGTCGTGGGCGGCAATCTTGTTGTCTTGGGTGGTAATCTTATTGTCGTGGGCGGCAATCGCGTCGTTGATCGTAGACACAAGTGCGCCTGGTTTAAGTCGTCCGTCGTTGGAATACAGCGCAATAGAGTTTACAGCGGCGTCGCGCTGCCGTATCAAAATGTCATTCAATGACACATCACTGGATTTCAATTTACCCTGTTTGTCTTGAAATACGACTATTTCGTTCGGGTCAACATTTACTAAATTTAACGTCTCAGCGATTTCATCTTTAATTTTTTTTTTTATATCACCTGTCGCAGTGTCATCGGGTTTGGGTTTCAAAGATCTCCCCCAAATATCAATCATGTTATTGTAAAACTCTTTCTCTCTCTAAAATAGTTTTTGACGACTTCGTTGAAAAATCTTCGATTTTCTCCAGCGATTACTAGTGTATTCATTCACGACAACATGTGGTGGTTTTCCGCTTGGGTTACTCAAGGAGTTAGAAATAGCGTTCAGGACATTTAATACTTCGCTGCCACATATTGGTGGGTCAATCATCGTTTGTGTTGGTAGCGTAGAATACCAAGTCTTCATTGGAAGGGTTTTTATATAACGCATAAACTCTTTTGGTGGGGCTAATCCATATGAATCAAAATAGACAATCCCACGTGGATCAATAGCGTATGCAACCCAGTGAGTTCCATGTCCGGTGCTGTTATCTAAATTAATGATTCCGGTTTCAACGCTGTTTGGTTGATGTGGTAATTGATCTTTCATAAAGACACCTCTGAAGTTTTTAAACGCGAGTTTTTTAGCAGCATCGAGTAAATCAAAATTGGACGTGGGAACCATAGGTTCCTGAGTCAAAGACTCTCCAATTAATAAACCGGTCCTAGTCTTAGACCCTTTCCGCTGTACCACGAATACGGGGTTCCTGGTAGTCTTAGACCCTTTCCCTTTTTTTTATATCCTTTCCCAGTTGCCTTCTTTAGTGCCATTCCTGCTGCAGTACCAACGGCTCCTAACGCTGCCGCTTTAGCCACCGCTGGGGCTGCTGCTGCAATCAATGCTGGAATCGCAGCTAACAACGGAAATATACCGCCTGTTTTAATCATATTTTTGATAGCAGCCGCAGAGAGAGTAATCTGGACACCCTTTTTTGCTACTAGTGCATCATTGAAATGTTTGACCTGACGAGTTGTCAGCGATAATTTATTTGCACCACCAGTCATTTGGTTGGGTTTCAACGTGATTGTGGTTCCGCATTTTTTAGCTGATTCCGATTGCAATTTTTTTAATTGACCGGGAGTTAACGCAACACTAATATTACTATATGACATTATACATAATTGATTGATTCTAAATCGTTTACAATTTCAATTACATGTTTTCCACTGGTGCATCTACCACTCTCATTCTTCCACCAACACCTTCAAGTAGCATTGATTTATCACTGAGAATGACAGCAACCGCTCTATAATCAGCAATAGCACCACGAGTCACATTAGCTCTAAAATGTATATCAACAACAGATTGTCTCATCAAATCGAGATGTTCCAGTGAGAAGTAATAGATCGGATACAGATTTTTAAAATCATATTGTGATATTTGCAAACCAGTATCCACATTTTGATCGCGTGCCATAAATGACAACAGACGATGATAAACTCGTGCAATATGATTTTCTGTGTAATTAAGTTGTATATCCTCGGATGGTTCCTGTTGGCCGTTTATTCTCAGTGAGACGTCTTTCACACCTAATTGATCAAATATCATATAACTGAAACGTTGATCGCCAACTCGTGTGTTATCCTGTAACGCAATAAATATATGACGTGGCGCAGAAACGCCTTGTTTTGATGCTAGATTCCACGTGAATAACCCGTTCAGATTTGATTGCTTCACATCTGTACTCACGGTTAGCCAACTCAACAACGACTTTCCTCCTTGGTCCATAAATGATAGTAATCGTTCTTCTGCGGTGATTGCTGGAGTCAACACTGGCATCCACAATGATATTTTTGTTAAATTGACTTTACCGGCATCAGCATTTGGATTTGCATTGTCTGCTGGAATCCTCCAGATTGCGTCACTATCATCACTCTTTCGTACAAGCGATACTGTATGCTTCGCTCCATAAATAACTTTTCGGACGTTTCTACAGAATCCAAATATATGATGCAGTGGAATCGCGCATGAAAATGATTTACGCGCTCCTTGCAACATTGAAATACGTGTTGCAGCTCCTAGATTGAAATTAACATCGTTGTTTATAATCATATCTTCGGCATCAATATTAGCGGTGCCAGCATTATTCTTTGGTCGTCTTACAACAAATTGTTTTCCTCCAGCGGTATTTGTAGCATCTTTTGCAAACATCATAGAAGGTCCTGCTGATCTTGTATAATCATCGGAATATCTCGCTAACCCGATTATTGTTGTAGCCACATCAACATCGCGATCTATCGCCTCAATTTCTTTTCCATCAATGAGATATTTTGCACTCTCAAATAACGCCATGATACCATTATTGACAAAACCGACTTGAGTACCAGCTGGATACGGTGCTGGTACAGCAGGAGTATCAGCAGCTGTTACAATTTCTCCTTCTACTTCAATAAACGCTTCACAGGGCAAAAAGTATTTACTGGTATCATGGACTTGAAGTTCAATTCTTGCTCGACTATTTGGGTCTATTGCATGATAGGCGTAATATTGATAATCGCGTACAGAATCATTCTTGGGGACTGGGGCGTCTATATCAAACGCTGGATCAGGTGACTTTTTGAACATTTTATTATATTTATCAGAGTCTAAATCGCGATTTTCCATTTTCATCGTCGTAGTTTTTTAAAGCCACTTCCTGCTATCATATTTGCAATATTGCTTTGGTCGGGGGTTAAAACCATCGACGCTAATTTTTCATCTACTGCGTTATTTATAATTCTACTAACACTTGCAGGCATTTCCGCTGTAGACGGTAACGGTTTTGAAAATCCTTTGGATTTCATCCGTGATTTCACTAATGATGTTAATTTATTCTTCGCAGTTGAAAACGCTTTTCCAGCAAGATCTCCAACAGCACCAATACCCTTATCACGAATAACATCAATTGCTTTCATTCCTAATTGTTTAGCCAACGGCATCACTTTTGGAGCCATTCTCGCAAATAACCCTAAAATGGTATTACCTAAACCATCTCCGTAGTATGCTCTATAAACCGGAAACCGTGAATTAACTACGTAGACGGGGGTTGGTTTATCATGATTGTAGTGTATGATCATTATTTGAAATCAGAAACAATTTTTCAATTGTTATTTATCTAATCAATTGACTTTTCAATTCAGTCACTATGATACCCACTTTCCACTAACTCGCCAATGAAATCTCGATATGTGCTGATATCCATGATACCACCCTGAAATAATCGTCTACAGATATCAGCTGCTTCATTAATTATTTCCGGTGAGTTATTTCCGGCTCGGAACCCTCCTACAAGAACCTCTAATCGTGATATATCACTGAGAACACTACCAGGACATGAAACGCTAGCGTTTCCAACTAGACCACTCCCCAGAAATTTCTTCTCATCGTATGGCTGTCTTATTTGGAGTTGAAATTTTCTCTTGAAGTCTCTGTATTCCTTCATCCTTCTATCTAAACCCCCAGTATTTATTTCATACACTATATCAGCCCATTCATTATGTGACATTCTATAATCCGAATAATTGTCCGTGAAAAACTTCTCTTGTGAATCATAGCTGTTAGCAGCGAATTCACCTAAATTGTCTATATCCTCGTTGAGAATTTGTTGTTTAGCGCTCTCGGTAAATATAATTGATTTAGGTAGTCCACTAACTAGTTCTTCCTGAAATCCTTTAAATTTTCGTTTAGAAGCGGTTGATATATCCTGAGGAAGTGATTGCAAGGATTTTTTTGTTTGTTTAGTTCTTTTTGCTATTTTTTCTAACACAGGAATAAGACCCTCTTCTTTTCTTTTACCGTCAGGATCATCTCCCAGTATAGCACGCTCTATCTCCTTCGTTGCTGTGGTTACTGGTTTAAACAATTCTTCAGATCCCGCAGCAAAATCAGTCTGAAGACTCTGTCGTTGTTGTAGTTTATTCCGTACAGAGTCACGAATTGGTACAAATCTCCTGATTGCATCCAGTCGTTCACGAGCCAATCGGGTTGTTAATGCTTCATTGACCATTATTTGAAATCAGAAACAATTTTTCAATTGCAAAACAATTTTTCAATCCGACCTAACACCATCGTGGAAGTGTTATTTCATCGTGATACACCTTCGTTCATCGATGGGGAAAGTGTCCAAATTGTATATAAAATAATAATAATGTCACTTTCCCCACTTTTCCATTGATCAATCTGAACCGTCCATCAATTTTTATTCAGTGTGAAATATTTTCACTGTTTTTGACATTGTCAATCAAAAAATGCTAAAAAAATGAAAATCTCTATGAGGGACGGTCACAATCAAATAATGATAAATGGTCGGTCAATCAAATAATGATAAATGGTCGGTCAATCAAAATTGTTCATTTTCTTGAATTAATACCCGTAGGTTTCTAATTTTAGAATTAACCTCCTTTTTCAATTCGTATTCGTACCCCAATTCTTTTCGTATTCGTTCTACGATGGTATACAACGGAGCGAACACACTTACGTCACTGGAAAATGCGAGAGAGTCCCGAATAGAATTCTGAATTCTCTTGATGAGCGCATACTTCTTTGGTAGCATATACTTGTTAGTGCTAACTCCGTATTCTATATCCTGAAAATCAGACATGATTTGATCAGGATTTAACCCATCTGATAGTTCAATATCCCAACTTTTCAATTTTGAAATCTCGGATAAAATGCTATTCATGTTTTCAGAATTCATTATTCTATAATAATGATATATTTCTAAATGAAAAATATGACGCATTAGACATAACTAAATTGAACTTTTTGTCCCGTCCTTTTTGAAATAGCCGATCGATAAATCCCCTCTGCAACAAATCGTACTGAGGGTGAACAAATATCGAAATGCCTACCGGCGCTGGTTATTGATTGAAATATTTTTTCTTCGTTAGTTATCGTATTCAAAGATTTCACAGGTCTCTTCCCAACCGTTTTGCATTTTCCAGTCTTTCCTCGTTTGGTATTCTCACTTTGAGTAACAGCCTGCAGATTTGATAAAGAATTGTTTTTCGGATTAGAATCCTTGTGATCAATGACAGAATCATCCTCGATCAATCCATAAAAACATTCAAATGCGAAACGATGATTGAGATAAGTTTTCTTCCCAACAGTAAACATCAAGTACCCTTGATTATTCACAGCACCAACTGATTTCTTCAGTCTACAGTGTCTTACAACACCATCACTGGATGCTTCATAATTTGTAATCAAGGGATGGTGTCTGAATTCTTGGTTCATTCGTATACATAATACTATTGTTTGTCTAATTCATTGTTTGGTTTAATGATAAATCTTTCGATGTAGTCTTGAGGAGTTCTTATGATTTTGTCAGGGACGTTGTCAGTGTCAGGGACTTTTTCAGGGTCATAATTTCTGATTGATTGTCCATTTTTTATTCTTTTATCATAATAACGCTTCAACTCCCTGTATCGCTTTCCACCGCAATTCAAACACAACTGAGATTTTCCCCTAACCCCAACCCCACATCGTATGCAGGGTAACGGGCCAAGGCTTCCACGTCGAAAGCTTTGCATATGATACCCACAAAACTCATTTCTGCATGATTTGTTACACGGGGTTACTGATCCAATCATAAGCCACTTGCAGTGACTCATTATATATAAATTCTTCATTTAAATGCTTGTTTTAATTATAGCATGAGGGAATTAAGGAGAACGCCTTCGAAAAATGCTGAATTCAATGCTGATAAGGAGTTTAAAAGATTATTGAAAATTAATCCTAAATTTAATCTCGATAAACCAAAAAAACGTCCAATAGACGGAAACATGAAAGAGTTTAAGAGATTATTGAAGATTAATCCTAAATTTAATCTCGATAAACCCAAAAAACGTAACAAGAGATTATTAAAAATTAATCTCAAACGTCCAAGAGACGGAAACATGAAAGAGTTTAAGAGATTATTAAAAATTAATCCTAAATTTAATCTCGATAAACCCAAAAAACGTAACAAAATTAATCCTAAAATTAATCTCAAACGTCCAAGAGACGGAAACATGAAAGAGTTTAAGAGATTATTAAAAATTAATCCTAAATTTAATCTCGATAAACCCAAAAAACGTAACAAAATTAATCCTAAAATTAATCTCAAACGTCCAAGAGACGGAAACATGAAAGAGTTTAAGAGATTATTAAAAATTAATCCTAAATTTAATCTCGATAAACCCAAAAAACGTAACAAAATTAATCCTAAAATTAATCTCAAACGTCCAAGAGACGGAAACATGAAAGAGTTTAAGAGATTATTAAAAATTAATCCTAAATTTAATCTCGATAAACCCAAAAAACGTCCAAGAGACGGAAACATGAAAGAGTTTAAGAGATTATTAAAAATTAATCCTAAATTTAATCTCGATAAACCAAAAAAACGTAACAAAATTAATCCTAAATTTAATCTCGATAAACCAAAAAAACGTTTAATAGACGGAAACATGAAAGAGTTTAAGAGATTATTAAAAATTAATCCTAAATTTAATCTCGATAAACCAAAAAAAACGTCCAAGAGATTACCCTGGAAAGATGCTCAATTCAATCTCGATATAGTTTCTAATACACCAAAGAATACAATTCTTGATAAAGCCATGATTAGTAAAATCAGAGACTGTTTTAATGAATTCAAGCGTGATGGAGCATCTTATTGTTGGTCAACATTTCGAATTGATGGTGTTGTTGATGCTACCATGACTGATGAAAAAGCAGCAGTGATAATTTCACGTGTTGGGGAAAAAAGGTATTTTTTCCGAATAAAATTCATTATTGAAGTCGATGGCAAATGGATTATTAGGGATAAATTTGAACCAATCCTCAAGAATAAAAAAGCTGTCATTGTGAGTAGAGATTCCAAACCAGGAATTCTAACCGGCATTGACAAACCATACTACGAAAGATCTTATCCCGTAACAGCAATGGTTTATGGGATATATCCGTTAAATGATAAACCCGATATCGCAAAACTAGCTCCTATGAAATATTCTAGTTCACTGAATTGTGTAGCAACACGGGTAATGGAACACTTCACAAATGCATCCCGAGGAAATAAACTAACTGATCTGCGACGTAGGAAAATAACCGAATGGGAACTGACAGTGAAACAGCATGGTGCAAAGATTTCTGATATAGCTAAATTAGAAGCATCATTAAGATTTCCAATAACCGTTATGACGATAACCGGAGAGGTTTTATACGAACCGAAATATAACAAAAATGGAGCGCCAATACAGATTATTGATCATAACAAACACGCGTGGACACCTGCGGTAACAGTATTTCCACGAGAACGAACCGTGAAATATATCCCTAAGGAGTTCGTCGGGGATGTTTTCTATAAAGAGAAATTATTCGATGCTATTCATGCGTTGTGTAAAGATGATCCTGTGTCAGTGTGGTTACTTAGAAGTGATGAAGATCCCGAAATAGGATTTGATCAATTTGTAAGACCAAATGGCGAATTATATCGCGTTGAAGAATTAGATAACAGAATGAGAAAAATCGCTAGTGATTTTTCACCGGAGAATTCCCATGAAAAACTACTCACGGATAGTTTTACTATTCCATCAGTGGTAACTCACTTCGCAAGAGAAAAAAACTCATGGCGTCCAACACGAAGTGATTTTCTTGAGGATGTTAAATTGAGTTGCGTCGCATTTGGTCATGGAGGACTGTGGAATACGAAATACCATCGTGATGGTATGATTTCAATTGATATAGCCGCGTGTTATCCCGGAAGTTTTCTCGGGTATGGGGAATGTGCTGAGTACTTCAAACGATTTGGACACCCCACACATGAAATGACTCGTGTTGCGATTAAAGGACCATTACCTGATTTTGATTTAACCGGATTCGCTCGTGTGATATCATTCGAATTCGCTACAGGGTTACATCCGTGTAGTTATGTTTGGCTCGGTAGACATATATCTGAAAAGGCCTGGATGCCAATAGTGCTATTGAGATATATGATTGATTGTGGTATGCTAATATCGTTGATTGTTTCCGAGGCTATTATATGCTATCGAGCTCAGAAAGAAGTTTGGCTACCACAACCCGATTTAGATCGTATAATCAGCGAACAGCGAAAACAATTCCCTGATTTCAATGAAGAACAAATCATGAATCGGTCTAAGAAGTTATTTGAAATTAAAAAAGAACAAGCAAAGGATCTCGGACGAAGAATAATCGGTAAATTTACCCAGGGTGGAAGATACGACAACGCAAAATATTCTTCGCGGTTGATCATAGACGTCGCTGAATACGATTTTATTGTAACGGATTTAATGAAACAGGGAAAACTTGTATCCCGTAAGGATGCTTTTCTATCCAATGGTGAGAAATTAGGTACGGTTGTTACCTACTGTGATGGATATAATTCCCAGTATACACATTTAAGATCATCTATGCTAGCCTATGCTTCTATTAATCTATTTTCGATGATAAATAGATTTCCTAATACCGCGGTTAGAGTGGCCACTGATTCGATGTATATACACAATAAGTACAAATCAGCTGTAGCTAAATTCACAGATCCCGAAGAAAATTGGGGGCGTTGGCGATTTAAAAAGGAGATGCTACATGAGTATTGTGAATCGGCAGACGTTGCCATGGATGATAAATATCTTTGTTGTAACCGTATTGAAATTCAATCAGAATTTTCTAATGCACCACCGGTATCTGATCCAGTATGTAGATACAAGACAGTTTATTTAAACGGTTGTGGTGGGTCAGGAAAGACAACTCGTGCAATTGAATTATTTCGTCGGTCAACCATGATTGTGCTAACACCGACTCACAGACTCGCCAGAGAGATGATACAGCGAGGGGTAAATGCCTGTACTTACCATAGTTTCTTTCGATGGAAGGGTGACAAATGGACTCCTGAGCGTATGGGTGATAAATTCATTCCTGAAATCATAATTTGGGATGAAATATGCACAGTGTCATTAGATGTATTACAAACATTTCTCGAGTGGTTGTTAAACAAAAACACAAAAGTCGTCATGTGCGGTGATCACGGCCAACCACCACCATTTGTCGGTGCATCTCCACATGAATGGCTAAGGGGTTTTGTAGACTATTATGAAGAAATTACCACTGATTATAGATCAATTGATGAACGATTACGAGAATTCAAAGCGCTAATTAGATTACAACCGGATAGAATCCAATGCGAAATAGCGCGTGAAGTGATTTCAGAAACTCCAATGAATGATTTCTGGGAAACATGGAGACCAAATGATTTGATAATTGCAAGTAGAAAAATAGTCAGGGACACACTTCAGATGAAGTTATTTGAATTGCATAAAGAAAAATTTGCAACGCTTCCAGTACCCCTTTGTTATAGGCCATCGGATACACGAAAACAGAACATTGAAGTTGATATTCCAGGACAGAGTGAAAAACAAATTCTCGTATTAAATGATATTGTGCTGGTTGATATCAGCGTCGTCGAAAATGCATTGCGTGCTAATAAATCCCCGTGGACGCTAGGATACGCAGCAACAATACACTCTTCACAGGGATTGACTATATCGGATACAATTGTTTGGATGGTGGATAATCACATCGAATGGTCGAATTTAGTCTATCTCGCAGTATCCAGAGTACGAAGAATAAATCAGCTTCGAAGAATTGTTTTCGATGATAATGACACAACAATGGATGATATTGATGTTAAAATTATTGATAAAAAACTCTCCGGTTACAAACAACAGGACAAAAAAAACAACGAGAATTTGATATTGATGCTGAATTAATAATTACGCTGAAGAAACAACAGAATAATCACTGCGCGAGTTGCAATTGTATAATGCGTTGGCAGTATTCGGATAAGGATCCTCACCAATTCACCGTAGACAGAAAAAATAACAATCTCGGTCATGTCAGAAACAATGTGATGTTGACTTGTCTTGAGTGCAATAGACGCAACGGTGCTAGTTAAGACCATGCGGTGGCAATTGAGTATCCTCGGGAATTGCCTGTAGTTGTTGTCGAGTAAATCCTCGCTGAGGGGCAGTTGAATCCAGTTTATAGACTGGAGGTCTACCAGTTGATCGTGTTATACTAGATATCTTGTGTGCAGTAACACTCCAAATAGGATCAGTAGCCCTTTTTCTACCCCCTTCAAGCTCTCCTGGTTCGTATAAGTACCTCACAATGACATTACTACCAAGAATTGGTTCTTTGAAATCTTTTTGTGGTTTTTCAGGTATTGACTTCTTTTTAATCGCGTTGATAGGTTTCATGTTGATTGTTCTAGTAATCGCGTTATTCAGTGCAGTAATCACAGATGGTAATCTTTTAACCCATTCACGGGATCTTTTTTCTTGGATGAATTCTTTTGCGTATTGATATCCAAATAACCGCTCAGCAATCGTCCGATTAAATCGTTCTACAATGGCCTGATCGCGATGTAGCGCAGTATGCCCTCGTCGTATGGTGACATTATGATGTTTCATTGTAGATAACACTGCACCCTGAAATTCCTTGCCAGGATCAACCTGCAATAGATTTGGCCAGTGCAGAGGACCTCGTCGATAAATCCTTTCAAATGCAGAAGCGACTTCAGTGGCTGATTTTGTTTTTAACGGTTCTGCTTCTTTGTATCGACTTGCAATATCAACTACGGTTAAAGCGTATTTGTAACCACGATCATGTGGCAGAAATAATATATCAGCCTGATGAACTTCATTAGGAGCGGTCACATCAAAATGCGAGAATTGAATTTGTTTAGGCGGTGGTAGATAAATTTGCCATAGTGCCTGTTTGGATAACCAATTAGCCGCAGTGGTTTTTTTTCACTTTTGCAGCGCTAGCGAGTTTATGGACTGCTGATTTACCCCTCCAGTATCCTCTTGGGGAATAATAAATTGATTCCATATTATTAATTACCGGCACCTAACATCAATTTACTTTTCATAGCCGATTTTATCAAAAATGAAGCCAATTTTTCTTTGAAGGATTTATCAGGAATATCATTTAACGCATGAATTAATTTCACATCCGCGAGATGTCTGTGTTGCAGATTGCTGCTTTTATAAGCAACATCATGAAGGTGACAGGCCTTATCAATGGCGTTTATTGGTTCTTCACCGGGTCGGGGCTGATTTTGATTATTGAGTCTGATATCAAGTCTGGTTCCCGGTCCACAGTAGCTATATCCTGGAAGGTGCTTTTCTCCGGGGTACTTTGCCCATGGGGTTCCAGGGAGCTTTGCCAATTTGGCTGCGATATCACCTCCTCGTTTTTTTTTGAATCAGATTTCATAGACACAAATCTAAATTTCTTTGTACCACATTGCACGCATTTACCAGAAAGCGCTGATCGGTTATTTCTGGTTGTAATCGTTGTCACGTCATCTGTGCCAGTACGCGTTTTACACTTCACACAATATAGATCCATAATTTATGTATAGAGATATGGATATAATTGATTTTTCAGCGACTAAAACAAGAGAACTAGTTAAGCATCATGCAGCGCTACCAAACTCTATCCGGATGATTATAATCGGGCCATCTGGATCCGGTAAAACGCAATTGTTACTCAATTTAATAATGAGATGGATGAAGTGGGATAAGTTGTATTTAATTGCCCCTAGCGTAGATGATCAACGATGTTATGAAGTGCTAAAAGATTTTAACGACAGCGCGGTAGAAAAATCCGGAGAGGGTATTATTGAGTTTATAACCGATATCGATGAAGCACCGAGCATTGATGATATTGATGGAGATATTAACAATTTAGTCGTATACGACGATATAATGTTAGATAAACAAAAAAATCCTGCTAGGATCTTTTCCAGAGGCAGGCATAAAAACACTGACGTGATATATGTCACTCAACGCTACACTCAGGTTCCAAAAGTCATCAGAGATAACTGCAATATTCTTGCTGTATTCAATGGAGTTGATACTCATACTCTTAGAAATATATGGCAGACATGGTGTTCTGATATGGACTTCAATCAATTTAAAAATTTCTTTAGTCATGCTCAGTCAACCCCGTACGGATTCGCAACAATAAATTTGCATGATCCTCGGACACGATATCGTATCGGACTGGATCAAATATTCGGTTAAAATCATTTATTATTTTTTGTTAACCCATAGCAGCAGAGAGGGTGGATGACAACAAGTTGCGACCAAAATTAATTAAAAAATCGTAAAAGTCTCCGTTTTCATTTTTTTAGTTAAAATGAGATTTCGTATGAAGGCTCGTTAAGATTTCAATCAATTTTTTGTCTGAAAACGTTGTAGGGTTTGCCCCTGAGACATTTTTTTTGGTTAAAATGAGATCGTAGGAAGGTTCGTTTTAAGATTTCAATCAAAATTTTGTCTAAAAACGTTGTAGGGTTTACCCTCTCTGCTGCTTAACGTACTGCTTCCATAGTGTTAGGGACATTTTCCGTAGTGAATGTTACGACTTTATTATGGTCCTAAACTATAGAACAAATAGAAAGTAAAACCGACAATATGAGTGAAATATAACAACAATCTGATTTCCTATAGCACAAATTAAAAATTCAAAAAGCACTTACAGCATTGTATATTATATCCAAACTAATTCTACATATCCGAACTAATTCTAGATATCCGATCTAATTCTAGATATCCGAACTAATTCTAGATATCCGATCTAATTCTAGATATCCGAACTAATTCTAGATATCCGAACTAATTCTAGATATCCGATCTAATTCTAGATATCCGAACTAATTCTAGATATCCGAACTAATTCTAGATATCCGATCTAATTCTAGATATCCGATCTAATTCTAGATATCCGAACTAATTCTAGATATCCGAACTAATTCTAGATATCCGATCTAATTCTAGATATTTGAACTAATTCTAGATATCCGATCTAATTCTAGATATCCGATCTAATTCTAGATATCCGAACTAATTCTAGATATCCGAACTAATTCTAGATATCCGATCTAATTCTAGATATCCGAACTAATTCTAGATATCCGATCTAATTCTAGATATCCGAACTAATTCTAGATATCCGAACTAATTCTAGATATCCGATCTAATTCTAGATATCCGAACTAATTCTAGATATCCGAACTAATTCTAGATATCCGATCTAATTCTAGATATCCGAACTAATTCTAGATATCCGAACTAATTCTAGATATCCGATCTAATTCTAGATATCAGAACTAATTCTAGTTATCCGATAGAATTCTAGATATCCGAACTAATTATAGATATCCGAACTAATTCTAGATATCCGATCTAATTCTAGATATCCGAACTAATTCTAGATATCGGATCACAAGTCCCAAAAATAGTTTATAATAAATTCCAAGTCGTGAATGTCCTGATGGACCACAGTCATGAAATCCAGAATGTCTTTGAATGAGTTTTTAATAATCGCAATGTAGTATTATAGTCCAAAATGTCAATGAACAATATGTAATTCTAATGAATAATTTAAATATATAATTCCTCTCAAATTATAGTTGAACACAACTAACAACGATTTCATAGACTGGACACATTACAGGAATGAATACTTATTTAACCAAATCTCTTTATATACAAATGTCACTTAATCGACGACATAATATATTTCCAACGGAAAAAGCCATATACTTGTTAAACAAAGTCAGATCCTGAATTAAAATTTAAGTCAGCATCTTGCGTACTTCTTAGAGATTACAAAAGTCAAACAAGGAAAACGCATCATAACACAATATAACTATAAATAACAAGATTTTGGGATACATTTTGAAATCTTATTTAATATATGATTTCCATTTGAACTGCAGGTCCTCAAGCTTCGGTGGAATAATTACATTCCTAGCACTGGCGGCAGGAATTACCGCCACAATGGTAAAAGAATACAACATTAACGGCAACTTTTTCACGTACGTTTTATCACGACATACTTTCATTTTCCCCTTTTCATACCAATATAATCGATCATTTACATATTTAATTAATTTCAAACTGCATCATAACTTGTAATTACAATAATATAATTTCACCGTATTGTCTAAGTATTTGTTTTAATTCGCCATTTATACAATTGTGGTCCTAATATAGTAATGAGTATTAAGTTACACTGACTTTAATATGCATGAACCTTAAACAGTCCATCTTCTATTGTTGGAGTCCTAATAAACAAAACTGATGTAGAATTATCGTAATTCATTGCATACTATTGGGTGTAATAGAAATTTAAATTTTCAATGGAAAGAGGATGGTTCATTACAATAGTATCATGAGCCTGAACTAAACACTTTCTACATTGTCATCTTTGGAATTGTGTTCCGATTTTGAATTAATGCTTAACTGCCAATCGTATAATCATACCAAATACAGATTGAAGTCAGATGGCGGGAAGTATTGGAATGAAGTTTACATTGCACCATGGTGTCGGTTCGGGGCATGGGCTGTCGGGATATTCCTGGGATTTATTTTCTACAAGCGGAAAAGGGGACGATTTCAAAACACTGTAAGCGATAATATACCACAGTTACAATGTATATAATATACCACAGTTACAGCGTATATATACGTGACTTAATTCTTAATATCTGTTACATGTTTGCATCCGGTGTATTGATTGATAAGGGACGTTAACTATCTGTAAATGTTTCACATTATTTTACATCTGTTTGGTGAATGTTCTTTGAATAAGTCCCATGTAACATATTGGTATGATAGAAAATACTCTTCTTATAATATGATTCTAGCTTTATTTGTTGAGCAAGCATTTTTAACCTTAGATACGGTATAAACTTGTACGATTCTATGTCCGAGCCTCAATAAAATCATCTGATTAGCATGTTAAGTTTCAAGCAGATCGTTCGTATTCTTTAGTCATACCGTGTGATAATAATTAGCTGTTTATAAACATTCGTGTCTCAAACGCAATGTTCTTTCTTGAAAGTACGAAGTAAACGGCTGCAATGCTTCTGCATTAAGGCACGCACAACTTGCTTGCAAAGTTCTTACTTGAAAGCTGTCAGGAAAGCATGTAAAGCACATACAACACGAAACATTTTGTCTTTAGTACACAAGAAGCATTCCATTTTTTTTTTCTTTTCAAACATAAAACAAAATGCAAATTCTTTTTTAAAGTACGTGAAAAAGACATGCACGGTCCTTAATTTAAAGAACGTAAGAAAACATGCAAAGCCTTTGCAAGGATCTTAGAATAAAAACATGCAAAGCTGTTACTTTAAAGCACGGTAAAAACAATATGAAAATATCTTGCTTTATAGGACACATGGACAAAATATAAGTGTGTGTCCTATATTTTGTTTAGCTGTGGGCTGTTGTGGGATGGCTCTTGGCAGCAGGGGTAGCTCTATCCTTGGTGTACAGCACGTACTCGGAGAACAGGAAGGACGGCGTGCAATGGACCCGACTCCAACGAGCCTTCTATGAGGCCTTCGGCAGGCCGTTGTGGGCAGCTTGTGTGGGTTGGGTCATTTTTGCATGCCACAACCATATGGGAGGTACGTTTGTAGTAAATTTCAGAATTATTCTTGGTTCCAGACTCTTAATTTGAAAGTATTTAGGTTCTTGGTTCATTCTTTACATTTTTCTCTCTCCGATTTTGCCATTTTGTCTCACAACTGCTCGCCGTTGTTTTTATAGATAGTGTTATTAATTACTTCTCTCGATTTATTTTGGTTTTGGTTGTTTTTTTAAACATTTTTTAATACTTAAATCTTTAATATTTTAATACTTTTCTGTACGAACTAGAGTTTGAGTGTTTGTTTACTGATTTTCTATTTCAAGCAGCAGCAGCCTAACGTATTATGATTGATATTATCGAGGATTACAGATTAAAGCTTGTTATCATTTATCGTTATTTTAATGGACAGCATGCTCGATATTATCGAGGATTACAGATTAAAGATCTTGAGCATGTATCGTTATTTTAATGAACAGCATGATCGATATTTAAGATTACAGATTAAAGATCTTTATCATTTATTATTATTTTAATGAACAGTATGATCGATATTATCGAGGATTACAGATTAAAGCTTATTATCATTTATCGTTATTTTAATGAACAACATATTCGATATTATCGAGGATTACAGATTAAAGCTTGTTATCATTTATCGTTTTTTATAATGAACAACATACTCGATATTATCGAGGATTACAGATTAAAGATCTTTATCATTTATCGTTATTTTAATGAACAACATATTCGATATTATCGAGGATTACAGATTAAAGATCTTTATCATGTCTCGTTGTTTTAATGATCGATATTATTTATGATTACAGATTAAAGATCTTTATCATTTATCATTATTTTAATGAACAGCATGATCGATATTATCGAGAATTACAGATTAAAGCTTGTTATCAATTATCGTTTTTTTAATGAACAACATACTCGATATTATCGAAGATTACAGATTAAAGATCTTTATCATTTATCGTTATTATAATGAATACAAATGAAATAGACTAAGTATGAATTATTTATGGAATAGCTGAAAAAGAAAGTAATATAAATCAAAACATTTCAAGATTCCGTAGCGATTACAGGTACGATGTGATTATTTCATTGTCCTATAAAACGACATACACTGGTTTGATTACTCAGATCTCAAGTTTGAATATTATATCTGTAAGACGTTTTTAAAGCATAGATCATTATGCTACATTATGTATAGGCAATGCATGCAAGGCGTAAGCATGGTCGTCCAAATTAAGATGCTACTTCACATTTTTCAGTGATGTTAGCAATATCGTCAGTGTCTATAGTCATTTGTTAGATTTGCTGTACAGTTCGTGCTTACAGCATATATAAAATGAACAGTATCTATGCTGAACTCACCAACATAACAACATATATAACTTAACCTAATTTAATACATTCCATATAAAGCAAACACTCATAATGCTATATTTATTTATACAGGTATTGTTAATTCTCTGCTGTCATGGAACGGTTTCATCCCGCTTATGAGGCTTACATATGCCGCTTACCTCGTTCACCCGATCTGCATGATGGTGTACGTGTACAGCAAGCGGAGCCTGATCCACATCAATACATATGAAATAGTAAGTCTTTAATATAACATAACATAATTCACAGTGTAAGTAAAGGATGTTACTAAGCTCATCATAGTGCCAATCCAATGTGATTAAACTGCCGATATAATTTCGCCTGAATACTTTGACTTTGAACTGCAGTTTCTCTGAGAATATTCTCATGGGTTTGATACATCTTTCGACAGAACTTTTTAACTATCATCCTTATGGCTTTAACTATCTTTCGCTGTACCTTTAAAATAATATAGTCTAATGTTAGCTACCTTCCGCTGTACCTTTAAAAATAATATAGTCTAATGATAACTACCATTCGCTGTACCTTTAAAAAAATATAGTCTAATGATAACTACCTTTCGCTGTACCTTTAAGAATAATATAGTCTAATGATAACTACCTTTCGCTGTACCTTTAAAAATAATATAGTCTAATGATAACTACCCTTCGCTATACCTTTTATATTAATATAGTCTAATGATAACTACCTTTCGCTGTATCTTTAATACTAATATAGTCTAATGATAACTACCTTTCGATGTATCTTTCATACTAATATAGTCTAATGAGAACTACCTTTCGCTGCACCTTTTATAATAATATAGTCTAATAATAATTACCTTTCGCTATACCTTTTATACCAATATAGTCTAATGATAACTACCTTTCGCTGTACCTTTTATACTAATATAGTCAAATGATAACTACCTTTCGCTGCACCTTTTATACTAATATAGTCTAAAGATAACTACCTTTCGCTGTACCTTTTATAATAGTCTAATGATAACTACCTTTCGCTGTACCTTTTATACTAATATAGTCTAATGATAACTATTATTCAATAGCCAGATATAATTTTTCCATAGATGTTATCTCATACTAGTACGATACGTCAATTTTTTATAATTTATAAATTACTTTCCAGACTAACGGCTTGCTTTTCCAAACCATCATCATTTCTAGGAGTAATGACTCGGCTCAAAGAAAGTAAATCCTTGCAGAAACAAATGATATCAGATAGCAACGAAAACATAACATCATTCGCAATATTGTCTTTAACATTTTAAAGAAAATTAGTCTCGTTGTGCAATAAAAATCCATTAATATTGAACACGGGTCTAAAGTAAAACTATTTTTACCATAACATATTTCCCAATGTTTTTTTCAGGTATATTTGTTCCTGGGACATACTTCCATTACGCTGATGGTGGCGTTTATCGTGTCTGCATGCTTTGAGGCGCCATTCATGGCACTGGAAAAGGTCATTTTTAGACGGAAATGATGATAAACGATTGTCTCGCCTTATTTTCAGAGTGACTTGTACATCTTTGTTAATTGTAAATTTTATTATATATGCAATTAATAAACAACGCTAGGCCAGAGCTTATGGTAATTTTTAAATTTACAACAAATTATGTTGGCTGTAAGTAAGATAACATTGGATTGCAGTTGTCTTTGAAGAAAATGAATACCGTTTTACGACACTAATATGGTCCGTTGATAGCTTAACACTGTTTACACGTCGAATTTTAACAGTTATCGATCTCAGCTACATCTGCATTGTATTGTTCTTTGCTGTTTCTTTATTTGTAATGTTGATGAAAATCATTGATAAAAAGTTCCAATGAGATTACTCACTTAAATCGTCTTCTGCTTTTTAACCAGATTAATGTTTCTTGTACATACAAACGAGATTGGTAACCAGATGGATGCATGGGTGTTTTAAGAGCTCCATGCATGTAAGTATAGATGGATGGATGGATGGATAGATGGATCTGAGGGATGGTATGTTTGTGGCCTTTGAATACATTTCAGAGCTTGATATTTTGTGTCTGCAGATAGTAATTACGTACCTATAAATAATTATGTAACTATAAATAATTATGTAACTATATATAATTATGTACCTATATATAATTATGTAACTATATATAATTATGTAAATATATATAATTATGTAACTATATATAATTAGGTAACTATATATAATTATGTAAATATATATAATTATGTAACTATATAAAACTATATATAATTAGGTAACTATATATAATTATATAACTATATATAATTATGTAACTATATATAACTATATATAATTATGTAACTATATATAACTATATATAATTATGTAACTATATATAACTATATATAATTATGTAACTATATATAATTATGTAACTATATATAATTATGTAACTATATATTAAATGAATATGTACATATCACAGTAACTCTATAATTTATAAAAGAATTCTTATTCAATATTTTCCTTTAACCCCAAGCATATTTATTGTACAACTAGCTTTCATATATAATATTTATATTTTTCTAGTGATAACGGCTTATAATGTGATACGGAATCATTTTATCCCTTCTATTTCTTGATTAAAATGCTTGTGTTTATACTGTTACGGTAATAATGTGAACATTTCAAATAAACACTTGAACCAGTCATTATATTGTTTTTACTTGACGCCATAACTGCTATACGTACTGTATAGTGAAGACCAAAGTTGACAAAATTATACAACATCATGTTGCCAGTTTTAAATATTCCAACAAAGATTCCATCGATTTAGCTGATAGTTCCACTCACATTCAGGCTTCGCTCTCTCCTTTGTCTTCTCTGCCTCTCTACCCAACAGTGTCTTGCAGTGCACCTCCACAATAAGAACAGGAAGTCCACAACTGCCAAACATCCACGCTGGGAACCAATTAAAGAGTAATTTCCCTTTATTAACATTAGTACGAAGAAGAAGAACTAGAACAACGAAATAGATAATAAATATGTTACCTCTGTCTCTTCAAGTAAAATAAAATAACAATATTTCTTTGTGCACAGAGTCCTGTAATATAAAGTGATTTTTCTTCTTTTTTTCCTCACGGCTAAAGCAAAGGCATATGAAAACATCTCTCTCTCTCTCTCTCTCTCTCTCTCTCTCTCTCTCTCTCTCTCTCTCTCTCTCTCTCTCTCTGATACGCACGCGATAGCAATTAAATAAGGACACGAGTAACCGCACCTTATGGAGCGTATTATGCCTGTACAACACTGAGGTGAATTTAAGGGAAATTTTGGAATCTCTATTAATATAGATAAACTCTGACAACAAACAAACAACTCCTAGTATAATGGACTTCATTATATTTCGTATTGCAAGCTTCCTTGCACCATCCTCACCTCAAACTAACGAAATAGTTTAAGAATGTTTAAAAATATTGACAAGTCTCACATACAGATCTCAGAAGAAATATCAAAATATCTGATCTCTGTATCCCTATACAAATTAACGACTGTTCGTATTATTATTATTATTATTATTAGTAGTAGTAGTAGTAGTAGTAGTAGTAGTAGTAGTATCATGTGTCCATAGTGTGTGGAATACGAGCATGGACGTCCATTATTTCGCTTTGTAAAGGCCTGAGTCATATATATTTCGTCTCTTACACACATGTACACGTCACATTATCTCCATGAATATCATTTCGCATTTCTTCGTCTTTAGGTATTGCAATTTTGCAGCTATATTCTTAAATCATTGCTTACATGACAAATATCTTATCCAAGGTAACTTTACTCGTTTCGTTCAAGCGATGCATCTGCGCTCAGAACCACGGCTTTCTTACCACTGTCTGTCACAGTACATCTTGATGCGAAAATAAAAATCAGTATTACTATTTCCTACAATAACCATCTCATACTAATAACCAGTACATTAATGGACTATTTCTTTTTCTTCTTTTTAAAATCCGTATCACTGGGATATATATCAATCAACCAAAGTCTTTTTATAACTAAAAGTTCCTTATAACGTCCGTGACTAGAACCAAGATGTCCTGGTAAACGAAACTTACGAAAAAGTAGAGATCCGATATTCAGATATCTTTCATAACAAATGAAAAAATGTATAAGATATTTAGTACCGCATATAACTTCACGTCCTTAACCCAATAACGTGCCGATAACATGTAGAATACGGACAATTACTTTATGATAACATCCCCGCTGGGAACTAAACCAACTTCATACATAACATACCATGCTCTAGGTAACATCTTTCATAGCATAGCTGAAATTTTGTGTGCTGCATAAATCGCCATATTTCATACTGTTCCTGATTTTCATGTTATTTCACTTGCATCAATGATTCATGCACCTCAGCAATACTGTACCGTATCAATTTTTCGCAACCGTGTTCAGAACCAATTTATATATTTCTCTTTTTAAAAGCCTGATTCATATATATTTTGTTTCTTGCACATCAGGACACGTCACATTATCATCGTGTATATCATTTCACATTTCTTCAACTTTAGATAGTATAATTTCGTAGCTTTATTCTTAAATCAATTCCAACAAGACGTTGTTCCTTTGCAAGGTACCTACACTCGTTTATTTGAAGCGATGCATCTGCGCTCAGAAGCACGACATTCCTACAACTGCCTGTCACAGCACAATTTAGTGCCTAAATAAACATCAATATAAATATTGTTTACAATAGCTATCAGATAATAAACACCAGTAAATGAAAGGACTATTCCATATTTTAGACACAAATCGTACCACGAAGGTATATATTGTAACAATCGACCAAAGTCTATTCTTTACTGCATGTTCCATTTTAACATCAGTGCCTAGAACCAATAATTCCGGTTAAAAGTGGAGTTCCGATATACATATTTCATAACAAATGACAAAATGAATAAGATCTTTATTGTCGCGTATCATTTCACGTCCTTTTGCCAATCATGTGCCGAGAACATGTAGAATACGTATATTTACTTCGTCGATGATAACATCCCCGCTGGGAACCAGAACAACTTCATATATGAAAATAGCATGCTCTAAGTAACATCACTAATAGCATGTTTGAAAAGTGATATTTATCAAAACCTACCACAAATTACTTGAAGGTTAAAATTCGATCCAAGGATGTTATCATCGATGAGGTAAATATCCGTTTTCTACATGTTATCGGCGCATGATTGTCATAAGAACGTGAATTGATATATATATATATATATATATATATATATATATATATATATATATATATATATATATATATATATATATATATATATATATGTATATATATATGTGTATATATATATATATATATATATATATATATATATACATATATATATATATATATACATATATATATATTGAAAAAGTCAGGAACATTATGAAATATGGCGATTTACGCAGCACACACAATTTCAAATATGTTATTAAAGATGTTACCTAGAGCATGGTATTTTATGTATGAAGTTGGTTTGGTTCCCAGCGGGGATGTTATTGTCGACGAAGCAAATGTCCGTATTCTACATGTTATCGGTGCATGATTGGTATGAGAACATGAATTTATATACGGTAATAAATATCTGATTCATTTTGTCATCTGTACTGAAATAGGTTTCAGTAACGGAATTATATTTTGTTTGTAATTATCTTTCAACAGGAAAATCTTGGTTCTAGGCACTAGTGTTACAATGGTGGTGGTTTTTTTCAGGCTTGATAGAGATATCCTCCAAATACCAATAATTATACTCTAAGATCTCTCTAAAAAGCGATTACTCGTATATTCATGTACGGTTTTATGTGGTGGTTTTCCCGATGATGAAATAGCGTTGAGTACATTTAATACTTCTATGCCGCATATTGGTGGGTCATTCATTTTCTGTGTTGGTAGCGAAGATTACCAGATAGTAGTTTTTAAGCGGTTTATACAACGCATAAATTCTTTTGGCGGCGCTAATCGCGTATGCAACCCAGTAAGTTCCAGGTCCGCTGCTGTTATCGAGATTAATAATACCTGTTCAGCGGTGTCTGGTTCTTGTTGTTATTGATCTCTCATAAAGACACCTCTAAAGTTTTTTTACCGCTAGGTTTTAGCAGCATCGAGTAAATCAAAATTTGACATCGGCGACATCTGCGATGGAACCTTCGGCGACATCTGCGATATCGGAGTTAGTAAACTGTTTCTAGTCTCAGGCCGTTTCCGCTGTACCATGAATACGGAGTTCCTGGTAGTCTAAAGACCCTTTCATGATCGTTTCTTTTTTGTATCCCTGTCCGGTAGCTTTCTTTAGTGCCATCCCTGCCGCTGTACCAACTGCTCCTAGCGCGGCAACTTTTGCTACAGCTGGGGCCGCTGACGCAATCAACGCTGGTAACGCAGCGAAAAGTGGGAATTTTACCACCTGATTTTATCATGTTTTTAATTGCGGCCGCAGTGAGAGTGACCTGAACACCTTTGTTATCTTTGATGGCATCATTGAAGTGTTTTATCTGACGAGCTGTCAATGACAGTTTATTCTGACCGCCAGACATCTGATTGTGCTTCAGCGATATTGTGGTTCCACATTGTTTAGCTGATTCCAATTGCAATTTTTTTAATTTTACCAGAAGTTAACGTAACACTAACATGACTATATGACATTTTATTTAATAAAAGATTGATCTAATTGTCTACATATTTTCTACTGGTGCATCAACTACTCTCATTCGTCAACCACCTTCGAGTAGCAGTCATTCGTCACTGAGAATAACAGCAACTGCTCTGTAACCACCAGCGGCAGGATGAGCGGTTACACGAGCTCGAAAGTGTATGTCAATGACGGATTGTCTGGTTAAGTCAAGATGTTCCAGCTCGAAGTAATAGATGGGATATAGTTTTCTAAAATCCAACTATGATATTTGCAGACCGGTATCTACATTATTATCGCGTCTCATAAATGGCAACAAACGCTGATACACGCGTGCTATTTGGTTGGTTCCATATTCAAGTAATTTATCCTCGACTGGTTCTTCTTGACCGTTTATCTTCAATGAAACTTGATTAACACCCAATTTATCAAGTATCATATGGTTGTGTAATTGTGAACCCAATCGCTCCCTATTCTGTAACGCAACAAATATATGACGCGGAGCTGAAACGCCTTGTTTTGATGCCAGGTGCCATGCAAGTGTACCATTAAGATTAGAATCCATGGTATCTGTTGTTGTTGTTAGCCATGATAGCAATGATTGGCCGCCTGTACTTATAAATGATAGTAATCTGTTTTCTGCGGTGATTGATGAAGTCATTACAAGCATACACAATAATAGTTTTGATATAATAACTTTACCATCAGCAACACCATCACCATGCCAGATTGCATCATTATCACTACCCGTTCTTCTCACGAGTACTACTGTATGCTTCGCTCCATAGATAACAGTGGAATCGCGCATGAAAAATGTCGACGCTGTCCTTGCAACGTTGCTACGCGTGTTGCAAACCCCAAGTTGTGATTAGAATTAGTACTTTTTATAACATCAAAGTTACCAGCTGGTCTATCTTCGTGTTCAACATCATCTGGCTGTGGATCAACTGCAGTAGCTTTTGGTGTTAGCACTTTAATATATGGAATATAATCAGCGTGATCAGTGAGATCCTTAGCGAACATTATAAATGGACCTGCCGATCTTACAAAATCACCAGAATATCTTGCCAACCCACTATTGTTGTGGTAACATTAACATCATGTTATATAGACTCGATTTCTTTTCCATCAATCATATATCTAGCACTCTCGAATAGCGCCATGATACCATTAATGACAAAGCCAACTCGGATTTTTTCATCATCTGCATATGGCGGATCATTAGCAGCATGATTATTTGTTACGAGTTCTCCTTCTACTTCAATAAACGCTTCAGAAGGTTGAAAGTATTTGCTGGTATCCTGGACTTGGAGTTCGATTCTTGATCGAAGATCCGGTTACATTGCATTATAGGAATAAAACTGATAATCGCGTATAGAATCATTCTTGGGTACTGGGGCATCCATATAAAACGCTGGGTCAGGAGCCGATTTGAACATATTATTATATATTTCTTGATCTAAATCGTGATCTCGCTCGCGATTTCAAACCACTTCCCGCTATCATATTTCCAGTAATATTTCGCTGAGTGTCATACCGTGATGCCATATTCTGCTTGTTTATTATTTTGCTAATACTTGCAGGCATAATTTCCGTAGATGGTAGTGACCCCATTGATTCTGTCATTGGTTTCTTTCGCCGCCGGACTAACACTACTAGTTTATTCTTTATCCGCGGAAAATGCTTTCCAGGCAATATCACCAACAGCGATAATACCCTTATCACGAATAACATCAATAGCTTCATTGATAATTATTTTGCGATTGGTGCTATTTTGGGAGCCATTCTTGCAAATAACCCTGCAATGGTATTGCCGAGACCATCTCCATAGTACGCTCTATAAACAGAAAGTTGTGAATTTATTACATAGACCATGGTTGGTTTGTTGTGGTTCTAGTGTATGATCATCTTATTTTAATGCTATTGATCTAATCGTAAATTGCTAGGAATTTCGGTGATTTAATCACTGTGATAACCATCCACTAGCTCATCAATAAACTCTCGATATACACCAATATCCATGATACCACCCTCAAATAGTCGTCTGCAGATATCAGCTGCCTCATTAATTATTTCCGGTTAATTATTTCCAGCTCGTTTCCCTCCTACGAGAATTTCTAATTGTGATATATCCCCGAGAATATTACTAGGACAACGAACGTGACCACTACCTGAAATCCCACTTGGGGTTCCACTCTGAGAAAACCCCTCCCCGCTAATATAACAAGTTGTACCTCGTGCATCATCATCTTCGTCTCGATCATATAGCGGTTGACCACTCCTTATTTTTTCTATTTTATTCATATACAAATTAAAATTATTATTATCTCTTGAGATCTAGTTCCACCGTGTTTATGCCAAATAGATTTTTCTATACCAGGTGTCAGCGGTTTTTATAGCTTCTTCATATCCATCATTATATATTGCTCCCTCGTCTTTTTTGCAAATGAATTAGCAGCAAAATCAGCTAATTCATCATCCGTGGAATCTTTAAATTTTTTCATCACTTCTTTCGTAAATATCTCTTCATATAGATGTATTCTTTCTTTCAAAATTTCTTCTTTTTTACAATAATATCACCCTGTTGTTGTTCAATATCTCCCTTTTGTTCTTCAATATCACTCTGTTGTTCTTCAAAAATATCACCCTCATCTTCTTCAATAATATCACCTAGTTGTTGTTTAAGTCGTTCTCGTTGTTTTTGTTCAAGTCGTTCTTGTTCTTGTTGTTCCGGAAGTCGTGAAGCGTCTATTATATCACCAGGAAGTGTTTTTAAAGATTCCTTTGTTTGCTTGGATCTCTTTGCTATTTTTTCAAGTATAGGAAGAAGGGTTGTTTTTTTTTCTCTCTTTGTTCTTTAGGAATATCTCCCCATATGGCGTTTTCAGTGGTTACTGGTTTGAATAATTGTTCAGTATCCGTTGTGAAATCAGTTTGAAATTGTTGTCTTGTTTTCAGTTTGTTTTCAACGGAATCACGAACTGGAATAAATTTCTTAATCGCAGATAATCGTTCTCATTCTAATTTAGTCGTTAGTGCTTCACCTACCATTAACGTACGATTTAAATTGTAAGTGAAAACTCAATCCCGACACTCTGTTCTTACTTCCGCGTAGTGATTAAATCACCTGTCTACACAAATTCATTCTAGGTGAGTAAGCGCATACCTGTCTATAGAATTTCTGTTCCGCACCTGTATATACTCATGCATGCAAACATGCATGGTTGTGTTTAGAGTGTTAATTATCCATGGTGAGAATTTCATTCAGTGTGTTGAGGCAATCAAAGGGGGATTTTCATTTTATCGGATAATCGCTTTTATTATTTTGATTTTCGAGTTAATTGTGCGTTTGATTTAATATTGTTTCCCTAATTCACTTCTCACCTTTCCGACAGCAGTGAATAACGGGACGAACTTATTAATGTCGTTACAGAATGTAAGGGAATTATTTACTGCGTGTTGAATTCGTTTGATCAGTCCATACTCCCTTGGAAGTAAATATCTATTATTCCGATTGCTATCATCAATATCTTGAAATTCAGAAAGAATCTGATCACAATCTAATTTATCTGACAATTAAATTCCTTGATTTTTCAAATTCGAAATCTCAATAATAATGACATTCATATTTTCGAACTTCATTATATAAAATATTATATATCTTAAATGATAAACAAAAAAATTGGTGGTCAATTCTGACCCGTTTTCATTTATGATATTTACATATTTACATGTATACATATTTACATATTTGATATTTACATATTTACATATATACATATTTACATATTTGATATATACATATAGATATATACAATGAAATGATATGGTATAAACACTGAAATGATATGGTATTGACAATGAAATGATATGATATATACAATGAAATGATATGATATATGCAATGAAATGATATGGTATATACACTGAAATGATATGGTATTTACAATGAAATGATATAATATATACAATGAAATGATATGGTATTTACAATGAAATGATATGCACACATCACATACACTGTTCTACATTCAAACTGAAACCACCATACCCCCCAACAAAATCACATCGGGTTGAATGCAAAAACACATTCACACCGTGTGACGGTGTGCGACGTATGGTGGTTTCACGGTTTGAATTTCGAATGGCTTAAAGCCCCAATTATATAGAAAAACCTTCCGATCGGTACTGTCGACAATAATGCCTGCCACGAGATTCGAACGATGGGCCCCAGGACGAGATCCCATGCGTGTATGCAATACACTAGTATTCGTAATCTACAAGTTTATAATTTTGAATACGATATATAGCTAAACTGCTGTATATGTCGTAAAGAATTCAACGAATTGTAGATAAAAATCGTATATAAATCGTAGATGGAAATCGTAGATTTCACTGTAATTAAAAATCAAAGACAAAATTATAAATTTTCTAATCAAACCAACACAAAAAATGCCATTCAGTCGGACTATGAGTCATCAAAAAATCCCATTGAGATACGTGACTGCAACAAAGGAGTTATCGTTGTTTCAAAACCGTATACAGAAAAGCCCACACGAGTTATTCCCTTTATACTACATAGAATAATTTAGATGTAAACGAATTGAATTCTGTTATAAAATTGTTAAGAAAAAGCGGATTTAGTTATATTCTCTGCTTCTTTTCGTACCGAAGGTTCGCAAATATCGAAATACTTTCCAGCTACATTCATTGATTGAAATACTCTTTCTTTGTTATTTTCTGTATTAAATGATTTTATAGGTTTCACAGTTTTCGAGAATTTTACATTCCTCCTCGTTTGGTGTTTTCACTTTGTGTTACAGCTCGTAAATTATCCAATCTGTTATTTTGGGGACATCCATCAATATCATCAATAACAGGACCATCCTTGATCAATCCGTTAAATACTTCATAGACGATTCTGTGATTAAGATGATTTTTCCCTCCATCACTAAATATAAAATACCCCATACCATTGTCAACACCAACTAGTTTCTTCAGCCTGCGGTGTCTGACATTACCGTAATGAGATGCTTCATAATTGGTAATCACGGAATGTGGTTGAGATTCTTGGTTCATTTATATACTAAATACTATTTGTCTAATTCATTATTTTTTTTTAATTATTACTTGAGAATCTGTCAATGTAGTCTTGAGGTGTTCTTATGATTTTGTCATTGACGCTGTCAGGGACAGAGTCAGAGTCGGAATCTTTGATGCAGTCCATGACTCGTTTCTCATAATAGCACTTAAGCTCTCTGTATCGATTGCCACCGCAATTGAGACATAGCTGTGACTTACCACGCACACCTACCCCACATCGTATGCAATGTCAGGGCCCAAAACTTCCACGACTTACGCTTTGTAAATGATATCCACATAATTAATTTCTTCATGATTTGTTACACGCGGTTACTGATCCTATCATAAGCCATTTGCAATGATTCATTATATTATAAATTCTTTATTTAAATACCTGTTTTAATGATAATATGGAGGCGTTCCAGAGATTATCGGAAATTACGCCTTGGAAACATTTTTAATTCAATCTCGATAGAGTCTCCACTGCTGTACCAAAGTGTCTAATAAGTGATAGAAGCATGTTGGGTGGAATCCGTGATTGTCTTAATGAATTAAAGCGCGATTGAGCATCTCACTGTTGGTCAACATTTCGAATTGATGGTGGCGTTGATGCTACCATGAACGACGAAAGAGCAGCAGTGATAATCTCGCAGCTTGACCGGAAAAATATTTTTTCAGACTGAAATTCAATATCCGCTCAGAAACGGGAAATTGGATTATACGGGACAAATTTGAACCCATCCTGAAAGATAAAAAAACTGTCACTGTGAGTCAGGATTCCAAACCAGGAATTTTGACTGGGATTGACAAACCGTATTACGAGAGATCCTATCCTGTAACCGCGGTTGTTAATGGGATCTATCCGATAAATGATAAACCGAGTAAACATTGAAAAACTAAACTCCATGAGAATGTCAGGGAGGATAAATTGTATAGCAGAACTAATAATAGAACATTTTCCAAATGCGTTGCGTGGAAACAAATTGACGGATCTAAGACACAAAAAACAAACGAATGGGGATTAACAGTGAAGGAGAGCGGAGCAACAATTCAAGATATAGCCAAATTAGAAACATCACTGACATTCCCAATAACCGTAATGACGATAACAGGAGAGGTATTACGCGAATCAAAATATAAATCAAACGGAGCTCCAATCAAAATTACTGACTATAATGAACGCGCTTGGACACCTGCGGTAACAATATTTCCGCGCAATAGAACCATAAAATATTACACGGAAAATTTATTTGATTTTATTTACGAGTTAAGTAGAAACGATCTTGTGTCAGTGTGGTTACTTCACAGTTTTGAAGACGAAGAGGGTAAATTTGATCAAATTTTAAGACCCAATGTCGAATTATACCGTACTGAAGCCCTAAAAAACGAGATGAAAAACTAGCTAGTGGTTTTTCAACGAATTACGACGAACAATTATTAACAAACTGTTTTACAATTCTGTCAGTTGCAGCTCATTTCGCGAGAAAGAGAAATCTATGGAAACCAACACGCGCAGAATTTCTCTCAGATATCGAATCAAGCTGCGTTAATTATGTCCATGGTGGATTATGGAATAACAAATACGATTCCAAAAGTATTATTTCGGTTGACATGACTGCATGTTATCCAGGGAGTTTTCTTGGGTATGGAGATTGTTCTGAGTACTTCAAAAGATTTGGACATCCCACACACGAGATGACCCGTGTTGCGATTAATGGACCACTGCCCGTCATCCCTGACCCACCACAACCGTTTAAGTAATTGGTTTCATATCTACATATTGGATCGGATATCGAAGGTGCGTTAGATAATTCTGATCTTTGATTATTTGTCAAGTAATTATTTTCAATTGTAACATCTGATGATTTAGAATAATCACAAAATATTTCCTTTGTAATTCTCCATGATCCCCAACTCTCGTTGAAGTTTGTGAATTTAGCCACTGCTTCTTTATATTTTACATTTATGTAAAATCAATCAGTGGCGACTCTAACCGCGGTATCAGGAAATCTATTTATCATCCATAGCAAATTAATAGAAGCATCAGCCAGCATAGAATCTCTTAAGTGCGTATATTGGGGATTTTCTCCATCGTTGTAAGTAACAATTGTACCGAATTTTGTTCCATTAGACAAGAAAGCGTCTTTACGATTGACATATATATCTCTAGAAGCTGCATCCCCTATTATAAAGTCGTATTCAACATAATCTATAATTAGTCGAGCAGCAGAGAGGGTGAATCCTACAACGTTTTTAGACAAAATTTGATTGAAATCCTAAAACGAGCCGTCCTATAATCTCATTTCAACCAAAAGATGGCGAATCCTACAACGTTTTCAGACAAAAAAAATTGATTGAATCCTTAAAACGATCCGTAGGATTTCGTTGAAATCTCCCTACGAAATCATTTTAACTAAAAAAATGAAAACGATTTTTTAATTAATTTTGGTCGCAACTTGTTGTCATCCACCCTCTCTGCTGCTTAGTGATTTCATCACTGGGTTAACAAAAAATAATAAATGATTTTAACCGAATATTTGATCCAGTCCGATACGATATCGTGTCCGAGGATCATGCAAATTTATTGTTGCGAATCCGTGTGGTTTTGACTGAGCATGACTAAAGAAATCTCGAAATTGATTGAAGTCCATATCAGAACACCATGTCTGCCAAATATTTCGTAGCGTATGTGTATCAACGCCGTTGAATACAGAAAGAATATTGCAGTTATCTCTGATGACTTTTGGAACCTGAGTGTAGCGTTGAGTGACATATATCACGTCAGTGTTTTTGTGACGCCCCCGGGAAAAGATCCTAGCAGGATTTTTTTGTTTATCCAACATTATATCGTCGTATACGACTAAATTGTTAATATCTCCATCAATATCATCAATGCTCGGTGCTTCATCGATATCGGTTATAAACTCAATAATACCCTCTCCGGATTTTTCTACCGCGCTGTCGTTAAAATCTTTTAGCACTTCATAACATCGTTGATCATCTACGCTAGGGGCAATTAAATACAACTTATCCCATTTCATCCATCTCATTATTAAATTGAGCAACAATTGCGTTTTACCGGATCCAGATGGCCCGATTATAATCATCCGGATAGAGTTTGGTAGCGCTGCATGATGCTTAACCGGTTCTCTTCTTTTAGTCGCTGAAAAATCAATTATATCCATATCTCTATACATAAATTATGGATCTATATTGTGTGAAGTGCAAAACGCGTACTGGCACAGAAGATGTGACGACGGTTACAACTAAAAATAACCGATCAGCGCTTTCTGGTAAATGCATGCAATGTGGTACAAAGAAATTTAGATTTGTGTCTATGAAATCTGATTTAAAAAAAAACGAGGAGGTGATATCGCAGCCAAATTGGCAAAGCTCCCTGGAACCCCATGGGCAAAGTACCCCGGAGAAAAGCACCTTCCCGGATATAGCTACTGTGGACCGGGAACCAGACTTGATATCAGACTCAATAATCAAAATCAACCCAACCCCGGTGAAGAACCAATAAACGCCATTGATAAGGCCTGTCACCTTCATGATGTTGCTTATAAAAGCAGCAATCTGCAACACAGGCATCTCGCAGATGTGAAATTAATTCATGCGTTAAATGCTATTCCTGATAAATCCTTCAAAGAAAAATTGGCTTCATTTTTGATAAAATCGGCTATGAAAAGCAAATTGATGTTAGGTGCCGGTAATTAATAATATGGAATCAATTTATTATTCCCCAAGAGGATACTGGAGGGGTAAATCAGCAGTCCATAAACTCGCTAGCGCTGCAAAAGTGAAAAAAACCACTGCGGCTAATTGGTTATCCAAACAGGCACTATGGCAAATTTATCTACCACCGCCTAAACAAATTCAATTCTCGCATTTTGATGTGACCGCTCCTAATGAAGTTCATCAGGCTGATATATTATTTCTGCCTCATGATCGTGGTTACAAATACGCTTTAACCGTAGTTGATATTGCAAGTCGATACAAGGAAGCAGAACCGTTAAAAACAAAATCAGCCACTGAAGTTGCTTCTGCATTTGAAAGGATTTATCGACGAGGTCCTCTGCACTGGCCAAATCTATTGCAGGTTGATCCTGGCAAGGAATTTCAGGGTGCATTGTTATCTACAATGAAACATCATAATGTCACCATACGACGAGGGCATACTGCGCTACATCGCGATCAGGCCATTGTAGAACGATTTAATCGGACGATTGCTGAGCGGTTATTTGGATATCAATACGCAAAAGAATTCATCCAAGAAAAAAGATCCCGTGAATGGGTTAAAAGATTACCATCTGTGATTACTGCACTGAATAAGGAGATTACTAGAACAATCAACATGAAACCTATCAACGCGATTAAAAAGAAGTCAATACCCGTACAACCACAAAAAGATTTCAAAGAACCAATTCTTGGTAGTAATGTCATTGTGAGGTACTTATACGAACCAGGAGAGCTTGAAGGGGGTAGAAAAAGGGCTACTGATCCTATTTGGAGCGTCACTACGCATAAGATATCCGGTATAACACGATCTATTGGTAGACCTCCAATCTATAAACTGGATTCAACTGCTCCTCAGCGAGGATTTACTCGACAACAACTACAGGTAATTCCCGAGGATACTCAATTGCCACCACATGGTCTTAACTAGCACCGTTGCGTCTATTGCACTCAAGACAAGTCAACATCACATTATTTCTGACATGACCGAGACTGTTATTTTTTCTGTCTACGGTGAATTGGCGAGGATCCTTATCCGAATACTGCCAACGCATTATACAATTGCAACTCGCGCAGTGATTATTCTGTTGTTTCTTCAAAGTGATTATTAATTCAGCATCAATATCAAATTCTCGTTGTTTTTTTTTGTCCTGTTGTTTGTAACCGGAGAGTTTTTTATTAATGATGCTAACATCAATATCACTTATTGTTGTGTCATTATCATCGCCTGACTCTGTCAGGACAACTCTTCGAAGTTGATTTATTTTTCGTACTCTGGATACTGCGAGATAGACTAAATTCGACCATTCGATGTGATTATCCACCATCCAAACAATTGTATCCGATATAGTCAATCCCTGTGAAGAGTGTATTGTTGCTGCGTATCCTAGCGTCCACGGGGATTTATTAGCACGCAATGCATCTTCAACGACATTGATATCAACCAGCACAATATCATTTAACACGAGAATCTGCTTTTCACTCTGTCCTGGAATATCAACTTCAATATTCTGTTTTCGTGTATCCGATGGCCTATAACAAAGGGGTACTGGAAGCGTTGCAAATTTTTCTTTATGCAATTCAAATAACTTCATCTGAAGTGTGTCCCTGACTATTTTTCTACTTGCAATTATCAAATCATTTGGTTTCCATGTTTCCCAGAAATCGTTTATTTGAGTTTCTGAAATCACTTCACGCGCTATTTCGCACTGGATTCTATCCGGTTGTAGTCTAATTAGCGCTTTGAACTCGCGTAATCGTTCATCAAGTGATCTATAATCAGTGGTGATTTCTTCATAGTAGTCTACAAAACCCTTTAGCCATTTATGTGGAGATGCACCGACAAATGGTGGTGGTTGGCCTTGATCCCCGCACATGACGACTTTTGTGTTTTTGGTTAACAACCACTCAAGAAATGTTTTTAATACATCTAATGACACTGTGCATATTTCATCCCAAATGATGATTTTAGGAATGAATTTATCACCCATACGCTCAGGAGTCCATTTGTCACCTTTCCATCGAAAAAAACTGTGATAAGTGCAAGCATTTACCCCTCGCTGTATCATCTCTCTGGCGAGTCTGTGAGTCGGTGTTAGCACAATCATGTTAGTAGAAATACAAGTATTTCCACCACGACGAAATAATTCAATTGCACGAGTTGTCTTTCCTGACCCACCACAACCGTTTAAATAAACTGTTTTATATCTACAGATTGGATCAGATACCGGTGGTGCATTAGAAAATTCTGATTGATTTTCAATACGGTTACAACAAAGATATTTATCATCCATGGCAACGTCTGCGGATTCACAATACTCATGTAGCATCTCCCTTTTAAATCGCCAACGCCCCCAATTTTCTTTGGGATCTGTGAATTTAGCTACAGCTGATTTGTACTTATTGTGTATATACATCGAATCAGTGGCCACTCTAACCGCGGTATTAGGAAATCTATTTATCATCGAAAATAGATTAATAGAAGCATAGGCTAGCATTGAACTTCTCAAATGTGTGTACTGGGAATTATGTCCATCACAGTAGGTAACAACCGTACCTAATTTCTCACCATTGGATAGAAAAGCATCCTTACGGGATACAAGTTTTCCCTGTTTCATTAAATCCGCTACAAGAAAATCGTATTCAGCGACATCTATGATCAACCGCGAAGAATATTTTGCGTTGTCGTACCGTCCACCTTGAGTGAATTTACCGATTATTCTTCGTCCGAGATCTTTTGCTTGTTCTTTTTTAATTTCAAATAACTTCTTAGACCAATTTATGATTTCTTCTTCATTGAAATCAGGGAATTGTTTTCGTAGTTCGTTGATTATACGATCTAGATCGGGTTGTGGTAGCCAAACTTCTTTCTGAGCTCGATAGCATATAATAGCCTCGGAAACAATCAACGATATTAGCATACCACAATCAATCATATATCGTAGTAACACTATTGGCATCCAGGCCTTTTCAGATAGGTGTCTACCGAGCCAAACATAACTACACGGATGTAATCCTGACGCTAATTCGAATGATATCACACGAGCGAATCCGGTTAAATCAAAATCAGGTAATGGTCCATTAATCGCAACACGAGTCATTTCATGTGTTGGGTGTCCAAATCGTTTGAAGTACTCAGCGCATTCCCCATACCCGAGAAAACTTCCGGGATAACACGCGGCTATATCAATTGAAATCATACCATCACGTGAGTATTTCGTATTCCACAATCCTCCATGACCAAATTCGACGCAACTCGATTTAACATCCTCAAGAAAATCACTTCGTGTTGGACGCCATGAGTTTTTTTCTCTTGCGAAGTGAGCTACCACTGATGGAATAGTAAAACTATCCGTAAGTAGTTTTTCATGGAAACTCTCCGGTGAAAAATCATTAGCGATTTTTCTCATTCTGTTATCTAATTCTTCAACGCGATATAATTCACCATTTGGTTTTACAAATTGATCGAATCCTTCATCACTTCTAAGTAACCACACTGACACAGGATCATCCTTACACAACGCATTAATAGCATCAAATAATCTCTCTTCATAGAAAACATCCCCGACGAACTCCTTAGGGATATATTTCACGGTTCGTTCTCGTGGAAATACTGTTACCGCAGGTGTCCACGCGTGTTTGTTATGATCAATAATCTGTATTGGTGCTCCATTTTTGTTATATTTCGGTTCGTATAAAACCTCTCCGGTTATCGTCATAACTGTTATTGGAAATCTTAATGATGTTTCTAACTTAGCTATATCAGAAATCTTTGCACCGTTCTGTTTCACTGTCAGTTCCCACTCGGTTATTTTTTTTCGTCTTAGATCAGTTAGTTTATTTCCTCGGGATGCATTTGTGAAGTGCTCCATTACCCGTGTTGCTACACAATTAAGCCCTGACGAATATTTCATAGGAGCTAGTTTTGCGATATCGGGTTTATCATTTAACGGATATAGCCCATAAACCATTGCTGTTACGGGATAAGATCTTTCGTAGTATGGTTTGTCAATGCCGGTTAGAATCCCTGGTTTGGAATCTCTACTCACAATGACAGCTTTTTTATTCTTGAGGATTGGTTCAAATTTATCCCTAATAATCCATTTGCCATCGACTTCAATAATGAATTTGATTCGGAAAAAATACCGTTTTTCCCCAACACGTGAAATTATCACTGCTGCTTTTTCATCATTCATGGTAGCGTCAACAACACCATCAATTCGAAATGTTGACCAACAATAGGATGCTCCATCACGCTTGAATTCATTAAAACAGTCTCTGATTTTATTAATCATGGCTTTATCAAGAATTGTATTCTTGGGTGTATTAGAAACTATATCGAGATTGAATTGAGCATCCTTCCAGGATAATTTCTTGGACGCTTTTTTTGGTTTCTCGAGATTAAATTTGATACGTTTTTTTGGTCTATCGAGATTAAATCTAGGACTGATTTTCAATAATCTCTTAAACTCTTTCATGTTTCCGTCTCTTGGACGTTTGATACGTTTTTTGGGTCTATCGAGATTAAATCTAGGACTGATTTTCAATAATCTCTTAAACTCTTTCATGTTTCCGTCTCTTGGACGTTTGATACGTTTTTTGGGTCTATCGAGATTAAATCTAGGACTGATTTTCAATAATCTCTTAAACTCTTTATCAGCATTGAATTCAGCATTTTTCGAAGGCGTTTTCCTTAACTCCTTCATGCTATAATTAAAACAAGCATTTAAATGAAAGATTTTTATATAATGAATCACTGTAAGTGGCTTATGATTGGATCAGTAATCCCGTGTAACAAATCATGCAGAAGTGAGTTTTGTGGGTATCATATGCAAAGCTTTCGACGTGGAAGCCTTGGTCCGTTACCTTGTATTCTATGTGGGGTTGGGGTCAGGGGAAAATCGCAGTTGTGTTTGAATTGCGGTGGAAAGCGATACAGGGAGTTGAAGCGATATTATGATAAAAGAATAAAAAATAGACAATCAATCAGAAATTATGACCCTGACGCTGACACTGATAAAGTCAGTATTCTTGACGCTGACAAAGTCAGTATCAAGGATAAAATCATAAGAACTCCTCAAGACTACATCGAAAGATTTATCATTAAACCAAACAATGAATTAGACAAACAATAGTATTATGTATACGAATGAACCAAGAATTCAGACCACACCCTGTGATCACAAATTATGAAGCATCAAGTGATGGTGTTGTAAGAAACCGCAGACTGAAGAAACCAGTTGGTTCTGTGAATAATCAAGGGTATTTGATATTTACTGTTAGGGAGGGAAAAGAAACGAAAACTTATCTCAATCATCGTTTCACATTTGAGTGTTTTTATGGATTGATCGAGGATGATTCTGTCATTGATCATATCGATTCTAATCCGAAAAACAATTCTTTATCAAATCTGCAGGCTATCACACAGAGTGAGAATTCCAAACGAGGGGGGACTGGGAAATACTCGAAAAAAGCGAGACCTGTGAAATCTTTGAATACGATAACTAACGAAGAAAAAATATTTCAATCAATAACCAGCGCCGGTAGACACTTCGATATTTGTTCACCCTCAGTACAAAGAGTTGCAGAGGGGATTTGTCGATCGGCTATTTCAAAAAAGACCGAACAAAAAATTAAATTTAGTTATGTCTGATGCGTCATATTTTTCATTTAGAAATATGTCATTGCTATAGAATAATGAATTCTGAAAACATGAATAGCATCATATCCGAGATTTCAAAATTGAAAGGTTGGGATATTGAACTATCAGATGGGTTAAATCCTGATCAAATCATGTCTGATTTTCAGGATATAGAATACGGAGTTAACACTAACAAGTATATGCTGCCAAAGAAGTATGCACTCATCAAAAGAATTCAGAATTCTATTAAGGACTCTCTCGCATTCTCCAGTGACGTAAGTGTGTTCGCTCCGTTGTATACCATCGTAGAACGAATACGAAAAGAATTGGGGTACGAATACGAATTGAAAAAGGAGGTTAATTCTAAAGTTAGAAACCTACGGGCGTTAATTCAAGAAAATGAACAATTTTGATTGACCAACCATTTATCATATTTGATTGCCCGACCATTAATCATTATTTGATTGCCCGACCATTAATCATTTTTTTTTAGCCGACCCTCAAGGGATGTCAAAAATCGATGGATGATCAATGGAAAAGTGGGGAAAGTGTCAGTATTAATTATTTTTATATACAATTTTGACACTTTCCCCATCATTGATAGAGCCGTTAAAACACTTCCATGGTGGTATCAAAAATCATCCGACATGTCAAAAAAGTGGGGAAAGTGTCAGTATTAATTATTTTTATATACAATTTTGACACTTTCCCCATCATTGATAGAGCCGTTAAAACACTTCCGTGGTGGTATCAAAAATCATCCGACATGTCAAAAAAGTGGGGAAACTATCAGTATTATTTATTTATATATACAATTATGATACTTTCCCCATCATTGATAGAGCTGTTAAAACACTTCCGTGGTGACTTTGTCACTGGTGTTAGGTCGGATTAAAAAATTGTTTTGCAATTGAAAAATTGTTTCTGATTTCAAATAATGGTCAATGAAGCATTAACAACCCGATTGGCTCGTGAACGACTGGATGCAATTAAGAGATTTGTACCAATTCGCGACTCTGTACGGAATAAACTACAACAACGACAAAGTCTTCAGACTGATTTTGCTGCGGGATCTGAAGAATTGTTTAAACCAGTAACCACAGCAACGAAGGAGATAGTGTCAACAATCTCTGAACAAGGAAAAAAACAAGAAGAGACTTTTCTCCCTGTGTTAGAAAAAATAGCAAAAAGAACTAAACAAACAAAAAAATCCTTGCAATCACTTCCTCAGGATATATCAACCGCTTCGAAACGAACATTTAAAGGATTTCAAGAAGAACTAGTTAGTGGACTACCTAGATCAATTATATTTACCGAGAGCGCTAAACAACAAATTCTCAACGAGGATATAGACAATTTAGGTGAATTCGCTGCTAACAGCTATGATTCACAAGAGAAGTTTTTCACGGACAATTATTCGGATTATAGAATGTCACATAATGAATGGGCTGATATAGTGTATGAAATAAATACTGGGGGGTTAGATAGAAGGATGAAGGACTACAGAGACTTCAAAAGAAAATTTCAACTCCAAATAAGACGGCCATATGATGAGAAGAAATTTTCGGGGAGTGGTCTAGTTGGAAACGCTAGCGTTTCATGTCCTGGTAGTGTTCTCAGTGATATATCACGATTAGAGGTTCTTGTAGGAGGGTTCCGAGCCGGAAATAACTCACCGGAAATAATTAATGAAGCAGCTGATATCTGTAGACGATTATTTCAGGGTGGTATCATGGATATCAGCACATATCGAGATTTCATTGGCGAGTTAGTGGAAAGTGGGTATCATAGTGACTGAATCGATTAGATAAATAACAATTGAAAAATTGTTTCTGATTTAAAATAATGATCATACACTACAATCATGATAAACCAACCCCCGTCTACGTAGTTAATTCACGGTTTCCGGTTTATAGAGCATACTACGGAGATGGTTTAGGCAATACCATTGCAGGGTTATTTGCGAGAATGGCTCCAAAAGTGATGCCGTTAGCTAAACAACTAGGAATGAAAGCAATTGATGTTATTCGTGATAAGGGTATTGGTGCTGTTGGAGATCTTCTTGCCGGAAAAGCGTTTTCAACTGCGAAGAATAAATTAACATCATTAGTGAGACGAAAAAAGAAACCGGTACCATTGCCATCTACAGCGGAAATGCCTGCGAGTGTTAGTAGAATTATAAATAACGCAGTAGATGAAAAATTAGCGTCGATGATAAATCAAGGGGATCAAAGCAATATTGCAAACATGATAGCAGGAAGTGGCTTTAAAAAACTACGACGATGAAATGGGAAATCGCGATTTAGACTCTGATAAATAGAATAAAATGTTCAAACAGTCACCTGATCCAGCGTTTGATATAGACGCCCCAGTTGGCAAGGATGATTCTGTACGCGATTATCAATATTACGCCTATCATGCAATAGACTCAAATAGTCGAGCAAGAATTGATCTTCAAGTCCATGATACCAGTAAATACTTTTTGCCCTGTGAAGCGTTTATTGAAGTAGAAGGAGAAATTGTAACAGCTGCTGATACTCCTGCTGTACCAGCACCGTATCCAGTTGGTACTCAAGTCGGTTTTGTCAATAATGGTATCATGGCGTTATTTGAGAGTGCTAGATATCTCATTGATGGAAAAGAAATTGAGTCCATAGATCGCGATGTTGATGTGGCTACAACAATAATCGGGTTAGCGAGATATTCCGATGATTATACAAGATCAGCAGGACCTTCTATGATGTTTGCAAAAGATGCTACAAATACCGCTGGAGGAAAACAATTTGTTGTAAGACGACCAAAAAAACGTGATGATAGTGATGTTGATGTCGAAGATATGATTATAAACAACGATGCTAATTTCAATCTAGGAGCTGCAACACGAAACGCAATGTTGCAAGGAGCGCGTAAATCATTTTCATGCGCGATTCCACTGCATCACATATTTGGATTCTGTAGAAACGTCAGAAAAGTTATTTATGGAGCGAAGCACACAGTATCGCTTGTACGAAAGAGTGATGATAATGACGCAATTTGGAGGATTCCAGCAGACAATGCAAATCCAAATGATGATGCCGGTAAAGTCAATTTAACAAAAATATCATTGTGGATGCCAGTGTTGACTCCAGCAATCACCGCAGAAGAACGATTACTATCATTTATGGACCAAGGAGGAAAGTCGTTGTTAAGTTGGTTATCAGTGAGTACAGATGTGAAGCAATCAAATATCAACGGGTTATTCACTTGGAACCTAGCATCAAAACAAGGCGTTTCTGCGCCACGTCATATATTTATTGCGTTACAGAATAACACACGAGTTGGCGATCAACGTTTCAGTCATATGATATTTGATCAATTAGGTGTGAAAGACGTCTCACTGAGAATAAACGGCCAGCAGGAACCATCCGAGGATATACAACTTAATTACACAGAAAATCATATCGCACGAGTTTATCATCGTCTGTTGTCATTTATGGCACGCGACCAAAATGTGGATACTGGTTTGCAAATATCACAATACGACTTTAAAAATCTGTATCCGATCTATTACTTCTCACTGGAACATCTCGATTTAACAAGACAATCTGTCGTTGATATACACTTTAGAGCTAATGTGCTTCGTGGTGCTATTGCTGATTATAGAGCGGTTGCTGTCATTCTCAGCGACAAATCAATGCTACTTGAAGGTGTTGGTGGAAGAATGAGAGTGGTAGATGCACCAGTGGAAAACATGTAATTGAAATTGTAAACGATTTAGAATCAATCTATTATGTATAATGTCATATAGTGTTATTAGTGTTGCGTTAACTCCCGGTCAATTAAAAAAATTGCAATCGGAATCAGCTAAAAAATGTGGAACCACAATCACGTTGAAACCCAACCAAATGACTGGTGGTGCAAATAAACTATCGCTGACAACTCGTCAGGTGAAACATTTCAATGATGCACTTGCAGCCAAAAAAGGTGTTCAGATTACTCTCTCTGCGGCTGCTAT
The DNA here is from genome assembly GCA_030141615.1 of Unio pictorum. Taxonomy (NCBI): domain Eukaryota; kingdom Metazoa; phylum Mollusca; class Bivalvia; order Unionida; family Unionidae; genus Unio; species Unio pictorum. The sequence goes on from JARLTB010000442.1 coordinate 6,726,548, forward strand.
CAAAAATATGATTAAAACAGGCGGTATATTCCCGTTGTTAGCTGCGATACCAGCATTGATTGCAGCGGCTGCCCCAGCGGTGGCTAAAGCGGCAGCGTTAGGAGCCGTTGGTACTGCAGCAGGAATGGCACTAAAGAAGGCAACTGGGAAAGGATATAAAAAAAAGGGACGATCCGTTCACGGATTGGGTCTAAGACTACCAGGAACCCCGTATTCGTGGTACAGCGGAAAGGGTCTAAGACTAGGACCAGTTTATTAATTGAGGAACCTATGGTTCCCAAATCTTCGATGGTTCCCATGTCCAATTTTGATTTACTCGATGCTGCTAAAAAACTCGCGATTAAAAACTTCAGAGGTGTCTTTATGAAAGATCAATTACCACATCAACCAAACAGCGTTGAAACCGGAATCATTAATCTCGATAACAGCACCGGACCTGGAACTCACTGGGTTGCATACGCTATTGATCCACGTGGGATTGTCTATTTCGATTCATATGGATTAGCCCCACCAAAAGAGTTTTTGCGTTATATAAAAACCCTTCCAATGAAGACTTGGTATTCTACGCTACCAACACAAACGATGATTGACCCACCAATATGTGGCAGCGAAGTATTAAATGTCCTTGACGCTATTTCTAACTCCTTGAGTAACCCAAGCGGAAAACCACCACATGTTGTCGTTAATGAATACACTAGTAATCGCTGGCAACGACGAAGTCGTCAAAAACGATTTTAAAGAGAGAAAGAGTTTTACAATAACATGATTGATATTTGGGGGAGATCTTTGAAACCCAAACCCGATGGCACTGCACCACCTGATTCTGTCAAGGATGTAAAAAAACTAATCAAAGATGAAATAGCTGAGACGTTGAACTTAACAAATGTTGATCCTAATGAAATAGTTGTATTTCAAGACAAACAGGGTAAATTGAAAAGCAGTGATGTGTCCTTGGATGATATTTTAGTTAAACAACGAAACGCAATCGAGAACACCGTTGCGTTATTTTCCGATCAGGGTAAATTGAAAACCAGTAATATTTCTCTGGATGATATTTTAGTTAAACAACAAAACGCAATCGAGAACACCGTTGCGTTATTTTCCGATCAGGGTAAATTGAAAACCAGTAATATTTCTCTGGATGATATTTTAGTTAAACAACAAAACGCAATCGAGAACACCGTTGCGTTATTTTCCGATCAGGGTAAACTCAAACCGGGTGTACTCATTTCGACGATTACAGATCGATTAAAAACTATCAACGATGAGTTAAACAATTCTATAGTTGTACTAAAAACACTTGAATCTAAAATTGAAGAAAACGGAAAACAGTTTATATCATTTCGTAGAAATATCATTGATAAATTTATTGGAACCCAGTTGGATAAAATAGAAATAAAACTCCCTGATATTAAAAAATCCATCGATGAGACGAAAAACTTCATCGAAGACGTCAAAGGTGATTTTTCGAGGATGATAACAATCATTGAAAAAACAAAAATTCCTCATGAGAAAACCAACAACGTGGTATACACAATCCAACACGGATCATTTGAGTGGACACCTACAAACAACAAATTAAATATCACTGCAACCGTTAAGGGTATTTATCGATTAACACTAGTAACACCATTAACTCAATTTAATATATCATCGTCGAGTTCATCCGGGGTTAATAATACGATTTCAACGATCATCGACAAGGATACAACTGAAAAGTTCACTATAACAGATACTGATAAAAATTTGATTGGGGTTTCAGTAACCTGGTATGTGGAATTCGTAGCGGATTTAAGTAAATAACTAAATTGAAAGGATTTCACAATTGAAAACGCTAGCTTTTTTAAAATAACAACAATGACTTTGTCATCGACGCAATGTCGCTATGATCAGGTCAGAGAATTTCAGAATAGACTCAAAACCCTCACTGAGGAGTATCAAATAAAAATAAAAAAATACCGACGAAGAATCACCGCAATTGATATTATTATGTACTCGGTGTCAAGCGTTCTCACTGGCGCCGGAATAATACTTGCATCGGTTATAATGATTGCCCCGGTCGTAGTTCCAATTTGCATTTCTGCGGTGGCTACAATCGGGGGTATATCAACCGGGATAGCAAAAAAGATATCATCATGCAGCCAGAGTAAACTGCAGAATTACTTACTTCAATTTCATATTGCATCAACCGCATATTCGCAGTTATCATTGATGATATCATCGTCACTCGATAATACGATTATATCAGATAGTGAATTCTCAGCGATGGTCAGTATTTTTGATTCCGCGATATCGAAATTAGAGCAACAACATGAGTATAATAACAATGACAACACAGATGGAATCAGAAAAAACAAACCCAAAAAACAAAATGATCTCAATAATATCAACATTACCAGATTGTGAGTTCTCGGTGATGGTCAGTATTTATGATTCCTCGATACCAAAATTAGAAATACAACATGAATATAATGACGACACCGCAGGAATTACTTCAACGAATAGTGGAGAACACGAACCCAGTACAAACAAGCATGATATCAATAACATCAACGAATCCAGAATTCAGTGTGAATTTCCCCTCTCCGGTTCCAGTGAAGGAGATAGCGCTAGCAAAACTACGAGTGTATCACAGTTGGCCTAATATCAGATCAAAATCATTTGGTGGTCAACAACCCAATAATTCTTTAGTGTTTGCAAATAAGAATAAAGACGACGGAACCCCAGACTGGAAAGTTGTTTCGATACCAACAGGGTCATACCAAATCGAACAAATCAATAATGAATTCGCGCGTAGAATAAAATCGATCACTGGAACAGAATCGAAAATCGCTATAACAGTTCATGAGCCGACGCTATCATCTGCCATTGAAATAAACTCAGAAGAATACGTCGTAGATATATATCAAAGCTCAATAAGAACAGTGTTAGGTTGGCCTGAATTACCACCCCGGGGAGAAACCGTTAAATTACCAGAACCAAAAAAATCTGATTATATCACCGACAGAATAAAACCTAAAAATCCAATAAAGAGTTATAAAAAATACAACTTATTTATAGAGTTTTTTGGTCTCGGATACCTATCAACTGGAAACGAGAAGCCAGGGGAAAGAATAGAGGGATATAATTTTGTTAACGAACCTGAAATCATTAAAAATTTCACAGCAATGAATAATGATTTATCGCTGTTGTTAATATCTCTTAAATCCGGCTCTCTCAGCCGATATGAATTTATCAACATCGTAGAAACATGCAATAAAATTATCGACGATATGGAAAAATTTAATTCACAACTTATTCAAGTAATACTCGATGATAAAAACCCCATATCGAGAACAAAATTTGCATCAGACTATAAAATCCGCGTTGAAGATATCCCCACATTCAAACTACCAGGATATAACGTACCAGAACTAAAAAAACTTCTCGGTGATGCCATCGATGTTGGTTTCAAAATAATTCATGATGCATGGAAAAAAACATCATCACCGGAAATAAAAATCCTCAAACACAATAATGACCCAGATGGTGGCGGTAGGCATATCGCTCCGTTCAACGTGAATATTTCATCGGTGATTGCGCTCAATTTAGTGTGTGACGTTATCGAAGGAAGCTATCAAATTAATCTCGAACGATCAAATCAAGCTCAGCAAGGATATATTCTTTATTCGTTTTCACCAACAGCTCCTCCAGGATTTTTAATAATTGAGTCTCCGGTTAATCCAGTCTATATGCGATGCCATAATAATTCATTAACCAGAATTAATTTCAAACTCACAGATCAATCCAATAATCTAATTGATCTACAAGAAGAGGTGTTAGCGATTAGTTTGTTTGTGAGATCCTAAATTGCTTTGCAATTTCAAAGGATTTTCATCGTAAGGACTTTCATCATAAAGACTTGATCAAATCATTTCTTATTTTTCGTTAACCCAGTGATGAAATCACTAAGCAGCAGAGAGGGTGGATGACAACAAGTTGCGACCAAAATTAATTAAAAAATCGTTTTCATTTTTTTAGCTAAAATGAGATTTCGTAGATTTCAACGAAATCCTACGGATCGTTTTAAGGATTCAATCAATTTTTTTTGTCTGAAAACGTTGTAGGATTCGCCATCTTTTGGTTGAAATGAGATTATAGGACGGCTCGTTTTAAGATTTCAATCAAATTTTGTCTAAAAACGTTGTAGGATTCACCCTCTCTGCTGCTAGTCGTGAAGAATAACGTTTGTGGTCGTATTTTCCACCCTGGGTGAATTTACCAATTATTCTTCTTCCGAGATCTTTTGTTTGTTTATTTCTAACTTTGAAGATCTCTTTGGACCGTCTAAAGATATATTCTTCGTCGAGATCAGGAAATTGTTTCTTGTTTTCGCTGATTATACTATCTAGACTATCGGGTTGTGGTAACCAGACCTCAGTTTGTTTCCGATATGATATAATTGCATAACTGACAATCAGCGATATCAGTATTTTAGAATCAATCATATACCGTAATAACACTATCGGCATCCAGTGTTTTTCAAAGATGTGTCTACCAATCCAAACATAACAGCACGGATGAAGTCCTTTAGCCAATTCAAATTATACCACACGAGTGAATCCGGTTCAATCAAAATCGGGAAGTGGTCCATTAATCGCAACACGGGTCATCTCATGTGTGGGATGCCCAAATCGTTTAAAATACTCAGAACATTCTCCGTACCCGAGAAAACTCCCTGGATAAGAGCTTCAGTACGATATAATTTGCCGTTGGGTTTTACAAATTGATCAAATTTGCTTTTCGTCTTTGAAACTCTGAAATAACCACACTGACAATGGAACGTTTTTACTATCCGCGTGAATAATATCAAATAAATTTCCCTTCTAGTATTTTATTGTTCTATCCAGCAGAAATATTGTTACCGCGGGGGTCCACGCGTGTGCACTATGGTCAATAAGTTTGATTGGAGCTCCATTTGATTTATATTTCGATTTGTGTAATACCTCTCCTGTTATCGTCATTGCGGTTATTGGGAATCTTAATGATGTTTCTAATTCTTAGATCCGTCAATTTGTTTCCACGCAATGCATTTGGAAAATTCTCTATCATTCGTTCGGTTACACAATTCAACGACGATTGTTTCATGGGTTTTAGTTTCTCAATACTCGGTTTATCATTTAACGATTAGATCCCATAAACAACCGCGGTAACATGATAGGATCTCTCGTAATATGGTTTGTCAATTCCATTCAGAATTCCTGGTTTGGAATCATGACTCACAGTGAGTTTTTGATCTTTCAGGATGGGTTCAAATTTGTCGCGTATAATCCAATTTCCCGTTTCTGAGCGGATAATGAATTTCACTCTCTAAAAATATTTTTTTCCGGTCAAGCTGCAAGATTATCACTGCTTCTCTTTTGTTGTTCATGGTAGCATCAACGCCACCATCAATTCGAAATGTTGACCAACACTGAGATGCTGCATCGCGCTAGAATTCATTAAATCCCTCATGGATTTTACCCAACATGCTTCTATCACTTATTAGACCCTTTGGTACATCAATGGATACTCTATCGAGATTGAATTTAGCATTTTTCCAAGGCGTAAGTTTCGATAATCTCTCGAACTCTTCCATATTATAATTAAAAGAAGTATTCAAATAAAGGATATATATTAATGAATCACTGTAAGTGGCTTATGATAGCATCCGTAACTGTCTGTAACAAATCACGCAGAAATGAATTCTGTGGATATCATTCACAAAGCGTACGGCGTGGAAGTTTGGGGCTTTTACCCTGCAGTCGATGTGGGGTAGGTGTGACAGGAAAATCACAGTTGTGTTTCAATTGTGGTGGTAAGCAATATAGGGAACTAAAGCGCTATTATGATAAACGAATCAAAGATTACATCAATGACTCGGACAAAATCATAAGAACACCTCAAGACTACACTGATATATTCCCAAGTAATAATTAAAACAATATATATATATATATATATATATATATATATATATATATATATATATATATATATATATATATATATATATATATATATATATATATATATATATATATATATGAACCAAGAATTTCAACCACATCCTGTGATCAGCAATTATGAGGCATCTCGTGACAGTATTGTCAGAAACCGCAGACTGAAGAAACCAGTGGGTGTTGTGAATAAACAAGGATTTGTGATAATTAGTGCTGGGAAGAAAAGATATCTTCATCACAGAATAATATATGAGTGTTTCCACGGATTGATCAAAAGTGAATTTGTAATCGATCATATTGATTCTAATCCAAGGAATAATTCCTTGGATAATCTACAAGCTATCACACAAAGTAAAAATACCAACTGGGGGAGAACCGGTACTTATAAATCAATTGGAAAGAGACCTATCAAGTCACTAAATATAGAAAATAACGAGGAAAGAATATTTCAAGAAAAGACTGAAGCCGGTAGGTATTTTGATATTTGCGAGTCTTCGGTACGATATGTTGCAGAACGTTTCTATAAATCAGCAATTTCAAAGCAAACCGGAAACAGAATTCGATTTACATACATTTGATTTGTATATATATGTAACATTAAGGGGAATAACTCGTGTTGGCTTTTGCATTATAGTTTCTGAACAAGAGATAACTCGTGTGGGCTTGTGCATTATAGTTTCTAAACAGAGATCAGTTCAGTGATCTCATGGGAACGTTTTATCAGAAAACGAATCAAATAAATAGGTATTTACAGCAGCAGTATTCTTTTTTAAATACCTTTTTCAGGTATCTGGACTTGTTTAGATGCTGTCAATAATCACAATTAAGTAAACCAGAGAATAAAAATCACACCACTGGCATAATCTCCGTGTATTAGTTAACTTATATAGAAACCCGTCTAATATATTATTGGGCTTAGCGAAGCTCAACATGAACCACCCTAAGTCACACCGTTACACGGTGTGAATATGTTTTAGCATTCAACCCGGGTGATTTTGTGGGTTAGAGTGGTTTAGTTGAATGGTATGTGCCGTCCTCCTATAATCCATTGCTATGTGTTGTATTGTCTTGTGCCGTCCTTATACAAAAGAACTGGGATCAATTCTAACTCGTTTTCGTATATATAAGCCTTATAAACCCGGTATAACACTCAAATGGGGTTAATAAGAATGTATCACTTTCTTATATGTGCCTTATAAACTCGCCATAATACTCGAATGGGGGTTGAAAGGTTGTATTGTCTATCATAAATCATATATGTACCATTCTTCTATGTGCCTTATAAACTCGCCATAACACTCGAATGGGGGTTACTGTCTTATATGTACTTATAAACTCGCCATAACACTCGAATGGGGGTTGACAGGTTGTATTAATGTCCCTCTATGTGCCTCATAAACCCGCCATAACACTCGAATGGGGGTTGAAAGATTTTATTGTCTATCATAAATCATATATGTACCATTCCTCTATGTGCCTTATACACTCGCCATAACACTCGAATGGTGGTTAATAAGGATGTATTGTCTATCATATATCATACATATGAAAACGAGTTAGAATTTGACCCAGTTGTTTTGTATTAGATACATAAATATATGTATCATATAATGAATTTCGATAATATAAATGACATTATACATGAGATCTCAAATTTGACAAATCAAAAGTACAATTGTCAGATAAATTAGATTTTAATCAGATTCTTTCTGATTTTCAAGATATTGATGATAGCGCTCAGAATAATAAATACATCTCACCAAGACCCTATTCCTTTATAAAAAGAATTCAACATGCTATGTATGACTCTCTCGTATATGAAAATGACATAAATAAATTCGTCCCGTTATTCACCGCGGTTGAAAAGGTCAGGGCGGAGCTCGGATATCAATATCAGATGAGACGCACAATAAATTCTAAAATCAAAATAATTAAGATTATAATTAAAGAGAATAATGCACATTCATTCGAGACTGTTTCTTAAACATCCCTACTGCCTTCAAACCACTACATGTTACTGACACAAATATGGATTAGACAAGTTCAATATAGACTATACGGGTATGAAGTATTTATTGACAATTTGTATGGAGTTGAAATTCTATATCCAGTGATGAAATCACCAGACAAAGTCTCCATTGATACGCGAAACAGGTGTTGTTTATGTTTTTTTGCAATAAATCAATGAAAACGTAAGTAATGTCGCATCTATATAGGACGCGTTGAAATTCGGAGGGTGAGTGATTTTCCATTTACATTACTAGCAATTAGAAAATCCTCTGAAATTTTACAATAATGGTCTAATGAATCGTTAAGAACTAGATCAGCTCGCGAGACATTGGTAGCAATAAGGCGATTTATTCTTTTTATGGACTCTGTTAGGGGCAAATTACAAGCAAGACAGGACTTTCAAACTGACTTTGCAACTGATACTGCACAGTTATTCAAACCTGTTACTACAGCAAACAAAGAAGTCACATCGACCACTGAAAAAGCTATATTGCGAGATATTACTGAGGAACAACGAGGGAAAAAAGCCTTTATTCCTATACTTGAAAAAATAGCGAGGGAAACTGAACAAACACAAAAAATCCCTAAAAACACTTCCTGGTGATATAATAGCTGCTGAACGACCTGAACAACCTGAAATTAATATTATTGAATAACCTGAACAAGAACAAGAGGATAAAAAACAAAAACAGGAGGGTGATGTTGGTAAAACTCAAAGAGGTGTTCCCTTTATAGACAAATTCACCGAAGGGTCTAAAACAACAATACAACAATTTCAGTTATTAAAAAACAGCGATTATCAAAGATTTGGCGATTTCGCTGCTAACAGCTATCATTCAAGAAAAGAGTTTTTAAAAGACAAATATAAAGATAGTATAATAACTCGCAATGAATGGGTTAATTGGTTATATAAATTGAACATGGGGATTGGTCGTATAAATACAAAAGAATTGTGGTATAAAGAGTTTTAAAAAGGGATTGATAATTATGATATACAACAACAACAAATCGAAGAACGAAAACAACAAAGCAAAGAAATAAAAAAAACAACTTGAAGAAAAACGTCAAGCACGGATACAAAAAAAACAATCACCATCTGATCGAAAAGAAGATGATGATGATACACAATGTGCAACTGGTTTCACTAAAAAAAAAAATGGAGCTCCAACCGGTGTTTCAGGTAGTGGTCTAGTTCGTTGTCCTAAGAATATTCTCGGGGACATATCAAGATTAGAAATTCTCATGGGAGGGAAACGAGCCGGAAATAACTCACCGGAAATAATTAATGAGACAGCTGATATCTACAGACGACTATTTGAGGGTGTTGTCATGGATATTGGTGTATATAGAGACGTTATTGATGAGTTAATGGACGGCTACAACAGTGATTGATTGTTATTGACGACTAATGTCTCTAGTGATTTATCACTGAAATTGCTAGCAATTTTCGATTAGATAAATGTCTTTTAAATAAGTAGATCATACACTACAACCATAACAAACCAACCATGGTCTATTTAGTAAATTCACGATTGCCTGTTTAAAGGGCATATTACGGAGATGGTCTTGGTAATGTCATTCAAGAGTTATTTGCAAGGATGGATCCAAACATAGCACCAATCGCAAAAATAATTATAGATGAAAGCTATTGATTTTTTTTGTGATAAGGGTATTAGCGCTGTTGGTGATGTTGCCGGGAAAGCATTTTCCGTCGCAAAAGAAAAACTACTAGCGTTAGTTCGGCGACGAAAGAAACCAACACCGGTGATAAAATCACTGTCGGGGCCACTACCATCTAAGGAGATTATGCCCTCGAGTATTAGTAGTATTAGTAAAATAATAAATAACGCAGTGCAGCAGAATATAGCATCACGGATAAATGACCAGGACAATATTACTGCAAAAATGATAGCGGGAAGTGGCCTGAAATCGCGATTTAGATCAAGAAATATATAATAAAATGTTCGAATCGTCACCTGATACAGTGTTCGATTTAAATGCCCCAGTGTACAAAGATGATTCTGTACGCGATTATCAGTTTTATTCCTATAATGCAATATAACCAAATAGTCGATCAAGAATCGAACTTCAAGTCCAGGATACCAGCAAATACATTCTACCCGCTGAAGCATTTATCGAAGTAGAAGGAGAACTTGTAACAGCTGCTGATACTCCTGCTGTACCAGTATCATATGGCCTAAATGCCAAACTTGGATTTGTCAATAATGGTATCATGGCGCTATGTGAGAGTGCTAGATACATGATTGATAGAAGAGAGATCGCGTCTAATGAGCGTGATGTCGATGTTGCCACAAGAATAGTGGAATTAGCATGATATTCTGATGATTATACAAGATCAGCAGGTCCATCTATGATGTTCTCTAAGGATATTACTGATTGTGCTGGACAGACTTTATTTATTATAAGACAACTAAAGGATCGTCCTGCTACAAACTCTGCTGATGCTGATATCGAAAATATGATTATAAATAATGAGCCTAATTACAACCTAGGGTCTGCAACACATGCATTTATGTTGGACGGACGGCGTAGATTATTTTCATGCGTGATTCCACTGCATCATATATTTGGATTTTGCAGAAATGTTAGAAACGTTATCTATTGAGCGAAACATACAGTAGTCCTCGTGCGAAAAGGCGATGTTAATGATGCGATCTGGAGGATTCCAGCAGATCTTTCACATCTAGATGTTGACCGTGGTAAAGTAAATATAACAAAACTATCACTGTGGATGCCAGTAATGACTCCATCAATCACCGCAGAAGAATAATTACTATGGATCATGGAGGAAAATCATTGATATCATGGCTAACAACAACAACGGATACTATGGAATCCTCTGTTAATGGTGTATTTACATGGCACCTGGCATCAAAACAAGGTATATATTTATTGCGTTACAGGATATAGCTAGATTAAAAAACCAAAAACGCAGCCTTATGATATTTGATCAATAGGGTGTTAATGAAGTCTCGCTGAGCAGGAACCATCCAAAGATATTTTACTTAATTACGGACAAAACCAAATAGCACGCGCGTATCATCGCTTGATGACATTAATGGCCGCGATAATAATGTAGATAATGATCTACAAATACCAAAATTGGATTTTAAAAATCAATATCCCATTTACTACTTTTCGCTGGAACATATTGACTTAACCAGACAGTCCGTCATTGACATACATTTCCGAGTTCTTGTAACTGTTTCGGTTGCTCCAGCTCCACTGATCCCTAATTACAGAGCAATTGATGTCATTCTCAGTGACAAATCAATGCTACTCGAAGGTGTTGGTGGACAAATGAAGGTAGTTGATGCACCAGTAGAAAACATGTAGACAATTAGATCAATCTATTATAAATAAAATGTCATATAGTCATGTTAATGTCACGTTGACTCCTGGTCAAATTAAAAAATTGCAATCGGATTCAGCTAAAAAATGTGGAACTAAGATATCACTGAAACACAATCTGATGTCTGGTGGTCAGAATAAACTATCAGTGACAGCTCGTCAATTTAAGCATTTCAATGATGCTAACAAAGGATAAAAAAGGTGTTCAGGTCACTCTCTTTGTGGCCGCGATCAAAGACATGATAAAATTAGGTGGTATATTCCCACTGCTCGCTGCGATTCCAGCACTGATTGTAGCCGCTGGCCCTGCGGTGTCGAAAGCTGCTGAGTTAGGAGCCGTTGATACCGCGGCAGGGATGGCACTAAAGAAAACAACTGGGCGGGGATACAAAAAAACGATCAGGAAAGGGTCTAAGAATACCAGAAACTCTGTTTGCATGGTACACCGGAAAGGGCCTGAGACTAGGAACAATTTACTAACTCGAGAACCTATAGTTCCAATGTCATATTTTGATTTACTCGATGCTGCTAAAAAAAAACTATCGATAAAAACCTTTAGAGGTGTATTTATGAGAGACCAATTACCAAAACAACCAAACAACGCTTAAACCGGTATCATTAATCTCGATAACAGCACCGGACCAGGAACTCACTGGGTTTCATACGCGATTGATCCGCGTGTAATTGTTTATTTCGATTCATATGGGTTAGCACCGCCTAAAGAGTTTATGCGTTATATAAACCACTTAAAAATTCCTATCTGGTATTCCACGCTACCAACACATAAAATGAATGATCCACCAATATGCGGCATAGAACTATTAAATGTCCTCAACGCGTTATCATCATCGGACAAACTACCCCATAAAACCGTACACGAATATACTAGTAATCGCTTTTTAGACAGATCATAACATCTAATGATTGACATTTGTGGAATATCTCTCTCTAGTCTGAAAAACCCACCGAGAAAATATCTGCATTCTGTGATGTAATAACAAATAGTCGAAGATGAAATATCCGAGATGTTAAACCTCGCAAATGTTGATTCAAATGAAATAGTAGTATTTCAAGACAAACAAGCTAAATTGAAAACGAGTAATGTTTCCCTGGATGATATCTTAGTTAAACAACTCGGTGTAACTGAAAATGCTATTGCTTTTTTATCGGATAAGAGTAAATTCAAACCAGATGTACTTGTTTCGACGTTTAAAGATAAATTCACTGCACTCGGTGACAATTATTTGTTGACAACGGAATCATTAAAAACCCTCGATGATAAATTTAACTCTCAAGTAAATCAATTTTAGGTTTACAAAAATTCGTCACTAAAGTTCAACTCCTCACCGCTGATTTTTTTTTGTTTTTATGTGACCTCATCGAAGCTCTCATCGATAATAACCGCCATGGATGACTTAACACAACTCGATTATAATTATGCTGAATATGCATGTAAAGAGTTTTACGGCGACCATACCAAAACTCGTAGATGTAAAAAAATATCTCTTGATGATCTTAAAACAACCAGCGACGCCATCAAGGATGATGTACCGAGGATGATATCCGTACTCGAAAAAATAAAAATCGCTCACACGCGAACAGATATTGTAAATTGCGTCTACACGATCCAACACGGATCATTTGCATGGACACCAATCACTAACACGCTAAATATCACTACAACCGTCAAAGGTATTTATCGACTAACACTAATATCACCTGTTCAGTTTAATATTTCATCAACGAGTTCCACTGGAGCCAATAACACAATATCAACGATCATCGATAAGGATACAACTGACCGATTTACGATAACAACCAATGATTCTAGTTTGGTTAGGACATCAGTAACATGGTACATGGAATTCATCGCGGATTTGAATAAATAACTGAATTGAATTCGCCAGCGTTTTATGTTCAGATCAGCGTTTTATGATCAGATCAGAGAATTTCAAACTAAACTCAAACCACTCATTGAGGAGTACCAAACAAAGATAAAAAAATACCGAAGAAGAATTTCCATAGCTGACGTTACTGTGTACTCGGTATCGGGTGTAATTACCGGAGCTGGTATTATACTCTCTTCAGTGACAATGGTTGCCCCAGCTGTTCCAGTTTGTATATCAGCGGCGACAACAATCGCTGGAATAATTTCAATAATAACAAAAAAAATATCATCTTGTAGTCAGCGCAAACTACAGGATTACATAGTTAAGTTCCATGTTGTATCATGTTTCGCAATTATCCTCAATGATATCATCGTCCCTCGATGACACATTAATATCCGATAGTGCGTTTTCCGGGATGGTATGTGTTTGCGATACCGCGATGTCAAAATTAGAAAAACAATATAATGGCAACATCGCAGGAACTACTTCAGCGGATAGCAGAAAATACCACCCCGTTGAAAACCAGCATGATCTCAATAACCTCAACGAATCCTAAATTCAGTGTCAATTTCCCTATTGCGATTCCAGTTAAAGAAACAGCACTGGCAAAATTACGAGTGTATCATTAGATCAAAATCATTTGGCGGTCAACAACCAAATAATTCCCTAGAGTTTGCGAGTAAGAATAAAACCGATGGTACTCCAGTTTGGAACGTTGTTTCGTTACCATCTGGGTCTTACCAAATTGAACAGATCAATAATGAATTACAACGCCGAATAAAATCCATTACTGGAAAAGAATAGAAAATTGCTATTACAGTTCATGAACCAACACTATCATCCGCGATTAAAATAAACTCAACCTGGTATGCTGTAGATATATATATATATATATATATATATATATATATATATATATATATATATATATATATATATATATATATATATATATATATATATATATATATATATATATATAACAGCTCAATCAGAACTATACTAGGATGGCATGAAAACCCACCTCGGACACCTTATCAAAATGTACCCGAACCTAAAAAATCTGATTATGTCACGGATGTACAATCATATCATGAAATTACTCCATCATATCAAATCTATTTGCCTGGTATAAAAAATATAGAATTAACCGGTAAATTCACATTTCTTGACAAGAATACCATGCAATGGGAATTTGTCCTTGACTCATCCACTAACATCGTATTTATTTTAAATAATGTCATTGGTTATTTTAACGAGATTAATCAATTACATAAAACACAACTAAAACGACTACATCAGAGTTTATAAGATCATCTTTTTGATATAACAAGGCCACGCAGCGATATTATAAAATATGTTGAGATATTAAATCAACTTGTATCTGACATGGAATATATCCACAAACAAATAATTCAAGTAATAATTAATGACAAGAATGGAGATAAACAAAAATTCCTAATTGCATATAATATAACAGAAGCCGACTTACCCGATTTCAAGTTTCCAGGATATAACGCAAATGAACTAAAACAAATCTGTCAATGATCGTATCCAGGAAAGCATCTCTCTGATATACGATACATGGAAAAAAAACACCACAACCACAAACATCCATTCTCAAACATAATAATGATCCAGACGGTGGCGGTAGGCATATTGCTCCTCAGAATGTGAATATTTCCTCGGTGATTTTGCAGTGAATTTAGTATGTGATGTCATCAAAGGAAGTTACTAAATAAATCTCGAAAAATCAAATCAGGCCCAGCAAGGATATATTCTATATTCGTTTGCACCAACAGCTCTACCCGGATTTCTAATAATTGAAGACCCAACTAATCCAGTGTATATGCGATGTCATAATAATTCATTAACGAGAATTAATTTCAAACTCACTGACCAGTCCAATAATTTGAATGATTTACAAATTAGTCTGTTTGTGAAATCCTAAAAGGATTTACCCCCGTAGCAGCAGAGGGGGTGCGACAACAACTTTGCGTCTCCAGGGGAACTTTTTTCGATTTTGGAGGAAGTCTTGGTTTGCCAACAAAGACGCCTCTACAAAGTTGTCGGATTCGCCCCCTCTGCTGCTTCAAAAGAAGTCCAAACAGCCTAAACATCGTACACTGTTGCCATTATAACCTGACAGACGCATGCTGTGGAATATTTTGTTCTCATTATCCTTAAAACGCCACAAAACGATGGCCTAATGTAAAAATCTCTTCCCCACTCAAAAAAGAGACAAATAAAAGCCATAAATGTGGCTTTCGAGCGTTAATATCCCGTTTGGCTGTAATTTATTTTACCTTATTTGATACGTGAGTCCGATTTTTGTGTTTGAAATGCCGAGTGAAACCCAACTCTGTAACACATTTCATCTTGGCACTATATATTTCAGCGTGACGGCATGCTACTTGTCTCTAGAATCCTTATTTCCTATTTAATACAGAATGGCACAGATCGCTGGATGAACTGGGTGTTTATATAGAAAACATGCATACCAAACTCTCTAGACAATTTGTGGGTTTTGCTACATTCTAATTGTTTCATTAAAGTCAGTTGATAAAACAAAATTCATGTTCCTCACCTTTGACTCTCTCTCTCTCTCTCTCTCTCTCTCTCTCTCTCTCTCTCTCTCTCTCTCTCTCTCTCTCTCTCTCTTTCAAAGGCCTATTTTCACTTTTGTCGTATTTAGCGAGTAGGTGATGGGCAAATTAACTCCAGTTTGTTTTTCATGATAATCAATAAATGCGGGACCCATCTTGTATAAATTTGTCTGACATTCTTTTGACTTGTTAATTATACAAAGCAGCAGACATATTAACGCTCGTGATTAAAGAAATATATTTCACTCTGTATTTTGCATCTTCATCAGCTACGTTTGTGGCACCAATCATAAATAACGGTCTTCCACGGATTCCCGATCATCATTTATAAAACGATGAAACAACATCATAATTAATTATATAAGAGCGAATTACATCAATATAATTTAAACATTTAGGTCTCGATATAAATCGAACCATTCACTAACAGCGCTCGTATTTTACCGAATCCTCTTTACTCATTTGCAGAATTGGTCTCCTCTGATACGTTTAGGTCTCTGTGATTTAACTATGTTACGTAACAAGCATATATCAGCAGGTGTCTGATGTTAAGAACGTAGAGATGCAGATGATTTTCCAGAACAATAATTTGTCTATCGATTGGCGCGAACCTACTGAGATTTTTTTCACAGAAACAATATATTCAGAACTTTTCAATTAACCATCTTCTAATGAAAATTTTGGATCTGTCATACTAGATATATTAATAGCAGACACACACACACACACACACACACATACACACACACATTAATTACAATTAAACAATATCATCAATTTCTCCTGATGTCAGCTATTTTACTGATGTTATTAATATTTTAAATTATATTAAAAAAATGTTCTTATGTAGATGTATCTTATTTTATATTCGTGTATTCATTTACACGTCTACATATGGAGGGAACAGTTGTGCAGATTATCATTCATGTTCTTTATAGTTTTAATTTGCATAAACAAATTGTTAACTTTAATCTGCAACGTATTTATAATATTTGGAATATACTATAAGCAAGATAAACTATTACCGATTGTAATATAAAATATCGAAAAGAAGTTCGTTTTTCAGATATACATTAATAACATTTGTGTGATGTACTTCAAATGGTGTATTTTTTACTAGAAGTGCGCAGTATTATCGGTCTACCGATTTTACCACGGTATATTTTCTGCGCTGGTAGTAAATAATCTAGGTACTTTTGCATTGTACTGCTACTTCGGGAGTTTCCGTCAGTAAGGAATATACGGAATTTGCTGAGTAATCTTGTTAGAATTTTAACCATGTTTTAATTTTAAACGATAAAATAATTTGCAAAAATTATTGTGCCTTTTCACCAAAAAAGAGCGTTACAACTCAATTTGAATATTACAAGGTCTTACCACTCTACGGTCTTGAACAAAGTAACAGAAAAAGGCGAAAAACAAAACGTTTTGTAAAATCCAACAAGAAATGTATTCCCCTAGAATACATATGTAAATTTAAATAAATTTTACAGTATTTTGAATTAAATCCTAAATAGTATTAAAGGTTTTCCCAAGCAGCAGAGGGGGCTAAAAAGTTGTTGGATTCGCCCCCTCTGCTGCTTCCCAAATAGTTTTTAAATTTATATCACAAGTCAAAAGGCAAGGAGTACTTTCAATGAATTCCAAAGGTATTTCGAACGAACTCCAATCTTCAATTTGTTTAGTCATGATGTATCACAATGCTATATTCTAAACTAAATTAATACAAATACCAAAATAGTGCTTTAAGCCAAAAGTATTAATGAACACATTATAATTTCAAAGATAAAGTTAAATAAATAAACCCTCTCAAATTAAAACTGAACACAACTAGAGGACTGATTCGACTTCAGATGTTAAGATAAGAATAACATGTTTTTATTTATTACCAATATATTAAAACCTATGACACACTAAGAGGATCAATATTAGGGTCAAGTGTCAATTTTTAGAACGTTCTAAGTTGTTAACAAGATCAGGTCTGTTGTTCAATTTTAATACAGAACATGACAAATATCAAGGACACCAAGAATTTCTGTGGGGAACCAGTGTTCTGAACTCAAATCCAAGTCGACATGTTTTGATACAAATAATAATAATAACCATAGACAAAACTTCACTAGTTAGTATGCTGCTTACAAAAATGTTAGAAGTTTACGTAATGTTTCAAAAACCCACCAAATATGTTCTTTTGTATTGAGTCAGTTTGTTTAAGGTTTCCTAACCGTCTTTGATAATTATTCCACTCAAGGATTCCCTGTCAATTATATAAGTAATATAGCTAGTAAATGGTATACTTCAATGTCAAACTTCCTAATTTTATCCCGAAAAATTCTTTAATGTCAACGTCGTGTTTTTTAGTGTGTGTCAGCGATTGTATAATCTTAATCATAAACTTTTAGTTACAGGCTTTAGATGACAGCTGACCGCTCCAGTGGCCAATTGGATAATAGCGTCCGTCTCGTATATGGGTTCAGAGTCCGGCCGAGTCCAACGAAAAACTTGTAACAACTGTGGTACTAGTTGCTGCCTCGATTGGTGCTCGGCATTAAGAGGTTAGTGTTAGGACTGGTCTGCCTAATGACAAGATAAAGTGACTGGGTGGGTCATGATGACACATGTTTGCGACAGGATGTGAAAGTGCCCGACATCACTATACTCTATCACTCTACAGACAAGGATGCTATATGACTATATATATTATGAGCTGACTCCGACAGTTTTTCAGAGGTGCAACAATGTGGTTAGGTAGTAAGCAATTCGTATGGCATGCTTTAACTCAGGAACAGAACATTGCCTACAGAACTACATACAACTGAAACATTGTTAAAGCTACGTTACAGATATAAATCACACACACACGCAAGCGCGCTGGCGCACATACATACACACACACACACACTTGCACACACACACACACACACACACACACATAGAGATGACAGCGTTTACAACCTTTAACAAAGACAGCGCATTTATCGTCTATAAGGTACTGGCCATTTAATTGTTTCATGCGGTGAGTTGCTATTTTCTTTTTAACTAAGATATTTTTGTATTTGCCATCATAATAAGATAATTAATTGTAATTTAAATAATATATGGATATAATATGATGTTTATTTGCTATAAATCATATCGATCTTTTTCTAGCTATTGACCGACGGACATTAAAAAGGTGTCAGGTCCCTGCAATAGAAGATTGAATTTCTGGTCCCTAATATAACTGTGGTATACCGTAGAATGTATCGCGGTATGCTCAGAAATATCACGGTATATTGTCGTGGTAGCCAGCTATTGATGATGTTGCAGGCGAGCTAATGTGTATGTTGATATATTGCTTGTTTGAAGGATTTCTCTCCCTTTAATAACCGAACCCTTACCGACAAAATGTTTATCAAGCATGCAAGAAGTTATTAAAATTAAATAATTGTTGTTATTTTCAAGTTTTTCCCCTTTCTTACAACTGTAAGTTATTGAATTTTGTTTTACTCTGGTTTAGAATTGCTTTCTTTCTAGTCTAGTACTAATCAGGTATCCTTCTGCCGTCTATTTAATAAGCAAGCATTGTTTTCCTATTTTGGCAACTGAATACAGGTTTAGTAAGCGTGTGTTACTTTCCTTTGCCGTCGAACTAGCGCTGTTGGAGATCTTGCCGGGAAAGCGTTTTCAGCCGCGAAGAATAAACTAACAGCGCTAGTTCGACGGCGAAGGAAACCATCAGCGACTCGTCACCGATGACTTCGTCATTGGGACCACTACCATCTACAGCGGCGATGCCTGGAAGTGTTAGTAAAATAATAAATAACGCAGTAGAACAGAAGCTAGCGTCACTTGTGACCAACGACCAAAGCAACATCGCAAATATGATAGCGGGAAGCGGCTTAAAAAATACACGACGTGATCGTCAACGACGATGATTTAGACTTAAATAAATCAAAGTGAATATATAATAAAATGTTCAAACGGTCACCGGATTCAGCATTTGATATGGACGCCCCAGTGCGCACGGATGATTCTGTACGCGATTATCAATACTATGCCTATCATGCAATAGAACCAAATAATCGATCAAGAATTGAACTTCAAGTTCATGATACCAGTAAATACTTTCTACCGTGTGAAGCGTTTATCGAAGTAGTAGAAGGAGAACTTGTACAAGGAGATGGTACAGCATATCCAGGTAATACACAAGTCGGTTTTGTAAATAATGGTATCATGGCACTATTCGAGAGAGCAAGATATCTAATTGATGGAAAAGAGATCGAGTCGATAGACCGTGATGTTGATGTGGCCACAACAATAATAGGACTAGAAAGATATTCCGATGATTATACAAGATCGGCGGGTCCTTCTATGATGTTTGCAAGCGATGGTAAAAATACCGCTGGAGGAAATCAATTTGTTGTAAGATGACCAAAGAATAATGCTGGTAATTCTAATATTGATGCCGAGGATATGATTATAAACAATAATGATAATTTCAAGATAGGAGCTGCAACACGTATGTCAATGTTGGGAGGAGCGCGTAGATTATTTTCATGCGCGATTCCAACACATCATATATTTGGATTCTGCAGAAATGTTCGAAAAGTTATCTACGGAGCAAAGCACACAGTAGCGCTTGTGCGAAAGAGTACTGACGATGACGCAATTTGGAGGATTCCAACAAATTTAGATCCAGCACATATAGATGATGATGCCGGTAAAGTCGTTTTAACAAAACTATCATTATTTATGCCAGTCTTGACTCCATCAATCACCGCAGAAGAGCGATTACTATCATTTATGGACCAAGGAGGAAAATCACTGATAAGTTGGTTAACAACGATTACAGATGTTAAGCAATCAGATATTAATGGGTTATTTACGTGGAACCTAGCATCAAAACAAGGCGTTTCAGCTCCACGTCATATATTTATTGCGTTACAGAATACCGCACGAACTGGTAATCAACAACGCAGCCATATGATATTTGATCAACTTGGTATTACTGACGTCTCACTGAGAATAAACGGCGAACAGGAACCATCCGAGGATATACAACTTAATTACTTTTACAACCATATTGCCCGTGTATATCACAGATTGTTATCGTATATGGCGCGCGATCAAAATGACGATACTGGTTTACAGATATCACAGTTGGATTTTAAGAATTTATGTCCGATCTATTATTTTTCGCTGTAACATCTTTAACAAGACAGTCAGTCGTTGATATACACTTTAGAGCTAATGTAAACCGCGTTACTATTGGTGATCATGTTATTCCCCACTACAGAGCGATTGATGTTATTCTTAGTGATAAATCAATGCTACTCGAAGGTGATGGTGGCAGAATGAGAGTGATAGATGCGCCAGTAGAAAATATGTAACAATTAGATCAATCTGTTATTGTATAATGAAATACAGTCATATTAGTGTCACGTTGACTCCTGGTCAAATCAATCGTTCAACAATTGCCTGATCGCGATGTAGTGCAGTATGTCCTCGTCTGATAGTGACATTAGGATGCTTCATTGTTGATAGAACCGTACCCTGAAATTCCTTGCCAGGATCAACTTGTATTAAATTTGGCCAGCGCAGAGGACCTCGTCGATAAATCCTTTCAAATGCAGAAGCCACTTCAGTTGATGATTTTGTCTTTAGCGGTTCTGCTTGTTTGTATCGACTCGCAACATCAACTACGGTTAACGCGTATTTTTAACCACCATCATGTGGCAGAAATAATATATCATCTTGATGAACTTCATTAGGAACGGTCACATCAAAATGCGAGTAGTTAATTTGTTTAGGCGGTGGTAGATAAAATTGCCATATCGCCTGTTTAGATAACCAATCCGCTGCAGTGGTATATTTCACCTTCGCGGCGTTAGCGAGTTTACCAATTGCTGCTTTACCCCTCCAGTATCCTTTTGGAGAATAATAAATAGATTCCATGTTGTTATTAATTACCGGCACCTAACATCAATTTACCATTCATTGCCGATTTTACTAACCATGAAGCGAACTTTCTTTGAAGGATTTATCAGTGATAGAATTCAACGCGTGAATCAATTTCACATCTGCGATATGTCTGTGTTGCAGATTGCTGCTTTCATAAGCGACATCATGAGCATGACACGCTTTATCAATGGCGTTTATTGGTCCTTCACCACGTCGGGGTTGGTTTTGATCATCGAGTCTGATATCGAGTCTAGTCCCGGGTCCACAATAACTATACCCTGGAAGGTGTTTTTCTCCTGGATACTTCGCCCATGGTGTTCCTGGGAGTTTAGTTAGCTTGGCTGCAATATCACCTCATCGTTTTTTTTTAAATCCTTAGAAACAAATCTAAATTTCTTTGTACTGCATTGTACACACTTACCAGAAAGTGCTGATCGGTTATTTTTAGTTGTAATCGTCGTCAAGTCGTCTGTGCCAGTACGCGCCTTACATTTCACACAATATAGATCCATAATTTATATACAATAATATGAATGTAATTGATTATTTATCTACCCGACGACGGGAACCTATTAAACACCATGCGATGTTGCCGAATTCAATTAGAATGATTATAATCGGACCATCTGGAAGTGGCAAGATACAATTGTTACTTAATTTAATAACGAGATGGATGAAATGGGACAAGTTGTATTTGATTGCCCCAAGTCTAGATGATCAACGATGTTACAATGTGTTAAAAGATTTTAACGACAAAGCAGTAGAAGAATCCGGCGAGGGTATTATTGAGTTTATAACCGATATCGATGAAGCACCGAGCATTGATGATATTGATGGAGATATTAACAATTTAGTCGTATATGATGATATCATGTTAGACAATCAAAAGAATCCGGCTAGGATATTTTCCAGAGGTAGGCATAAAAAATGACGTGATATATGTCACTCAACAATACACACAAATACCAAAAGTGATCAGAGATAACTGCAATTTATTGTGTATGTTTAACGGAGTTGATACTCATACGCTACGAAATATTTGGCAAACTTGGTGCTGCGGTGATATGGATCATAATCGATTTAGAAATTTCTTTAGACACGCTCAGTCAATCCCACACGGATTTGTGACGATAAATTTAGCAGATCATCGGATGTGATATCGTGTCGGACTTGATAAAATATTCGGTTCAAATCGTTTACTGAATCTCGTAAAAGAATTGTTAACCCATAGCAGCAGAGGGGGTTAATTCCAAGGACAATGGCGTGTTTTGTTTTTTTTTGCAAATGGACCCTTACGAGGAACCAAATAGACCTTTCTATTAAATATTTACTAGGAAGCCTCAATTTGTCAAATAGACCTTTCTAGTAAATATTAACGAGAAGGAAGCCTCGTTGACGCCTAAAAAGATGGTCTGTTCACCCCCTCTGCTGCTTGAACTCAAGCAACAGAAGTACCTGTTTATTATTTCAATAAAATGGGATTCAGATTAGAAAATGGAGATATCCCGATGTACCAGGTGGTAACGCGTGGTCCGTGAACCATCAGATTGTAGTTCCAAAATCATGCACATAAAAATTTGTTAGTCTTGCCCATGAAACTCCTTTGACTAGTCGTTTATGGATTCATAAGACTTGTCACAATATCTTAAATTACTTATATTGGCCAACAATTGAACGTTATGCTTGTAAATACTGCAGATCTTGTCATAATTGTCAAATGGTAGACAAGCCCAATCAGAAGATAAATAAGTCTCATCTGCAACATATTCCTGCATTTAAAGAACCATTTAGAATAAAAAATGGGAGATTATGTTGGTCCCTTATCTCAGACCAGTTCAGTTAACCAATACTTGCTGGTCATAAGGTGTGTATCAACAATATTCCAAGAGGCGAATCGTTGGTGAAATATTACAATTTCGATAAATCTTTCTTTACTCCATTTCGGCTTCTCAAAATCTTTCAAATCTAATCAAGGGCTATATGTCATGACTGAAATTTTCCTTCAAATTATGCTTGAATTAGGCATTCAGCAATTAAAGTGAAATGTGAAATTTTGGTTTGACAGAAAAGAACCTTTAGTCTGCTGATAGTTCTGTCTTTCTTGCTCATTCATCAAAATTTGCATGAGAATAAGTTTTCCGACCTTTACAAAGTTAGGAGAGAAACGAATGAGTTAAATTATCATAATAGCACTCCTGGGATGCAAATAAATTAAATGAGTAACAGTATGTTGAGCGAGATTGCCAGGTTGATCATGCAATTCATTTAGTTATACCTGTCCCACCCAGAAGGGATTTAAGCGTAGGCATACACTCGAACTCTACTGATTTGTGAGTAAACGTTTTTCGCAATTCAGCATTTTTGAATAATCTTGGTTCAAAACGTTCACATTTGCAAAAACAATAAAGGAATGAGCTTAAACAGATATTACCTGATTATGGGCACTTATTTCTAGGTGTTCCTACAATTACAAATAAAATCTACCAAGATGATGGACCTATAAGTTCCACACCTGTATAACAATACCGAACATGCATTTATTAATGCTTGAAAAAGAAAGTATTCGCCAGAGAATGATTTCATAGATCGATTAAAGGTGCCTTGAGTTCGCCGTGCATACTTGTTCTGAAACCAAATAAAACTTTCGGAATGTGCACTGATTATAGAATGATGAACAATGTGGCTAAAACAGATTCATTTTCCATTACCAAGAATCGATGACTGTATTTATAAAATTGACAATATAAAGTATGTCCCCGAAGTTGACCATTTGAGAGGATTTTGGCAACTTCAAGTGACGGAAAGGGCTATAGAAATTGTGGCATTCATGACTCCAGATGGACTTGATCAATATAGAGTGATACCGATTGGGATGAAAGGTTCGCCAAGTACTTGTCAACGTTTAATGAACATAATTATATCTGGTCTAGATAATGATTGTGATGCTTACATCGATGATGTTATCATCTACAATGATACCTCGAAAGATCATTAAGCGACGATTCTGAAATTCTTTGACAGACTCGCTGATGAAAATTTGACAATTAATTTATCCAAAAGTCGGTTTAGCCGAGCTTGTCTAACATTTCTAGGACACATCGTGGGAGAAGGACATGTTAAAATTTTAGATACTAAGAGCAATGTTATCTCTGATTTCCCCGTGTCTGTCAGTAAAATGCTACTGATGAGACTTTGGGGTATGGCAGTGTACTGTCGGAAAATTGCTTCCAATTTTTCCATAATTGCTGAACCACTGACACATTTATTTAGCAAGAAAACCAGGTTTCCTTGGACTGAGAAATGTCGGGAGGTTTTTGATAAGTTAAAAGCCATGCATATGAGTGCACCAGTTCTTACAGCTCCAAAATTGAGCCATTTAATTACACTGTATATGCAAGTGATTTTGGAGTTGGAGTAGTATTGATTCAAGACGATAAAAATGATGTTGATCAGCCATTGTGTTATTTTTCTGGGAAATTAAATAAGCACCAGAAACATTATTACTCAATCGAGAAGGAATATTTAGCGTTGATACTGGCATTACAACACTTTATATTTTACACTAGTTCAGCCCCATCTCCGATTATTGTGCTTATTGATCAGAACCCCTTACTTTCATCGGCAAGATAAAGAACAAAAATCAGAGAGAGAGAGAGAGAGAGAGAGAGAGAGAGAGAGAGAGAGAGAGAGATTAATTATCATGCGAATGGTTAAGCGTTCTTGCGAACAAGTATTTTTATGCTCTATTTTCATCATTAAAACAATCTTTCATGTTTACATCAAAACTGTGTATTGATTTAATTAATTAGAAGAAAACTATGAACAATAAAAGAAGAAAGGAATCAAATTATCACTATGCTAAGATGATTGTGAATAGCCAAACAAAACAAAAAACAGAACCACGTTTTGTAGCTTTCAAACTAGGATATGTAAGGAATTTATTCACTCGTTCAATCCTTCGCTGCCTGCAGTAAATCTTAATTTACTTCAAAGGGCCAATATATGCATTTGTTTTTTTTTTAAATATATATGTATAATACGTACGCTGTATCCATGGTACACAACTCGTTGCATAACATTTTCATTTAAAGGAAACTCGGCAAGCCTCGTTGTCTTTTAATAAAAATGTATAAAATGTATACATCTCGTGGTATATCATTGATACAGCGTACTTTCTCTCTCTCTCTCTCTCTCTGTCTCTCTCTCTCTCTCTCTCTCTCTCTATATATATATATATATATATATATATATATATATATATATATATATATAGAGAGAGAGAGAGAGAGAGAGAGAGAGAGAGAGAGATACAAAATATTAAAATATTGAATAAAGTATTTAAATTTGATATGACACTTGTTTTTAAATATTTTTTATCGCATACAGATAATTCAGAGATGCCCCACTGAATGTTTCGCAAAAATTGTAACACACAATTAAGTATATATAGTACCGAGCAAAGTAAAGTGTCGCTCACGGACACACTGTAGTTACCACTCAGGCTGGCTGAATGGTATGATTCAAACTCGCACCCACTTGTTCTAAAATCTGACATCTAATTACTGTGTCACAGCAGCTTACCTTGAAGTAATTTGCCTGGGCCAAATAAAGATTAGTAATGTTGTAAGCGGTACCCAAAATAAAATTAAATGTTAGCTTTCGATGATAAATTAAAATGATAAATAAATATAAATAAGCAGCTAATGGAGAGGATTACATAAATAATATTTGTTAAATATCGCCACAATATCTTGACGTTACTTAAAAATTAATAATAATAATAATAATAATAATAATAATAATAATAATAATAATAATAATAATAATAAAGAAGAAGAAGAAAAAGAATTGAAATGGCTTAATCCCAACCACTACCAACCATTTACCATCCCGAACCCTTCATTTTTTTATCTTCTTGTACGAGGAAATATATCAACCGACTTTGAGCTTTTCTTGAAAATTCATTCCGATATCCTTTAGTACTTATGGTGTTCGTATCATGGTTTTCTTACAATCACCCATTCACATATTAACATGCTTTTCTAACTCTCACATACTAACATTCCTGCATGTTTGTCTTATTAGCCTTTATTCACATTCCTACATTAATTTGTACCATCATTTATTCACACCCTTTTGTGAGTGTCTTACCATTACACACTGACATATTTATTTTTGGATTGTTTAATTATTCATTATTCATTCTAAGCGTAATTTATTGTTTTCTTGTTTCTGACATATGGCAAATATTTTATAGAACAATTACTTTTTTTATTTCATTTAGTCCCAACAAACTGACATCATTTGACATATGGCAAATATTTTATAGAACAATTACTTTTTTTATTTCATTTAGTCCCAACAAACTGACATCATTTGCTTTTTTGTTTCAAAACAATAGAAAGCATACATATTATTGTATTATTTGTACATGATTTCGAGTGCCAGATATAGAATTAAATTTCGAACGAATGCTACCAGGTGTGGATATTCCAGAAGTCAAAAACAAGAACGTTCCCTCTTAAATACAAAAAAACATTATCCAGTTATTCTGTACCGTAAACGTGACATTACACATAGTCAGGTTAGATGGACTTTGATCGGGAGCGGTTACATGCCCGTAGTACATAATATATTCGTACAACCAGCCTACACAACATGAGCAAGCAAAAATTTTAAGCGAAGCATCAGCTTAGAAATTTAGATAAAAATGCAGGCAATGAGATGTTATTAAAGATGTCTCGACACATATTGATTCTACAGTGCATCTGAACTTGATTTGCATATTCAATCTGGTCTGACGTCATCAGATGTACACTCTATTTCCATGAAACATGGAATTTAACATAGACCAATAAATAGCATATGTCGGCTTCTCACTTTCTCTAAAGCAAAAACGACACTGGTAACACCTAGTGATAGATAAATATAATAGTTTAATAAACAACGTAGTTTTGGATAAACGATTTTTTTAAAATATAAGAATCCGCTATAAATGCATTAAATGTTCTCAAGATCTATCGATCCGCATGCAGGGACGTCATTGTAATTTTTGGGATGGGGGGGGGGGGCTAAAGTCCATGTTGATGTTCGTATATAGGCTTCAGCAATTTTACAGCACATGAAAATTCAGAAGGGAGTAAAAATGCCCGCCCCCATCTGCCCTCCCATACGACGTCCCTGTCGGGATGCAGATCTTATAGTTTTTATCTGCTAGGTCACGTGAATCACTCACCCCCCAATTATTTAGTGGTAGGTAATACCTTTTAAAAGAGTCATGCAAGCACAAGGTAACCACGTGATAGGCGTTGAATAAGACTGCACCCAATGGCTTTTTCTGCTTATGCAATCCAATGCAATAGCTGTATTTATCTTGGATTAGGACAACTTTCTTTTTCCGAAGATGACATAAGCATTCTTGCTAAAACGAAAATCTTTCCCACAAATTGATAGCATTATAGTCAGTCAATCAATATATCGCTTTGTGCCTGACAGATTACGCGATAATCAGATTACATATCTTTATTTATGTTTATTTATTTGTCCCTCAGTGTTTCAAAGTCTTTGAAAATATCATGTATCTATCTGAAAAGCATCAATGATGAAGACCTAAGTCACTAAGTCGCTGGAAGGAATTAAGGATGAAGATACTTTTATCCTGTTCAATATATATATATATATATATATATATATATATATATATATATATATATATATATATATATATATATATATATATATATATATATATATATATATATATACATATATATATATATATATATATATATATATATATATATATATATATATATATATATATATATATGTGTGTGTGTGTGTGTGTGTGTGTGTGTGTGTGTGTGTGTAATAACTGTGTCACGAACACTGTGCATATCTCACCTGAGTATTTCGTTTCCTTTATATTCATTCTTTAAAAATATTTATTTAGGAGCCTGCATCAATTAATTGTCAACTCCTTGTCTTTTGCATATTGACTAAATGATAATTTAGTCCAGAGAGAGAGAGAGAGAGAGAGAGAGAGAGAGAGAGAGAGAGAGAGAGAGAGAGAGAGAGAAATCATCTGATGATTGGGTATCGCATTATCATTGTTTATGAGTAATATTTATAACGTAAGTTGGGTATGCAATATCCTTATTGTCAACATATTGATTATGTAATTCATGTTAGCTAATGTTAACCCAATTAAATCCACTTAACTTATATTCGTCTAATTATTCGAACAAAGTTCCTGGCTTTATACTCACTATTTTTTTGGTTATCAAACAGTTCTTGCACGGTGCCACTTAGTAAACTTTGGAAGTACGGTGCCACTTAGTAAAATTTGGAAGCCTCATGTTTAGCAATTGTGAAAAGCAAATCGTTAATAAAGCTGTTCTTATTGCTTTGCAAATAATTGGCGTTGATCCCTATTAAAAATGAAACTGCCATGATGTTCTTGTTCTAATGAATTTTAATATAAGATCTAAACCTTATCGTTTAATACTGAATCAATAATATAAAAAGCGGTATACGACTTCAGTTTCAGAGTACGCAGTTAGTATGTACTGGTTCAATTTAATATATCGTGTGCACTTCCACTATATAAAACAAAATTGAAAGAAAGCGATATAAATTAAAGAATAACCAAGTCAATATAAGCTTTTTGGCCACAATTGCAAAATCAAAAATATATTTTATTAGTAATGATGTGACCGTGGTAGAATTGTTAAAGGACTGGAAGTTCGCTCTTTGACGATTTATTTGCAGCAGCTACACTATACATCTATCTAGCTACAAACTTGATAATGAGTGAAAACAAATGACTTAAGTAATGTGAGGCTATTGGCTACACTATCCTTCTATCTAGCTACAAACCTGATAATGAGTGAAAACAAATGACTTAAGTAATTTGAGGCTATTGGCTACACTATACATCTATCTAGCTACAAACCTGATAATGAGTGAAAACAAATGACTTAAGTAATGTGAGGCTATTGACCACAATATACATCTATCCAGCTACATGCCTGATAATGAGTGAAAACAAATGACTAAAGTAATGTGAGGCTATTGGCTACACTATACATCTATCTAGCTACAAACCTGATAATGAGTGAAAACAAATGACTTAAGTAATGTGAGGCTATTGGCTACACTATCCTTCTATCTAGCAACAAACCTGATAATGAGTGAAAACAAATGACTTAAGTAATGTGAGGCTATTGGCTACACTATACATCTATCTAGCTACAAACCTGATAATAAGTGAAAACAAATGAGTCAAGTAATGTGAGGCTATTGGCTACACTATACATCTATCTTGCTACAAACCTGATAATGAGTGAAAACAAATGACTTAAGTAATGTGAGGCTATTTGCTACACTATACTTCTATCTAGCTACAAACCTGATAATGAGTGAAAACAAATGACTTAAGTAATGTGAGGCTATTGGCTACACTATACTTCTATCTAGCAACAAACCTGATAATAAGTGAAAACAAATGACTGAAATAATGTGAGGCTATTGGCTACACTATACATCTATCTTGCTACAAACCTGATAATGAGTGAAAACAAATGACTTAAGTAATGTGAGGCTATTGGCTACACTATACATCTATCTAGCAACAAAACCTGATAATGAGTGAAAACAAATCACTTAAGTAATGTGAGGCTATTGGCTACACTATACATCTATCTAGCTACAAACCTGATAATGAGTGAAAACAAATGAGTTAAGTAATGTGAGGCTATTGGCTACACTATACTTCTATCTAGCAACAAACCTGATAATGAGTGAAAATAAATGACTTAAGTAATGTGAGGCTATTGGCTACACTATACATCTATCTAGCAACAAACCTGATAATGAGTGAAAACAAATGACTTAAGTAATGTGAGGCTATTGGCTACACTATACATCTATCTAGCTACAAACCTGATAATGAGTGAAAACAAATGACTTAAGTAATGTGAGGCTATTGGCTACACTATACATCTATGTAGCTACAAACCTGATAATGAGTGAAAACAAATGACTTAAGTAATGTTTGGCCATTGAGTATATGAAAATCTTGAATGCCACGGTGACTGTCTCTATAGTTTTACGTTATTATGATGCTTTTTGAAAACCTAAGAACATGGATGGCATTATGTGCATGAAAAGTGGTCATAAGTAAGCAACTAAAATTAAACCCATGCCTTAAAAAAAATTAAAACAAGAGAGCAAGTGACCCCATAATGACATTTTGAAAATACTGAAACCATAACAGGTGGTGAAGCAATCCCCGCTATTTTAAGATTAAAAGTATTCCTACTCGAACCAAATGACGTTGTCGGTGCAGGAGATATCATTTCAATAATATAATAGCTGCTTTTTTAAACAGCTTCTATCAATTTTGGTTTACATCTTCAATATTCAGTGCTTTCTAGTGATATTATCTATATTTTGTTTTTTTAGAATAAGAAATTAACTACGACCATATCTTCCACTAGAGAACTTGATTTATTATATTAAACACACTGATTTCAATGGCCAGAAGACGAGGGTTCAAGTTAACACGAGGACTACCCAACCTCTTAAAAAACTTATGTAACAAATTAGGTATTTATCACGTTCGGTTAACTTTATCACGTCACAAAAAAGTTTGAGCGCAAAACTCTTGAAACTACGTCTCTCTGAATCAAACGTGTAATATGATTTTGTGGAATGAGAACATATTGCTATCTTTATTCATGTGGCTCTGTGCGGAATGAGAACATATTGCTATCTTTATTCATGTGGCTCTGTGCGGAATAAGAACATATTGCTATCTTTATTCATGTGGCTCTGTGCGGAATGAGAACATATTGCTATCTTTATTCATGTGGATCTGTGCGGAATGAGAACATATTGCTATCTTTATTCATGTGGCTCTGATATGATGGAAACGTGTTTCGTTTTATTTTTTGGTATATGTGAATGTTTTCAATTAATAAACGATCAACATCGCTTCAGTGGGTTGTGACCTTGAATATTGCTGATATATAAAATGTTAGCGATATTGATGACCTTAATATTATATTACATTAAAGAAAACATTTCTTTTTTCGATAGTATTTATATATTTGTTTCATGATGTCTAGGTTATATGCCTCCATAATTAGGGTGAAACATATGGATTCTTCTCCAAATGTAGCCACTTCTGTCCATCAGTCAATCCTTTCTATTTATCAATCTTTCTACCAATTTATCTATCCTTTTGCGTTCTTATGATGTATATCAACTAAATTATGATTTATGTAACGAAACTGCAGAAAGGAGCCATAACGTTATAGTTGTTTTAGCTGTGTATTGATTATTTGCAATGGCATGCATTTAGAACTTATCCGAGTTATTCTTTTAAGCACAATAAAGACATGAAAAGTATTAATTAGTCAGAAATGTTTCAAATCAAAAGCGAAATTGTTTAGTGATGGATATTTTCTTTCCTTGTGCACTCTAATTCATTGAAAATAAAAACCAAATCATATAAAACATACAATCTGTGAAACAAAATTGGGAAATTCTAAAACTCGATTTTTAATGTCTCTCCAGAGCTTCAAAATCTTCATTTATACTAAAGTATTTATACGGGTAAATGTATTTTAAAATATATTTATGTTACGAAACAACACTATTTACGTCATTTATACTAAAGTATTTATACGGGTAAATGTATTTTAAAATATATTTATGTTACGAAACAACACTATTTACGTCATTTATACTAAAGTATTTATACGGGTAAATGTATTTTCTGAGATATTTATGTTAGGAAACTACACTATTTACGACGTACTTTAATTCATTTCAAAGTTAAACTACATTTCCTAGGCACAGGCACGGATTATTTGTTTCTATAAAGTATATACTAATTCTCGGCGTTAGCATCTATTGAAAATGAAAATACTTCTTTGTTTACTTCTTTGTTTACAGATAGATTATACAATAGTTAAATGAATAGTCTTAAATGTTTTAGAAATAAAATTGGATTTAACATCTATGATACATATGCATTTTGACACCAAGTGCACAATCATTTATTGTAACTATTATAATTAATAAATAAAAACCGTTAATTCTGAGCTAATATTGTAATCGTTTTTCGCATGTTTCCATATTTAGTCACCGATTTTCTAAGCACATGGGGGTATGTCAAATGCGTGCGCATTAGCTCAGAAATTCGTTATAGATAGTGACCCAGCGCCAGAATGTCAGCATTGCAAGGTCCGTAGAATCGAATCAATATTTGGTCAATACTAACATCAACCACTGAGATTAGACTTTTTCATCAACTCAATATTATTATAACCATGATATATTAGACCCATTATGGTTTACATAAGTTTCGAAAATATATCATAAATGATGAAATTCATAATTTGCACTATTCGTGTAAAATTGCTACCATCATTCGAATCTAAACAATGGGTTTTGCAAAATTGCTAAGCTAATTAGCTGTCGTGACATTAAAAAATAAGTAATCGTATGGTTGAATTTAGCACAAATGAAATAGAAATAGTGAATTTGCGTGGTTGTATCGAATGTTCTCCAAAAGATTAAATGATAGGTCCCTAAACGCAGTAATTCTCTTGTTCGTGGATGTATCCAGTGATGATGCTCCGATTATGGTCTTTAAATTCTTACGGAGCCAGTTAGTTAGGACGATTTGTGTTTAATTACATAAAGCGTAGTAGAGGCCTCAAAGAAAACTGTATACTACTAACTGGGGTATCCTTCTGAAAAATTTAAAATCACAACTCTAACCTCCAATATATGCACTACTTACTCTAAATCGCATTTTATTAACATCTCCGCAAACTCAGGATTGAAAAAGATGACAAATTAGTGTCTATGTGAACTGAATTTCAGCCATAGAGATTCACATTCTTGACTTTGATATTATTTAAAAGTATAATAATGGTATAATACTACTTGCGCAGTTGTTTTACAGATTTTGGTACTTAGGAGGAACACTCAACGTTTGAAGATGAGAAAACCTCCTCTTATTATAATCTGCAATGTAAATAAAATCGGGATTTTGTACAGGAACTCAATACGTGTGTAGATGGAAGAGACAAGAGAACCCCGAAAAACCTAACAGCTGGGATAATAATTCTAGTCCCTACTAAAAATAAAGAAAATCATGATTAATTCAACACGTTTTATCATCATAGTCGTTGTTCTCTTTATGTAAATTTACGTTTGTTAAATTTATTTCTGCTTTGGTTATTGTTTTATTTAGCATTTACTCGATAATACAAATCATGTCTATTCTTTATTTTGAAAGTGTTCAGCGGCTCTGTATGACATCGGTGGTCAGGTCATTAACTTTAAAAAATCACTAATCAATTAAAATACCGTTCTCATTCGTCTGATTTTAACGTCATTGAACATTCCACGTCCTTCATGGCATATTATTTTCTCTTTGCTGACAATTGGATAATTTATGCCACTTGTCCAAAGTCCATATTGTAGACTCTAGTGCGCATGCATGTTGTATAAAAGTTTGGATGGTCTGCCACGATGTTATCAGTTCAATGTAGTGTTTACCAACATAACATTGGGTCGAATTGACGAGGAGATCTAAAGCATTGATCGAATTAGCTAATGCTTTCATTTGCTTTTTATTTGGTTGGAAATATTTTATTGCTGTATTTTACCGAAAGGTTTAATATTATTGTTGAAACGGACTATTATATTAATTTTTCTACAGCTCATTTTTCTATTTGACACTTAAAGCCTTCGACTAGTCAGGTGACACTTTATATGGGGACTAGATTTGTTTAAAAAAAAACAACGTTGTTCTCTATTCAGATCTTTCGTGATCGAGGACTATTACATCCATATATGTAAATATCTAACGCTCAACGCCATCAGAAAATGGATAAGAAACTGTTGATTTTAATAGCTTGTTACTTATGTATTGGAGTAACGTTTGCAGACGTTACCGGAAAAACGTTCTGGGAATTGGCTCCAAAGGATCAGTTTTTCTTGATATTTGATTACCTGAAAAATGATGCGAACCTTACTCTAAAGCTACTGAAGATTGCGAACACATCCAGACTCCTTCTATCGAATGGAAATGAGAATGCATCAGCCCCAAACCCAGATTCGCCTGCTGTTTATTTCGTGCTTGACAAATTCGCAGAACTTCTGCAAAATCCTGATTTTCTTGATATTGCAGCCATTATAGAAGACGAGGTGAGTTTCCAATTAGTCTTTGCTATTTTTTCTTTCCATCTAAAACAATTCGTGTCATTTTAAGAACTCTTTTCAGTTCAATTCATTTAGCATATACTAATTGCTAGATTCAACTTGTCACACTAGTAGTAACTGATATACATCACTAATCTAAATTTAGATTCAACTCTGAATTGTAGTTTATAATCAAGACAAAAACTTTAATGAAATATAGATTTCTTTTATTTTTTTATTCAATGCAAAATTTGGAAAAAGCGTTACCAACAGAACATTTTTCATACATGCGAAGATCCATTTTGTCGGTAAAATCTGGATATTCGATATAACCATGCAAATTGTAGTCTTGCAAAGGTGCTTAGTTACTTAACATAATGTTTGAATTAGTTTCTTCTACATGATCTGTATATCAGCAAATACTTTCAGTAATACTTAAAAAGTACTTACTAACTTATGAGAAAGAGAAACAGTGAAATATCTAAAGGTATCGCTGCACTAAAGAAAAAAATCGGCTCTTTCTGCAATGCAATTTTCTCTGTAATAAAATCACTGATTTTTTCCCCCTGGATATTTGCTAACTAGAAAAAGTGTTGCTTCAATTTAACAGAAACTTACATCAAGAGCCAAAACGGAAAATACCTTTACTAAGTTCAGCCTCGGGACATTAAGGCCGATAATAATAATAATAAGAAGAAGAAGAAGAAATATTCGTACAAGAATCGGTCCGGAACAGTCCATGCATTTCGTTATAATGCAACGGTTTCCTGTAAATAAGCCGTAATCTTTATGAATTTCATATGTTGCATCCAAGTTACTAACCAACGTGCATAAAATTGTCTCAATGTATTGGAACTTCTAACGCACTGGCTTTCATCATTAGTATAGGAAAATGAAGGAATATATTTGGGACTGAATTAGTGTATTAATGTATATAAAGATCGCAGAAAGTATTTGATAATAAAGAGCAGAACGAGGAATCATTATTTGTGTTGCACAATGACGACGTTTCTTACAAAAGACTCCCCCCTCCAACAAACAAAACAACACAGATGATAGGAACAAAAAAGAAAATTATCATTCCGCTGTGAATGTTGCATACCTTATGGATAAAATAAGTATGGTCCTGTGGTCACCTTTATGTGCTGTGAGAATCTTGATGTCTGATTTGGTCACAATCTAGTGTGTGTTTGCTTCTTGCTTTGTAGTGTAATTGCGAGGCTAAGCCGTTCCCCGCCTAAAAAAAGTACACGTGATGATTAATGCATTTATCCGTTGCAAAGATAAAATTTGACAAAAGATAAACCATGTACAGATATTATACTTTACTTTACTGTTTTGACAGTCGTTTTCTATTTTAGGTACAATATCAATATAGTTGAATACATTCCTGTACTGTTTTCTAATGACACACCACTTTGCCAATACAAATTCAGGTTATTTCACAGACATACTTCTATCACTTTCCCCACAGGTTTCTAAAGTAAATACTAGCCAGATTCCGCCGGATCATCAGGATTTATTGTTGAAGTATTCCTTAGCGAAGACCAATTACCTGATGATTCTACATAGAGTTCTAGGCAGAAAAAGTATACGCACGATCATTCCTAATTTGCCCCCGGGGAAAGTACATGATCAATGTTACAGCGACACCATGGACTACCTAGATGCTCTGAATTATCCAATGAAATGGGCCATAGACAGTAAGTAGTTCATTATGATCTATTTAGTTGCCATAACTTTCTGTTTTACCTGTCTACTTGCCTACCTAGTTACCATACTAAATACCTATCTACTAGACTAGTTATCTACCAGGATGTGGTACCTGTCTATTTGTCTATCTAACTACCAAGATGTTTTACATATTCATTTGCCTACCAAGGTACGTGGCTATTTTAACTGTCTACTTGCCTGCCTAGCTACCATGCTGTTTAACATCTAATTGTCTACCTAGCTCCAGGCTGATTTACCTATCAACTTGCCTACCTAGCTACCATGCTGTCTACTAGCCTAACTAACTATCGGGCTGAAAACCTATCGGAGTGTCAATCGTTCGATCTTTTTGACAAGCTTGTGCAAGTGATGGAATGTTTGTATTTAATTATCTTTTACTCTCTCTCTCTCTCTCTCTCTCTCTCTCTCTCTCTCTCTCTCTCTCTCTCTCTCTCTCTGTTGATTTTAGATGAAAATTAGACGAATAAAAAACCAGTCCATCATTGTTGGGAAAATGTAGCATAGTATAATTATGAGAGAGGTGGGAATGAAATAATAATAAATGTATGGGCTGAAGGAGCGTGATGCATACATGAATCATAATTATGGAAATATATGAATATTTATAATAAATGACTGACTGAATGAAATGAAGAAACGAATAGATAAAAAAAAGAAAATAGCAGAAGGGATATTTAAATATGAATATATTGTTGGCAAAGTCATATGATATATGAAGTGGCTCTCGAATGCACTCAATCAACTACCGCGCTTAACGTGTGTGATGGAGACCTCATTGAAAGAAACACCGTATCAAAACCAAGTTGACTTGGGTCATGTTCAAACCATAAAATAGGATAGTCTAATCCCTTTATTTACCAGGTTATAAAAACAAAAACTCATGAGAGTGTTTAGAGTTTATAAATAGTTAGTGCCAAGGCATCCCCACACCCATATATATGTATATATATATTTTAAAAAAAACATGGCATAAAATGTGTTGGTATAAAGCAATTTGATATAACAGTACTATTGGTATACCAAATTGTGATCCGCCCATGGTGCGATAATATGCATGTATAAACATTCTAGCGAGCGTCCGCAGTTGAATAACTGTACAAATATATAACCGATACCGGACAATTCAAATCGCGAGTGTTGTCACTCTCTCTCTCTCTCTCTCTCTCTCTCTCTCTCTCTCTCTCTCTCTCTCTCTCTCTCTCTCTCTCTCTCTGGAACATTGTACTTCGTAACAAGAAACAGGCGAAAATCCATGAAAACTAAAGCGTAGAGGATTTGTGCTTGTTTCATACGAGAGTGTTTATGGACCTCTGAGAAGAAAGAAAGACAGACCGGCAATTGCATGTTTGTATCGTTGATTATAAAAGCACTGTAGATAAATCTCAAAGAAAGTGTACACATACCGTTACGACGAACCATATTCTTGTAGGTTACTTGTAAGTTTAGTTTCAAGGTTTTCATCCTTCCCAAATTATTTTCCTCTCTCACTCCAGATTTCTGAGTGTTTTGTTCCACATGCATGGGATTGAGGGGAACGGAAAGCATAAAGGATTGCGATGAGATTGTGTACCACATTAGATTTATTTACAAAACGTGTATTATTACTACTTATTATCGTTATTATCATACGTCATCAGTGATTAATTAGTGGAAATGCATCACTGATCTATAGGCATCTAATCCACAGCACACAGTTGAAAGATGTTTGTATATGTATATTATTGCGCAATGGGCGGATAGAAATTTGATATACCAATAGTATTACTATATCAAATAGCTTTATGTAAACACTTTAGAAGCCATGTTAATTTTTAATATATGTATATACATTTATATAAATAATTTTGGTGTGTGCTATTTTGTTTTTTCTTGTTTTATTGTTGATCTGACTGACCCATGACCAAGGAGATAGTATTGAAACAAACATGTTCCATATAAAATATTGACCATTTCAATGTGAGTGGTCAATATCATTTACCGTCAATCACTATCCACCTGCTCTGTGCATTTTTAGCCCAGAGTCTTTCAGAAAGTCATGACAAATAGCGACTACGTTTCAAAAGTCGAAAGAAAGAAAACACGCTATGCATATCAATGAGTTTCTGGTTCAGGTGGCCACAATAGTCATACCAAAGAAAGGATTCCGAAAATGTTCTCTGTACATCTCTACATCTTGGGGACTGAGGTACTGAATCGCTGTAAGGAAAAGACGGCTATTCTGAATCAAGGGACGAACATTATACATATATATATATATATATATATATATATATATATATATATATATATAATGCTTAATTATAAACATAAATTTATCAAGCCTTTGTATTTAAAATACAAGAAATACATATAAACTTACACTTTCCCATCGCACCTACCAACTTCATTGTATAAATTCTGTTTTTTAGAATATAATACAGATAGTCAAATCCTTGATTAACTTCATGATATCCAAAGAGAATAAAATTCATTAGTTGCGATTAATGCAACAATCGTTTTGAAGAAATGTATTTTACTAAATTTATAATAGAAGACTTGTTTGGAATAGGTTATTAAACATTACTCACTATTACTTAAAGAATCTTTAATTTCAAAATTAAATCTAAACATGAAGTCGGTAGCGAATTACCACACATATAATTAAACAATTCATTATATATAATATAATGAAAATATGAATGTTATTGTTCACTAATGGTTTAAATGGTTACAAGAGTACAACAACGATATCAAACACTAATTAAATTAGTGTATTCGTAAATCTTAATTGTTTTTAAAGAACAGTCTATTGCGCTCTAATGACAATTATGCTGAGATAAATTAAGAAAGAACACAAAGAGCTGATTTAGGGAAAATATTGAAGAGACTCCAACAAATCGTAACGAGAAACAAAGAAAAATAATGTAAACTTAAACAGATGAATAATTCCTCAGAACGAATATTTATGTAAAAGTATTTCAATTTTTCAGTGTTTGACGCTACGGGAAGCATACCGAGTGCTATACAGAAGGCAAATATCAACTTCCTCGGTGCATATGACCAGTGTCTGGATGTCCACGCCCAAATTCCCGCAGGTGTAGTCCTTGGAAATATCACTAAGAAAACCAGCAGAGAATTCGATACGCGCTACTGCAGGGTCTCAATCCCAATCCCAGACTCATTGCTGAAGAGGATGAATGCGGTAGGTTTTCTTTTCTACCCAGACATTTTGTTACATGACTTCCTTTGCATACGTTTATTCACCTGAGTATCACTGCATGCCAGAATCAACTTCCTTCCTTCTTCCCTTACGCGCTTAATTATGCACGGTGTTATAATATTCGTGCTTGTCAGGTCATAAGACACACACAAACGTTCTC
Source organism: Unio pictorum (assembly GCA_030141615.1). NCBI lineage: Eukaryota > Metazoa > Mollusca > Bivalvia > Unionida > Unionidae > Unio > Unio pictorum. The sequence goes on from JARLTB010000442.1 coordinate 6,766,666, forward strand.
AAGCACCGAAAGGTCTCCATGGTCCATTTACCTTTTATTTTACATACTTAAACCTTTTCCAAGTGTGTCGCGTTTTAATTCAGTTCTTTTGGCTCACTTGGGTCAGTTTCGATATGCGTCAGCTCCATTTACGTATAAGGGCCTATCTCAATCTGCCAAAATTCGATTCATTTACATTTTTTCACTTGGGTCTGTCAGTCATAATCATTTCCAATTGCTAATATGGTTTTCATTTCCATTTGCTAATATGCTTTTCATTTCCATTTGCTAATATGGTTTTCATTTCCAATTGCTAATATGGTTTTCATTTCCATTTGCTAATATGCTTTTCATTTGCTCACTAGTGTCCATTTGGCTCTTCCTCAGTTGTATTTGCTCACTGATGTACACTTCGCTCTTCCTCAATTCCATTTGCTCAAGTGGGTGCCTCTCGGTCGATCTCGATTCTAGTCCTTCTGGGCCAACCCGAGACCATGTTGCTCATGAAATTCATCTCTTTCTAGTCCAATACCTGTTGCTCAGTGCGGTCCATTTGGTTACATTTGCTTCTACAGTCCGTCTCAGTGCTCGGTGTGATACATTCATTGTACTAATGATTCTGTAGGTGTGTCCACATCTTTGAATTTACAATTTTATCATTGTGAATTTACAAGAGTATAACGCTAACATCAATTACAATATCGTTTTATATCCTTGGCATTTTGAGATATTATTTTCCACATTTATCACGGCTTCCAAATAACAGTATTTTATTTGCACATATTAAATACTAAATCGTTGTAAAATGTGGGTAGAGGTCAATGACTGTCTGAGATATCATTTTCCATTTAGCCAAGGTTTGCTAAAGTTTTTGAATTTGTTTTTTATTTTCTTTTAATTATATGCGACTTAGGTGAACAGATGATTCATTTAAAGTTTATCTTCACTTGCACATATAAATCATTAATCGTTGTAAAATAAGGGAATATCAATCCAAAAGTAGAGGATACCAATAAATAGACGCTAATTTACACGTTATTCATATTTTGTGTTCAAAATTAAATGCCCCGTCTAATCGCACAGGTGAAAAAGGAAAATACATTGAAATAAAAGAAAAGAAAAATAGTAAAGATTCTTTCTCTTTTTTTTGGGGGGGGGAAGGGGGGCTAGGTATAATTTTATTTTAAGTTTTGCAACTAAATTTAAAAGGTGGTGTTTTAGATATAACGGTGTTTGACTTATAACACGCATCAGATTATATTTTAAATGTTATATTCAATGACACTTTACAAATTAATAACGAAATTTGGTTTTCTGACAGAACACGCACGGTGTGAAGCTGACGGTTACATGGGGTGTATGCGTATCTAACGAATGTCATTCAAACGATGTCAAGGGATTGTTTGATATAGGTACGCTGATCTCTTATAATTATTGTACCCTCTATTCTCATTTTTACATTAAAACATAATTTTTTTTCCAAATAATAATAATAATAATAATAATAATAATAATAATAATAATAAAAATAATAAATTATAATAATACATTATTGTTATTATTCCTATATTATTGTCATACATTATTATTAGTTTTATTATTATTATCTTATAATACATTATTATTATTATTATTATTATTATTATCTTATAATACATTATTATTATTATTTATATTATTATTATTATTATTATTATTATTATTATTATTATTATTATTATTATGCTGGTCGTCTTTGTCGAGGTCATTTTCATCAGGTCATTTAAGCGATCCCATGCGGCATGCATAATTGAAATAGAGCACTCAATGTGATGGTGTTTACCTTCAGCATGTTAGCAATGTTCATAAAACCACAGAAAGCCTTGACCTAGGCGTTGTTTCGATAAAGTAGTCACCGACATAACCCAATGCTATTCAGGTTAGGGGTATTTTGGAACCCGAAGTAGCATAATTAGTGTGTGTGTGTGTGTGTGTGTGTGTGTGTGTGTGTGTGTGTGTTAACGTAGCTTTAGCATTTCTTCTCTCATATCGCTACAATGTCTGCAGTGTGGCAGTTTTTAGTGATGTCTAGCACTGGGACATGATGCCAGATACATGTAACATGTTGTCCCACTCAGCCACATTATCCTGACACCTGGCCGACCGGTCTTAAAACTAATCTCTAAATGTTGAGTATATATATAAGCAAGGTAGTAGTTAGTACCATGTTTATACATCTTTGGTATGACTCGGTCGGGCATCGAAACCGCTATTTTTCGCATCGGAGCCGAAATAGCGGCATGAAGTGGAAACGTTTTATTTACCATCCAATGTGGTGCAACCAGTTACTTGCTATAGCGATCATAATGCCGTCCTTGTGCTAGAATCGAGTAGAGGTGCAATTTGTACACATAGCTTCTCTGTTTTTAAACACAGTATTTAGGGATAGAGTTACTAAAGATAAGAAACGTTTAATCATATATATATATATATATATATATATATATATATATATATATATATGTGTGTGTGTGTGTGTGTGTGTGTGTGTGTGTGTGTGTGCATACATTTATCTGTATGCAGTGTGTTCTTGCATCTATTGCCTTTTGCATCCTCATCGACTCCTTTATAATAAAAATCCAATACAAAACGAATTTACCAGTGAACTCAGTTTGCTTTTTTGTATAGTAAAAGTAGGGGTGTCAAACTCAATCGCTCAGCGGGCGAAAAATCAAATCACACGTAAGGTTGCGGGCCGAACATGATAAACATTCAATAAGCGGAAACTTAAACCTTTTTTAAACATTAATATAAATTAAAAAAGAAAAATGTTTTTTAATAATAAAAAATACCCTTTTCGCTCTTATGCCAATTTGTCAGAGCTGGATGTTTGGCATCTTTTCTTGGCTACAAGTTTGTTTATGTTGGGAGTAATGTTTTGTGTCATTGAGATTCTCATTATGGACTGCAAGTGTTCATTAGTGAGATGACTCCTGTGTGATGTTTTGTTAATCTTTCATCACAGAAAACAGCTGCTCACACAGATATGTGCTACCAAACATGCTCAAGGTTCGAGCCGCATCTAGACGAAGCTGGGGCATCTTTTCAGGAATGAAACGAGTGAACTTTGCAGTCCCCACAGTGTCGTACTTTGCCTTTAGTGTCCCATTACACTGCAGCTCTATTAGCTCCATCTACAAATTTACAGGTGCAGTTTCCACGTCTATGGCAAATGGGTTACGAAACAGCTCGAAATTACTTTTCAGTGCTTCAAAGTCACTAAAGCGCCTTGCGAACTCGGCACGAAGTAACCTAAGTTTTTCAGTAAAGTGTGCAATGGGAAACACCATAACGTTGACTTGGTTCAACATTGCTTGGCAACAAGAAAAGTGAGACAAGTTGCACTGGTGCATTTGTGTATCCCATAAGCGCAGCTTCACTTGAAATGCCTTCACTGCATCATGAATATCAGTGATAAAGTGGTCCCGTCCCTGGAACTGCAGGTTCAAGTCGTTCAGATGAGTGGTTCTGTCAGACAGAAACGCCAACTCACATTTCCACTTTTTATCCCGAAAAACTGTTGAGTCTTTTCCTTTGCTGTCCATGAATTGACAGATGTCCTCGATCAGCTGGATAAATCTACAAAGAACTTTTCCCCGACTTAGCCACCGCACCTCTGTATGATAAGGCATGTCACCGAACTCTGAGTATATTTCCTGCAAAAAAGACTGAAATTGGCGGTGATTTAAACCTTTGGCTCTGATAAAGTTGACGGTTTGTGTTACAGTGCTCATTCCACCTTCCATGTTGAGGACTTTACCACACAACGATCCTTGGTGTATGATGCAGTGATATGCAATCAATTCACCAGTACAGATCTCCTGCATCTTTAACCGCATCCTTCCAACTAGTCCACTTTTTTCGCGGCACATCGCCGGTGCTCCATCTGTTGTAAGTCCATCAAGTTTGTCCCAAGGCAGGTTCATGTTGGTTGAACTTTGACATACGTTGTCAAAAATGTCTTTACCTGTTGTTGTCCCATGCATGACCGTCATGTCCAATATTTCTTTTGTAACATTGCGAGCTGTGCAGTGTCAGTTGTATCATTACTTTCATCGACAGCAAGGGAGAATGCAACAAAGTCTTTGCCTTTTTCGATCAGCTGTGTTTTCAGATCAGTGGCCATCTCACAAACCCGATCAGCAACCGTATTTCTGCTAAGGCTTACATTTGCAAACATCTGCTTTTTGTCTGAACACAAGACGTCACACACTTTCATCATGCAGCGCTTCAGAAACTCTCCTTCTGTAAATGGTCGGCCTGAATTTGCAATCTCCACAATAAAACTTGCTTTAACAGCAGCTTCAGTTTGTGATTTTGCTTTGGTGAGAAACGTCTGCTGTGATGTTAGATTCCTCTTCAATTCTTCTACCTTCTGTAGCTTCTGCTCTGCATTCAGGCTTTTTAACTTGTCTTGATGTTTAGTCTCGTAGTGCCGTCTCAGATTATATTCATTGATCACAGCAACATTATCTCTTCAAATTAGACACACAGGTTTACCGCCAATATCAGTAAACATACATTCAGCCTCCCAGCGGCTTTGAAAGGCTCTGTTTTCAGAATCAACTTTTCTCTTATCCATTTTAAGGCTAGCTTTGATTTTAAAAAATAGATTGTGCATCTACCGACAGACGCTTGATTGATATCACGTTAGCCGTAGCGGGAAAAGGTGATGTAATATCCGGGCACTACACTACTTTCATTTCTTATGCGCCAATCCAAAATGAGGAACTGAACGTTGCTAGGTTACTGTGACGACGAACATCCACTCACTACACAACTTTTATTTTCGCTTATTCTGATCAAAGCGAGAACGCTCTCAGGTAGCCTGTCGTTCGGCAAGGCTGCTAATTAGGGAATTTGATTTGCACTTTATATCACAGGGCCATTAAAAAAATAGTTTTGCCTAAAATTCTCTCTCGGGCCGGATATAATTGTACGCCTGCCAAAACCTCTCGGGCCTGATATAATTGTACGCCGGGCCTGATGTGGCCCGCGAGCCTTGAGTTTGACTCATATGAGTAGCAGCAGAGGAGGCGTATCGGACAACGTTTTTAAACAAGTTTTCAATGGATTAGGGCTTAAAACCCAATCAAAACGGCTACAAATCAATGAAGCAGGCAAAAAAATAATAATGAAAAATCAATGAAACAGGCAAAAAATAATAATGAAAAATCAATGAAATCAGTCCCAAAAAAATAATGAAATCAAAAAAAAGAAAGAAAAAAAAAAGAACGTATCGGACAACGTTTTTAAACAAGTTTTCAATGGATTAGGGCTTAAAACCCAATCAAAACGGCTACAAATCAATGAAACAGGCAAAAAATCAATGAAATCAGTCCACAAAAAATAATGAAAAAATCAATGAAATCAAAAAAAAGAAAGCCTCCATTTGCCAAATGGAGACTTAGTCATTTTTGTCCGAAAACATGATCCTGCAGGGTTTTCAAAATGAGTAAAAACTCTTCAACCGAATATTTTATCAAGTCCGATACGATATCGTGTCCTAGGACGAAAATCCTTTCAGGATGAAAATCCTTTCAGGATGAAAGTCCTTAGGACTTTACAAACAGACTAATTTGTAAAACTTCGTCTTGTAAATCAATCAGATTATTAGACTGGTCAGTGAGTTTGAAATTAATTCTTGTTAATGAATTATTATGACATCGCATATAGACTGGATTCACCGGGGATTCAATAATTAGAAACCCTGGAGGGGCTGTTGGTGCAAATGAATACAAAATATATCCTTGCTGAGCTTGATTTGATCGTTCTAAATTTATTTGATAGCTTCCTTCGATAACATCACATACTAAATTGATCGCTATCACCGATGAAATATTCACATTTAGAGGAGCGATATGCCTGCCGCCACCATCTGGGTCATTATTATGTTTGAGGATATTTATTTCCGGTGATGATGTTTTTTTCCACACATCATGAATTATTTTAAAACCAACATCGATGGCATCACTGAGAAGTTTTTTTAGTTCCAATATATTATATCCTGGTAGTTTGAACTCATGAATATCTTCTTCGCGTATACTATACTTCATTGCAAACTCTCTTCTCGATAGGGGATTGTCAACTATTACATCTTGAATAATTTGTGAATGAAATGTTTCCATGTCATTGATGATTTTGTTACATGTTTCTACGACGCTGATAAATTCATCTCGGGTGAGAGTACCGGATTTAAGAGATATTAACAACAGTGAAATATCGTTATTGAACGCTGTGAAATTTTCAGTGATTTCCTTTTCTCGGGGTGTGTAATATATTGGGTTGTATTGCTTTTTCATTTCAGTGAAAAAATTCAATTTATCATAATCGCTATAACTCCTTATTGGATTATCAGATTTTATCCTGTCTGTGACATAATCAGTTTTTTTTGGTTCTGGTAAATCAACGGTTTTCCCCCCTGGTGGTATTTCAGGCCATCCCAGTACGGTTCTTATAGAACTCTGATAGATATCTACGACGTAACCATCTGTGCTTATTTCAATGGCAGATGATAGTGTTGGTTCATGAACTGTTATAGCTATTTTTGATTCTTTTCCATAATCGATTTTATTCTACGTTGCAATTCAGCATTGATTTGTTCAATTTGGTACGACCCAGTTGGTATGGAAACAACGTTCCAGTCTGGGGTACCGTCGTCTTTATTCTTATTTGCAAATACCAGTGAATTATTCGGTTGTTGACCACCAAATGATTTTGATCTGATATTAGGTCAACTGTGGTATACTCGCAATTTTGCTAGCGCGATTTCCTTCACTGGGACCGGAGAGGGGAAATTCACACTGAATTCTGGATTCGTTGATGTTATTGAGATCATGCTGGTTTGTACTGGGTTTGTGTTCTCCACTATTTGTTGAAGTAATTCCATCTGTGTTGCCATTGTTATTATACTGTTGTTGTCGCTCTAATTTTGACATCGGAGAATCATATATATCTACCATCGCTGAAAACTCACTATCTGATATAATTGTATCATCGAGAGATGACGATATCAATGAGGATAATTGCGAGTATGCAGTGGATACAACATGAAATTGAATTATGTAGTCTTGTAGTTTTCGTTGGCTGCATGATGATATTTTTTTTTTATTATTGAAATAATTCCAGCGATTGTTGTTGCCGCAGAAATGCAAATTGGAACAGCTATCGGGGCAATCATTGTCACTGAAGACAGTATAATACCAGCTCCTGTGATTACACCACTCACTGAATACACGGTAACATCAATTGCGGTAATTCTCCTGCGATATTTTTTAATTTTCATTGCATACTCCTCAGACAGGGTTTTGAGTCTATTTTGATTCTCTGACCTGATCATAGCGATATTGCGATGATGAAATCATTTTATCCTTAAATCAGTTTACGATTTCAATTGAAACCGCTATTTACTTAAATCCGCTACGAATTCCACATACCACGTTACTGAAACCCTAATCAAATTTTTATCAGTAGATGTTAACGTGAACTGTTCAGTTGTATCCTTGTCGATGAAATCGTATTATTGACCCCGGATGAACTTGACGATGATATATTAAATTGAATCGGTGTCACTAGTGTCAATCGATAAATACCCTTAACGGTTGCAGTGATATCTAATTTGTTGTTTACGAGTACCCTCCACTCAAATGATCCGTGTTGGATTGTGTATACTACATTGTTGGTTTTCTCATGAGGGATTTTTGTTTTTTCAATGATTGTTATCATCCTCGAAAAATCATTTTTGATGGCCTCGATGAAGTTTTTCGTCTCATCGATGGATTTTTTTATATCAGGTTGTTTTAGTTCAATTTTATCTAACTGGGTTCCAATAAATTTATCAATGATATTTCTACGGAATGAGGTAAACTGTTTTCCGTGTTCTTCACTTTTAGATTGAAGTGCTGTTAGTTCCAACACAGAATTTTTCAACTCATCGTTGAGAGTTTTTAATCGATCTGTAATCGTCGAAAAGAGTACACCCGGTTTGAGTTTACCCTGATCGGAAAATAACGCGATAGTATTCTCGATTGCGTTTCGTTGTTTAACCAATATATCATCCAACGACACATCACTAGTTTTCAATTTACCCTGTTTGTCTTGAAATACGACTATTTCCCCCGGGTCAACACTTGTTAAGTTCAACGTCTCAGCGATTTCATCTTCAATTATTTTTTTTATATCACCGGTTGCAGTGCCATCGGGTTTGGGTTTCAAAGATCTCCCACCAAATATCAATCATGATATTTTATACATCTCTCTCTAAAAAGCGATTACTAGTGTATTCATTTACGACAATGTGTGGTGGTTTTCTAGATGCTGAAATAGCGTTAAGGACATTTAATACTTCACTGCCGCATATTGGTGGATCATTCATTTGTTGTGTTGGTAGCGTAGAATACCAAGTCTTCATTGGAAATTTTTTTATGTAACGCATAAACTCTTTTGGCGGGGCTAATCCATATGAATCAAAATAGACGATTGCCCGTGGATCAATAGCGTATGCAACCCAGTGAGTTCCAGGTCCGGTGCTGTTATCTAAATTAATAATACCTGTTTCAGTGTTGTTTGGTTGATGTGGTAATTGATCTTTCATAAAAACACCTCTGAAATTTTTAATCGCTAGTTTTTTTAGCAGCATCAATTAAATCAAAATTGGACATAGGAACCATCGGTTCCTCAATCAAAGACTCTTCAACTAGTAAACCGGTCCTAGTCTTAGGCCTTTTCCGCTGTACCATGAATACGGGGTTCCTGGTAGTCTTAGACCCCTTCACTTTTTTTATACCCTCGTCCTTTCTTCGGTTCATATGATTCAGTAATGCCTTGTTTCGCTTTTACCCCCGATGCGACAGCTTTTGCAACCGCTTTTATGAATCCTGGTAGAATTAGACCCTCTCCCTTTTTTTTATACCCTCGTCCTTTCTTCGGTTCATATGAATCAGTAATGCCTTGTATCGCTTTTGCTCCCAAGCCTCCAGCTGCACACAATGCGACTGCTTTTGCAACTGCTGGCGCAGCCGCTGCAATTAATCCTGGTATTGCAGCAAATAACGGGAATATACCGCCTGATGTTATCATATTTTTGATAGCAGCCGCAGAAATAGTAATCTGAACGCCTTTTTTTTGCTACAAGTGCATCATTGAAATGTTTTTTTTGATTAGTTGTCAGTGACAATTTATTTGCACCACCAGTCATTTGATTAGGTTTCAGCGTGATTGTGGTTCCACATTTTTTAGCTGATTCCGATTGCAATTTTTTTATTTGACCGGGGGTTAACGCAACACTAATATTACTATATGACATTATACATAATAGATTGATTCTAAATCATTTACATATTTTCCACTGGTGCATCAATGATTCTCATTCTTCCTCCAACACCTTCAAGTAGCATTGATTTATCACTGAGAATGACAGCAACCGCTCTGTAATTAGCAATACCACCAGGGCGGGTTACACGGGCTCTAAAATGTATATCAATGACAGATTGTCTTGTTAAATCAAGATGTTCCAGTGAAAAGTAATAAATCGGATAGAGGCTTTTGAAATCCAATTGTGATATTTGCAAACCAGTATCGACATCACGTGCCATAAACGACAATAGGTTATGATATACACGCGCAATATGGTTAGTGGTGTAATCAAGTTGTATATCCTCGGATGGTTCCTGCTGTCCGTTTATTTTCAGCGATACTTCATTAACACCTAACTGATCAAATATCATATGACTTCGTTCTTGAGTACCAACTCGCGCAGTATTATGTAACGCAATAAATATATGACGTGGTGCTGAAACCCCTTGTTTTGATGCCAGGTGCCATGTGAATGTACCATCAACATTGTCTTGTTTAGTATCCGTGGTCACTGATAACCAACTCAACAACGACTTTCCTCATTGGTCCATAAATGATAAAAAATTTTCTTCTGTGGTGATTGATGGAGTTAACACTGGCATCCATAATGATAGTTTTGTTAAAATGACTTTACCCTCGGGAACACCAGCATCACGCCAGATTGCATCATTATCAGTACCCTTTCGTACAAGCGCTACTGTGTGTTTAGCTCCATAAATAACTTTTCTAACATTTCTACAGAATCCGAAAATATGATGCAGTGGAATCGCACATGAAAACTGTCGACGCTGTCCATGCAACATTGATACACGTGTTGCAAACCCTAGGTTGTAATTAGTAATATTATTAAAGACATCAAAATCACCAGCTGGTCTTACATATCCGGCTGGTGCTGGATTAACTGAAGAAGCATGTGTTGCCTTGACTCTAGAATACTGGACGTGTTCACGGTGATCAGTAATATCCTTAGAAAACATCATAGATGGACCCGCTGATCTTGTATAATCATCAGAATATCTTGCTAACCCTATGATTGTTGTGGACACATCAACTTCACGGTCAATGGATTCAATTTCCTTTCCATCAATGAGATATCTTGCACTCTCAAATAGTGCCATGATCCCATTATTAACAAAACCAACTTTAATAGTCGGGTTATTGTCGTATGGGGTATTAGCTACAACATTGGTTACAAGTTCTCCTTCTACTTCAATAAATGCCTCACACGGTAGAAAATATTTACTGGTGTCATGAACTTGAAGTTCAATTCGCGATCGGAGATCTGGTTGTACTGCGTGATAAGAATAAAATTGAAAATCGCGTACAGAATCATCTTTACGCACTGGGGCATCCATATCAAATGCTGAATCAGGTGACCTTTTGAACATTTTATTCTATTTATCAGAGTCTAAATCGTAAAATCCGTAGGATTTTCATCGTAAACGATTTTCATCGTCGTGTTTTTTTAAAGCCACTTCCCGCTATCATGTTTGCTATCATGTTATCTTGGTCACTTGGAGTCACCAATGATGCTAATTTTTCATCTACTGCGTTATTTATAATTTTACTAACACTTGCAGGCATTTCCGCTGTAGATGGCAGTGGTACCTGTTTCTTTTTTCGTCTAACTAATGATGTTATTTTCTTCTTCGCAGCTGAAAACGATTTTCCGGCAAGATCTCCAACAGTACTAATACCCTTATCACGAATAACATCAATGGCTTTCATTCCTAATTGTTTAGCTAACGGCATCAGTTTTGGGGCCATTCTTGAAAATAATCCTAAAATGGTATCACCGAAACCATCTCCGTAATATGCGCTATAAACTGGAAACCGTGAATTAACTACATAGACACTGGCTGGTTTATCATGATTGTAGTGTATGATCATTCTTATTTAATTGTTATTTATCTAATCAATTGACTTCGTCATCAGATTCATAAAACAATTTTTCAATTCAGTCGCTATGATACCCACTTTCCGCTAACTCGCCAATGAAATCTCGATATGTGCTGATATCCATGATACCGCCTTGAAATAACCCTCTACAGATATCAGCTGCTTCATTAATTATTTCTGGTGAGTTATTTCCAGCTCGGAACCCTCCTCCAAGAACTTCTAATCGTGATATATCATTGATAACACTATCAGGACAAGCGTTTCCAACTAGACCACTACCCAGAAATTCCTTCTCATCGTATGGCTGTCTTATTTGGAGTTGAAATTTGCTCTTGAAGTCTCTGTATTCCTTCATCCTTCTATCTAAACTCCCAGTATTTATTTCATACACTATATCAGCCCATTATGTGACATTCTATAATTCGTATAATTGTCCTTGAAAAACTTCTCTTGTGAATCATAGCTGTTAGCAGCAAATTCACCTAAACTGTCTATATCCTCATTGAGAATTCGTTTTATAGCTCTCGGTAAATATAATTGATTTAGGTAGTCCACTAACTAGTTCTTCCTGAAATCCTTCAAATTTTCGTTCTGAAGCGGTTGATATATCCTGAGGAAGTGTTTTTAATGATTGTTTTGTTTGTTTAGTTCTTTTTGCTATTTTTTCTAACACAGGGAGAAAAGTCTCTTCTTGTTTTTTTTTCTTGTTTAGAGATTGTTGACACTATCTGTTTCGTTGTTGTAGTTATTGGTTTAAACAACTCTTCAGATCCCTCAGCAAAATCAGTTTGTAAACTCTGTCGTTGTTGCAGTTTATTTCTTACAGAGTCACGAATTGGTATAAATCTCTTAATTGCATCTAGTCGCTCACGAGCCAATCGGGTCGTTAATGCTTCATTGACCATTATTTGAAGTTGCAAACAATTTTTCAATTGCAAAACAATTTTTCAATTGTAAAACAATTTTTCAATCCGACTTAACACCACCGTGGAAGTGTTATTTTGACATTTTAAGGGCGTTATCATTGATGAGGGAAGTGTGGAAATTGTATAAAAATAATTAATACCACACTTCCCTCATTTTTTATACACCAATAACATGTCGGATGATTTTTAAAACCACCGTGGAAGTCTTTTTTTTTTGTTATTTTAACAGCCCTATCAGGTATGGGGAAAGTGTCATAATTGCTATAAAAATATATAATACTGACACTTTCTCCATCACAGACATGTCGGATGATTTTTAACACAGTCATGGAAGTGTTATTTTGACATTTTAAGGGCATTATCATTGATGTTGAAAGTGTGTAAATCCTTATAAAAATAATTAATACCACACTTTCAACATTTTTTGACATGTCAGATGATTTTTAACACCACCATGGAAGTGTTATTTTGACATAAAACACCTTCGTTCATTGATGAAGGAAGTGTGAAAATCCTTATAAAAATAATTAATACCACACTTCCTTCATCAATGATATATCGGATGATTTTTAACACGATCATGGAAGTCTTTGTTTGTTATTTTAACTGCTCTATCAGTGATGGGGAAAGTCACATTATTCCTATAAAAATAGATAAATATGTGACTTTCCCCACTTTTTCATTGATCAATCTGACATATCATCCATCGATTTATTCACTGATTTTGACATTTTCAATCAAAAAGTGCTAAAAAAATGAAAATCTCTATGAGGGTCGGGCAATCAAAAAATGATATTGAGGGTCGGGCAATCAAAAAATGATAAAGGGTCGGTCAATCAAAATTGTTCATTTTCTTGAATTAACGCCCGTAGGTTTCTAATTTTAGAGTTGACTTCCTTTTTCAATTCATATTCGTTACCTAATTCTTTTCGTATTCCCTCTACGATAGTATATAACGGAACAAACACACCTACTTCACTGGAAAATGCAAGAGAGTCCCGAATAGAATTTTGAATTTTTTTGATGAGTGCATACTTCTTTGGTAGCATATATTTATTGTTGGTTACTCCGTATTCTATATCCTGAAAATCTGACACAATTTGATCAGGATTTAACCCATCTGATAGTTAGATATCCTGACTTTTCAATTTCGCTATTTCAACTATAATGCTATTCATTTTTTCAGGATTCATATTCTATAATAATGTCATATTTCTAATTGAAAAATATGACGCATTAGACATAACTGAATTGAATTTTTTGTCCGGTCTTTTTTGAAATGGCCGATCGATAAATCCCCTCTGCAACTTTTTGAACAGAAGTTGAACAAATATTGAAATATTTTCCGGCTTCATTCATAGATGAAAATATTTTTTCTTCTTTAGTTGTTGTATTCAAAGATTTCACAGGTCTCTTCCCATCCGTTTTGCATTTTCCAGTCTTTCCAGATGAATTATTCTTACTCTGTGTAACAACTCGTAAATTTGATAAAGAATTGTTCATTGGATTAGAATCAGTGTGATCAATGACAGAATCATCCTCGATCAATCCATTGAAACATTCAAATACGAAACGATGATTGAGATATTTCTTCTTTCCAGCGCCAAACCTCAAATATCCATGATTATTCACAACACCAACTGGTTTCTTCAGTCTACGGTTTCTTACAACACCATCACTGGATGCTTCATAATTTTTAATCACTGGGTGTGGTCTGAATTCTTGGTTCATTCGTATACTAATACTATTTGTCTAATTCATTGTTTGGTCTAATGATTACATCACTGGAAAATCTTTCAATGTAGTCTTGAGGAGTTCTTATGATTTTATCACTGATTTTATCAGTGTCAGGGACTTTTTCAGGGTCATAATTTCTGATTGATTTTCCATTTTTGATTCTGTTATCATAATAACGCTTCAATTAACTGTATCGCTTTCCACCACAAGCAATACATAACTGCGATTTCCCCCTGACCCCAACCCCACATCGAATACAGGGTAACGGACCAAGGCTTCCACGTCGAAAACTTTGCATATGATATCCACAGAACTCATTTCTGCATGATTTGTTACACGGGTTTACTGATCCAATCATGAGCCATTTGCAGTGATTCATTATACATAAATCTTTCATTTAAATGCTTGTTTTAAATATAGTATGAAGGAGTTCAAGAGATTATCGAAAATAACGCCCTGGAAAAATGATCAATTCAATCTTGATAAAGTTTCTAATACACCAAAGAATAAAATTAGTGATAGAACCATGATTAGTAAAATCAGAGATTGTTTTAATGAATTCAAGCGTGATGGAGCATCTCATTGTTGGTCAACATTTCGAATTGATGGTGTTGTTGACGCTACCATGAATGATGAAAAAGCAGCAGTGATAATCTCACATCTTGAGGAGGAAAGATATTTTTTTCGAATAAAATTCCTTATCCGTGATGATACTGAAAAATGGATCATTAGGGATAAATACGAACCCATTCTTAAGGACAAAAAAACTGTCACCGTGAATCAGGATTCCAAACCAGGAATTTTGACCGGAATGACAAACCATACTACGAAAGATCTTATCCTGTAACAGCAGTTGTTTACGGGATATATCCGCTCAATGAAAAACCTGATATTGCAAAACTAGCACCCATGAAATATTCGACAGGGCTCAATTGTGTAGCAGAACGAATAATGGAACACTTCACAAATGCGTCCCGGGGAAATAAACTAACTGATCTAAGACGAAAAAAATAACCGAATGGGAATTAACGGTAAAAGAGAATGGGGCAACAATTCAGGATATAATTAAATTAGAAACATCATTGAGATTTCCAATATCGGTAAGGACAATCACCGGTGAAGTATTATACGAATCGAAATATCAATCAAAAGGAACCCCAATTGAAATTATTGATCATAACGAACACGCGTGGTCATCTGCAGTAACAATATTCCCACGGGATAGAACCGTGAAATATATCCCCCAAACTCTGTTTGGAACCGAAGAGGTATTTTTAGAGCAGAAATTATTTGATGCTATTTACCATTTGAGTAAAGAAGACCCTGTGTTAATGTGGCTATTTCATAGTACTTCAGACGAGGAATGTAGATTTGATCAGTTTGTAAGGCCCAACGGAGAATTGTACCGTACTGAAGAACTGCATAATCAAATGAAAAAACTAGCTAGTGAGTTTTCACTGGAGGGGGAAGACAACGATCAATTATTATCAAACTGTTTTACACTACCATCAATTGCAGCACATTTTGCTAGAAAGAAAAACGCGTGGAAACCAATAAGAAGTGAGTTTTTATCAGATGTCAGATTGTCCTGTCTTGAATACAGCCATGGAGGGTTATGGAATACAAAATACGACCCTGAAACCGTTATTTCCGTTGATATGATTGCGTGTTATCCGGGAAGTTTTCTTGGGTATGGAGAATGCGAGAAACGATTTGGACACCCCACACACGAAATGACCCGTGTTGCTATTAATGGACCACTGCCTGATTTTGATTTAACCGGATTCGCTCGTGTAGTATCATTTGAAATGGCTACAGGACTTCATCCGTGTAGTTATCTTTGGATTGGTAAACACATGTCTAAAAAACACTGGATGCCAATAGTGTTATTACGGTATATGATTGATTGTGGGATGTTAAAATCATTAATTGTCAGTGAAGCGATTATATCCTATCGAGCACAGAAATCAGTCTGGTTACCACAACCTGATCTAAAAAAAATAATTAGTGAACAGCGAAAACTGTTTCCTGATTTTAATGAACAACAAATCATGGATTGGTCCAAACAGTTATTTGAAATCAGAAACAATGAAGCAAAAGATCTTGGACGAAGAATAATCGGTAAATTCACTCAGGGTGGTAAATACGATAATACAAGATATTCTTCACGGTTAATTATAGACAATGCTGAACACGATTTTGTAATCGCGGATCTAACGAATAAGGGCCTATATGTTAATCGTAAGGACGCATTTCTGTCCGATGGAACCAAATTGGGTACAATTGTTACTTACAATGATGGATACAATCCCCAGTACACACACTTAAGAGCTTCTATGCTCGGTTATTCTTCTATCAATTTATTTTCAATGATAAATAGATTTCCTAACACCGCAGTTAGAGTTGCCACTGACTCATTTTACATAAATAGCAAAATGGCTGATTTTATAAACGGTAGCAAGGCTACTGGCAACGAGAATTGGGGGTCATGGAGAATTAAGAAGGAAATGCTTCATGATTATATTCAATCAGCAGATGTTACAATTGAAAATAATTATTTAGAAAGCAATCAGTGTTCAGAATTTTCTAATGCACCACCGATATCTGATCCAATATGCCGGTATAAAACAGTTTATTTTAACGGCTGTGGTGGGTCAGGAAAAACAACCCGGGCGATTGAGTTATTTCGTAGAAACGCTAGCGTTTCCAAATCAAATATGATTATACTAACACCAACACACAGACTTGCCAGAGAAATGATACAGAGAGGGGTAAATGCCTGTACCTATCACAGCTTTTTCCGATGGAAGGGAGATAAATGGACTCCTGAGCGTATGGGAGAGAAATTTATTCCTGAAATTATCATTTGGGATGAAATAGACACAGTGTCATTAGATGTATTAAAAATATTTCTTGACTGGTTGTTATTGAAAAATACAAAAATCGTCATGTGCGGTGATCACGGCCAACCACCACCATTTGTCGGTGCATCCCCACATGAATGGCTAAAGGGTTTTGTAGACTATTATGAAGAAATTGATACCGATCATAGATCACTTGATAATGAATTAAAAGAATTTAAGAAATTAATTAGATTACAACCGGATAGAATCCAGTGTGAGATAGCGCGTGAAATAATTTCGGAAACTCCAATGAATGATTTCTGGGAAACATGGAGACCAAATGATTTGATAATTGCAAGTAGAAAAATAGTCAGGGACACACTTCAGATGAAGTTATTTGAATTGCATAAAAAAGGATTTGCAACTCTTCCAGTGCCTCTTTGTTATAGGCCATCTGATACACGAAAACAGAACATTGAAGTTGATATTCCAGGACAGCGTGAAAAACAAATTCTGGTATTAAATGATATTGTGCTGGTTGATATCAATGTCGTTGAAGATGCATTGCGTGCTAATATATCCCCGTGGACGCTAGGATACGCAGCAACAATACATTCCTCACAAGGATTGACTATATCGGATACAATTGTTTGGATGGTAGATAATCGCATCGAATGGTCAAATTTAGTCTATCTTGCAGTATCCAGAGTACGAAAAATAAATCAACTTCGAAGAATTGTTTTAGATGATGACACCACAATAGATGATATTGATGTTAAAATTATTGATAAAAAACTTTCCGGTTACAGTCAACAGGACAAAAAACACAACGAGAATTTGATATTGATGCTAAATTAATAATCACTTTGAAGAAACAACAGAATAATCACTGCGCAAGTTGCAATTGTATAATGCGTTGGCAGTATTCGGATAAAGATCCTCGCCAATTTACCGTTGACAGAAAAAATAACAATCTCGGTCATGTCAGAAACAATGTGATGTTGACTTGTCTTGAGTGCAATAGACGCAACGGCGCTAGTTAAGACCCCGTGGTGGTAATTGAGTATCCTCGGGTATCACTTGTAATTGTTGTCTAGTAAATCCTCGTTGAGGGGCAGTTGAATCCAGTTTATAGATTGGAGGTCTACCCGTAGATCGAGTTACACTAGATATCTTGTGTGCAGTAACACTCCAAATAGGATCAGTAGCCCTTTTTCTGCCCCCTTCAAGCTCTCCTGGTTCATATAAATACCTCACAATGACATTACTACCAAGAATTGGTTCTTTGAAATCTTTTTGTGGTTTTTCAGGTATTGACTTCTTTTTAATCGCATTGATAGGTTTCAAATTAATTGTTCTAGTAATCTCATTATTCAGTGCGGTAATCACAGCTGGTAATCTTTAAACCCATTCACGAGATCTTTTTTCTTGGATAAATTCTTTTGCGTATTGATATCCAAATAACCGCTCAGCAATCGTCCGATTAAATCGTTCTACAATTGCCTGATCACGATGTAGTGCAGTATGTCCTCGTCGTATTGTGACATTGTGATATTTCATTGTAGATAACACTGCACCCTGAAATTCCTTGCCAGGATCAATTTGTAATAGATTTGGCCAGTGCAGAGGACCCCTTCGATAAATCCTTTCAAATGCAGAATTAACTTCAGTGGCCGATTTTGTTTTTAACGGTTCTGCTTCTTTGTATCGACTTGCAATATCAATTATGGTTAGAGCGTATTTGTAACCGTTGTCATGTGGCAAAAATAATACATCAGCCTGATGAACTTCATTGGGTCCGGTCACATCAAAATGCGAGAAATTAATTTGTTTAGGCGGTGGTAGATAAATCTGCCATAGTGCCTGTTTAGATAACCAATGAGCCGCAGTGGTTTTTTTCACTTTTGCAGCGCTAGCGAGTTTATGGATTGCTGATTTACCCCTCCAGTATCCTCTTGGGGAATAATAAATAGATTCCATGTTGTTATTAATTACCAGCACCTAACATCAATTTACTTTTCATAGCCGATTTTATCAAAAAGGAAGCCAATTTTTCTTTGAAAGATTTGTCAGGAATGGCATTCAACGCATGAATTAATTTCACATCTGCTAGATGCCTGTGTTGCAGATTATTGCTTTTATAAGCAACATCATGAAGGTGACAGGCCTTATCAATGGCGTTTATTGGTTCTTCACCGGGGTTGGGTTGGTTATGATTATTGAGTCTGATATCTAATCGTGTTCCGGGGCCACAGTAGCTATATCCTGGAAGGTGTTTTCTCCAGGGTATTTTGCCCATGGGGTTCCAGGGAATTTTGCCAATTTGGCAGCGATATCACCCCCTCGTTTTTTTTTAAAGGTTCCTTGGGTTTAGAAACAAATCTAAATTTCTTTGTACTACATTGTACGCATTTACCAGAAAGCGCTGATCGGTTATTTTTAGTTGTAATCGTCGTCAAGTCATCTGTGCCAGTACGCGCCTTACACTTCACACAATATAGATCCATAATTTATATATAACAGCATGAATGTAATTGATTATTCAGCTACCCGACGACGGGAACCTATTAAACACCATGAAATGTTACCGAATTCAATTAGAATGATTATAATCGGACCATCGGACCATCCGGATGTGGCAAAACACAATTGTTACTTAATTTGATAACAAGATGGATGAAATGGGACAATTTGTATTTAATAGCCCCGAGTGTAGACGATCAGCGATGCTATGAAGTGTTAAAAGATTTTAACGAGAAAGCAAAAGAATTTGAAATCGACGATGACTTTATTGAATTTATTACTGATATTGATGAAGCTCCTTCCGTGGAAGACATCGATGGAAGTATTAACAATTTAGTCGTGTATGACGATATCATGTTAGATAATCAAAACAATCCTGCTAGAATCTTTTCCCGAGGCAGGCATAAAAACACTGATGTGATATATGTGACTCAACGGTACACACAAATACCAAAAGTGATTCGCGATAATTGCAATGTGTTGTGTGTGTTTAATGGAGTTGATACTCATACACTACGAAATATTCATCAGACTTGGTGCAGCGGTGATATGAATCATAATCAATTTAGAAATTTCTTTAGTCACGCTCAGTCAAAACCACACGGATTTGTAACGATAAATTTAGCAGACCCTAGGACACGATATCGTATCGGACTTGATAAAATATTCGGTTGAAGAGTTTTTAATCATTTTGAAAACCCTGCAGGATCATGTTTTCGGACAAAAATGACTAAGTATCCGTTTGGCAAATGGAGGCTTTCTTTTTTTTTTTTGATTTCATTGATTTTTTCATTATTTTTTTTTGGACTGATTTCATTGATTTTTTGCCTGTTTCATTGATTTGTAGCCGTTTTGATCGGGTTTTAAGCCCTAATGCATTGAAAACTTGTTTAAAAACGTTGTCCGATACGCCCCCTCTTTCTTTTTTTTGATTTCATTATTTTTTTTTTACTGATTTCATTGATTTTTCATTATTATTTTTTGCCTGTTTCATTGATTTGTAGCCGTTTTGATCGGGTTTTAAGCCCTAATCCATAGAAAACTTGTTTATAAACGTTGTCCGATACGCCTCCTCTGCTGCTTGAGTTAAAGGAATGCAATACAACAGTAATTTACCAGTGGAGTCAGTTTACTGTTTTTATATGCAGGAATCCTAAACAAAACGTATTTACTAGTGGAGTTAGTTTACTGTTTGTCTCTCTACAGGAATCCTATACAATAAGAGTTTACCAGTGGAGTCAGTTTACTGTTTTGAAGATAACGACCTGTCTAAGGACTCCTCAGCGATAGCCGCTATGTAAGCGTTTTCACAGTGTAATTAGCCATACTAAAGGACACGCGTTACTAATTAGCCATACTAAAGGACACACGTTACTAATAGTAAGGATAAATGGGAACCAGTTAGTATGTGGGCTCAGATAAAATAGACCATATATGGGTTTGAATGGTTGATGATAAAAGTTAGAAATTTGGTAAAAATAATCTTTCGAGAACTTATCCTAGTTTTGACTACAAAAATGAAGACAAATAAGATTTATTAATCGAATTTCAGTCCTTTATCAGACTTGATTTTGAAATACTTATAACTGACAATAGCACTTGATTCTTAGGTGCGGAATTGAAAGTACAAGTTTTAAACAAACGTAGATCCAAAAAATGCATACGTTCTTTTTATTTACGAATCTATACTAATAAATATAGGTTTGATCACGAGCACTCAGAAATTTAATGTAATTTACTTTTAATATCATGGTGTTTTCATAGATTTACTATGGGAACTGAATTAGTACCATGCGTCCTGTAAGAATTAAAGTGTCCTAATACGATATAATTAACCTAGAGTTATAATGTTCAGACTGAGTATACCTTTTAACACAAACCTAACAATCACTTCAGTTTTAATAGAAATTTTTGTTTTCAGATGTGTCTTGAGTGTGTTTGGATTTCTGATCTTTTTTGGTACTATCATTGACGCAATTCAGATTTTGTGGGTGAATGATACAGATCAGGAACACGTATACGAAATGACGCAACATTCAAATGAGAAGCATGACTATGCGCAGGTACACCCTGTACATGGGACAAATCCAGAAGACAAGGTGGTCGTTGTTGCAGTAGCAGATAATGATGTCAGTTCCAATGGATTACCGACAGGTTATGTACGGGTAAGAAACATACAACATTAACATCAATCCTTTGTACACCATTTCCTTAAGGCGTGTGTGTGTGTGTGTGTTAATTTTATATAACAAAATATTATTATAAAATAAAATCAAAATGTTGTCTATTTATTTATACTTTTGCTATTACAACGTTTACCTAAAACGCCTGGTATTTAATTTGTATGTGGCATGTGTCGGTAGTTTGGAATATAATAATTCAATTGATTTCTTCCATCTGTCCAAAAATCATGTTTAAAGCATCGACTCTTTTTATTAGTGAAAAGGAATTTATGTATACAACAACTACGAAAACATGCTCATCCATGAGTTTACATTCAAATTTTATATTGATGATCACGTTCTATTTATGATGATGACGTTATATTGCTTATAATCACGTTCTATTGATGACGATCACGTTCTATTCATAATCATCTTTTACTAAATGTTTCTTTGGATGAATATCTTGCGTACATTATCCGACTGACATTTCTTTCTGCTCAACTTTCAAAAAGTCAAGGATGGCGCATTGAATTTATTTCTGAACGGGTCAGAATTATTAGTGGCATTAACAATCATTGATACCAGTAATATTTACAGCTGTAGCAGAAATTAAATCAAATATGGGAATGCAGTATCAGCTACGTTATAAATACCAAAAGATGTGGTGGGGCAAGGTATGAGAGCAGGAGGAACAATTTTATAACTTTACGATAATATTTAGTATTTCATACAGCATTTCATAGGCTGAAATGACTATTACATAATGCATTTCTAAAATTTATCATTTACATCCGTCAGCACAGAGAATTTGACAAAGTCCCCGAAACGAAGGTTCCCATGGAAAATGGACAGCAGTCAAATGGCAACGTCAATCCACAAATAGACGCACTGCAAAATAGTACTAAGAATGGACATGCGTATGAAGTAAGCCGCGGCAAGTCTAAAGAAAAAGAAGGTGAGATGACCATGTCATTTCTGCTTACAAATTTAAGACTTATTTCTATTGTAAAATTGGCATGGCATTATTTAGCATGCGAGAATCACCGCAAAGATAAAGTTGTTCATGGCTTTCATCGCATCAAATATGACAAAATGAAATCACGTATCTGTCCGTCCGTCCGTTATGCTTTCGTTTCACACTATAACCTTAGAGGCTATTACACCGCTAAGACTCTCTCTCTCTCTCTCTCTCTCTCTCTCTCTCTCTCTCTCTCTCTCTCTTTCTCTCTCTTTTAAATTGTTATTTTTGCGCTATGACTGATAATCTGTCTCATGAATAAGGATTAACCTTAGACACATGATTATGAGCTGTACAACATGATAGCATCAGGATTAATATTCATGGTCTCGAGTACAGGGCACTGATCAATTTTACCAAGTAAACTGATCGACGTTTTGATAATGTTCAGCTGGTATCATTTTAAGGATCACATCGTTAAGGTCATTGTCAGACACCAGTCTTTTTACTTCTTAATCTTCATGCTATTTGGGAATGCAGCATGGTAACTACCATATTTCCTATCATAAATTCATGGTCATGGTCACACGTTCAACTTTTGGTTGCTTGGGACACTGAATTTGTTGCAAAATCTGGCACCATATCATCTGTAAGGTTACAGTTGTTATTATAATGCCTGTCCAGAAATGTTAACGCTGTCTCCACAAAGTCTCCATTAAGCAAATACTGTTATACCTCAACAGTGTATGGGGCAACACATAATTAACTGTATTTTCTTGTTTTGATCATGCTGATTGATTCCGAATCCTTTCTGCTAGTCTGGTTTATGAATCGAGCGACGAGTTGGTTAGAACATACTTTATTGTCCCATTATGATACCATGGGATAGGGCACAAGTTTGTACAACTTAAATTAACGCTTTCACTACATAATACAAGTATTAAAACATAGTCAGCGTGACAACATTGGCTAATACTTAAACATGATTGCTGAGAGAGAGAGAGAGAGAGAGAGAGAGAGAGAGAGAGAGAGAGAGAGAGAGAGAGAGAGAGAACATTTGAATACGTGATTGAAATCGTCCGGTATCGGTTTTATATTTGCATACATGTTGTAGAAATCTACATTACTCATTAAAATCATCATTTTCCTAAAAGCTTTAAAATTAGACTAGCAATTGGATATGGCGTTAAGAGTAATTTCTCATGAACTCAGTTCGTAGTCTACTATTCGGGGAACAGAATAAAAGAAAGAAATGCATGGTGGCTTCAAATCCTCCACAAAAACAAACACGTTTGCAACAAATTTAAACACGGTAAAGATCAGCTTTTAAAGCATTTACATTATGTTGTAATCTAATATGGAGATTTTAAGTTCAGTTAATACAATTAGACATTTTTCTATATACCATATCTGGACAAAAACACTTTCTTCAAGCGCTGTAAGACGTGCTACACCAAGCTTACAGTTCAAGATGATTTGGTAGAATTCAGCCTGAAATTGCAAATGGCTATATTATTTGAACATTGAAGGTTATAATTTGTTTGCTCAGACACAGGGGGAGTGAATAATTCAATGATATAGTCCGAAAATTGGCTCGTTTGAATAGTGTAGAGTGTTAAAAATGTATAATGAAGAATAATCATATTCATAACTTGACGAGGGAACATGGTGAAGAGACTTACCATGATATTTATTTTTAATGTATGATTATCGTTTTCAGAGGGCAGTTTTATGAATACAATCCTGTCTATATTCCTGTCATTTTCTCTCTACACGAACGTTCCTAAGCTTCTCCGTGCCAAGCAATCAGCTGATTCTGTGACATGCGTTAATGGCATTCGATTTCTCAGTCTGACTTGGGTCATACTGGGGCACACTTACAACTACGGAATCCTCTCCATCTCCGAGACAATGAATGCAGGTAGGTCAGTAACACCACTCTATAGTCAAATATAGAGATGTATTGATGACACTTTTCTTTTTTCCTTATTTGTATGGTTCTTTTGACAATCAGTGTTAAATTTTACCATGCACATGTTTTGCATCATTGGGGTATGAGGACTGCAATTGAAAGTTAGATTTCGTATCACCTTGGTACATTTCGCTTGCTCATAAATGGAAACAACATCATACACATCAAGGATGACAATTAGAAAACTGTTCCAATTTTAATTTCATTTTTATGTGTATTTAATTTTGTCCAGTTTGTAGTGGATAGTTTTGCACGTTGGTATTTAAGCGGATCAAGAAGTCGTTCTTTACAGACTTTATCGAACCAGAATGTATTGGGAATATTGACTAAAACGTTTTAAGCCAAGTTTTAGATAAAGTGCGTATTTTGGTCATTGACATCTGCTGATCTTTTCATTTAATCCTGGAATAGTTTCAGATACACTATATAGATATTCTGGCTAGTTCACCATGAATTTTATTTATCGAATAGCCTACCATTCTAGACCTTGCAATAAACCATATATGTGGGCGTGGATTGTTTTCAGTTTTAACACATATCTTACAAAATCTAAATGGACTTGTTCCACCATATCTATGTTTGTTCAAAACCCCAGATTTCACCTGGACATTTAAGAATTGGAACTATTGCCATATAATAAAGATGTCGGTCAGCAGGAAAATTAAGGTAAAATAAAGCATTATGTGTTTTTACTTTTGTTTTGTGTTTAATAACTTTACTAAAGGAGATAATTTGCTTTCCTGGCTAGCCATGTTTGTTTCTTAATTTCCAATTACTATCTACCATTTTATGCAAGGGTCAGTCTTAATAAGTTATAATGTTCGACAATTTCATGATCCGAACTTGAAATGTACATTGTTTTGCATTTCTGCATTTATCAAAATGTATAACTTTGGTTTTGTTTGTTTTGATGGCAAGTTTTTTTTCCCGCAGTAATATCAGAAGATACAGCTATTTTGTCTGCATGGACTATATTAACTATTTATACATAAAGTACAATATCTCCATTGAGTAAAAACAAAACTAATTTGAGTGCATTACGAGCTAGAAAGTAATTATAGAAGTCACTTTAGACAGAGTAAATACAAAAGAAATACTTTCGTCTAGTCTATCATCAATTACACGTTAGTAGCTCTGTGTTCGTTCCGTATTGGAAGATATAAACTCTCACACCAGTATACTTGTGTATTATTACCTTAAGTATGATCCGATTTAGAGCAGTGCTTATCATTTTTCTCTTCAAACCAACTCTCCATACCCTAAAGTCCACAAAAGTACAAACCGATGTGTCATGCCTAATGTTTGAAAGTTTTGTTAAGGATTTTAAAGCAAACTTATTATTAATTGTTGAATATTTTTTACGAAGACCTGCATGTGCCGCAGATAGAAACTATTTTGGTTTAGAAATTGAAATTTTATTGTTAAAACAGCGGCAAAGATCAAACTAAAACTCAGTAAAGTAAAAGGAATATAATTGGTAAGATATGATTTATCTTCTGTTTTTGTATATCGGTTTAATCAACCTTGTAATGCACCTTTATCTAGAAACGTATTCATTTAAAATCAGGTTTAAATTTTAATGACGAAATGAAGAAAATGTTTCCCATTCATTTTAAATATTCATTCAAGATGTAATTTTCACCCGAAATTTTAGTAAATTTTAAATTTACTAATAATTTGAGAATTTCTCTGAATATATTGAATATTTAGTACCGTATAATGGTTCCTCGCTTTCCTCTGCCTCGTCATTGTTCCCATAGGGTGAGTCTATTTTCCTAAAGTAATAATAAAAGCTCTTGATTTTCGTATCTTTGCCTTCATTACAATTGTCTGATTGTTTTTATTATTGACCGTTATTGTTTTTGGATCTGTTGCTTGCTAGTGGCTGTTATTGACCGTTATTCTTTGGGATTTGTTGTTTTAAAATAGATAGATAGATAGATAGATAGATAGATAGATAGATAGATAGATAGATAGATAGATAGATAGATAGATATCGGTAATTATATATTGAATTGTTACTCGTGTATACATTGTTTAATTTGTTTTCTTGTAACAGTTACTTGTACAAAATATGTCATTCAGTGGTTTCAGCGGTAAGGGCCAATTAGAGTACCATGACATTTATTTCTCGCTAACTTTCACTCTCTATAATACAACAGTTTGATGTGTACTTTATTATGAAATATGTTTACATTGTTCCTGCCAGTATATCTTTTACTAGCACAAACCAAAAAAATCTGTACAGTTTCATCACAGTTACTCTCTGTTTACCGATATTCGTAACTTGTCTCAAAAATGAATTTTGTATTTTAGATTATATTTCTATCTACAATGAACATATTATTCTTGTCAAATCTCCACAGTCGTTTTACTGCATAGATTATGCATGATGTACACATGTTTTCGTCTCAAAGCTTAAAATGAAGATACTAAATAACTATGAGCGAGATATACAAAAAGGTCGCTAACAAACACATTATTGATACAATTAAAATTGTGCAACAGCGGTTACTCAATACTGCATATTCTATTAGACATACCCATTATATATATATATATATATATATATATATATATATATATATATTTGTTTAAACCCTTGTCGTATCCGGTTTCTCGATATATATATATATATATATATATATATATATATATATATATATATATATATATATATATATATGCTCAAGCAAAGTTATTGTTGATATATCTATTTGTCCTCCTCTACCACATTTATTCTTTCAATTCAATGTTATATTATTGTTAAGGAGACACTCTATTTTGTTAATGTGAGAAGCAATTTTGATTAATATTATCATTGTTGTCCATATTAGCTGATAATGTTACAAATCATCAATATCCGTCGATAATGTAGTAAAATCATCAATATGAGCTGAAAAGCAATAAAATCATCAACATGTGTTGATAATGCAACAAAATCATCAATATCCGTTGATAATGCAACAAAATCATCAAGATCCGTTGATAATGCAACAAAATCAATATCAACTGATAATGTACCAATATCAATATATGTTGTTATAGAACATAATCATCAATGTCCGTTGCTAATGCTACACATATCATCAACGTCCGTT
The DNA here is from genome assembly GCA_030141615.1 of Unio pictorum. Classification (NCBI taxonomy): domain Eukaryota; kingdom Metazoa; phylum Mollusca; class Bivalvia; order Unionida; family Unionidae; genus Unio; species Unio pictorum. The sequence continues at coordinate 6,794,162 of JARLTB010000442.1, forward strand.
GATAATGCAGCAAAATCATCAATATCCGTTGATTATTCTAAAAAATTACCAATATTCATTGATAATGCAACAATATCAATATCAGCTAATAATGTACCAATATCAATATCCCTTGATAATGCAACAAAATCATCAATATTCGTTGATAATACAATAAAATCATCAATATCGGTTGATAATGCAACAAGATCATCAATATCCGTTGATTATGCTACAAAAGTACCAATATCCGTTGATAAGGTAACGAAATTATCAAAATACGTTGATAATGCAACATAATCATCAAAGTCAGCTGAAATGCAAAACAATCATCAATATATGCTGATGATGTAACACAATCATCAATATCCGTTGATAATGCAATACAATCATCAATAATCGTTGATAATGTAACAAACTCATCAATATCCATTGATAATGCAACAAGAAGCATAAATATCAACTGATAATGTATCTGTAAATAATGCAGCAAAATCATCATTATACGTTGATAATGCAATGAAATCATCAATATCCATTGATAATGCAATAAAATCATCAATAATCGTTGATAAAGCAACATAATCATCAATATATGTTGATAATGTAATAAAATCAAACATATCCGTTGATAATGCAACACAATTATCAATATTCGTTGATAATGCAAAATAAAATCATCAATGATCATTGATTATGCAACAAAATCATCAATGATCGTTAATAATCCAACAAAATCATCAATATCTGATGTTAATGTAAACAATAATCATCAATATCCGTTGATAATGCAATAATATCATCAATATCTTCTGTTAATTTAACAAAATCATCAATATCCGTTGATAATGCAATAATATCATCAATATCTTCTGTTAATTTAACAAAATCATCAATATCCGTTGATAATGCAACAAAATCATCAATATTAGTTGATAATACAACAAAATCAATATCAGTTGATAATGGAACAGAATCATCAGTATCCGTTGACTATGCAACAAAATCATCAATATCCCTTGATAATGTAACAAAATCATCAATATCCCTTGATAATGTAACAAAATCATCAATATCCCTTGATAATGTAACAAAATCATCAATATCCCTTGATAATGTAACAAAATCATCAATATCCCTTGATAATGTAACAAAATCATCAATATCCCTTGATAATGTAACAAAATCATCAATATCCCTTGATAATGTAACAAAATCATCAATATCCCTTGATAATGCAACATCATCAATATTTGTTGATAATGCAACAGAATCATCAATATTTGTTGATAAGGCATTAAAAGAATCAATATCCGTTGATAATGCATTAAAATCAATATCAGCTGATAATGTAACAATATCAATATCCGTTGAGAATGCAATAAAATCATCAATATTAGCTGATCATGTAACAATATAAATATCCGTTAATAATCCAACAAAATCATCCATATATGTTGATAATGCAACAGAATCATCAATATCTGTTGGTATTGCAACAAAATCATCAATATCTGTTGATAATGCTACAAATCATCAATTTCTGTTGATAATGCAACAAAATCATCAATATATGTTGATAATGTAACAAAATCATCACTATATGTTGATAAAGTAACAAAATCATCAATATTAGCTGATAATGTAGCAATATCAATATCCATTGATAATGCAACAAAATCATCAATATCTGTTCATAATGTAACAAAATCATCAATGTAAGCTGATAATGTAACACAATCATCAATTTCCGTTGATAATGCTACAAAATCGTCAATATATGTTGATAGTGCAACAAAAAATGTAACAAAATCATCAATGTCAGCTGATAATGCAACAAAATCACCATGATATGTTGATAATGTAACAACATCATCAGTATATTTTGATAATGCAATGAAAAGCATCAATATCTGAAGTTCATCTATTTCAATATTCAAACAAGATTACATGTTACGTTTCATGATGCCTGATCAGTATCGCATCCCCAATTTCATCAAACGAATATAATGAAGAGCAGGCAGAACTCTTGGGAATTATGTAAACAATCTAAATATGAAATCCTTTTTCATTTGGAGCAAAGTATTTCGTTCGAAACTTCAAACAAAAATTTTGATTCAGAGATGTTCGATAACAATTTTATATGTTTACTAATTGAAGTTCTCATGAGTAGAGCTATACCACTCGATCTACTTTTGGCACTCTCAGTTTTTCAGTTCCTTAATATCATGAGTTTTAAAGCCAATTACATAGACATTTTAATACATTAGTTTTGACAAATATACCGAATCAAGAGTCCTTTTAAAAAATACTAAATAAGGATAATTTACCTAGGGTAGTAAACTACGGACATTCATTTAGAAAAAGCTAACGTTTCGTTTGTTTGCATCTTAGCCTGAATGATCAGAACGAGTTATTTATACACGGGTAACCATAACAATATTGTCATGCTCTATACATCGTTGTCATTTACATGCATGAATGGATCACAGTTTCCTCGTGAAAAGTACTCAGACTTGCTTCATTGGTTTCAAGTGTGTAATGTACAAGATATGTCAGATATTTGCAGCTATGTATGTCATTGAAAGAATCTGATTACATATACCTCTGATAGGCATTTATTCACTTTATTTCGCTCCATGTCCGTCAAAATTCCAGTGAAGTTTATTGTATAAAATCTGGAGAAATACTTAACGGCAAATTCAATGATAACGTAAGTTTTGGACGCAATCGCCAAAACGGGTGGTCCTGTTTAATCCGGTTTCTATCGCTGTTTATGATGCATTGTCTGTTGGGAAGACGCTAGGGAAAACACTGGCAGGAAAATACGTCACGCAAGTTTAATGTATTGGAGGTAATTAAGTAACTTCGTTTATATCTTATGTATATGTCGTGTCTTATTTTTCAATTCGAACATAATACATATTTTCCCATTCAAATATCTTCCTTCAAACATGTTAAAAAAAATAGAAAAGAGATGGTCAAGTCAGATTTATTTTGTATAAAATTTTACATTATGCTATACAAAACTTTGAAGAATTATCGTATGTACAGTTCAAAAAAAAACGTACGTACAATTTATTTTATGTTACTCCTCTATATCATTCATAGTTAAATATTCCATGAAGGAGATGAATGCGCGCGACGTCTTGCTCACGCGACTATACCTTGATTCCTCATGCTCTAGCAATGGTTTAATCCTACATCGACTTTCTTGACTTGGTTTGAGGCCGAACTGCTATTGTAAGAGTCCATTGGACAATTTTCGTCTAGAAATTTCGACATGAAAATTATTGTGCAGATAACATAAAACTCACGATTGAATAAACTTTGTTAGAACTATATTGCAATTAAATTTTAAAACGAAATTAATTTTAAATGTGTACCAGCGAATGCGCTTACATGCCCTGAGTGACTTTTATGTCACTTGTATGTGGTTCGGTAGGCAATGTTCTGCTCCTGAATTAAAGCATGCGATACGAATCGCTTATGTCATAATCACTTTGTTGCACCTCTGAATAAATGTATGTCCAAATTACCTTACAGTGTGTGTGTGTGTGTGTGTGTGTGTGTGTGTGTGTGTGTGTGTGTGTGATTTATACTTTAACGTAACTTTAAAAAATGTTCACTCGTGCATGTCTGCCGAGTGGCCGTTTATAATGATGTCTAGTACTGGAACATCATGCGCAGACATATAGCATGATGTCCCACCCAGTCATATTATTCTGACACCAAGCTGACCAGTCCTAACACTAACCTCTTAATTCTGTGCCCCAAGCGAGGCATCTGATTGTACCATTTTTGTAAGTCTTTGGTACGACTCGGCCAAGGTTACAACCCGCAACCTCCCGCATCAGAGTCGGACGCTCTAACCACTTGACCACTTCATATGTCTTCCGTACATTGTAAGTCTGTGCCTGGTCAAGTATCCATTATTACGCATGTTGGGGTAATCGACCTGAAAGGGGATACATAGTGGGAACGTTGAAGTCCATTTGAAGTCCATTTGAAGTCCAACCTAGCTGGGGTCCATTTGAAGTCCAACCTAGTTGGGGTCCAGTATAACCATGGACGTCTTGCATTACAACACTTTGTGGTTGATGCATGCCTTATCTACCACATGTTCTCCTTCCTTAACCGAAATAATGTTTGCGAAGATTGACAGAGAGTTAAATGTTTCCTGTTTATCGTTATAGGATTTCATTCTGTGTACTTTTGCAAGTCGTATTTGCTCAGTCTCTTAAGATTATTTTTGTTTTTGTCTCTTCTCTCGATCTTCCTTTCAGCTATATCAGTAAACATTAAGTATCACGAATATATTTGATTTGAAAATAAATTGTTGTTTTTCTCAGACTCATATTATGTTGCTTGATTGGATACATTTTTGTATGTGATTAGTAATTTGAGCGTTGATAGTTGGCTGTCCGTCCTGTTTTATACTTAAACATTTCCATATTTTGTTTCAATTTAAAAATAATTTCTTGATATAGTTCTCACTTCGTTCTTTACACCACACAAACTTGCTACGATGATAACTATTTTCCGCAAGTTGATGGTCATTGTATTTTATTGATCTTTGAAAAATTAGGGTTGACTACTGGATCTTAATGAGACATTGAACCCTCAATGGAAGGTTGAAAAGGCTTATTAGTTTGGTAGATAACATGGTGAAATTGGATTAGACTCCTGAAATCGTGACAAAGTATCCTCTCCGTTTGTGTTCTCTTCCGGCACAGACCGAGGTGAATATGACCTTGAATTCGCAACTTTCTCCACCTAGATTTTTTCTTGAAAGGACTTCAACGTGTACAGAGGTCAGTAGTTGGTCTTAGACGCTCCTATAAATAGGACTATTCATAATCATAATTCGCAAAATTTCGAAGTTAGGATTAGGACTTCCCATATCTAACAGTGTTCAGAATTAACATGTAAAGATGTCCGAAGGTAGAGTCGGATCCAACTTCCAGTACTTTGTACGGAAAAACGTTACATAATTCCGGATCGAGAAACTATCTCCTTGACAGAATACACGAATGCGTATCATCATCCGAAGTACTTCGGATTTTGATGATTCATTTCTTTTATTTACAGGCATTGCGGTTTGGAAAAAGGCACAGTTCTTCCTACAAAGTCATTTTAAACGGACTCACCATATTTATCAACATGGAGCAATTCAAGAGCAATAATTGTTGAATTAATTTGCTATCTTCAAAATCTGTTCGAGGATTTTGTGGAACCCTTTTGCGAAAGAAAATATTTCTTAAACTTGAGCTGATTAGTTAGGGCTTTTTAGGTAAATTTGTTCAGGCTGATAAAATAATGTGAATCTACGAATAGTAACGAGATATTCCAAATAAAGTAATTATAAAAGCTATGATTTCAGAAACGTATAGATCATGCAATTAACTGCTGGGCATCACCGCAAGCTTAGGGCAAAAATCCGATACACTCGTTTTCACTTATGTTTGCCGCTGACAAGTCATCTCGCATCATAGTTCCCAGCACAGTAAACTTTCATCAGAGAGTTGACTGAGCATGATCGTTTTCCCTGACTAAGCGAGCGAATCAAGCTTCTACTCCATAACTCATTTACTTATTCATCGATAAAAGGGTACTTTTGTTGATGTGATGGAGCTTGTTACATGGCATTGATGATGACGCATTTTTTTTTTGTTGTGCTCATGTATATTCGCTAGAAATGAGGAAATCCTGTTGTGGAGAGCCACGAGTGAAACAAGCGAGTGGCCGTTGGCACGTGGCTTACGACAAGACGTTTTGGGACTAAGAAGTCACGAATTCATAAGGTTCTCTCTTTGCAAAATCTTTATGTCAGAAGTAATAAAGAACGGTCTCGAAGTCTTCACAGTTACGTACTTTTTCTGAAATTCGAAATATTGCCAAGTAATGATATTTCCTGGACCAGAATTTAAATTGTTATCATGCATTTCGATCAGAAAATGAAATAATCGAAATAGTGATGACGTATATTAACTTACTGTAATGAAGAAAATGTATCAAAAACTGCCGTAAAAGATGTCCTATTAAGGGTCAAAGTCAGAAACAAACCTGACTTTTACGGGTTTCTATTGGCTGAATTTATAGTTTATCTTGGTTTACTTTATTTTTGTAAATTAAATAGAAGCGAAGGTTTTGAATCTTAATCTGTTATTATCATAACAAAGTGCAGTTAAAAAAAGAATTGACTGAAATGAAAAATACCTCTGATATCATACCACTGTGTTTGCATAAATTTAGTACTTTAATCATGCATGTATACTATCCTATGCTAAGATTGTATATATATATATATATATATATATATATATATATATATATATATATATATATATATATATATATATATATATATATATATATATATATATATATATATACATATATATATATACACACATATATACATATATATATATAATCATGCATGTATAATATCCTAATGATAAGATTGTATATATATATTTAATTTTCTGTTCAGTCATGTTTCATGCAAAGTATTCCCAAGCTGATGCCATAACGTTATTCTCCTCTGAAATTGATCATAAAAATGGGTGACATGTAGTTGTAATATTTTAGTATATCTTCGACTCTAGTCGAAAAGATATATAAAAGAACCGCAAACGACTTTTAAATGTTTCTAAGTATAACATAAGAAACCAATTTACTACAGCGCTTTACGTTTAAAAGGAGTATGTAGAGGACTTCTTGAAACATATAGAGATGCAGAGCACATTATGCACATGACATTTTAAAAAAAAATATGACACATGACATTTTAAAAAAATATGACACTTGACATTTTAAAAAAAATATGACACATGACATTTTAAAAAAAATATGACACATGACATTTTAAAAAAATAGGACACATGACATTAAAACGTTTCATAACTAGGAGATCCAACGTAGTGTCCTTTAAAGCAAGCACTGCACATAAAACAATGTTTATACCTCATTTTGTACCTACTGTATAGATAATTCAAAACTCAGACCCACTTTATCAAGATAAGGCCCGTTCTATTCAATAAGCAAATGAAGAAACACCGACAAGACTCGTGCAAACAAAACAAACATCGCATACATTAATGGGGTTAATACTATATCTTGCAGAATAGACGATGAGACCAAATTAATGAGGATTGCAGTTTAGAGGAGAAAGGGCTGCAAATGAAGCAAACAATTATGAAGATAGGCATTTAAAGGGATGGAAGGCACGATAACGCACCAACTATATTTTATGCCGGGGTGGGTGTAAAAAAAGAAGCTTAAATTCGAATGTTTGGTAACATTTAGATAGAAAGAATTGGACATTTAACTCTGTTAAGTATATCAGCAACAAAAGAATAAATAGAAAACCCCAGTGAAAATTCCGTTTTCAAAATTCGCTATATTCGAACAAAGATAAACAAAGGATGAAAAGACGAAGTATATTGATCTCGAACAAAGATAAAGAAAGGGTGAAAAGAAGTATAATGATCTCGAACAAAGATAAACAAAGGGTGAAAAGACGAAGTATAATGACCTCGAACAAGGGTAAACAAAGATTACTAACAGCTTCAGAATACTGGAAGGGTTAGGTATGTTTAATAACTGGGAAGTACAAACCCAATGAAATTGAAACAAGAATTTAGGATATATGTAATGAAAGAAACGACAGATTGTAGCTGGAATCTACACCATGACTTCAAACTTATAAAGATGAACCCCGATACAAGATATATTTTTGTTAAAACGTGTGATTTCCAGTTTGAGGAAAACGACAATAGCAACAAAAATAACTTGAAAACAAGATACTCACATTTATACAAATTAGGAGATGGGTTTGTAGTAAGGTGTGAGGTACGTAAACGTAAACACACACACGCACACACACACGCACGCACAAACGCACACACGCACGCACGCACGCACACACACATGTATGTTAGTATATACACATAATATCGTATCGTATAATTACAGAAAACATATTGGATGCCAACGAAATGATTCAAAGCTGGAGCTTTCAAGGCGTAATTGGTGGTGGCTTTGCAGTGGATACGTTCTTTCTGATGAGGTAAACATCATTGTTCTGCATGGCTGAGGTAATGGTATCGTTGAACTTTTAAAGTAACTGTGTTCAGCTATCAAAACAACGTAGCGCATATTAAAATATGTAAATCAATGGCGATGGGAAATATGAGGCATCGCCATTTTACAGGCACTTTATACTCCACGAATATACGATAATAAAATTAATTCATGTTTATTTTAAGCTGGAAACGTGTGATTAGGATTTTTAACGTAGTTTTTAACGTAGCTTTAACAGTTTTTCAGCCATATCACTACGATATCTGCTGTGAGGCAGTTTATAGTGATGTCTAGCACTGGGGCATCATGCAGCAAACATGTAGCATGATGTCCCGCCCAGTCACATTATCCTGACACCAGGCCGATCAGTCCTAACACTAACCTCTTAATACTGAGCGCCAAGCAAGGCGGATGTAAGTACCATTTTTGTAAGTCTTTTGGTATGACTCGGCCGATGATCGAACCCACGACCTCCGTCTTCCGCGGCGGACGCTCTAATCACTAGGCCACCGGTGCGGTACAGCTGGGAATAAGATTGAAGCTGGACAAAAGATGCTCGAATGGAAATTATACCAAATATATCAATATGTTTAAATAGTGTTGAAAAGATACATACATACATACATACATACATACATACATACATACATACATACATACATACATACATACATATATATATATATATATATATATATATATATAATAAAAAAGCTGTTCGCATTGTATTTAATAGAGATCTTTTTTAGTTTCAATCCGCCATTTTTCTTTTCTAGTGCCTTCCTGTTAACATGGCTGCATCTGAAAGCCACGGATAAAAAGAAAAACAAGTGTACCCTTGCTGATTACTTTATGTTTTATTTCCATCGGATCTGGAGGTAGATATTCTGTCTGTCTGTCTGTCTCTCGGTCTCTACTTCGTTAGTAGTATTGAGTTGATAGACCAAACTAAAAGCACTATTCACCATAATTCCTTTTCAAAAAGTAACACCCTATATCATACCTCAAGGTAACAAAGGTAGTATTTGTAATTATTTTTTTTTTATAAAATGAAAAAATATTGTACCGCTCCCAAGAATCTTTTTTGCTAACACGTAATTTCCAAGTAAGAAATAACCCAGTTATTTCCGATAAAGATTAACATGGTGGCAGAAAGTTGTGTACCGTGAAGTGTCTGTTATTAGAAAGACTTCAAGGATTTACATCTTATTTTTGTGGCATTGTAATTGATTTGAGTTGTTCCGTTGGAGTTTTGCATTACCATTGGAAGATGAAGCGGATTTGCCAAACTGAAGTGATGTGGTTCGACTTAGGGCAACTCAAAGCACACATATCCTGCATATGCGAAAATCTTTATTTTTCAACAAGAAAACATTATTTTAATTAAACAGCTTATAGAGTTGAATGTATACGATATATTGGGCTTGAAATCAACACAATATAGGCTTCGTAAAAGATAACAAAATGTTACGATCCATCCGAATTTTCTAAGGACACAGAGCTGGTTTACATCCTTGCATATCAAATCATTAAGATATTAGGGCGTGATAATGGAAACAACTACTTGTTATTTTTGGGGCATATTTAAAATCATCAGTAAGCTTTCATCGTCGTCGTTTCAGAGGTTTGTCAGACAAACATCATCATACAAACATCATCGTACTATCTATATCCACAGAGGTTATCGTGTGGGTAAACGCTCTTACATCGGTTTGACCACAGTTAGCCATATGCCATTAATCGTTGCCTTTTGCGATTCCAAGGACGTTGAACTTATACGGAGGAAGACCTCGAAATTGAAAGATACGACATTACAGGTAAACCGTGAATACTCTCAAGAGATTACAGGTGCTTGCAAAACTGTACTATTAGGGACGAAATACCTGAAGAAAATATCAGTTAAATTCCACGCTAAAAGTGTTGTGACAGGTCCACAGTGATGTTTCCTGCGTGGCGTGATACGTTGTGCCTTAGCAGATTAGAAAACAAATAGTTCTGTCAGGTTTCACCCATTGTCCTCTTTCTAATCTCTCCTTAAACTGTAATGACATCAGAAAATACCAATGTTTCAAATATGGAGGGGCCCACGTCCGAAAACAATGACGATGATACAATATCGAATTGGGCATCAGAAGATGAACGTTAGACCAAGTATACAGGTCAAAGCCGACCTACTTCCTGTTAGTAATCATTTTGTGTATTTGTTAAACAAAGAGACAGAAGACGCCGCCATCACCACCGATATCACTGAAAAATAATGGTACTGTCATCGAGGTGGAAAAAATAATACATTGTTCAGGTTTTCTAGAATGAACCCTGTCCGAGGTCCACTATATGACCCAACTTATTGATCTGAGAGCGAGTACTATTTAGCGAATCGAAAACAACGCGCAGGACTGCGCTGAGTGGGAAACCTTTGAACTAAATGGTTCATAGAAAAACAGAAACAGATACATTCAACATGTACGTTAGAAATCACGACAGCGTATAACTTGGGCATAATTTTTTCCATCGCAGATTCTGGCCAAGACGTGACAAACTTTAGATCATATTAGAATACTGTAAATCAGTTTACGAGCCAAATAACGATAAAAATGGATTATAATCTAGATTTATTTGATCTTAAGATGGAGGGTAATCTATATTTATTGGACCAATTTGGGGGTTGAAACCTCTCGGCAGCCAACTCTAAGTTTAGTTGGTGAATTTTCTCGAACAGTGTTGTACCTGTCTACCTAAAATACGAATCATATGATAATATGTAGATTCAATTTGCATAATGTGTTGGCCTTTATCCACGATCATATGTTATGTATATTACGTGATTGACCTAAATCGTAGTCGAGATGAGGGCCTACCTCACTAGTGACATTTATTTTGCAAACAACATAGTACATAGTTAATGTTTATCTGTGAATATATATTAAATATTTAGATTATTATTAAAAGAGGTGAACATTGTTTACTTGTATCTGATTTTAGGAAATTTCGTTTTCGTCTGGAAAATTCCTGATAATGTTTACAATTTTGAATTTTCTAAATAGGAAGTTGGGCATCATCATGGTTCTGTTATAAATATAGATGTCCGTATAAATGCTGTTTACTTCAGATTTACTCATTCCTACCTTAAGATCGGAAACGGAATCAATCTTGCATCAGAAGACAATATCACCTTTCGAACCATATGTATTGTATCATCATTATCAATCTCTGTATTTATAGAGACAGTAAGGTGGTGTGTATGCAACGTGGTTTTAGTGTAATATATTTGTATCACATTAAATTATTTACTTTGTCGAATGAGATAGCATTAGAGAACCTTTGATACATCTTAAATTGCTGAACAAATGAAATATATAGTGTTTATTAGCTACTTTTCTGTTTATATTAAATCCTCAGTTTATTAATTATTTATTTAAATTGTTATGATTTTATTACTTTTTAAATGTTATATATAATGTAACACTGGGTTCTAGGCATTAATCTTTTCCTTCTAGATCAAACCTGTAGAATTATTTTAATAATTAGTGAAGGAAGAACATATTAATTAATGGAGTACGAGTATTAACCGTGGTGCAGCTATAATTTATGTTTAGGTTCATTGGAATGTTTTACTAAGTTAAGGTGGTGATTTGGTGCACCTACTTTTATTTTTTTCATTTTCATGTTTTTATTGACAGATATGATTTGTTAGAGGCTTTTTTGTCTTGTGGGGCTGGTGTTGTGTTGGCTTTTAAAAACTGAAAATAGTTACTGTTGACAAATTTATGGCGCATACAGTCTAAAATAACGTTTCTTTTTGTCTAGTCTGGGGGACGGCAATTCTTTCAAAGACTGAACAGAAAGTGGTTTTAGCTGATCAGGCACGCATCCCTTTAATGGCACTGTCATAATGTGCAGTATAATTAAATGAATGGGCATTGAACTTTGTCGAATGTATTGATGATATTATACCGGTCACTACAAGGGTTAAATACTACAGTTTAAGATGAGGAGTTTGTATATATAACATGTGTTCTAACAAATTGAAAGAGTAAAAAGATGCTGACAGAGAACAAAATGCACATTATGGCAACGACGCTTCTACATAAAAAAAGTTTCTAAAAAATTATTTTGTCTTATTTATTTAATCATTATTTTTTAATTAATGAACCGTTAGAAAATCTTCATATATGTGTGTCTGAGACATCTCCCATCTGTGTTATCTTGCAATTCCTCCTTTCAAATTTTTTCTCTGTTTCTTCAAGGACACTTTAAATACATTATTGGCTGTATCGTGCTGTGGACAAAAGGAGTCAATAGCTAATCCCAAAATAACATAAAAGGACAAAGGAGTCAATTGCTAATCCCAAAATAACATAAAAGGACAAAGGAGTCAATTGCTAATCCCAAAATAACATAAAAGGGCGGTTATCGAACATGTGAACTTTGGATTACAAGTCGTACGTTGTACCAGTTGATGTAACGTGGCTCCAATGCTCATGCAAGTTAAGGGCCAGTCCTGCTATATCAAAACAAATACATGGCTGACTTTAGATCCTTTATTATTATTTTAAAATGTGATATTTGTAGAATGAAAACATACAAATAGCATGGGAAACAATGAACAGACACACACAACGAAGAACGCTAAACTCAGGTATGTCGCTTATCAAAATAGGATTTATTTTTACTGGCTTTTTTTCCAACATAAATTGTGTTTATTTTGTGATTGAAGACTGACCCCAGTGTACATGATTGTGTTGATGACCTTCTCGTGCTTGTACAAGTACATGGGACGGGGACCGATGTGGCCCAGTGCTATCGAAGCAGCCGATAACTGCAAGAAGAACTGGTGGACAAATTTACTTTATATTAACAACGTGGTCAATATAAATGACCAGGTATATATAAAAAAATTTGTAGACCCTGTCACGGCTGTAACTATTGTGGTTTATAGTCATAAGAAATAAACAAGTCGATAAGAAAATTTTTAAAAACCCCAAGGAATTATCACCGATACATCGAATGTATTTATGCGTAATATTGATCTTTTCAATGACTTATTGTGGTAATGTATGATTTTGTCATTGTTCGTTTGCATTTTAGCATTTTAACATTGCCGACTGTGACAGTGTCTGACTGGAACTTTGTTAATTTACATTTTAACATTGCCGACTGTGAGTGTCTGACTGGGACATTGTTTACTTACATTTTAACATTGCCGACTGTAAAAGTGTTTGACTGGGACATTGTTTATTTACATTTTAACATTGCCGACTGTGAGTGTCTGAATGGGACATTTTTTTGTTTACATTAGAACATTGCCGACTGTGACAGTGTCTGACTGGAACATTGTTAATTTACATTTTAACATTGCCGACTGTGACAGTGTCTGACTGGGACATTGTTTATTTACATTAGAACATTGCCGACTGTAACAGTGTCTGACTGGGACATTGTTTATTTACATTTTAACATTGCCGACTGTGACAGTGTCTGACCAAGACATGATGTATTCACATTTTACATTAACAACCTTGTACGTGATAATGTTTTTATTAATGCGCTTGCGCATACGCATTGTAACACTGCTAACTGAGAGGGATATATCAGAGGATACAGCAAGTTCTATATGAATTTTTGTCTTTTCTATAGTGCATGGACTGGACCTGGTATATGGCAAACGATTGGATGTTTTACGTCATATCACCTATCTTCATTATGTTTTTCTACATGTAAGTGTGATTTTCTATCTATCTATCTATCTATCTATCTATCTATCTATCTATCTATCTATCTATCTATCTATCTATCTATCTATCTAATGATTGATCGATCTATCTATCTTTCTATCTATCTAGCTACCTACCGACCGACCGACCGATCGATCGATATATGTATCTATCTATCGGTCTACCTACCTACCTACCTACCGATCTATCTATCTATCTATCTATCTATCTATCTATCTATCTATCTATCTATCTATCTATCTATCTATCTATCTATCTATCTATCTATCTATGATGGATTTATTCACTGTTTACTATTTGCAAGATAACAGAAGAGATATTACAAAATCAGCAACCTCAGGAAGCCATAAGCATAAATAGGCTGAGACATCCACCACAATTCATCAGAAACATAATTCCGTGAAACATTCACGATAAATCATAATAAAACTGCTTCCGTGAATAGATATGAAGTAGTTGTAATAAATAGAAATACACACTGTATTTCTTTGCCTCCCAAACTGCCTGAAGGTTAAGACTTGCGTGCTTTCAAGCGTGTAAAGTAATTAAATCTCGGAGTAATTATTTATAATACCCAAATAATCAAGTATTGACAAAGAGGATGTTAAAGAGTAAACTTACGTAATTGGATTGTTCGTGTGATGCCGAAAATTTAACTTTGGGAGATTGAATGCATTCTTCAACTATTATAAACTGCGACAGTTTACGCTTTAAAATAGGGATCACACACTCTCTCTCACACACACACACACACACACACACACACACACGCACGCACGCACGCGCAATATAAATAAATAAATAAATATATATATATATATATATATATATATATATATATATATATATATATATATATATATATATATATATATATATATATATATATATATATATATATATATATATATATATATATATATATATATATATATATATATATATATGTATATGGACAATAGTTTTTCGAGGCCTTTCAAGCACACAAATATAAAAACGTTCAACTTTATCCGGCCTCGCTCGTTTTTTATTCTTTCCTTCTTTCGTCTTTGAAATCATATCATGAAAATATCTTTTAGATTCTATATAATTGTCACTTGTGGCTTTGTGCCTTTGATAAAGGAATCGCTATATTCCGAAAACACTTGGGCTGGGCTAATTCATCCAGTTTTATTAGGTCGTTGTCATTGATTGCTAGATACCTTTCTTATTTAATGTCGTCAGTTAAAATTGATCTTCATTAATAATTAATTTATTTTTGTTTTCATTGTAGAAATGATTATATAAGTGATATAAGTAATGACTGCATTGCATAACGAGCAGCAGAGAGGGTGAACCCTACAACGTTTTTAGACAAAATTTTGATTGAAATCTTAAAACGAACCTTCCTACGATCTCATTTTAACCAAAAAAAATGTCTCAGGGGCAAACCCTACAACGTTTTCAGACAAAAAATTGATTGAAATTTTAACGAGCCTTCCTACGAAATCTCATTTTAACTAAAAAAAATGAAAACGGAGACTTTTACGATTTTTTAATCAATTTTGGTCGCAACTTGTTGTCATCCACCCTCTCTGCTGCTACAGGTTAACAAAAAATAATAAATGATTTGATCAAGTCTTTAGGATCTCACAAACAGACTAATCGCTAACACCTCATCTTGTAGATCAATTAGATTATTGGACTGATCTGTGAGTTTGAAATTAATTCTGGTTAATGAATCATTATGACACCGCATATAGACTGGATTAACCGGAGACTCAATTATTAAAAATCCTGGAGGAGCTGTTGGTGCAAACGAATAAAGAATATATCCTTGCTGAGCTTGATTTGATCGTTCGAGATTAATTTGATAGCTTCCTTCGATAACATCACATACTAAATTGAGCGCAATCACCGATGAAATATTCACGTTGAACGGAGCGATATGCCTACCGCCGCCATCTGGATCATTATTATGTTTGAGGATTTTTATTTCCTGTGATGCTGTTTTTTTCCATGCATCATGAATTATTTTAAAACCAACATCGATGGTGTCACTGAGAAGTTTTTTTAGTTCCGGTACGTTATATCCCGGTAGTTTGAATGTCGGAATATCTTTGACGGGGATTTTATATTCTGATGCAAATCTTGTTCTCGATAGGGGATTATCGTCATCTAATATATCCTGAATAATTTTTAGGTTAAATGTTTCCATATCGTCGATAATTTTATTGCATGTTTCTACGACGCTGATAAATTCATCTCGGGTGAGAGAGCCGGATTTAAGAGATATTAACAACAGTGAAAAATCATTATTCATTGCTGTGAAATTTTTAACGATTTTAGGTTCTTCAACAAAATGATGTCCCTCTATTCTCTCCCCTGGCTTCTCTTCTCCAGTTGCGTGGTATCCGAGACCAAAAAACTCTATAGTAATTCTATGATCTTTATAACTCCTTATTGGATTATCAGGTTTTATTCTGTCGGTGATATAATCAGTTTTTTGTGGTTCTGGTAAATCAACGGTTTTCCCCCCTGGTGGTAATTCAGGCCATCCTAGTACGGTTCTAATAGAACTTTGATAGATATCTACGACGTATCCTTCTGTGTTTATCTCAATTGCGGATGATAGTGTCGGCTCATGAACTGTTATAGCGATTTTTGACTCTACTCCAGTAATCGATTTTATTCTACGCGCTAATTCATTATTGATTTGTTCGATTTGGTATGACCCTGTTGGTATCGAAACGACGTTCCAGTCTGGGGTACCGTCGTCTTTATTCTTATTTGCAAACACTAAAGAATTATTGGGTTGTTGACCACCAAATGATTTTGATCTGATATTAGGCCAACTGTGATACACTCGTAATTTTGCTAGCGCTATCTCCTTCACGGGGACTGGGCTAGGGAAATTCACACTAAACTCGGGTTCCGTTGATGTTATTGATATCATGCTTGTTTGTACTGGGTTCGTGTTCTCCACTATTTGTTGAAGTAATTCCATCGGTGTCGTCATTGTTATTATACTCATGTTGTATTTCTAATTTTGACACCGCGGAATCATAAATACTGACCATCACTGAGAACTCACAATTTGGTATGGTTGAGATTATTGAGATCATTTTGGTTTTCGGGTTCGTGTTTTCCAATTCCATCGGTGTTGTCATTGTTATTATATTCATGTTGTCGCTCTAATTTCGATATCGCGGAATCAAAAATACTGACCATCGCTGAGAATTCACTATCTGATATAATCGTATTATCGAGTGACGATGATATCATCAATGATAATTGCGAGTATGCGGTTGATACAATATGAAATTGAATTAAGTAATTCTGCAGTTTACTCTGGCTGCATGATGATATCTTTTTTGCTATCCCGGTTGATATACCCCCGATTGTAGCCACCGCAGAAATGCAAATTGGAACTACGACCGGGGCAATCATTGTAACCGATGCAAGTATTATTCCGGCGCCAGCGAGAACGCTTGACACCGAGTACATAGTAATATCAATTGCGGTGATTCTTCGTCGGTATTTTTTTATTTTTATTTGATACTCCTCAATGAGGGTTTTGAGTCTAGTCTGAAATTCTCTGACCTGATCATAGCGACATTGCGTTGATGAAATCACTTTTATTTTAAAAATACTAGTGTTTTCAATTATTTGCCATCGTTAGCGGGAATTGCTAGTGGCTTCAGCCGGAAAAATGATCTACGAGTTCTATACACCAGGCTATTTTTGATCTAATGGTGGAGCTATCAACCGCGACGAAGTGAAATTCTGGTGTTATGCTAGTCTCGATAATTAACGTCGCGACGCCACCAGAGTAGGTTCTATTGCCCATGATCAGATTAAATTGATCGATAGAGGCCCACGTTAACCTATAGATACCATCAATCTTCGCTTCTCCATCCTTCGAGAGAAGGACGCTAATTCTAGGAGTTCTTGTCTCTCTTATCCAATCCTCGATTCCATGATTGGTCGTATACACGATATTTTTAATGTCCTTGTGCGGAATCCTTACCTTTTTAAAATCTTCTATTAGTTTAGAAATATCGAGATAATTTGCCTTGATTTCATTTTCATTCATCATCCTTCCCGCGTCCTTGTTAAAAAAGAATAGCGATAGATAGTTTTTAATTTCAGCGAGAGTCATGCCAACCACAAGCGGGGTTCCAAAGAATTTATGTACGACATTTTTGCGAAAAGAATTGTAACCTCGTATATGATCATCCAGCTCACGGCCGTGGGCGGTAATCTTGTTGTCTTGGGTGGTAATCATGTCGTCGTGGGCGGCAATCTTGTTGTCTTGGGTGGTAATCTTATTGTCGTGGGCGGCAATCGCGTCGTTGATCGTAGACACAAGTGCGCCTGGTTTAAGTCGTCCGTCGTTGGAATACAGCGCAATAGAGTTTACAGCGGCGTCGCGCTGCCGTATCAAAATGTCATTCAATGACACATCACTGGATTTCAATTTACCCTGTTTGTCTTGAAATACGACTATTTCGTTCGGGTCAACATTTACTAAATTTAACGTCTCAGCGATTTCATCTTTAATTTTTTTTTTTATATCACCTGTCGCAGTGTCATCGGGTTTGGGTTTCAAAGATCTCCCCCAAATATCAATCATGTTATTGTAAAACTCTTTCTCTCTCTAAAATAGTTTTTGACGACTTCGTTGAAAAATCTTCGATTTTCTCCAGCGATTACTAGTGTATTCATTCACGACAACATGTGGTGGTTTTCCGCTTGGGTTACTCAAGGAGTTAGAAATAGCGTTCAGGACATTTAATACTTCGCTGCCACATATTGGTGGGTCAATCATCGTTTGTGTTGGTAGCGTAGAATACCAAGTCTTCATTGGAAGGGTTTTTATATAACGCATAAACTCTTTTGGTGGGGCTAATCCATATGAATCAAAATAGACAATCCCACGTGGATCAATAGCGTATGCAACCCAGTGAGTTCCATGTCCGGTGCTGTTATCTAAATTAATGATTCCGGTTTCAACGCTGTTTGGTTGATGTGGTAATTGATCTTTCATAAAGACACCTCTGAAGTTTTTAAACGCGAGTTTTTTAGCAGCATCGAGTAAATCAAAATTGGACGTGGGAACCATAGGTTCCTGAGTCAAAGACTCTCCAATTAATAAACCGGTCCTAGTCTTAGACCCTTTCCGCTGTACCACGAATACGGGGTTCCTGGTAGTCTTAGACCCTTTCCCTTTTTTTTATATCCTTTCCCAGTTGCCTTCTTTAGTGCCATTCCTGCTGCAGTACCAACGGCTCCTAACGCTGCCGCTTTAGCCACCGCTGGGGCTGCTGCTGCAATCAATGCTGGAATCGCAGCTAACAACGGAAATATACCGCCTGTTTTAATCATATTTTTGATAGCAGCCGCAGAGAGAGTAATCTGGACACCCTTTTTTGCTACTAGTGCATCATTGAAATGTTTGACCTGACGAGTTGTCAGCGATAATTTATTTGCACCACCAGTCATTTGGTTGGGTTTCAACGTGATTGTGGTTCCGCATTTTTTAGCTGATTCCGATTGCAATTTTTTTAATTGACCGGGAGTTAACGCAACACTAATATTACTATATGACATTATACATAATTGATTGATTCTAAATCGTTTACAATTTCAATTACATGTTTTCCACTGGTGCATCTACCACTCTCATTCTTCCACCAACACCTTCAAGTAGCATTGATTTATCACTGAGAATGACAGCAACCGCTCTATAATCAGCAATAGCACCACGAGTCACATTAGCTCTAAAATGTATATCAACAACAGATTGTCTCATCAAATCGAGATGTTCCAGTGAGAAGTAATAGATCGGATACAGATTTTTAAAATCATATTGTGATATTTGCAAACCAGTATCCACATTTTGATCGCGTGCCATAAATGACAACAGACGATGATAAACTCGTGCAATATGATTTTCTGTGTAATTAAGTTGTATATCCTCGGATGGTTCCTGTTGGCCGTTTATTCTCAGTGAGACGTCTTTCACACCTAATTGATCAAATATCATATAACTGAAACGTTGATCGCCAACTCGTGTGTTATCCTGTAACGCAATAAATATATGACGTGGCGCAGAAACGCCTTGTTTTGATGCTAGATTCCACGTGAATAACCCGTTCAGATTTGATTGCTTCACATCTGTACTCACGGTTAGCCAACTCAACAACGACTTTCCTCCTTGGTCCATAAATGATAGTAATCGTTCTTCTGCGGTGATTGCTGGAGTCAACACTGGCATCCACAATGATATTTTTGTTAAATTGACTTTACCGGCATCAGCATTTGGATTTGCATTGTCTGCTGGAATCCTCCAGATTGCGTCACTATCATCACTCTTTCGTACAAGCGATACTGTATGCTTCGCTCCATAAATAACTTTTCGGACGTTTCTACAGAATCCAAATATATGATGCAGTGGAATCGCGCATGAAAATGATTTACGCGCTCCTTGCAACATTGAAATACGTGTTGCAGCTCCTAGATTGAAATTAACATCGTTGTTTATAATCATATCTTCGGCATCAATATTAGCGGTGCCAGCATTATTCTTTGGTCGTCTTACAACAAATTGTTTTCCTCCAGCGGTATTTGTAGCATCTTTTGCAAACATCATAGAAGGTCCTGCTGATCTTGTATAATCATCGGAATATCTCGCTAACCCGATTATTGTTGTAGCCACATCAACATCGCGATCTATCGCCTCAATTTCTTTTCCATCAATGAGATATTTTGCACTCTCAAATAACGCCATGATACCATTATTGACAAAACCGACTTGAGTATCAGCTGGATACGGTGCTGGTACAGCAGGAGTATCAGCAGCTGTTACAATTTCTCCTTCTACTTCAATAAACGCTTCACAGGGCAAAAAGTATTTACTGGTATCATGGACTTGAAGTTCAATTCTTGCTCGACTATTTGGGTCTATTGCATGATAGGCGTAATATTGATAATCGCGTACAGAATCATTCTTGGGGACTGGGGCGTCTATATCAAACGCTGGATCAGGTGACTTTTTGAACATTTTATTATATTTATCAGAGTCTAAATCGCGATTTTCCATTTTCATCGTCGTAGTTTTTTAAAGCCACTTCCTGCTATCATATTTGCAATATTGCTTTGGTCGGGGGTTAAAACCATCGACGCTAATTTTTCATCTACTGCGTTATTTATAATTCTACTAACACTTGCAGGCATTTCCGCTGTAGACGGTAACGGTTTTGAAAATCCTTTGGATTTCATCCGTGATTTCACTAATGATGTTAATTTATTCTTCGCAGTTGAAAACGCTTTTCCAGCAAGATCTCCAACAGCACCAATACCCTTATCACGAATAACATCAATTGCTTTCATTCCTAATTGTTTAGCCAACGGCATCACTTTTGGAGCCATTCTCGCAAATAACCCTAAAATGGTATTACCTAAACCATCTCCGTAGTATGCTCTATAAACCGGAAACCGTGAATTAACTACGTAGACGGGGGTTGGTTTATCATGATTGTAGTGTATGATCATTATTTGAAATCAGAAACAATTTTTCAATTGTTATTTATCTAATCAATTGACTTTTCAATTCAGTCACTATGATACCCACTTTCCACTAACTCGCCAATGAAATCTCGATATGTGCTGATATCCATGATACCACCCTGAAATAATCGTCTACAGATATCAGCTGCTTCATTAATTATTTCCGGTGAGTTATTTCCGGCTCGGAACCCTCCTACAAGAACCTCTAATCGTGATATATCACTGAGAACACTACCAGGACATGAAACGCTAGCGTTTCCAACTAGACCACTCCCCAGAAATTTCTTCTCATCGTATGGCTGTCTTATTTGGAGTTGAAATTTTCTCTTGAAGTCTCTGTATTCCTTCATCCTTCTATCTAAACCCCCAGTATTTATTTCATACACTATATCAGCCCATTCATTATGTGACATTCTATAATCCGAATAATTGTCCGTGAAAAACTTCTCTTGTGAATCATAGCTGTTAGCAGCGAATTCACCTAAATTGTCTATATCCTCGTTGAGAATTTGTTGTTTAGCGCTCTCGGTAAATATAATTGATTTAGGTAGTCCACTAACTAGTTCTTCCTGAAATCCTTTAAATTTTCGTTTCGAAGCGGTTGATATATCCTGAGGAAGTGATTGCAAGGATTTTTTTGTTTGTTTAGTTCTTTTTGCTATTTTTTCTAACACAGGAATAAGACCCTCTTCTTTTCTTTTACCGTCAGGATCATCTCCCAGTATAGCACGCTCTATCTCCTTCGTTGCTGTGGTTACTGGTTTAAACAATTCTTCAGATCCCGCAGCAAAATCAGTCTGAAGACTCTGTCGTTGTTGTAGTTTATTCCGTACAGAGTCACGAATTGGTACAAATCTCCTGATTGCATCCAGTCGTTCACGAGCCAATCGGGTTGTTAATGCTTCATTGACCATTATTTGAAATCAGAAACAATTTTTCAATTGCAAAACAATTTTTCAATCCGACCTAACACCATCGTGGAAGTGTTATTTCATCGTGATACACCTTCGTTCATCGATGGGGAAAGTGTCCAAATTGTATATAAAATAATAATAATGTCACTTTCCCCACTTTTCCATTGATCAATCTGAACCGTCCATCAATTTTTATTCAGTGTGAAATATTTTCACTGTTTTTGACATTGTCAATCAAAAAATGCTAAAAAAATGAAAATCTCTATGAGGGACGGTCACAATCAAATAATGATAAATGGTCGGTCAATCAAATAATGATAAATGGTCGGTCAATCAAAATTGTTCATTTTCTTGAATTAATACCCGTAGGTTTCTAATTTTAGAATTAACCTCCTTTTTCAATTCGTATTCGTACCCCAATTCTTTTCGTATTCGTTCTACGATGGTATACAACGGAGCGAACACACTTACGTCACTGGAAAATGCGAGAGAGTCCCGAATAGAATTCTGAATTCTCTTGATGAGCGCATACTTCTTTGGTAGCATATACTTGTTAGTGCTAACTCCGTATTCTATATCCTGAAAATCAGACATGATTTGATCAGGATTTAACCCATCTGATAGTTCAATATCCCAACTTTTCAATTTTGAAATCTCGGATAAAATGCTATTCATGTTTTCAGAATTCATTATTCTATAATAATGATATATTTCTAAATGAAAAATATGACGCATTAGACATAACTAAATTGAACTTTTTGTCCCGTCCTTTTTGAAATAGCCGATCGATAAATCCCCTCTGCAACAAATCGTACTGAGGGTGAACAAATATCGAAATGCCTACCGGCGCTGGTTATTGATTGAAATATTTTTTCTTCGTTAGTTATCGTATTCAAAGATTTCACAGGTCTCTTCCCAACCGTTTTGCATTTTCCAGTCTTTCCTCGTTTGGTATTCTCACTTTGAGTAACAGCCTGCAGATTTGATAAAGAATTGTTTTTCGGATTAGAATCCTTGTGATCAATGACAGAATCATCCTCGATCAATCCATAAAAACATTCAAATGCGAAACGATGATTGAGATAAGTTTTCTTCCCAACAGTAAACATCAAGTACCCTTGATTATTCACAGCACCAACTGATTTCTTCAGTCTACAGTGTCTTACAACACCATCACTGGATGCTTCATAATTTGTAATCAAGGGATGGTGTCTGAATTCTTGGTTCATTCGTATACATAATACTATTGTTTGTCTAATTCATTGTTTGGTTTAATGATAAATCTTTCGATGTAGTCTTGAGGAGTTCTTATGATTTTGTCAGGGACGTTGTCAGTGTCAGGGACTTTTTCAGGGTCATAATTTCTGATTGATTGTCCATTTTTTATTCTTTTATCATAATAACGCTTCAACTCCCTGTATCGCTTTCCACCGCAATTCAAACACAACTGAGATTTTCCCCTAACCCCAACCCCACATCGTATGCAGGGTAACGGGCCAAGGCTTCCACGTCGAAAGCTTTGCATATGATACCCACAAAACTCATTTCTGCATGATTTGTTACACGGGGTTACTGATCCAATCATAAGCCACTTGCAGTGACTCATTATATATAAATTCTTCATTTAAATGCTTGTTTTAATTATAGCATGAGGGAATTAAGGAGAACGCCTTCGAAAAATGCTGAATTCAATGCTGATAAGGAGTTTAAAAGATTATTGAAAATTAATCCTAAATTTAATCTCGATAAACCAAAAAAACGTCCAATAGACGGAAACATGAAAGAGTTTAAGAGATTATTGAAGATTAATCCTAAATTTAATCTCGATAAACCCAAAAAACGTAACAAGAGATTATTAAAAATTAATCTCAAACGTCCAAGAGACGGAAACATGAAAGAGTTTAAGAGATTATTAAAAATTAATCCTAAATTTAATCTCGATAAACCCAAAAAACGTAACAAAATTAATCCTAAAATTAATCTCAAACGTCCAAGAGACGGAAACATGAAAGAGTTTAAGAGATTATTAAAAATTAATCCTAAATTTAATCTCGATAAACCCAAAAAACGTAACAAAATTAATCCTAAAATTAATCTCAAACGTCCAAGAGACGGAAACATGAAAGAGTTTAAGAGATTATTAAAAATTAATCCTAAATTTAATCTCGATAAACCCAAAAAACGTAACAAAATTAATCCTAAAATTAATCTCAAACGTCCAAGAGACGGAAACATGAAAGAGTTTAAGAGATTATTAAAAATTAATCCTAAATTTAATCTCGATAAACCCAAAAAACGTCCAAGAGACGGAAACATGAAAGAGTTTAAGAGATTATTAAAAATTAATCCTAAATTTAATCTCGATAAACCAAAAAAACGTAACAAAATTAATCCTAAATTTAATCTCGATAAACCAAAAAAACGTTTAATAGACGGAAACATGAAAGAGTTTAAGAGATTATTAAAAATTAATCCTAAATTTAATCTCGATAAACCAAAAAAAACGTCCAAGAGATTACCCTGGAAAGATGCTCAATTCAATCTCGATATAGTTTCTAATACACCAAAGAATACAATTCTTGATAAAGCCATGATTAGTAAAATCAGAGACTGTTTTAATGAATTCAAGCGTGATGGAGCATCTTATTGTTGGTCAACATTTCGAATTGATGGTGTTGTTGATGCTACCATGACTGATGAAAAAGCAGCAGTGATAATTTCACGTGTTGGGGAAAAAAGGTATTTTTTCCGAATAAAATTCATTATTGAAGTCGATGGCAAATGGATTATTAGGGATAAATTTGAACCAATCCTCAAGAATAAAAAAGCTGTCATTGTGAGTAGAGATTCCAAACCAGGAATTCTAACCGGCATTGACAAACCATACTACGAAAGATCTTATCCCGTAACAGCAATGGTTTATGGGATATATCCGTTAAATGATAAACCCGATATCGCAAAACTAGCTCCTATGAAATATTCTAGTTCACTGAATTGTGTAGCAACACGGGTAATGGAACACTTCACAAATGCATCCCGAGGAAATAAACTAACTGATCTGCGACGTAGGAAAATAACCGAATGGGAACTGACAGTGAAACAGCATGGTGCAAAGATTTCTGATATAGCTAAATTAGAAGCATCATTAAGATTTCCAATAACCGTTATGACGATAACCGGAGAGGTTTTATACGAACCGAAATATAACAAAAATGGAGCGCCAATACAGATTATTGATCATAACAAACACGCGTGGACACCTGCGGTAACAGTATTTCCACGAGAACGAACCGTGAAATATATCCCTAAGGAGTTCGTCGGGGATGTTTTCTATAAAGAGAAATTATTCGATGCTATTCATGCGTTGTGTAAAGATGATCCTGTGTCAGTGTGGTTACTTAGAAGTGATGAAGATCCCGAAATAGGATTTGATCAATTTGTAAGACCAAATGGCGAATTATATCGCGTTGAAGAATTAGATAACAGAATGAGAAAAATCGCTAGTGATTTTTCACCGGAGAATTCCCATGAAAAACTACTCACGGATAGTTTTACTATTCCATCAGTGGTAACTCACTTCGCAAGAGAAAAAAACTCATGGCGTCCAACACGAAGTGATTTTCTTGAGGATGTTAAATTGAGTTGCGTCGAATTTGGTCATGGAGGACTGTGGAATACGAAATACCATCGTGATGGTATGATTTCAATTGATATAGCCGCGTGTTATCCCGGAAGTTTTCTCGGGTATGGGGAATGTGCTGAGTACTTCAAACGATTTGGACACCCCACACATGAAATGACTCGTGTTGCGATTAAAGGACCATTACCTGATTTTGATTTAACCGGATTCGCTCGTGTGATATCATTCGAATTCGCTACAGGGTTACATCCGTGTAGTTATGTTTGGCTCGGTAGACATATATCTGAAAAGGCCTGGATGCCAATAGTGCTATTGAGATATATGATTGATTGTGGTATGCTAATATCGTTGATTGTTTCCGAGGCTATTATATGCTATCGAGCTCAGAAAGAAGTTTGGCTACCACAACCCGATTTAGATCGTATAATCAGCGAACAGCGAAAACAATTCCCTGATTTCAATGAAGAACAAATCATGAATCGGTCTAAGAAGTTATTTGAAATTAAAAAAGAACAAGCAAAGGATCTCGGACGAAGAATAATCGGTAAATTTACCCAGGGTGGAAGATACGACAACGCAAAATATTCTTCGCGGTTGATCATAGACGTCGCTGAATACGATTTTATTGTAACGGATTTAATGAAACAGGGAAAACTTGTATCCCGTAAGGATGCTTTTCTATCCAATGGTGAGAAATTAGGTACGGTTGTTACCTACTGTGATGGATATAATTCCCAGTATACACATTTAAGATCATCTATGCTAGCCTATGCTTCTATTAATCTATTTTCGATGATAAATAGATTTCCTAATACCGCGGTTAGAGTGGCCACTGATTCGATGTATATACACAATAAGTACAAATCAGCTGTAGCTAAATTCACAGATCCCGAAGAAAATTGGGGGCGTTGGCGATTTAAAAAGGAGATGCTACATGAGTATTGTGAATCGGCAGACGTTGCCATGGATGATAAATATCTTTGTTGTAACCGTATTGAAATTCAATCAGAATTTTCTAATGCACCACCGGTATCTGATCCAGTATGTAGATACAAGACAGTTTATTTAAACGGTTGTGGTGGGTCAGGAAAGACAACTCGTGCAATTGAATTATTTCGTCGGTCAACCATGATTGTGCTAACACCGACTCACAGACTCGCCAGAGAGATGATACAGCGAGGGGTAAATGCCTGTACTTACCATAGTTTCTTTCGATGGAAGGGTGACAAATGGACTCCTGAGCGTATGGGTGATAAATTCATTCCTGAAATCATAATTTGGGATGAAATATGCACAGTGTCATTAGATGTATTACAAACATTTCTCGAGTGGTTGTTAAACAAAAACACAAAAGTCGTCATGTGCGGTGATCACGGCCAACCACCACCATTTGTCGGTGCATCTCCACATGAATGGCTAAGGGGTTTTGTAGACTATTATGAAGAAATTACCACTGATTATAGATCAATTGATGAACGATTACGAGAATTCAAAGCGCTAATTAGATTACAACCGGATAGAATCCAATGCGAAATAGCGCGTGAAGTGATTTCAGAAACTCCAATGAATGATTTCTGGGAAACATGGAGACCAAATGATTTGATAATTGCAAGTAGAAAAATAGTCAGGGACACACTTCAGATGAAGTTATTTGAATTGCATAAAGAAAAATTTGCAACGCTTCCAGTACCCCTTTGTTATAGGCCATCGGATACACGAAAACAGAACATTGAAGTTGATATTCCAGGACAGAGTGAAAAACAAATTCTCGTATTAAATGATATTGTGCTGGTTGATATCAGCGTCGTCGAAAATGCATTGCGTGCTAATAAATCCCCGTGGACGCTAGGATACGCAGCAACAATACACTCTTCACAGGGATTGACTATATCGGATACAATTGTTTGGATGGTGGATAATCACATCGAATGGTCGAATTTAGTCTATCTCGCAGTATCCAGAGTACGAAGAATAAATCAGCTTCGAAGAATTGTTTTCGATGATAATGACACAACAATGGATGATATTGATGTTAAAATTATTGATAAAAAACTCTCCGGTTACAAACAACAGGACAAAAAAAAACAACGAGAATTTGATATTGATGCTGAATTAATAATTACGCTGAAGAAACAACAGAATAATCACTGCGCGAGTTGCAATTGTATAATGCGTTGGCAGTATTCGGATAAGGATCCTCGCCAATTCACCGTAGACAGAAAAAATAACAATCTCGGTCATGTCAGAAACAATGTGATGTTGACTTGTCTTGAGTGCAATAGACGCAACGATGCTAGTTAAGACCATGCGGTGGCAATTGAGTATCCTCGGGAATTGCCTGTAGTTGTTGTCGAGTAAATCCTCGCTGAGGGGCAGTTGAATCCAGTTTATAGACTGGAGGTCTACCAGTTGATCGTGTTATACTAGATATCTTGTGTGCAGTAACACTCCAAATAGGATCAGTAGCCCTTTTTCTACCCCCTTCAAGCTCTCCTGGTTCGTATAAGTACCTCACAATGACATTACTACCAAGAATTGGTTCTTTGAAATCTTTTTGTGGTTTTTCAGGTATTGACTTCTTTTTAATCGCGTTGATAGGTTTCATGTTGATTGTTCTAGTAATCTCGTTATTCAGTGCAGTAATCACAGATGGTAATCTTTTAACCCATTCCCGGGATTTTTTTTCTTGGATGAATTCTTTTGCGTATTGATATCCAAATAACCGCTCAGCAATCGTCCGATTAAATCGTTCTACAATGGCCTGATCGCGATGTAGCGCAGTATGCCCTCGTCGTATGGTGACATTATGATGTTTCATTGTAGATAACACTGCACCCTGAAATTCCTTGCCAGGATCAACCTGCAATAGATTTGGCCAGTGCAGAGGACCTCGTCGATAAATCCTTTCAAATGCAGAAGCGACTTCAGTGGCTGATTTTGTTTTTAACGGTTCTGCTTCTTTGTATCGACTTGCAATATCAACTACGGTTAAAGCGTATTTGTAACCACGATCATGTGGCAGAAATAATATATCAGCCTGATGAACTTCATTAGGAGCGGTCACATCAAAATGCGAGAATTGAATTTGTTTAGGCGGTGGTAGATAAATTTGCCATAGTGCCTGTTTGGATAACCAATTAGCCGCAGTGGTTTTTTTTCACTTTTGCAGCGCTAGCGAGTTTATGGACTGCTGATTTACCCCTCCAGTATCCTCTTGGGGAATAATAAATTGATTCCATATTATTAATTACTGGCACCTAACATCAATTTACTTTTCATAGCCGATTTTATCAAAAATGAAGCCAATTTTTCTTTGAAGGATTTATCAGGAATATCATTTAACGCATGAATTAATTTCACATCCGCGAGATGTCTGTGTTGCAGATTGCTGCTTTTATAAGCAACATCATGAAGGTGACAGGCCTTATCAATGGCGTTTATTGGTTCTTCACCGGGTCGGGGCTGATTTTGATTATTGAGTCTGATATCAAGTCTGGTTCCCGGTCCACAGTAGCTATATCCTGGAAGGTGCTTTTCTCCGGGGTACTTTGCCCATGGGGTTCCAGGGAGCTTTGCCAATTTGGCTGCGATATCACCTCCTCGTTTTTTTTAAATCAGATTTCATAGACACAAATCTAAATTTCTTTGTACCACATTGCACGCATTTACCAGAAAGCGCTGATCGGTTATTTCTGGTTGTAATCGTTGTCACGTCATCTGTGCCAGTACGCGTTTTACACTTCACACAATATAGATCCATAATTTATGTATAGAGATATGGATATAATTGATTTTTCAGCGACTAAAACAAGAGAACTAGTTAAGCATCATGCAGCGCTACCAAACTCTATCCGGATGATTATAATCGGGCCATCTGGATCCGGTAAAACGCAATTGTTACTCAATTTAATAATGAGATGGATGAAGTGGGATAAGTTGTATTTAATTGCCCCTAGCGTAGATGATCAACGATGTTATGAAGTGCTAAAAGATTTTAACGACAGCGCGGTAGAAAAATCCGGAGAGGGTATTATTGAGTTTATAACCGATATCGATGAAGCACCGAGCATTGATGATATTGATGGAGATATTAACAATTTAGTCGTATACGACGATATAATGTTAGATAAACAAAAAAATCCTGCTAGGATCTTTTCCAGAGGCAGGCATAAAAACACTGACGTGATATATGTCACTCAACGCTACACTCAGGTTCCAAAAGTCATCAGAGATAACTGCAATATTCTTGCTGTATTCAATGGAGTTGATACTCATACTCTTAGAAATATATGGCAGACATGGTGTTCTGATATGGACTTCAATCAATTTAAAAATTTCTTTAGTCATGCTCAGTCAACCCCGTACGGATTCGCAACAATAAATTTGCATGATCCTCGGACACGATATCGTATCGGACTGGATCAAATATTCGGTTAAAATCATTTATTATTTTTTGTTAACCCATAGCAGCAGAGAGGGTGGATGACAACAAGTTGCGACCAAAATTAATTAAAAAATCGTAAAAGTCTCCGTTTTCATTTTTTTAGTTAAAATGAGATTTCGTATGAAGGCTCGTTAAGATTTCAATCAATTTTTTGTCTGAAAACGTTGTAGGGTTTGCCCCTGAGACATTTTTTTTGGTTAAAATGAGATCGTAGGAAGGTTCGTTTTAAGATTTCAATCAAAATTTTGTCTAAAAACGTTGTAGGGTTTACCCTCTCTGCTGCTTAACGTACTGCTTCCATAGTGTTAGGGACATTTTCCGTAGTGAATGTTACGACTTTATTATGGTCCTAAACTATAGAACAAATAGAAAGTAAAACCGACAATATGAGTGAAATATAACAACAATCTGATTTCCTATAGCACAAATTAAAAATTCAAAAAGCACTTACAGCATTGTATATTATATCCAAACTAATTCTACATATCCGAACTAATTCTAGATATCCGATCTAATTCTAGATATCCGAACTAATTCTAGATATCCGATCTAATTCTAGATATCCGAACTAATTCTAGATATCCGAACTAATTCTAGATATCCGATCTAATTCTAGATATCCGAACTAATTCTAGATATCCGAACTAATTCTAGATATCCGATCTAATTCTAGATATCCGATCTAATTCTAGATATCCGAACTAATTCTAGATATCCGAACTAATTCTAGATATCCGATCTAATTCTAGATATTTGAACTAATTCTAGATATCCGATCTAATTCTAGATATCCGATCTAATTCTAGATATCCGAACTAATTCTAGATATCCGAACTAATTCTAGATATCCGATCTAATTCTAGATATCCGAACTAATTCTAGATATCCGATCTAATTCTAGATATCCGAACTAATTCTAGATATCCGAACTAATTCTAGATATCCGATCTAATTCTAGATATCCGAACTAATTCTAGATATCCGAACTAATTCTAGATATCCGATCTAATTCTAGATATCCGAACTAATTCTAGATATCCGAACTAATTCTAGATATCCGATCTAATTCTAGATATCAGAACTAATTCTAGTTATCCGATAGAATTCTAGATATCCGAACTAATTATAGATATCCGAACTAATTCTAGATATCCGATCTAATTCTAGATATCCGAACTAATTCTAGATATCGGATCACAAGTCCCAAAAATAGTTTATAATAAATTCCAAGTCGTGAATGTCCTGATGGACCACAGTCATGAAATCCAGAATGTCTTTGAATGAGTTTTTAATAATCGCAATGTAGTATTATAGTCCAAAATGTCAATGAACAATATGTAATTCTAATGAATAATTTAAATATATAATTCCTCTCAAATTATAGTTGAACACAACTAACAACGATTTCATAGACTGGACACATTACAGGAATGAATACTTATTTAACCAAATCTCTTTATATACAAATGTCACTTAATCGACGACATAATATATTTCCAACGGAAAAAGCCATATACTTGTTAAACAAAGTCAGATCCTGAATTAAAATTTAAGTCAGCATCTTGCGTACTTCTTAGAGATTACAAAAGTCAAACAAGGAAAACGCATCATAACACAATATAACTATAAATAACAAGATTTTGGGATACATTTTGAAATCTTATTTAATATATGATTTCCATTTGAACTGCAGGTCCTCAAGCTTCGGTGGAATAATTACATTCCTAGCACTGGCGGCAGGAATTACCGCCACAATGGTAAAAGAATACAACATTAACGGCAACTTTTTCACGTACGTTTTATCACGACATACTTTCATTTTCCCCTTTTCATACCAATATAATCGATCATTTACATATTTAATTAATTTCAAACTGCATCATAACTTGTAATTACAATAATATAATTTCACCGTATTGTCTAAGTATTTGTTTTAATTCGCCATTTATACAATTGTGGTCCTAATATAGTAATGAGTATTAAGTTACACTGACTTTAATATGCATGAACCTTAAACAGTCCATCTTCTATTGTTGGAGTCCTAATAAACAAAACTGATGTAGAATTATCGTAATTCATTGCATACTATTGGGTGTAATAGAAATTTAAATTTTCAATGGAAAGAGGATGGTTCATTACAATAGTATCATGAGCCTGAACTAAACACTTTCTACATTGTCATCTTTGGAATTGTGTTCCGATTTTGAATTAATGCTTAACTGCCAATCGTATAATCATACCAAATACAGATTGAAGTCAGATGGCGGGAAGTATTGGAATGAAGTTTACATTGCACCATGGTGTCGGTTCGGGGCATGGGCTGTCGGGATATTCCTGGGATTTATTTTCTACAAGCGGAAAAGGGGACGATTTCAAAACACTGTAAGCGATAATATACCACAGTTACAATGTATATAATATACCACAGTTACAGCGTATATATACGTGACTTAATTCTTAATATCTGTTACATGTTTGCATCCGGTGTATTGATTGATAAGGGACGTTAACTATCTGTAAATGTTTCACATTATTTTACATCTGTTTGGTGAATGTTCTTTGAATAAGTCCCATGTAACATATTGGTATGATAGAAAATACTCTTCTTATAATATGATTCTAGCTTTATTTGTTGAGCAAGCATTTTTAACCTTAGATACGGTATAAACTTGTACGATTCTATGTCCGAGCCTCAATAAAATCATCTGATTAGCATGTTAAGTTTCAAGCAGATCGTTCGTATTCTTTAGTCATACCGTGTGATAATAATTAGCTGTTTATAAACATTCGTGTCTCAAACGCAATGTTCTTTCTTGAAAGTACGAAGTAAACGGCTGCAATGCTTCTGCATTAAGGCACGCACAACTTGCTTGCAAAGTTCTTACTTGAAAGCTGTCAGGAAAGCATGTAAAGCACATACAACACGAAACATTTTGTCTTTAGTACACAAGAAGCATTCCATTTTTTTTTTCTTTTCAAACATAAAACAAAATGCAAATTCTTTTTTTAAAGTACGTGAAAAAGACATGCACGGTCCTTAATTTAAAGAACGTAAGAAAACATGCAAAGCCTTTGCAAGGATCTTAGAATAAAAACATGCAAAGCTGTTACTTTAAAGCACGGTAAAAACAATATGAAAATATCTTGCTTTATAGGACACATGGACAAAATATAAGTGTGTGTCCTATATTTTGTTTAGCTGTGGGCTGTTGTGGGATGGCTCTTGGCAGCAGGGGTAGCTCTATCCTTGGTGTACAGCACGTACTCGGAGAACAGGAAGGACGGCGTGCAATGGACCCGACTCCAACGAGCCTTCTATGAGGCCTTCGGCAGGCCGTTGTGGGCAGCTTGTGTGGGTTGGGTCATTTTTGCATGCCACAACCATATGGGAGGTACGTTTGTAGTAAATTTCAGAATTATTCTTGGTTCCAGACTCTTAATTTGAAAGTATTTAGGTTCTTGGTTCATTCTTTACATTTTTCTCTCTCCGATTTTGCCATTTTGTCTCACAACTGCTCGCCGTTGTTTTTATAGATAGTGTTATTAATTACTTCTCTCGATTTATTTTGGTTTTGGTTGTTTTTTTAAACATTTTTTAATACTTAAATCTTTAATATTTTAATACTTTTCTGTACGAACTAGAGTTTGAGTGTTTGTTTACTGATTTTCTATTTCAAGCAGCAGCAGCCTAACGTATTATGATTGATATTATCGAGGATTACAGATTAAAGCTTGTTATCATTTATCGTTATTTTAATGGACAGCATGCTCGATATTATCGAGGATTACAGATTAAAGATCTTGAGCATGTATCGTTATTTTAATGAACAGCATGATCGATATTTAAGATTACAGATTAAAGATCTTTATCATTTATTATTATTTTAATGAACAGTATGATCGATATTATCGAGGATTACAGATTAAAGCTTATTATCATTTATCGTTATTTTAATGAACAACATATTCGATATTATCGAGGATTACAGATTAAAGCTTGTTATCATTTATCGTTTTTTATAATGAACAACATACTCGATATTATCGAGGATTACAGATTAAAGATCTTTATCATTTATCGTTATTTTAATGAACAACATATTCGATATTATCGAGGATTACAGATTAAAGATCTTTATCATGTCTCGTTGTTTTAATGATCGATATTATTTATGATTACAGATTAAAGATCTTTATCATTTATCATTATTTTAATGAACAGCATGATCGATATTATCGAGAATTACAGATTAAAGCTTGTTATCAATTATCGTTTTTTTAATGAACAACATACTCGATATTATCGAAGATTACAGATTAAAGATCTTTATCATTTATCGTTATTATAATGAATACAAATGAAATAGACTAAG
The DNA here is from genome assembly GCA_030141615.1 of Unio pictorum. Taxonomy (NCBI): domain Eukaryota; kingdom Metazoa; phylum Mollusca; class Bivalvia; order Unionida; family Unionidae; genus Unio; species Unio pictorum. Next base: position 6,828,886 of record JARLTB010000442.1, read on the forward strand.
TATGAATTATTTATGGAATAGCTGAAAAAGAAAGTAATATAAATCAAAACATTTCAAGATTCCGTAGCGATTACAGGTACGATGTGATTATTTCATTGTCCTATAAAACGACATACACTGGTTTGATTACTCAGATCTCAAGTTTGAATATTATATCTGTAAGACGTTTTTAAAGCATAGATCATTATGCTACATTATGTATAGGCAATGCATGCAAGGCGTAAGCATGGTCGTCCAAATTAAGATGCTACTTCACATTTTTCAGTGATGTTAGCAATATCGTCAGTGTCTATAGTCATTTGTTAGATTTGCTGTACAGTTCGTGCTTACAGCATATATAAAATGAACAGTATCTATGCTGAACTCACCAACATAACAACATATATAACTTAACCTAATTTAATACATTCCATATAAAGCAAACACTCATAATGCTATATTTATTTATACAGGTATTGTTAATTCTCTGCTGTCATGGAACGGTTTCATCCCGCTTATGAGGCTTACATATGCCGCTTACCTCGTTCACCCGATCTGCATGATGGTGTACGTGTACAGCAAGCGGAGCCTGATCCACATCAATACATATGAAATAGTAAGTCTTTAATATAACATAACATAATTCACAGTGTAAGTAAAGGATGTTACTAAGCTCATCATAGTGCCAATCCAATGTGATTAAACTGACGATATAATTTCGACTGAATACTTTGACATTGAACTGCAGTTACTCTTAAAATATTCTCATGGGTCTGATATATCTTTCGACAGAACTTTTTAACTATCATCCTTATGGGCTTTAACTATCTTTCGCTGTACCTTTAAAATAATATAGTCTAATGATAACTATCTTTCGATGTACCTTTAAAAATAATATAGTCTAATGATAACTACCTTTTGCTGTACCTTTTATACCAATATAGTCTAATAATAACTACCTTTCGCTGTACCTTTAAAAATAATATAGTCAAATGATAACTACCTTTCGCTGTACCTTTTATACTAATATGGTTTAATGATAACTACCTTTCGCTGTACCTTTTATAATAGTCTAATGATAACTATCTTTCGCTGTACCTTTAAAAATAATATAGTCAAATGATAACTACCTTTCGCTGTACCTTTTATACTAATATAGTCTAATGATAACTACCTTTCGCTGTATCTTTTATACTAATATAGTCTAATGATAACTATTATTCCATAACCAGATATAATTTTTCCATAGAGGTTATCTCATACTAGTACGATACGTCAATTATTTTATAATTTATAAATTAATTTCCAGACTAACGGCTTGCTTTTCCAAACCGTCATCATTTCTTGGAGTAATGACTCGGCTCAAAGAAAGTAAATCTTTGCAGAAACAAATGATATCAGATATCAGCGAAAATATAACATCAGTCGCAATATTGTCTTTAACATTTTAAAGATAATTTGTCTCGTTGTGCAATAAAAATCCATCAATATTGAACACGGATCATTCACTTAAAGTAAAAATATTTTTACCGTAACATATTTCCCAATGTTATTTTCAGGTATATTTGTTCCTGGGACATACTTTCATTACACTGATGGTGGCGTTTGTCGTGTCTGCATGCTTTGAGGCGCCATTCATGGCACTGGAAAAGGTCATTTTTAGACGGAAATGATGATAAACGATTGTCTTGCCTTCTTTTCAGAGTGACTTGTACATCTTTGTTAATTGTAAATTTTATTATATATGCAATTAATAAACAACGCTAGGATAGAGCTTATGGTAAGTTTGAAATTTACAACAAATTATGTTGGTTGTAAGCAAGATAACATTGGATTGCAGTTGTCTTTGAAGAAAATGAATACCGTTTTACGACACTAATATGGTCCGTTGATAGCTTAAAACTGTTTACACGTCGAATTTTAACAGTTACCGATCTCAGCTACATCTGCATTGTATTGCTCTTTGCTGTTTCTTTATTTGTAATGTTGATGAAAATCATTGATAAAAAGTTTCGATGAGACTTGTCCCTTAAATCGTCTTGTGCTTTTTAACTAGATTAATGTTTCTTGTACATACAAATGAGATTGGTGACCAGATGGATGCATGGGTGTTTTAAGAACTCCATGCGTGTAAATATGGATGGATGGATGGATGGATTTAATGGATGGATAGATGGATCTGATGGATGGATTGTTTGTGGCCTTTGAATACATTTCAGAGCTTGATATTTTGTGTCTGCAGATAGTAATTACTTACCTATAAATAATTATGTAACCATATATAATTATGTACCTATAAATAATTATGTAACTATATATAATTATGTACCTATATATAATTATGTAACTATATATAATTATTTATGTAACTATATATAATTATCTAACCATATATAATTATGTAACTATATATAATTATGTAACTATATATAACTATATATAATTATGTAACTATATATAACTATATATAATTATGTAACTATATATAATTATGTAACTATATATAATTATGTAACTATATATAACTATATATATAATTATGTAACTATATATAATTATGTAACTATATATATAATTATATAACTATATATAATTATGTAACTATATATAATTATGTAACTATATATAACTATATATAATTATGCAACTATATATAATTATGTAACTATATATAATTATGTACCTATATATAATTATGTAACTATATATAATTATTTATGTAACTATATATAATTATCTAACCATATATAATTATGTAACTATATATAATTATGTAACTATATATAACTATATATAATTATGTAACTATATATAACTATATATAATTATGTAACTATATATAATTATGTAACTATATATAATTATGTAACTATATATAACTATATATATAATTATGTAACTATATATAATTATGTAACTATATATAATTATGTAACTATATATAATTATGTAACTATATATAATTATGTAACTATATATAACTATATATAATTATGTTACTATATATACTTATGTAACTATATATAATTATGTAACTATATATAATTATGTAACTATATATAATTAGGTAACTATATATAACTATATATAATTATGTAACTATATATAATTATGTAACTATATATAATTATGTAACTATATATAATTATGTAACTATATATAATTATGTAACTATATATAATTATGTAACTATATATAATTATGTAACTATATATAACTATATATAATTATGTAACTATATATAATTATGTAACTATATATAACTATATATAATTATGTAACTATATATAATTATGTAACTATATATAATTATGTAACTATATATAATTATGTAACTATATATAACTATATATAATTATGTAACTATATATAACTATATATAATTATGTAACTATATATAACTATATATAATTATGTAACTATATATAATTATGTAACTATATATAACTATATATAATTATGTAACTATATATAACTATATATAATTATGTAACTATATATAATTATGTAACTATATATAATTAGGTAACTATATATAATTATGTAACTATATGTAACTATATATAATTATGTAACTATATATTAAATGAATATGTACATATCACAGTAACTCTATACTTTATAAAAGAATTCCTATTCAATATTTTCCTTTATCCCCAAGCATATTTATTGTACAACTAGCTTTCAAATATAATATTTATATTTTTCTAGTGATAATGGCTTATAATGTGATATGGAATCATTTTATTCCTTCTATTTCTTGATTAACATGCTTGTGTTTATACTGTTACGGTAATAAAGTGAACATTTCAAATAAACACTTGAACCAGTCATTATATTGTCTTGACTTGACGCCATAACTGCTATACGTACTGTATAGTGAAGGCCAAAGTTGACAAAAGTATACAACATCATGTTGCCAGTTTTAAATATTCTAACAAAGATTCCATCGATTTAGCTGATAGTTCCACTCACATTCAGGCTTTGCTCTCTCCGTTTGTCTTCTCAACCTCTCTACCTCTCTGCTGACAACCTAAGCAGATGTTGAATAAATATACTCTTATTAATGAAATGTGAAATAAACACACACTCCATAAAAACCTAAATTAATGTCGGCAAACTAAGTGATAGTAATACGGATGAAACTCTGTAATCAAGAAGGTTAGTTTAAAAAATTTTTAACTTGTCCATTTTACCACGTTAGGATGCATAACGTGCATGTCGGTTAAATGATATGCCTAATGTCTATTAAACTTAAGCAAATATAAGTATTCTCTCAAGATACAAAAAATGAGAAACAATCTAAAACTATTCTATACGTTCATCGTTTGTGAGTTTTTAAGGGTAAGCATGCCAAAATGGACAAAGGATGAACATTTAAAGATAATAGCTTCTTCCCTTAGCACACAAACGTACGAATTATTTGACCAACGTCTGTGTTGCCCTTTACAAATATCAAATATATATATATATATATATATATATATATATATATATATATATATATATCTGCTTCCTACATTTTGTAAGTACCATACTGAAAGGTTAACATTAAAGGTAGCACATTTGATTATTTTACTTTTAATATATTCATTATTCTAGGGCAGAGAATACTATCATGTTATTTCAAATCGTACTTGCCGCCCAATAAACAGATATGACAAAATACTGCCTTCTAGGATTATTAAGTAAGAAATGTTATGCAGCATATTAGTATTAGCAACTAAAGTCATTTGGTCAAGGCGTAACGAAGAAGATAACAACTCGAAAAGTGTGTAATTCTAAAAGTGGGCAGAGCTGAAACATGTGTAACTGTGTTGACTATCTCATAGTATACAACAGTTATATCAAACTCAAATTAAACTTAGAACATAAAAATAAATACAAGCAATAACGTAATAAACAAGCTAAAATCACATTGCTTTTAATTCGAATATATTTCGCAGTAAATATAAACAAAGACGTTTTGTGCAAGGTTGTCACGTGACATTCTTTAGCTAATAATAGTGATGCAATTGTAGAAGTCAGTTGTTAAAGTAAAACTAATGCAAAATATTTGTTCAATGAATATTAATTTGCAACATCTTTAATAATGTAACAGTTATTTATGTATATTTGCCAATGAAGCGGATGCGTCTCATCTCAAGATGTGCAGCCTTATATATGTTAAAGACATGTTGCTGCACATCTTTAATAATGTAACAGTTATTTATATATATTTGCCAATGAAGCGGATGCGTCTCATCTCAAGATGTGCAGCCTCCCATATGTTCATGACATGTTGGTGCATGGAGCAGCAGAGAGGGCTAACAGGCGTTTAGAATGTTCTATTTGATAAACTAAAGCTTCTTACAAAAACGAAACATTTAGTCAATAACGCAAAACCGAAGTCTCTAACTTAACGAGAGTCACTCTTAATGGCTACTTAGCTGTGTTACTGTGATGTTGTCTTGGAGGTTTTCCAAAAGTACGCGCGTGATGTTTACGTTATGACACTTATTCGAGGTCGCACCCTCTCTGCTGCTGTGAATTATCCAAAATTTTATCAAGACCGATTCGATATCGTTATCACGGATCATGTAAGTTTATTGTTATACATTCGTGCGGAGTAGTTTGTGCACACGAAAAGAGATTTTTTTGAATATAATTATATCCATGTCTCGGCTACACCAAGTCTGATGAATATTTCTTAAAATATGTGTATCAGCTACGTTAAATACAGCTCAAATAGTTGTCTCTGATCACTTTTGGTATTTCTGAATACCGCTGAGTAACATAATGCACATTAGTATTTGTATGCTTTCCTCGAAAAAATATTCTAGCTGGATTGGACTGTTTATCCAGCGTTACATCATCGTACACCACTAAATTATTAATAAATCAATCGAGGTCATCTACGGACTGCGCTTCACCTATATCAGTAATACATTCAATAGCATCTTCGTCATTTATTATCATTGCATTTTCATTAAAGGCTTTTAACACTTCGTAGCATTGCTGATCATCCACAGACGGCCCTACTAGGTACAGCTTGTCCCATTTCAGCCATCTCATTATCAAATTAATAGTTGTGTTTCATCACGTCCAGATGGGCCTATAATAGTCATTCTAATTTAATTATGTAGTGCTTCACGATGTTTAACGGGTTCATATTTTTGTCGCTGAAATATCAATTACATCTATATATTTATAATGTGGATTAATATTGGGTTAAATTACAGGTCGTGGACCGCCACAAATGAACTAAAACTATTACACACAAAAAAACCAACAGATTAGCAGTTACAGGTACGTGTGAACCATGTGGTAAAAAGAACTTTAAATTTTTCTCTAGTAAAACAATATATAAAAAACGCAGAGGTGACATTGCAGCATAATTAGGATAATTACTGGGGAATCCTGTAGGCGAAATACCCAGAAGAAGAACCTTCCATGATATAATTATTGAGGTCCGGGAACCAAAATTGATATCCGACTCAAAACCAGGTGAATATTCGATATATGAAATTAAATAAAGCGTGTCATGCTCATAGTGTAGCTTAAAAATGTAAAAACTTGCAAGATAGATACATGCAGATGTAAAATTAATGCACGCTTTAAATTTATCAAATACTTCTTTTAAGGAATCATGAGCAAATTGGTTGATGAGATCTGCGACGAAAGGCAAAGTAATATTAGGGGCTGGTCATTAATATTATGGAATCGATTTCTTATAGCCCAAGAGGATAATGGAGAGGCAGGGCAGCGATTAGTAAACTCGTGCATGCATCAAATGTTACCCGTGCTGCTGCTCCAGATTGATTATCATGACAGGCAATATGGCACATGATACTATCAAAATACGAAGAGGCCATTATACAGACAAATACGCATTGACTGTCGTTGGTGTTGTTAGTATTTATAACGAGGAAGAGCCGATACGACGAAGACAGCTGAAGTTGCTTCTGCGTTTGAATGAATTGATCAACGTGATGGTCTATGATGGCCACAGCTACTACAAGGTGATCCTGGCAAAGAATTTCAGGGCGCAGTATCATCGCTGATGAAGCAACATAATGTTAATATACAACGAGGACACATTGCAATTCATCGTGATCAGACAAACGTTGAACGATTTAATCGAACTCTTGTTGAGCGCTTTTTTGGATATCAGTATTCAAAATAAATAATTCAGAAAGATGTAAGAACTCGCGATTGGGTTACAAGACTTCCAAGTGTGATATCTGCATTAAATAATGAAATTACTCGAACTACTGGGTTGAAACCTATTAGCGCGATCATCCCCAAAAATATACCTGCATAAAGAAATGATTTGTTTCGGATAAGACACGCACATACACGCTTTCTCTCTCTCTCTCTCTCTCTCTCTCTCTCTCTCTCTCTCTCTCTCTCTCTCTCTCTCTCTCTCTCTCAGGTTGTATAAAGGATAGAAAGCAAGAATTTTATCGTTCGCAGCATAATGCGAAAAACACAACTAACTAAAGCTTTCTGCTTTAAACATATGTCTGTGACATTCGTATCAATGACATAAGATTAGTTTTCCAAAAACATTATATACTAACAAAGTCATAAAACTTATATATCTGCTCTGTACTATGTCAATGTTCATTCATCTGACAAAAAGCAATACATTTACCATTTGTTAAAGATCTGTAGTTTTATAAAGCTGCAATGGTTTTTTAAAAAACAAAACTGGCAGACAGTAAAGCAAGCTAATAAAAAAAATTCCTTCTTCAAACATTATATTGGTTACAGAAGTAGCAATTTGGGGTCACACCTAGCACTTAAACTGAAGAAAAAGGCTTAATTCAGTAAGCTTTAGAGTGGCTGTCTTTTCAAAATACATCCCCTTTTTCTGTACACATCGGTATTAGAATTGATAATTATCAAAAGCAGCAGAGGGGGCGAATCCGACAACTTGTAGAGGTTTTTTATTTGGCAAACCAAGGCCTCCTCCAAAATCGAAAAAAAGTTCCACTGAAGACGCAAAGTCGTTCTCGCTACACCTCTGCTGCTACGGGGGTAAACTGTTATGTTAAAATCCTTTAAAAGTCCAATATATATCTTGATCTAGGGTAATGTAAATTTATCGTTATATATCCGTGTGGGGTTGACTGAGCACGACTAAAGAAATTTCTCAAGAGATTATAATCCATATCTCCATTAAATACAGAAAGAATATTGCAGTTATCTCTGATCACGTTTGGCATTTGTGTGTATCGTTGAGTGACATATATCACATCGGTACTTTTATGTCTAATTTCTGGAAAATATCCTAGCAGGATTATTTTGATTGTCTAACATGACATCATTATATGCAACTAAATTGTTAATACTTCCATCAATAACATCAATGCTCGGTGCTTCCTCGATATCGGTTATAAATTCAATAATATCCTAATCGATTACTGATTTTGCTTTCTCGTTAAAATCCTTTAATACCTCATAACATCGCTGATCGTCTGCACTCGGGGCTACCAAATACAACTTGCCCCATTTCATCCATCTCGTTATCAAATTAAGTAACAACTGTGTCTTGCCACTTCCAGATGGTCCAATTATAATCATGCGAATATAATTTTGTAGCGCTGCATGATGCTTAACTGGCTCTCGTGTTCTTGTCGCCGAAAAATCAATTATATTAATGTTATTATAAATAAATTATGGATCTATACTGTGTAAAATGTAAGAAGCGTACTAGCACAAACGACTTGACAACAATTACAACTAAAAATAACAGATCAGCACTTGCTGGTAAGTGTGTACAATGTGGTACCAAAAGAATTTAGATTTGTTTCTAAGGATTTTTAAGAAAACGAGAAGGTGATATTGCAGCCAACTTAGTAAAATTACCAGGAAAACCATGGGCAAAATATCCGGGAGAAAAACACTTCCAGGGAATAGTTATTGCGGACCCGGGACCAGATTCGATATCCGACTCGATGATCAAAACCAACCTGAACCCGGTGAATATCCAACAAAGGCTATTGATAAGGCATGTCATGCTCATGGTGTTGCTTATAATAGTAAAGACCTTCAACAGAGACATATCGCAGATGTGAAATTGATTCATGCGTTGAATTCTATCACTGATAAATCCTTCAAAGAAAAATTAGCTTCGTGGTTGATAAAATCGGCGATGAAAGGTAAATTAATGATTGGTGCTGGTAATTAATAACATCATGAAATCTATTTATTATTCCCTAAGAGAATACTGGAGGGGTAAACCAGCAATCGGTAAACTCGCTATCGCCGCAAAGGTGAAAATTACTACAGCAAGGGATTGGTTATCCAAACAGGCGATATTTCAGATTTATCTACCACCGCCGAAACAAATTAACTTTTCGCATTTTGAAGTCAGTGTCCCTAATGAGGTTCATCAGGCTGATATATTATTTCTGCCGCATGATGGTGTTTACAAGTATACACTAACCGTAGTTGATGTTGCGAGTAGATATAAACAAGCAGAGCCGCTAAAGACAAAGTCATCAACTGAAGTGGCTTCTGCGTTTGAAAGGATTTATCGACGAGGTACTCTACAGTTGCCAAATCTATTGCAAGTTGATCCTGGCAAGTTATTTCAGGGTGCAGTGTTATCAACAATGAAGCATCATAATGTCACTATCAGATGAGTACATACTGCACTACATCGCGATCAGGCAATTGTTGAACGATTTAATCGGACACTTGCTGAGCGGTTATTTGGATATCAATACGCGAAGGAATTTATTCAGTATAAACGATCCCGTGAATGGGTCAAGAGATTACCAGGCGTAATTACCGCGCTAAATAATGAGAATCCTCGAACAATTAATATGAACCCTGACAACGCGATTAACAAAAAGTATATACCAGTACAAAAACCGCAAAAATGATTTTTCAAACCAGTGTGTACTCGGTAATGTCACTGTGAGATATTTATATGAACCAGGAGAGCTTGAAGGTGGTACAAAAGAGCTTCTGATCCTATTTGGAGTGTCACTGCACATAAAATATCTAGCATAACGAGATCCACGGGTAGACCAGCAATCTATAGATTAGATTCAACTGCTTCTCAGCGCGGTTTTACACGCGAGCAATTAAAAGTGATACCTGATGATACTCAATTACCACCGCTTGGTCTTAACTAGCACCTCTTCGTCTGTTACACTCAAGACAAGTCAACATCACATTATCTCTGGTATGACCAACACTGCTATCCTTTCTGTCTGCGGTAAATTGGCGAGGCAATTACAACTCGCGTAGTGATTATTCTGTTGTTCCTTCAGCGCAATTATAAATTCAGCATCAATGTCAATTCTCGTTTATTTTCTTTTATCCTGCTGTTTATAACCAGCAATTTTGCTTTTTATCATATCATCGCTGACAATATAACTGATTGTGATATCATTATCATCTATGACAATTCTTCGAAGTTGATTTATTCTTCGTACTCTGGAAACTGCTAAGTAAACCAAATTTGACCACTCCATGCGATTATCTACGATTCAAACAATTGTATCGGATATTGTCAATCCCTGCGAAGAATGTATCGTCGATGTGTATTCTAGTTTCCATCGGGATTTATCAGCATGCAATGCATCTTCGACAACACTTATATCAACCAACACAATATCATTTAACACGAGAATTTGTTTTTCACTTTGTCCAGGAATATCAACTTCAATATATTGTCTTCGTGTATCCTTGGGTCTATAACACAGCGGCGTTGAAAGTGTTGCAAATTTTTCTTTATGCATGCTAAATAACTTCATCTGAAGTGTGTCTCTGACTATCTTTTTACTTGCCAGTATCAAATCGTTTGGTCTCCACGCTTCCCAAAAATCATTTAATGGAGTTTCTAACATTATTTCAAGTGCTCTTTCACACTGGATTCTATCCGTTTGTAATCTGATTAATTTCTTGAACTCGCGTAATTCATTATCAAGTGATATGTAATCGGTATTAATTTATTTCTTCATAATAGTCTACAAAATTCTTTAGCCAATTATGTGGAGACAAACCGACAAATGGTAGTGGTTGACCATGATCGCCACACATTATCATTTTTGTATTCGCTAGCAATAACCAATCGAGAAACCTTTTTAATACATCTAATAACACTGTGTATATCTCATCCCAAATAATGATTTCAAGAATATATTTCTCTCCCATTCTATCAGGAATCCATTCGTCGGATAATGAATTTCACTCTAAAAAAAATTTTTTTCCGGTCAAGATGCGAGATTATCACTGCTGCTTTTTCGTCGTTCATGGTAGCATCAGTTCCACCATCAATTCGAAATGTTGACCAACAGTGAGATGCTCCATCGCGCTAGAATTCATTAAACCCTCATGGATTTAACCCAACATGCTTCTACCAAGGCGTAATTTTCAATAATCTCTCGAACTCCTCCATATTATAATTAAAACAAGTATTCAAAAAAAGAATTTATATGTAATGAATCACTGTAAGTGGCTTATGATAGGATCGGTAACTGTCTGTAACAAATCATGCAGAAATGAATTATGTGGATATCATTCACAAAGCGTACGGCGTGGAAGTTTGGGGCATTTACCCTGCATACGATGTGGGGTAGGTGTGAGAGGAAAATCACAGTTGTGTCTCAATAGTGGTGGTAAGCGATATAGGGAACGAAAGAGATATTATGATAAACGAATCAAAGATTCCATCAATGACTCGGACAAAATCATAAGAACACCTCAAGACTACATTGATAGATTCCCAAGTAATAATTATACCAAAATATTAATTAGACATATATATATATATATATATATATATATATATATATATATATATATATATATATATATATATATATATATATATATATATATATATATATATTTATATTTAGTGCTGGGAGGAAAAGACAACTTAATCACAGAATAATATATTATTGTTTCCACGGATTGATCAAAAATGGATTTGTAATCGATCACATTGATTCCAATCCAAGGAATATTTCCTTGGATAATCTAGAAGCTATCACACAACGTGAAAATACCAAACGGGGGAGAACCGGTACTTATAAATCAATTAGAAAGAGACCTATCAAGTCACTAAATATAGAAAATAACGAGGAAAGAATATTTCAAGAAAATACTGAAGCCGGTAGGTATTTTGATATTTGCTAGTCTTCGGTACTATATGTTGTAGAACGTTTCTATAAATCAGCAATTTCAAAGCAAACCGGAAACAGAATTCGATTTACATACATTTGATTTGTATATATATATATGTAACATTAAGGGGAATAACTCGTGTGGGCTTTTGCATTATAGTTTCTGAAAAAGAGATAACTCGTGTGAGCTTGTGCATTATAGTTTCTAAACAGAGATAAATCTTTTGTTGTTCAGTGATCTCATGGGAACGTTTTATCAGAAAACGAATCAAATAAATAGATATTTACAACAGCAGTATTTTTTTAAATACCTTTCTCAGGTATTTGGACTTGTTTAGATGCTGTCAATAATCACAATTAAGTAAACGAGAGAATAAAAATCACACCACTGATATAATCTCCGTGTATTAGTTAACTTATATAGAAACCCGTCTAATATATTATTGGGCTTTGCGAAGCTCAACATGAACCACTCTAAGTCACACCTTCACACAGTGTGAATGTGTTTTTGCATTCAACCCGGGTGATTTTGTGGGTTAGAGTGGTTTAGTTGAATGGTATGTGCCGTCCTAATATAATCCATTTTAATGTGTTGTATTGTTTTCGCCGTCCTTATACAAAAAAACTGGGATCAATTCTAACTCTTTTTCGTATATATATATATATATATGCCTTATAAACCCGCCATAACACTCGAATGGGGGTTACTGTCTTATATGTACCTTATAAGCTCGCCATAACACTCGAATGGGGGTTAATAAGGATGTATTGTCTATCATAAAGAAATGTACTGTCCCTCTATGTGCCTTATAAACTCGCCATAACACTCAAATGGGGGATGAAAGGTTGTATTAATGTCCCTCTATGTGCCTCATAAACTCGCCATAACACTAGAATGGGGGTTGAAAGGTTGTATTGTCTATTATAAATTATATATGTACCATACCTCTATGAGCCTTATAAACTCGCCATAACACTCAAATGGGGGTTAATAAGGATGTATTGTCTATCATATATATTAAAACGAGTTAGAATTGACCCCAGTTTTTTTGCATTAGATATATAAATATATATATATATATATATATATATATATATATATATATATATATATATATATATATATATATATATATATATATATATATATCATATAATGAATTTCGAAAATATAAATAACATTATACATGAAATTTCAAATTTGAAAAATCAAAAAATACAATAGTTAGATAAATTAGATTGTAATCAGATTCTTTCTGATTATCAAGATATTGATGATAGCGCACAGAGTAATAAATATATTACCGAGGGCCTATTCCTTTATAAAAGGTATTCAACACACTATTTATGACTCTCTCGTATATGACAATGACATAAATAAATTCGTCCGGTTATTCATCGCGGTTGAAAAGTTCAGGGCGGAGCTCGGAAATCAATATCAGATCAGACGCACAATAAATTCCAAAATCAAAATAATTAAGAATATAATTAAAGAGAATAATACACATTCTTCCGAGACTATTTCTTAAAAGTCCCTACTGCCTTCAAACCACTACATGTTACTGACAGAAATATGGATTAGGCAAGCTCATTATAGACTATACAGGCATTACACACAATGAGGTATTTATTGACAATTTGTATGGAGTTGAAATTCTATATCCAGTGATGAAATCACCAGACAAAGTCTCCATTGATAACGCGAAACAGGTGGGTTTTTTTTCTTCTTTTTTTTGCACTTAATCAATGAACACGGAAGTAATGTCGCATCTATATAGGACGCGTTTAAATTCGGAGGGTGGGTGATCCTGGGATTTTCCATTTACATTACTAGCAATTAGAAAATCCTCTGAATTTTTACAATAATGGGTAATGAATTGTTAACAACTAGATCAGCTTGCGAGAAATTGGGAGCAATAAGGCGATTTATTCCTTTTATGGACTCTGTTAAGGTATCATTAATCTCGATAACAGCACTTGACCTGGAACTCACTGGGTTGCATACGCGATTGATCCGATTCACATGGGTTAGCACCGCCTAAAGAGTTTATGCGTTATATAAACCACTTAAAAATTCCTATCTAGTATTCCAGGCTACCATCACAAAAAATGAATGATCCACCAATATGCGGCATAGAACTATTAAATGTCCTCAACGCGTTATCGTCATCGGGAAAACCACCCCATGAAACCGTACACGAATATACTAGTAATCGCTTTTTAGAGAGATCACAACATATAGTGATTGATATTTGGTGAAGATCTCTCTCTGGTCTGAAAAAAAACCACCAAAGAAATATCTCAACCTGTGATGTAAAAAAAAAATAACCGAAGATGAAATATCCGAGATGTTAAATCTCGTAAGTCTTAATCCAAATGAAATAGTAGTATTTCAAGACAAACAGGGTAAATTGAAAACGAGTAATGTTTCCCTGAATGATATCTTAGTTAAACAACTCGGTGTAACTGAAAATGCTATTGCGGTTTTTTCCGATAAGGGTAAATTCAAGCCAGATGTACTTGTTTCGACATTTAAAGATAAATTAACTGCACTCGGTGACAATTATTTGTTGACGACGGAATCATTAAAAACCCTCGATGATAAATTTAACTCTCAAGTAAATCAATTCGCTGGTTTAAAAAATCCGTCACTGAAGTTCAACTCCCCATCGCTGATTTTTTGGGGGAGTTCCGCCGATGACCTCATAGGAGCTCTCATCGACAAAAACCGCCATGAATGACTTAATAGAACTCGATTATAATTATACTGAACATGTAAAGAGTTTTACGGCGTTACGTAAAAACGTCATCGCGAGTTTCTTTGGGACTCCACCGGTGAGCATAAAAAAGCTCGTAGATGTAAAAAGAATCTCTTGATGATCTTAAAACAACCAGCGACGCCATCAAAGATGATCTACCGAGGATGATATCCGTAGTCGAAAAAATAAAACGCTAAGTATCAATGCGACCGTCAAAGGTATTTATCGACTAACACTAATATCACCTATTCATTTTAATATTTCATCAACGAGTTCAACTGGAGCCAATAATACAATATCAACGATCATCGATTAGGATACAACTGAACGATTTACGATAACAACCACGGATATTAGTTTGGTTAAGACATCAGTAACATGGTACATGAAATTCATCGCGGATTTGAATAAATAACTGAATTGAATTCGCAAGCGTTTTATGTAAATAAAATGTCATCGCAGCAGTATCGCTATGATCAGATGAGAGAATTTCAAACTAAACTCAAAACACTCACTGAAGAGTACCAAACAAACATAAAAGAATACCGAAGAAGAATTTCCATAGTTGACGTCACTGTGTACTCGATATCGGGTGTAATTACGGGAGCTGGTATCATACTCTCTTCAGTGACAATGGTTACCCCGATAGCTGTTCCAGTTTGTATATCAGCGGCGACAACAATCGCTGCAATAATTTCAATAATAACAAAAAAATATCATCTTGTAGTCAGCACAAACTACAGGATTAAATAGTTAAGTTCCATGTTGTGTCAACCGCGTATTCGCAATTATCTTCGATGCTATCGTCCTCCCTCGATGACACATTAATATCCGATAGCGAGTTTTCCGCGGTGGTATGTGTTTACGATTCCGCGATGTCAAAATTAGAGAAAAAAAACAACAACATAATGGCAACATCGCAGGAACTACTTCAGCGGATAGCGGAAAATACCACCCCGGTGAAAACCAGCATGATCTCAATAACCTCAACGAATCCTGAATTCAGTGTTAATTTCCCTACTGCGATTCCCGTTAAAGAAATAGCACTGGCAAAACTACGAGTCTATCACAGTTGGCCTAACATTATTTGGTGGTCAACAACCGAATAATTCCCTAGTGTTTGCGAGTAAGAATAAACCCGATGGTACTCCAGACTGGAAAGTTATTTCGTTACCAGCAGGGTCTTACCAAATTGAGCATATCAATAATGAATTACAACGCCGAATAAAATTCATTACGGGAAAAGAATCGAAAATCGCTATTACAATTCATGAACCAACACTATCATCTGCGATTGAGATAAACTCACCCGGGTATGCTGTATATATATATATATATATATATATATATATATATATATATATATATATATATATATATATATATATATATATATATATATATATATATATATATATATATATATATATATATATATATATATATATATATGTATGTATATATATTACCTTTTTGAGTTTGAAATGCCGAGTGAAACCCAACTCTGTAACACATTTCATCTTGGCACAATATATTTCAGCGTGACGGCATGCTACTTGTTCTCTAGAATCCTATTTCCTATTTATACAGAATAGCACAGATCGCTGGATGAACTGGGAGTTTATATAGAAAACATGCATACCAAACTCTCTAGATAAAAATATTTAATCGAGCAATTTGTGGGTTTTGCTACATTCTAATTGTTTCATTAAAGTCAGTTGATAAAACAAAATTCATGTTCCTCACCTTTGACTCTCTCTCTCTCTCTCTCTCTCTCTCTCTCTCTCTCTCTCTCTCTCTCTCTCTCTCTCTCTCTCTCTCAAAGGCCTATTTTCACTTTTGTCGTATTTAGCGAGTAGCTGATGGGCAATTTAACTCTAATTTGTTTTTTCATGATAATCAATAAATGCGGGAACCCATCTTGTATAAATTTGTCTGACATTCTTTTGACTTGTTAATTATACAAAGCAGCAGACAAATTAACGCTCGTGATAAAAGAAATATATTTCACTCTGTATTTTGCATCTTCATTAGCTACGTTTCGGGTACCAATCATAAATAACGGTCTTCAACGGATTTCCGATCATCATTTATAAAATGATGAAACAACATCAAAATTAATTATATAAGAGTGAATTACATCAATATAATTTAAACATTTAGGTCTCGATATAAATCGAACCATTCACTAACAGCGCTCGTATTTTACCAAATCCTCTTTACTCATTTGCAGAATTGGTCTCCTCTGACACTTTTAGGTCCCTGTGATTTACCTATGTTATCTAACAAGCATATATATAAGCAGGTGTCTGATGTTATGAACGTAGAGTGCAGATGATTTTACAGAACGATAATTTGTCTATCGATTGGCGCGAACCTATTGAGATTTTTTCACAGAAACAATATATTCAGAACTTTTCAATTAACCATCGTAACACCTTAATCTTCTAATGAAAAGTTTGGATCTGTCATACTAAATATATTAATAGCAGACACACACATATACACACACACATTAATTACAATTAAACAATATCATCAATTTTTCCTGATGTCAGCTATTTTACTGATGTTATTAATATTTTAAATTATATAAAAAAATGTTCTTATGTAGATCTATCTTATTTTACATTCGTGTATTCATTTACACGTCTATATATGGAGGGAACAGTGGTGCAGATTATCATTCATGTTCTTTAGAGTTTTAATTTGCATAAACAAATTGTTAACTTTAATCTGCAAAGTATTTATAATATTTGGAATATACTATAAGCAAGATGAACTATTTCCGTTTGCAATATCAAATATCGAAGAGAAGTTCGTTTTTCAGATATACATTAATAACAGTTGTGTGATGTATTTCAAATGGTGTATTTTTTACTAGACGTGCGCAGTATTATCGGTATACCGATTTACCGCGTTATATTTTCTGCGCTGGTAGTAAATAATCTAGGTACTTTTGCATTGTACTGCTACTTCGGGAGTTTCCGACAGTAAGGAATATAAGGAATTTGCTGAGTAATCTTGTTAGAATTTTAACCATGTTTTAATTTTACACGATAAAATAATTTGCAAAAATTATTGTGCCTTTTCACCAAAATAGAGCGTTACAACTCAATTTGAATATTACAAGTTCTTACCACTCTACGGTCTTGAACTAAGTAACAGAAAAGGACAAAAACCAAAACGTTTGTACAATGCAAGAAGAAATGTATTCCCCTAGAATACATATGTAAATTTAAATAAATTTTACAGTAGTTGGAATTAAATCCTAAATAGTAGTAAAGGTTTTCCCAAGCAGCAGAGGGGGCTAAAAAGTTGTTGGATTCGCCCCCTCTGCTGCTTCCCAAATAGTTTTTAAATTTATATCACAAGCCAAAAAGCAAGGAGTACTTTCAATGAATTCAAAAGGTATTTCGAACGAACTCCAATCTTCAATCTGTTTATTTACCAATTGCCTGGAATACAGTTGATATTGTTACGTATATTTGATATAAGTCATTTATATTTATTTTTATTGTTTGTTTGTCAGATTCAAATTTGACATTTTAAGTTTAAGATTTATTCATTGGGAGATGACATGCACTTTACAAAATAAATACCAGGTGTTGACCTCATTTCTGACCTGGCTTCAGAGTTGTAAACAAGCTTTTAAAATGATTTGTTGGTTCCAAGGACATTATGGAGCTTTGTTATAAACATCTTTCTTTTTTTAGTTGGGTCATACGGTGTGTACGAGATTTTTTTAATGTAAATTTGTTCTAAAAGATTCTAGAAAATCACGTGACCCCTTCCTTGTTTACGTAAAAACAGGTATATAAATTATGTTTTGGAGTAAACTATTTAGTAGAAGTTGGGCTGTTAGAATACTAAGTTTTGTGTCGTTTTGAGTTATTTTAAATTACCTTGTACTGGAAAGTATTTCAATTCGTTTGGATTCAAGAGGAAATATTTTGTTATTTATCTAGAAAAAAATTGTGCGCATAAAATTTTATTATCAAGAACTGACTTCATCAAGTGACATCGTCTTCCATCTTGGATACTTCGCTGGGATTCGAACTTGGAATTATTTGGACATTTTATTACCAGGACGTTTGCAATTTTTCTAGCGGATAATATTTTGAATTATTTTTGGATTAATTTTGGAATTGATTCTTAAAACCGTAAGTTTATAATTTCAATGAATAAGTTGAATAAATAAACCCTCTCAAATTAAAACTGAACACAACTAGAGGACTGATTCGACTTTAGATGTTAAGATAAGAATAACATATTTTTTTTTACTACAAATATATTAAAACCTATGACACACTAAGTGGACCAATATTAGGGTCAAGTGTCCATTTTTAGAACGTTGTTAACAAGATCAGGTCTGTTGTTCAATTTTAATACAGAACATGACAAATATCAAGGACACCAAGAATTTCTGTGGGGAACCAGTGTTCTGAACTCAGATCCAAGTCGACATGTTTTGATACAAATAATAATAATAACCACATACAAAACTTCACTATTTAGTATGATGCTTGCAAAAATGTTATGGGGCCCTGAGTGGCCGAGTGGTCTAAAGCGCTGTCCGTTACGGATCACTGCCATCTCTGTCTGCGTGGGTTCGAGTCTAAGATTCGGCTAATGTAGTTACGTGAGAAAGCTTGCCAGTATCTTCTTGTGGGTCGGTGGTTCTTTCCGGGGTTTTTCCGGTTTCTTCCTCCACCATTAATACTGGCCGCCATGCATAGCCTATATTGTGCTTAACAATGGCGTTAAACCACAAAAAAAAACAAAAAAAAACAAAACAAAATGTTAAAAGTTTACGTAATTTTTCAGAAACCCACCAAATATGTTCTTGTGTATTGAATCAGTTTGTTTAATGTTTCCTAACCGTCTTCGATAATTATCCCACTCAAGGGTTCCCTGTCAGTTATGTAAGTAATATAGCTAATAAATGGTATACTTCAATGTCAAACTTCCTAATTTTATCCCGAAAAACTCTCTAATGTCAACGTTGTGTCTTTTAGTGTGCGTCAGCGATTGTGTAATCTTAATCATCTTCTTTTAGTTACAGGCTTTAGATGACAGCTGACCGCTCCAGTGGCCAATTGGATGATAGCGTGCGTCTCATATATGGGTTCAGAGTCCGGCCGAGTCCAACGAAAAACTTGTAACAACTGTGGTACTAGTTGCTGCCTCGATTGGTGCTCAGCATTAAGAGGTTAGTGTTAGGACTGGTCTGCCAAATGACAAGATAAAGTGACTGGGTGGGTCATGATGACACATGTTTGCGGCAGGATGTCAAAGTGCCCGACATCACTATACTCTATCACTCTACAGACAATGATGCTATATGACTATATATATTATGAGCTGACTCCGACAGTTTTTCAGAGGTGCAACAATGTGGTTAGGTAGTAAGCGATTCGTATGGCATGCTTTAACTCAGGAACAGAACATTGCCTACAGAACCACATACAACAGAAACATTATTAAAGCTACGTTACAGATATAAATCACACACACACACGCAAGCGCGCTGGCGCACATACATACACACACACACACACACACACACATAGAGATGACAGCGTTTACAACCTTTAACAAAGACAGCGCATTTATCGTCTATAAGGTACTGGCCATTTAATTGTTTCATGCGGTGAGCTGCTATTTTCTTTTTAACTAAGATATTTTTGTATTTGCCTTCATAATAAGATAATTAATTGTAATTTAAATAATATATGGATATAATATGATGTTTATTTGCTATAAATATTATCGATCTTTTTCTAGCTATTGACCGACGGACATTAAAAAGGTGTCAGGTACCTGCAATAGAAGATTGAATTTCTGGTCCCTAATATAACTGTGGTATACCGTAGAATTATCACGGTATGCTCAGAAATACCACGGTATATTGTCGTGGTAGCCAGCTATTGATGATGTTGCAGGCGAGCTAATGTGTATGTTGATATATTGCTTGTTTGAAGGATTTCTCTCCCTTTAATAACCCAACCCTTACCGACAAAATGTTTATCAAGCATGCAAGAAGTTATTAAAATTAAATAATTGCTGTTATTTTCAAGTTTTTCCCCTTTCTTACAACTTTAAGTTATTGGATTTTGTTTTACTCTGGTTTAGAATTGCTTTCTTTCTAGTCTAGTACTAATCAGGTATCCTTCTGCTGTCTATTTAATAAGCAAGCATTGTTTTCCTATTTTGGCAACTGAATACAGGTTTAGTAAGCATGTGTTACTTTCCTTTGCCGTCGAACTAGCACTGTTGGAGATCTTGCCGGGAAAGCGTTTTCAGCAGCGAAGAATAGACTAACAGCGCTAGTTCGACGGCGAAGGAAACCACCAGCGACTTCGTCATTGGGACCACTACCATCTACAGCGGCGATGCCTGCAAGTGTTAGTAAAATAATAAATAACGCAGTAGAACAGAAGCTAGCGTCACTGGTGACCAACGACCAATGCAACATCGGAAATATGATAGCGGGAAGCGGCTTAAAAAATACACGACGTGATCGTCAACGACGATGATTTAGACTTTGATAAATCAAAGTGAATATATAATAAAATGTTCAAACGGTCACCGGATCCAGCGTTTGATATGGACGCCCCAGTGCGCACGGATGATTCTGTGCGCGATTATCATTACTATGCCTATCATGCAATAGAACCAAATAATCGATCAAGAATTGAACTTCAAGTTCATGATACCAGTAAATACTTTCTACCGTGTGAAGCGTTTATCGAAGAAGAAGGAGAATTTGTACAAGGAGATGGTACAGCATATCCAGGTAATACACAAGTCGGTTTTATCAATAATAATATCATGGCGCTATTCGAGAGTGCATGATATCTAATTGATGGAAAAGAAATCGAGTCGATAGACCGTGATGTTGATGTGGCCACAACAATGATAGGACTAGCAAGATATTCCGATGATTATACAAGATCGGCGGGTCCTTCTATGATGTTTGCAAAGGATGGTAAAACTACCGCTGGAGGAAATCAATTTGTTGTAAGACGACGAAAGAATAATGCTGGTAATGCTAATATCGATGCCGAGGATATGATTATAAACAATGATGATAATTGCAACCTAGGAGCTGCAACACGTATGTCAATGTTGGGAGGAGCGCGTAGATTATTTGCATGCGCGATTCCAACACATCATATATTTGGATTCTGCAGAAATGTTCGAAAAGTTATCTACGGAGCAAAGCACACAGTAGCGCTTGTGCGAAAGAGTACTGACGATTACGCAATTTGGAGGATTCCAGCAAATTTAGATCCAGCACATATAGATGATGATGCGGGTAAAGTCGTTTTAACAAAACTATCATTTTTTATGCCAGTGTTGACTCCATCAATCACCGCAGAAGAGCGATTACTATCATTTATGGACCAAGGAGGAAAATCACTGATAAGTTGGTTAACAACGACTACAGATGTTAAGCAATCAGATATTAATGGGTTATTTACGTGGAACCTAGAATCAAAACAAGGCGTTTCAGCTCCACGTCATATATTTTTTGCGTTACAGAATACTGGTAATCAACAACGCAGCCATATGATATTTGATCAACTTGGTATTACTGACGTCTCACTGAGAATAAATGGCCAACAGTTCCCATCCGAGGATATACAACTTAATTACTTTTACAACCATATTGCCCGTGTATATCACAGATTGTTATCGTATATGGCGCGCGATCAAAATGTCGATACTGGTTTACAAATATCACAGTTGGATTTTAAGAATTTATATCCGATCTATTATTTTTCGCTGTAACATCTTGATTTAACAAGACAGTCAGTCGTTGATATACACTTTAGAGCTAATGTAAACCGCGTTACTATTGGTGATCATGCTATTCCCCACTACAGAGCGATTGATGTTAATCTCAGTGATAAATCAATGTTACTCGAAGGTGTTGGTGGAAGAATGAGAGTGATAGATGCGCCAGTAGAAAATATGTAACAATTAGATCAATCTGTTATTGTATAATGAAATACAGTCATATTAGTGTCACGTTGACTCCTGGTCAAATCAAGAAATTGCAATCAGAATCGGCTAAAAAATGTGGAACCACAATAACGCTGAACCCAATCAGATGACTGACGGGGCGAATAAATATCACTGAAAACTCGTCAGGTAAAACACTTCAATGATGCTTTCAAAGATACAAAAGGTGTTCAGATCACTCTCTCTGCAGCCGCGATCAGCGACATGAAAAAATCAAGGGGTATATTCCCGTTGTTAGCTGCGATTCCAGCGTTTATTGCGGCAGCGGCCCCAGCGGTGGCTAAAGCGGCAGCGTTAGGAGCCATTGGTACCGCGGCAGGAATGGCACTAAAGAAAGCTACCGGGAGGGGTTATAAAAAAGGGAAAGGGTCTAAGACTACCGCGGACTCCGCACACGTGGTACAAGGGAAGCGGCCTGAGAATACCAGGAACGATTTACAAGTTCCCATGTCAAATTTTGATTTACTTGATGCTGCTAAAAAAACTAGCAATTAAAAACTTCAGAGGTGTATTTATGAAAGACCAGTTGCCGACACAACCAAACAACGCTGAAACAGGTATCATTAATCTCGATAACAGCACCGGACCCGGAACCCACTGGGTTGCATACGCGATTGATCCACGTGTAATCATTTATTTCGATTCATATGGATTAGCGCCGCCTAAAGAATTCATGCGTTACATAAACAGCTTTAAAACTCCTCGTTGGTATTCTACGCTACCAACACAACAAATGAATGACCCACCAATATGTGGCAGCGAAGTATTAAATGTCCTTGACGCTATTTCACCATCTGGAAAACCACCTCATCAGGTCGTTAATGAATATACTAGCAGTCGTTGGAAATCGAAGAGATTTTAGAGAGAGATTATATAGAAAAACATGATTGATATTTGGGGGAGATCTTTATCAGCGCTGAAGAAACCCGAACCTGATGGCACTGTAACCGGTGATATAAAAAAATAATCGAAGATGAAATAGCTGAGACATTGAACTTAGCAAGTGTTGATCCGAATGAAATAGTTGTATTTCAAGATCGTCAGGGTAAATTGAAAACTAGTAATGTCTCCCTGGATGATATTTTAGTTAAACAACGCAACGCAGTAGAAGATGCTATCGCGTTGTTTTCTGATCAGGGTAAACTCAAACCAGGCGTACTTATTTCGACGATTACAGATAAATTAAGATCTCTCGATAGAAAACAATTAAAATTAGAACAATCTATTATAAATTTTTTTGGCGATACACCGGTAACATCACCAAAACTTTCATCGATAAAAACCTCCATGGACGATTTGATACAGCTTGATAACGGACATGAAAATCACGTAAAACAATTTACTGCGCTTCGAAGAAACGTCATCGTGCCTTTCTTTGGAACTCCGGCGACCGTCGCAACATCACTCACGGATATTAAAACATCTCTCGATGAAATAGCCGCGATTAATCGGCAAATATAAACTATCAACACCGATATTAAAACGACCAATGATATTATCAAGGATGATATGCCGAAGATGATAAAAATACTTGAAAAAACAAATATTACTCATGAGAGAACCAACAACGTAGTTATACACAATTCAACACGGATCATTTGCGTGGAATTCGTAGCGGATTTGAGTAAATAATTAAATCGCTAGCGGTTTCAATAGAAATCTGTTATAATAAATAAAATGTCATCACTGTTGACTTTGTCATCAACGGTACCT
Source organism: Unio pictorum (assembly GCA_030141615.1). Lineage (NCBI taxonomy): Eukaryota > Metazoa > Mollusca > Bivalvia > Unionida > Unionidae > Unio > Unio pictorum. Next base: position 6,853,496 of record JARLTB010000442.1, read on the forward strand.
TCGGTATCTCTTTATCGCTATGATCAGGTCAGAGAGTTTTCAAAACTCAAAGCACTTACTGAGGAGTATCGAATAAAAATTAAAAAAATACCGACGAAGAATCACCGCAGTTGATGTTACCGTATACTCGGTGAGTGGTATAACCACCGGAGCCGGTATAATACTATCCTCGTTGACAATGATTGCTCCGATAGCTGTTCCAATTTGTATATCCGCGGCAACAAAAAAAAATATCATCATGCAGCCAACGTAAACTGCGCAACTACGTAATTATATTCCATGTTGTATCAACCGCATACTCGCAATTATCCTCGTTGATGTCGTCGTCACTCGATGATACATTTATATCAGATAGTGAGTTCTCAGCGATGGTAAGTATTTATGATTACGCGATGTCAAAATTAGAAATACAACATGAATATAATAACAATGACAACACCGCAAGAACTACTTCAATGAATAGTAAACAATACCGAACCAATTCAACAAATAACGGAAGATACCACACCGGTGAAGACCAGCATGATCTCAATAACCTCAACCAATCCTGAATTCAGTGTGAATTTCCCTACTCCGATTCTTGTGAAGGAAATCGCGCTAGCAAAACTACGAGTGAATCACAGTTGGCCTAATACTAGGTCGGCACCATTTGGCGGTCAACAACCGAATAATTCTTTGGTGTTTGCGAGTAAAGACGGAACTCCAGACTGGAACGTTGTTTCGCTGCCATCTGGGTCATACCAAATCGAACAAATCAATGCTGGATTACTACGTAGAATAAAATCCATTACTGGAAAAGAATCGAAAATCGCTATAACGGTTCGAGCCAACATTATCATCCGCCATCGAGATAAACTCGCCAAGTTATGTCGTAGATATCTATGAGAGTTCTATAAGAACTATACTGGGATTGCCTGAAATCCCACCTCGACAGGAACTAGTTAATCCTGAACCACAAAAATTAGATTATATTACCGACAGGATAAAACCCGATAATCCAGTAAAAAGCTATAATGAATACACCAAGTTGAATGTTTTCACTGGAATGATAGACGATCGCAACCGAAGATAGTACGCAACTCGACAGGATAAAAGCACTGAAAATTTCACAGCGATGAATAATGATATTTCGCTGTTGTTAATATCTCTTAAATCCAGAACTCTCACCAGAGATGAATTTATCTGTGTCGTAGAAACATGTAACAAAATCATGATTGACATGGAAACATTTCATTCGCAAATTATTCAAGAGATATTAGGTGACAGCAATCCTAAAACAAGAACGGAGTTTGCGATAGTATATAATATACGCGTAGAAGATATTCCCACGCTTAAACTACACGGATATAATATCTTAGAACTAAAAAATTCTCTAAATGATGCCAACGATGAATGTTTCAAAAAAATCCATGACGCATGGAAAAAACAGCACCACAACCACAAACAACTATCCTGACATATAATAATGACCCAGACGGAGGCGGGCGGCATATCGCGCCGCTAAATGTAAATATATCCTCGGTGATTGCATTGAATTTAGTATGTGATATTATCGAAGGAAGCTATCAAATAAATCTCGATCGATCAAATCAAGCTCAGCAGGGATAAATTTTATATTCATTTGCACCAACAGCTCCTCCAGGATTTCTAATTATTGAGGATACAACTAATCCAGTCTATATGAGATGTCATAATAATTCGCTAACGAGAATTAATTTCAAACTCACTGATCAGTCTAATAATCTAATTGATTTACGAGGTGAGGTTTTACAAATTAGTCTGTTTGTGAAATCGTAGTGATTTTCATTGTTAACCCATAGCAGCAGAGGGGGTGAGTGACAACGACGTTGGCGTCTTCGAGGAAGCGTCGGTTAGCCGAATCGACACTTTTTTTTACGATTTACGAGGAAGCGTTGGTTAGCCGAATCGACGCTTTTTTTACGCTTTTTGATGACGCCTCTACAAAATTGGTCTGTTCACCCCCTCTGCTGCTGGCCGACCAGTCCTAACATTAACCTCTTAATGCTGAACACCGAACGAGGCAGATGTTAGTAACGCTTTTATAAATCTTAGGTTTGACTCGGACAGGGATCGAAAACACGACATCCCGCATCCGAGTTGGATGCTCTTAACACTAGGCCACCGGAGCGGTCGGTTTTCTATTTGATATAAGCAGTATCCTCGTACAGGTGTACAGAAGTGAAGCATGTAGTATCATATTGTGTATTTAGAGACTCTATGTCCTGATATATCTTTGAATTTGAATGTGATTGTGTGATATGCAAATGCCATAAATGCAGATAGTTTATAATAAAAGACAATTTCTATTAGTAACGAATCATTTAAAACTAAATAAGAACACGATGTAGAACTGTTAATCTGTAGAGAATGATGCATTTGGAACTGAGTTGTGTGTGTATGTGTAACTGGTAATAATTAACACTGCCTAATTATACTCATATTGTGTGTATGACTGAAACCAATAACTAAGCTCAAATTTTGTACCAAGAAAATTACAGAACTATCAGTTTGATCAGCCATGCTAATGAGGTGAAGCTGAAGAGCATCTTGAACAGACTGAATCCACAAATCGAATAAATAATTGCTGAAGAACAGGGCGGAATTCCGAAGTGGAAGAAGCACAACAGAACAAATATTAAATCTCAGGTTTCTGTGTGAAAAGTACTCGCAACGTTATCATGCTCCCAGAGGAATTCGTCACGCGAGATTATTTCGATTGATTCGGGGACAGTTAACTTCCGTAAACGCGCATTTCTCCTGCTGAGTTTGTGTTCACGTTTCAAAGACTAGAGCTAGAGCCATAGTCGGCAGACGAGACCCTTCGATGATGCCGAATATCAAATCGAAAATCGGATTATCCATGCAGACCGCATCAACTGTTCCGGTCAAGAAAGGAAATTCAATTCTAACTCTGGCATCAGGTAAGCGATCGATTGTCTGATCGAGTAGCATGCAGGAAGTCTCTATCCCAAGCCTTTGGTTATCCTTCACGAGACTGCGTTTGATAACCACACCTGTGCATTATGTGCAACCAGTATCACATTAAGCTTTGACCGCCTAGCCGTTAACATACCGTTTGATGCTGGTACGCACGCTTTTGGGAACATACACGCATCGAATAAAGCAATACCTTCATGAAATGTATCGGAACCGTTCTTTGTATGTATTTCAACGGTTGACTGATGTAAAGTACCCATTGTTTTAGGACAGCATGTTCTGAATTGTCTCCAATTGTTACATACACAGCATTGTGCACCTTGACATCTTGTTTCTCTATCAGATTACCCATCTCAGTTGGTTTCGCTGGCTCTCTTGGTGTCAGCTTTTTAGACGGATTCCCAGAATTATCGTTCGAAAACACGTTCAGAGTTCTACTGCGCTTCAGCGAAACAATTTGATTGTTTAGCCGTGTCTTGAATATCTGTGAACGCTTTTCGTTACAAAATTGGTTCTACTCCCGCTCTACTAAACTTAATAACTGATCTCTGAGCAAGAAATCCACTAAACCTCTCAAACGGTATGTTGGCCTTAGCACATTTAATCCTGCGTAAAAAGTGATTGTCTGCTGAATTTGTCTTCTCAAGTTTACTGTACATAAACGTTTATGGAATCCTTGCTCTGTCAGTTAATACCTTTTTATTAGTGCATATTTTAGAGTGTCGTATTTAAACACATCCCTACCTGGGAGTCGCGAGTCGAGAAACTTACCTTTTAACAAAGCGCTGAGATGTAGAGCCCAATCATCTCGCTTCCATTTCTGGTTATTGGTGAACCGATGAAGATAACTATCAATATTATACTTTTCATCGTCAAAGAAAGGTAAAGTATGGCCTCTTAATTTGCTAGAGGCACACTCTTGTTCTCATTTTAGAGCGTTTGCTAACTCTACTTGTCTTTCGTGTTCTCTTTGTTTAATTATTTCTTCTAACTCTATAACCTCTAATCTTGCATGTCTTTCTAATTCCTATCTTTCCTTTTTCAGTTGTTGTTCCCTTTACGATCTTTCCCTTTCCAGTTGTTGTTCTCGTTCCAATCTTTTCCGTTCTAGTTATATTTCTAATACCAATATTTCCTTTTCCGATCCCCTTTTTAGTTAATGTTTCCTTTCCAACATTTCCCTTTCTAATGCCAGTCATTATTCCCGATTCTCCTTTCCCCCTTTCGAGTTGTTGCTCTCTTTCCAGTATGTCCTTCTCCAACTCTCTTTCTTTTGCCCAATCATTCTTTATTTTTTTTATATATTTTTTTTTTGTTGTTCATGTATGAATTTCCTAATATTTTTGCCTTCATATCCCAATTGTTCACCCAATTCAGCTAGTATCTTTAGCAAAGTCATGATTGTTTGATGAATATAAGTGCAATGGTTTACTGGTTGTCATAGTAAAATTCACATTCCTGTATATAAGTACAACAAAATATTAACAAATGTCTACATGTAGGGAACCCCGCACCTACTAAAGAGTCACTTGTCAAAAGGTTCACGACTTACAGCCTGCTTATGGTTTAAATACAGTGTATTGGCTGTTTATTCAGTAACAAGCATCCCACTGTTAACACCAATTGTAACAGGATAGAACTGAATGGATGCTTGGATCAAATGACGACACAACACAATGTTTTGAAAGATGGAATGTTATGGAATATAAAAGTTACTGCTAGATCGTTTACGATCTAAGTATCGCGTTACGAGCATTGCTGTTACTAGGAATCGGGTCGAATTACATAATAAACTTTAAGAAGTTACACTGGTTTGCCATTAGAACTGGACATCTGCAAGATAATAAAAAAAACATAATAACCACACGCTGAACTTCCAATTGGCTGAAGCGAATCAGAGTTTAAGATTTTGTACTATTTAAAAATGTACTGTTTAATAACATCACTCGGAGGAAGACCAAACAAGTCGTTGTTGTTGTAAACAGCTACTCAGTGAGTTCCAGATCCGTCATTGAAATCTGGGATATTGATGACACACCTTTGATCAGTAGTTGGTGATCTGTTTGCTAGTTCATCTTTGGAAAAAGATCTCAAAGTTGATTAACGTTGAAGATCTCGTCGTCTCGTTCCCGGATGTTTCAGTCGACGTAGATGGAGAAAAGGTCGGTGTTTTGCTCTTGATATTTCTAACATAGCAACCTCGCAGCAAACACCATGTATATGGCCCTACGTTCATAACCATCTTATCATAATAATAATAATATGTGTCTGGCAAGAATAATCTCGTTGAATGATAGGAACTGGAACATTACTTATCATTCATTGCATGCAACATAAATTAGGGTTGTCTGTTCAGGTACAAAATGGCTAACTTGTAACAGATCATACTCTATATGATGGAATGGCGTTCGGAGACGTATTTCTATTAGTAACATTTTGCAAAAATGTTAAAATATCCAGATTATAAAACATTTCTATCACATATTACGGACATCGTGAAATAATTCAGGTTTATATTTAACCTACCACTACATCGGAGGATGACTCCCGTAAAGGTTAAGAATTTTGTTTATGTGTGTGCATTTTCCAACATACAATACCTCGATTGGTATGACCGAGACCGCTGTAAGATGCTTTGCCTAGCAGGCTTTTGTTTTGTTCACGCAGACATCCTTAAAGGTTTTTAGTGTATGTATTTCCAATAGGCATTCAATATCTGGTCTAGACGGGCTGTACCCCCTAAATAGCTTTATGCGTTACGGGTTTTTTGCCCGAAAAGTGAACAGTTTCATGAAAAACGCGTTGTATTGTTGAATCAAACAACGTCAGTTTGCTCGATATGTTCCATGGTTGGTGTTCAATATCTACAGCGTGAAAGAGGTAATCGGATTTCTCACTGCAAATACTTTGCTCGTGTAGAATTTTGTGATAATTTTGAAACAGGTAAATAAGAAAATAAAGAACCCTTGGGTTATGCTGTACCCAGCAACGAAACCCGATATTTAAGCATTCATATTAAGTACATATAATTCCGTGAAAGAAACACACACACATACACATACACACACACGTACGTACGTACGTACGTACGTATGTATGTATGTATGTATGTATGTATGTATGTATGTATGTATGTATGTATGTATGTATGTATGTATGTATGTATGTATGTATGTGCAATTACATAACCGCTCCGGTGGCCTAGTGGTCAGAGCATCCGCTTCGGATGCGGGAGTTCGTAGGTTTCATTCCTGACCGAGTCATAATACCACAGACTTACAAAGCTAAGAATAGTGTATGGAATTGTCAGCCTGGAGTCTGGATATTGTGACTGGGTGGGACATCATGCTGCATGTCTTCGACATGATGTCTCAATGCTGTTCATCACTATAAATTGCTACACTACAGACATCATAGCGATATGACACATCACACACACACACACACACACACACACACACACACACACACACACACATCGAGATGGCAATCACAATAAATTCATTTAACCTGTATATATATAGATTTAACAGACTGGTTCTAGATTTTGCGTAATTATTCGGCCAGTGCCATGAAATAAGTTTAAGGTTTAGTTTCCTTTATCAAGTTCGAAATGCAGAACACACCTTATGCTCTGTACATAAGATAAGACCATCTGTGCTATATTATTGATGTATGTAGAAGGTAAGCGATTGAAGATTTCCTTGTTCAAAAGATAATTCAGTGCTCTCTCTCTCTCTCTCTCTCTCTCTCTCTCTCTCTCTCTCTCTGCTTTACCTGCATTGGCAATAATTAACACATATTTGCATATTTATGACAAATGTAACTTTGTTGATGCGATATCTACGTCTGATCATTTTTTTGTCCATACATTCATTTGCTTAAGCCAAAAGGTTTGTAAGGAAATAAAACACAGTTCGTCTGTGCTGTAAAATAGAAGTACGCAAATTGCTTCTGTTATCTGTCATTACAGTTTGCGTGATCCACGGAAGCCGCAAAGTCAAAACGTCTATCTTTACAGCATGGAAGCGAAAAACGTAACAATGCACGCTTCATCCTGGACAAATAACTTTCTGCATCAGTTACACCCAGTTGGTAACGTTTTGCCTAGACAGTTGATTGCGCTGATTTCCATCCTAACGTTCCAAGCGCAATGTCTGAATGTACTGAGAAGTCTTGTAATTTTTTGGGAAAATACATCAAAATTTTATCTAATGAAGCAAGATCACTTTGTGTAATATTACACCATAACATCTCTACAATTAAACATTGAAGGAAACATTGTCTTTTTTATCACATTTGCAGACATCTAAAAATTGAAACCATTCCGTTGAATGCCAAAACCAAATATATTATGAAAAGAATGATTATGTTTCTTCCATGCATCCGTTACTGATTCATTTCACGTAAGCGTGGAATTAATTTTGTGCCTCAGATGTATTGCAAAATCAACGTCCGGTAAACGTGACTACCCAATATAATGTTATTCTTGTTTGCGTACCAAAATTCACAACATATGACTTTCTAAACGTAAGCTAACAATGCCAATTCTTAATGTACATGTATGCGATGTCTCTTCACAATGCCAATTGCTATTCTACGTGTATGCGATGTCTCTTCACAATGCCAATTGTTAATCTACGTGTATGCGATGTCTCTTCACAATGCCAGTTGTTACTATACGTGTATTCGATGTCTATTCACAATGTCAGTTGTTACTATACGTGTATGCGATGTCTCTTCACCATGCCAATTGTTACTCTACGTGTATGCGATGTCTCTTCACAATGCCAATTGCTACTCTACGTGTATGCGATGTCTCTTCACAATGCCAATTGTTACTCTATGCGTATGCGATGTCTCTTCACAATACCAATTGTTACTCTACGTGTATGCGATGTCTCTTCACAATGCCAGTTGTTACTATACGTGTATGCGATGTCTCTTAGCTTTTCAAATTGGTAGGATACGAAGCCATAAGTGCAATATCATCATCTAGTGTTTGATGTACAACACCTTTCGACGAAGTCTTTGTTCCAAATATGATTTCTCTATGTTGGGCACCAAGTCATTTATAAATAGAGTGTGCATCAAGGTTGACGAAAAGCACATTGTCTCACTCCTTGGTTAATTGGGAACCGGTGTAAATAAAACCCATTAACAAGTATTCTGCTCTTTACATTTATGTACATTAAAAAATATCAAATGTAATTCCTAACTTGAATAATTTAAAAATTAAACCCTTCGTACCAAGAAAAGCATTAAAACACGTGAACCCATGTTCAATATTTTTAATGACTGCAGCAGAAAAAAACGTCACCTTTGTGCAACTCGACTCTTCTGGCAGCCATGCTGCTTTGCATGTATTTTATCAGAAATAATATCATTGAGCCTTGTGACCAGACGTCCATGATTAACTTTCTCAACAGGTCGTAAAGTTTTAGACCTTTGACTTTCGATGAGGTCTTTGAATTTCTGTTACCTAATGTCCAATACTTTTAAATTACTTTAAGGAGCATATTTCTAATTGAAATTGTCTTGTCTTACTGTTACATTAACCCTTTTTATTTTCAAGCCTCCACTCATTGAGTTGAGTATTGCTTTTCGATTATAGTATTACATCAAACGTCATAAGGTCGAGTGAAACACCGACCTTCCTTCGTTCCTCTACAAGCTTCATATATATATATATATATATATATATATATATATATATATATATATATATATATATATATATATATATATATATATATATATATATATATATTTATATATATAATGGTTTACAGAAACCTGTATTGTGACACGATGCTGACGAACATCTGCTTTCTGATTACAGTCAACCTGTATTTTTGGCTATATTCATGTAAGTACAAAATAAGTTTGGACTGAACAAATTCCTGAAAACGAGTTGAAAAATAAAATCTGATCACATCAACAAGGTAGTGACAAATACCTGTATTATAGTTGCTGGAGTGTCTGTCACAATTTTTTATGCATATCTATTTTGTCTTTTATTTTTGGTGCATGGCTGTAGAATGTACTTGAGCTTTGACAAGTGTTGACATCAATCCTAACTATAAACATGTTTACAATTTTGGGTTACTTTCCCACTGGATGATTGAGGCAGATGGCAGAATAAGCATTAATTAATTCCCATTTGTATATGTTCTTGTGTTATTATAAGTCTGAAGTTTAATGTTGTGGTGAAATGTAATTTGAGCAGTATTATTGGTTTGGTTTTATTCGTTAAAATTACAAAGTGCTCATTGACACTGGACAAAGCAACATATCGGGACTTCTATAAATTTTCATTCAAAGGAGTTTCGGACAGTGCCATTTTTTTTTTATACATCATGGTTGTTTACACTTTTGTACATTCAAATGTACTGCTAAGTCAGCTGATTCATAAAACTCGATTCTTTTTTATGTTCTAAGAATTTTTACGAGTATTTTGGAGTGAATTGATAATATTGTAAGTTCCTCTTAAGATTTTTTTTAAACTTTGAGGATTAAATTATTTATTAACATTTGTAGAACTTTCTGGTTTTGATTCTTCCTGTAACTTACTTAAGAACCACATATATTCATACCAATATCTTCATTTTAGTAGTTAATAATGTTCCGAAACGATCCTTTCTAACAATTCTTTTTCCAGCACATGCTGAAGATAATGGAGTGCAGCCGATCGCATTCTCCCTCGGTCAAAATGCCCATATTCATATCACAGATGGGGCAACTATCCAGTTCAATAAGGTGAAAACTATGAAATGTAATATAGGAAAACATGAATTGCTTTGATTATTTTATTCATGTGTGTGTGTGTGTGTGTGTGTGTGTGTGTGTGTGTGTGTTAAAGATCATTTGTGTGATGTATTAGGAAGTATGATAAAGGAGTTGAATATTGTGTTGCCTTTAAAAGGAATTCAAAACCTTATAACTGAGCATATGTCCATTAAAACTGATAGTGAAGCTATCGCCAATGGGAAAGGTCTTGCAAATCGTTTCAAGTTGTATTTTCTACGTTTACTCCTGTGGTGCGTTTTGTTTTTAGTTTCCCAACCCGTATGGTTAAAGAGGTCTATGCTATGATTATCACGCATCCGTGGCGCGTCATCCATCGTGTCATCGGTCGTGTGTCATCCGTCGTGTGTCATCATCCATCGTGTGTCATCCGTCCTGTGCCATCCATAGGCCATGATCTGGCCAGAACGGATGCTTTTTTCTGACCAATTTCATCTAATTTTGACAGAACTGTTTTCATCATCATTACATATCAAACATTTGCCAAGGGCAATGGTCCTCTGTCAATAACAGTCATTGTAACTAAAGAAAGAAAGATCTACCATAAACGTCTTCCTAACACTGATTAATACTTGTTGGTCATTCACCAGATCGTTACATTAAAGCCTTTAGAATTGATGCCGACTATCTGCCACGAAGTCTGACAAGTGTTCGTAACAACAGTAAATAAATACGCTCTGTGTTGACAAAAATAACGTTGTCGTGCGATCTTTCAATGTTCGAATAGACCTGAAAAACTAATCCACAGGTCATAAAACACACCCAATTTTTATTTTTGGCCCTGTATAAAACTTTCGAAAATTTTTTGAGTTTTGCAATAGAGACGTGTGCTGAGAAAAAACATTGAAACCATTACTTTCAAATTTTATCACGTAATCTGCTTTTGTTCTCATTTATATAGTACATATTATTCTATACAATATGCTGTCCGGTTTATCGTCGAAGAAACTAAAGCAGATTGCACAAGACATTTGTAAGGTTTATGTTACCATGAACACAAAATTGGTGAACAGTAATTGCATCGTATTGTATAGTGTAATTCTCTTATGCAGATAATCACTGCTCTGGGTCAGACAGCAGATTTACAGACCTCTGGGCGTTTCACATGTCCAGCAGAAGGAATTTATAAGTTTCAAGTTTACTCACTGACTCATAGTGACACCCGAATTTGGTTGGAGTTATACTGGAATCAAGATTTGGTCGCCTCCCTTTACGGTCATACGCCTAATGATTACGCGGATGCAGGCAACGCTGTAATACTGCACCTAAACAGAGGAGATGTAGTTTCTGTGAAATCACATGACCAGTATGACGTCACGCTATACGGGACCCCAAATGAGATCTATACCACGTTTTCGGGAGTTCGAATTGTGTCCAGTGCAGAAACAGGTTGGTTGTGACTAATATTGGTTGAAAAATTTCTACACATAACCTAAAGGGTAACTCTCTACAGATCTGGCGAAGATGTTGGTCTGAGATCATCGGATTAGTATATTTTAAGATAGTACAGAGACATAAGCAGGTGTCTTTAATTTGTAAATTAAAAACTACAATTGTAATGCGGTTTATTTAAATGGATTCATTAAATTTGTTCCTGCGCAAGTCATAATGTACATAACACATCTTAATGTATCGGTTCAACTGATGACACAGTTTGATTCGCCTGCGACAGCTTGTAAAAGAACTAGTTCTTCAATATTTCGTCCGACATCTTGAATGTATAAGATACTGCTATTGAATACAAAGACTTAGCAACTATTTTAGACATAAAATTTCGTTTTTATTGTCCAACTTGTGTATTTGAAACATGACAACGTTTAGCACAATTTTCATTGATAAGACCAGAATATTAAAGAATTTAAATTTCTAATAAATAAATGAATCAGAATATAGGAAATGTTAATGAAAACAGGCAGTACAAAAGAAAGACATACGAAAAATAAAGCTAGAACTAGCTTTCACTTTGATTTCAAATTAATTTAGCAATCTTCGGTTGTAAGGTTTAATTTTCATAATGTGTATTTATTAACATCAGCAGTATTTATCTTTTTATTACTTTTTGTACACAGAAAATACTTATTACGACAGCGTGGCTTTTTCTACGACCTTGACAACACACATGATATTCAACTCCGGATCCACAATCTTGTATGACAAGATGTTACTGAACAACGGCAATGGATACAGCAACGATACAGGAATTTTCACCGCTCCTGCTCCTGGAATTTACTTATTCCACTTCTTTTCTCTGGCGGAGAATAATGAAAACATTTGGCAGGAATTGTACCATAACAGCGATTATGTGTGCGCGCTTTATGGTCTGACGTCCTCAGACTGGGCGGATGCTGGAAATACAGTCATCTTGCATTTGAAGTTAGGTGATACGGTGCAAGTCAAATCCAGAGGAACAAGCAAGTTGTATGGTTCACCGGATGAGATATACAGCTCGTTCTCTGGGGTCCTAATATCGGGAGAATCTTCGTTAGATCCGGGTATTTCCGATACATATTTTATAAAGCACACTTAGACTACGTCTTTCCGTTCCCTATTTTCAAAGATTGTTGAAAGCCAATCGTATTCTTATTTATATGACTATTACTTTAGTGACAATGTAAATCTGAACAACATGAAAATAATATTTTCTGCAGAATTATGTTCACAGATGCTTTTCATTTTCTTTTAGACCAGTTGGCAGTAAAATTTGCCACGAGTTGCATTACATACCTGCTCACACTAAACGTCATTCAATAAACCATTCAATGGTTATAGACAATACTATAAGAACATGCAACGCAACGGTGCTTGGCACACACGAAAGGTATATTTATACCTGTTTGTTTAATCGGGGTCTGTAGTAAAAGAAGATAACGACTTAATATATTTTCTATAACATCTATCGTTTAGATTGTTCTTTTTATTTAGATTGTTTATTATCTCTTATCTTTATTTTCTCTTCTTTTTTCATAGGAAGCACAAAGATGATAGCATTTTCTGCTGGTCTTTCAAGCAGCACTACAGTGGCGGCAGACTCGAAGGTTGTTTTTGACAGAATCTTCATAGATATACAACATGCCTATGACCAGCACACAGGGGAATTCACGGCTCCCACACAAGGGGTGTACGAGTTTAATGTACACGCGCTTGGGCAGTCTGACCAATCAATTTGGCTTGAGCTTTACCATAACTACAAGTGCGTTAATAGCATTCCTTTTGGATGAGATGAAGATGATGATTGCGATAATGATGAAATTGGTTTATTGTTGTATACACATTTTTGTTCTTTATTTTATGTTTATCTTACCTACATTCCACTCCTCAACTTACCAGCTGCACATTGAGAGGGCATTGTAAATAATATTAGACAGATTGTTTCATGACAGGGCTGGACCCGGTAAAGTGTGGGGGTGGGTGGGTGGAGGGGGTGTTCCAAATTTACGAAAGGGCACCAGCAGTGCCGGAATACCAAATAGGGAGAGTAGGCACCGACCTATGATCCCCACGCCTTTTAGGGGTCCCGTGCTAACGGATCAAAAAATATTGATAGGAGATAATTTGCGATGGAGGAGTCTCAAGATTTTGACTACTTAAGGGCCTACGCAGGATTTAATCGGACACTGGACACCAACGCAAATGTCTATATGTCTATTTACTCAAAAAAGGCATAATTACCCATTGACGTGTGCAAGAACAAGACGATGGTCAAATTTCAAGTGACAAGTATACACAAGCCTCATTTATGAACTAACATTTCCTTTCTCTACTTGAACGTCACGTCAAATTGGTTCGTCTGTGAGCATGCACTAATGATTTATTGCATGCAGTCAGATGAACATGAGAACTGTCCATACATTCGTCACGAAAATGATTCTAAACATCATTAGTATTAGTAGTACTAATAATAATAATAATAATAATAATAATAATAATAATAATAATAATAATAATACATTAATTGTGATATAATAATAATAATAAAATAATAAGAATAATAATTTGTAAACTAATAATAATAATATTATTAATGATATAATAATAATAATAATAATAATAATAATAATAATAATAATAATAATAATAATAATAATAATAATAATAAAAATAAAAATAATAGTAATAATAATAATAATAATAATGACAAGGATAGCAATTATAGCTAATGTCGATAACAGTGATACCGATGACAAAATCAATGACAATATGTATTCTTACACGAACACTACGGCGACAATTGCTACAACAGAGACGTTGAAGACACGGAATATTACGATCGTTACGATCAAGACGGTACAATTATCTGAAGCTTTAATATTTATCGCCAATTAATATCTTTGCGACTAAATATTATTATTCTTCTCTGTTTTCATTTTTTAAAAAGGAAATGGAACTGCATTAGTTCCTTTTGTAATATTGCAACACCTCCCACTTTCCTTTTCATTTTAACCATATTTAAATAATCATATCATCTTGTTGTTTTGTTTGGGGTTTTTTTGCCACTTGAATACTGCATTTGAATGTATTTTATTTCCTTTATGTTGCCTCCTACATCTTATTAGATATATTTAAGTGTGAAATATAGGAACGTAATGTCGAAATAATATTTTATCGTTTCTTTATTTACATATGTAAAAAAATTATCCTTATATTTAACATGTAGCAATGAAAGATTTCCCGTCGTGTCTTGCGACGCCTGATTGTGTGTGCCAACAACAATGGTGTACACGCAGTAATAAATCGAACACTTTGTGAGTTATAACATAATTATAAACTGTCTTACATTTCAGACATAAAAATTAGTCATTGATGAAGATATTTGACCCTACGCCTTTCTAGTCACTCTACAGTTATGTCCCCTTACGTTCTTGACAACAGCGATTAACCCGCATAGTTGAATCGGACTTTATTTGTTTTCGGATGGGTAAAATAGTGTATAAAATGACAAAAATATAATTGACTGCGACATATTAGGTCAACCCAATCCTACCGTTCTGTTAACTGACGTAAATTTATATGATCAGCCTGTGAAAGTGAGGTGACGATGTTGTGCCGAAGGGTGTCTCATCTAAATTTACATTATGTAGCAAGTTTGTTCTATAGTAACAAGAAAACTTTATGTCATCGTGACCCAAAACGATTTATTTTAACTCGTGGCTTCTGCTACTTGTTTAAATACTAAGTGTTTTTATGACACTATGACATTTATGTTTTCCATCTTTTTAGATATGTAGTTTCCTTGTACAGTCACACTCCAAGCCAGTATGGAGCCGCAGGCAACGCTGCCATTCTCCAACTTGACTCTGGTGACGTCGTCTACGTCAAAGCACATCGTGATTCTTCACTGTATGGTACTAATGACGAAGTATATTGCACGTTTTCTGGATATCTCATAGCGCCTACATACACAGGGCTTCCAGTTATCGGGTGACATCGCAGACGTTAACTCTTTTTGAGGTTTTGAAGAACGGTTGTTTTGTAGTTGTGTATTGATATTGTTAGAAAGTGATAAGATCATGTCTACTTCTGTTGCTTCAACCACCAGCATATAAAAGAAAAATTTATTACCCTGTACGCTGTATCTGTGTATCATTTTCTCCGATATTTGGAAATACACTTTTTTTATTTCACACCGTCTTTGAATTAAATTGTCCTACCGACAGTGTAAGATTTTCTTAATAAATGTAATTTTATTTCAGTTGAGGTAACCATTTCGTTAGATAGAAAGATGTATAGATAAACAAATTGTGATGGACATGTATACAATATAAACAGAGAGGTTAATAAAGAGAGAGAATGCTATTAAGCCTTGAATGCAGACGTTACATGCAAAATTTCGTTTATGCCAAATCATCTGTATAAAACCGAATCTTGATAGTTATTGGTCCTAAACACCATTACGTTCCATTTAAACCAGATAATACTGACGTTTCATCGCATTATCAGCCATGTAATTTCTCCCTCGAACTGAGAAACTCGCCCATTTGTTCACGAGCATACGAATTATTCTGATGTTGATTGGCGACATCCTTGGGTCAACCGATGTCAGTCGAAAGCTGGAACACGCTGTTTCATGATGTCAGCGTTGCAAATATAAGAAGCCAACGCGACGCTTTGTCAAATTCGGTAGATTATCTTAAATCATACGTTACTCTCGTTTCTCGTTTGATGTGGTGCAACTTTTAGTAAGGCATTATATAGCCTAATAGTGTTGGTGTGCAGGAAATATACAATCAATCATTGATGTGATGAAGTATTTGACCTTGCGAGTATATTTTAAAGGCGTACTTGATATATTATATTTTTTACATGTCCATATCGTACGCTTTACAATAAATATGGAGATTGGCAACAGAGGGTTATGTCATCAGCAGCACAAGTTCGTTCTTTAAAAATATTACAATGCCCCAGCCGATCACCAATATTCAACGAAGTATTAATGTTATCTCCAACGCACATTTTGTCGTCTCATATCCGCTTGAAACAAAACTTCTCGAATCAATTAGTTAGCCACGCGCGATTCTTGTTGTTATTAGATAAGCCACTAACGGAACATTTTGAGTGTAATGCATCATTACGTTTGGGACACTCCGGATAAGAACGGCTATACGAGAGACGTCGGTGAATGAATTAAGGGGTTTCACCTCTTAATTCTAAACTGAATATTTGAACGTCGTTTAAACCTCATATATTGATTGTTTCCAACAACAATTTATGTTAAAAGAACAGTGACATTTATGAAAAAAGGTTCCATTGGGCTTTAATATAAGGACCGATGGACCAGCATAGGACACAAACCGGAAGCGCTGCATTGGAATTAACTGAATATATATTGTACGGAATTACATTTAACATCAAATGCACTAAACGCATTCTACTGCTTACTTATATCCCATAATTACTTTGTATCCTTGGTTACGTTTCAGAAGGTAGCCAGTCAGCCATTGCTAACAAAGGAGACGGAACGGGAACGGAGACCTATAATAATTTTAGTCATTCTACTTATACAACTATCCTATCCCGTCCGATTCATAGCCGTTACGGAATGTAATAGAGGTATGTTTAGGGTTATAATCTGCTGTAGTCGACATCCCGAAGATGTCAATATCAAAAAATTAATTTTAGGCGTCTAGAAAAATTGAAAATTTCTTCAGCTAATTTAATTTTATCATGAGATTTTGGTTTGGGACAAAATTTTAATCCTTTACTTAAAAGTATGTAATCATTATCCGTTAGTTTTTTACGTGATAGGTTTAACACTGTCTCTTTACCTCTATGAATTTGTTTTCTCCGTTTTTGTTCTTTTTTCCATTGTCTCCTACTACTAAATCTCTGGAATCTCCTGTTATTTTGTCTTGGTAAGTCTTTTGTATCAATTGTTCTAAAACTTTGACAAGGTGTGTCAATGTTTTTGTCATGGTCACTGACTCCGATTCCCCCATGATTACGGCCTCTGCGTAACTTTTCTTGTAAAAAACTAACGGATAATGATTACATACTTTTAAGTAAAGGATTAAAATTTTGTCCCAAACCAAAATCTCATGATAAAATTAAATTAGCTGAAGAAATTTTCAATTTTTCTAGACGCCTAAAATTAAAAGAATTTTTTTATGATAAATCAAGCAGCAACTCTAATTGTGAATCAGATTCTTTCAATTCAAAAAATATGGGTTATTTCAATAAAAACAAATCATCTTTTACACCACCTAGTGGACGTGACTCTCATTTAGATTTTTACATTGAAGCTATCACACAAGAAATATTACACAATATTCCTCATAAGAGAGGTTATAGTAATATTTCTAAGAAAGAAATGGAGTCTTTACATAATTTAATTAATGACGAGAGTATTGTTATTAAAAAGGCTGATAAATCAAATAATATTATTATTATGAATCAGGAAGACTATGTTAAAGAAGTTGAACGTCAATTAAATGATGAAAAGTACTATCAAAAAGTCGATAAAGACCCATCATTAGAAATTAAATCTAAAATTTCCACATGCATTGATGAAATATCTAAAAATAATAGTTCCGTATATGAAGAATTTGATACTTTTCCTCTCAAAATACGTACACCTCAGTTCTACATATTGCCCAAAACTCATAAATTTCCTGATCATACATTACCTTTAAATTATCCAGGACGACCAATTATATCAGGTTGTAATTCATATACAGAGAACTTATCCAAATTTATAGATAGTAATTTGCAGCCTTTAATGAAATCGCTTCCTTCATATATTAAAGATACTACTGATTTCATAAAAAAGTTGAAGTCTATTCCACAACTATCTCATAATTCCCTCCTTGTATCTTTAGATGTTACATCATTGTATACAAACATACCGCATGCAGATGGTATTAAGGCGTGTAAATATTTTCTTGACAACACTCTTAATAATAACAGACTATCGAGTGAAGATATTTGTAAAATAATAACTCTTATCTTGGAAAATAATAATTTCCAATTTAATGGTACTAATTACATTCAAATAATGGGTACGGCAATGGGTAGTCCTATGGCTCCTTCATATGCTTCCCTTTTCATGGGTAAATTAGAAAAAGATTTTCTTGAAAACGAGAATTTTAAGCCCACTGTTTGGCTAAGATTTTTAGATGATATATTTATGATCTGGAACCACTCAGAAGAAGATCTACACAAATTTATTAATAGCCTAAATAATTTTCACCCCACAATTAAATTTACTTACACTGCATCCACTACGCATGTATCCTTTCTAGATGTAAATGTGATGAAAAATCCTGATAATACTATCTCTACAAATGTTCACGTAAAAGAAACTAATATCCACCAATATGTGGAATATTCGTCTTGTCATCCCAGGTCATGTAAAAACGGCATACCGTATAGTCAGGCGAAAAGATATCGACGTATCATTTCAGACGATCATCAATTAAAACATTCTTTAAATGAATTAAAAACATATTTCATAAAAAGAAATTATCCTATACATGTAATAGAGTCTGCTGTAAGTAAAGTCTGTATTCTTACCCAAAATGATGCTTTAATTACAGCAGAATGTACGAAAGATAAAAATATAATTCCTTTCATAATACAATATAATCCATCTTTGCCAAATATAGGCCTTATAATTAATAAATATTGGACTCTCCTTAACTTATCAGAAAAAAAACAGCGTCAAAACACTTTACAAGAGCAAGCCAATTCTTGCTTATAGAAGACCTAGGAATTTACAAGATCTTTTGATCAGAACTAAACCGAAAAAAAATTTTCAAAGATGTTTTTCGTCATCTAAATGCAACAGACGTAGGTGCTCTCAATGTGCAAATATTACAGAAAGTACCTATTTTAGTAGCTCCAATACTAAAGAAATGTTTTCTCTACGTTATAACACTGATTGTATATCAACTGATGTAATTTATTTGATAACCTGTAAAAAATGTAACATGCAATATGTTGGACAAACACTTCAGCAAGTTTCTAAGAGAATGAATAATCACCGCTTTCATATAAAAAATTATATGGATCCTCAGTTCTCCTCTAATGTTTCAATGCATTTTAATACAAATAATCACTCTTTAAGGGATTTTTCTTTCATGCCAATCGATATTGTGCACGGAGAAATGAACAGACTCATTAAAGAAAGTTATTGGATTAATCGGTTAGATACTGTTTATCCTAATGGCCTTAATACTAAGGCATTATATAAAATTGTATAGAATTTTAGTGGATGATTTGATATATTGTATTATATATATATATATATATATATATATATATATATATATATATATATATATATATATATATATATATATATATATATATATATATAATATGTAGTTATATGTATTACTGTTAGTCTCTACATTATAATCTCACATTATATATATATATATATATATATATATATATATATATATATATACAGACAGACAGACAGACACAAATGACACATTTTCTTCTGCCAGATATTCGATACTTTGTCTGCAAACGTTTTCTTTGACTTTTGCGTATCTGCTGAATGCATTCGGAAATTTCATGAATGCCTTCTCTATACTCTTTTAAAAGAAGGAGACAAACTTGGGATTAATTATGTAAACATTTATTGCAATGTCAGCACGACTGAAAATGTTGGCGTCATTAAAGCTTTGTTCCTGTCCTCTGACTTTAACCTTGGCTGAGATTTGATTGCCACAATTTGTCATCAGCTTTGTCTTCTTGGAGCTTATCTCCATGTAAAATCTGGAAGATGTTTCATCCAGGTTCTTCACTAAGGTGGCAAACTCGTCTTCACTGCCTGCCGGCCCATCAATGTCGTCTGCAAAGCGAAGGTTGGTGATTGTTACGCCTTCCAATGCTGACTGACTCACAGTGGATTTCCAAGGCTTCGCTTATGATGCTCTCTAAGTAGATGTTGAAAATGGGGGTGACAGGATACAGCCTCGACATACTCCAACTGTTGTCTTGTCTTAAAATAGTTCCCCACAGAACCTTGAGCAATTACTGCACTGGTAGCCTTGGTGTACAGCTGCTTGATGGTATTGGTCAACTTTTTACACATGTTGTACTGTGGCCCACAATGCCTCATGCCACACTCTGTGAAATTCCTTTTTGAAATGTATGTATATATTCTACACCATATGAGTGATGTATTAATTTGACGAACCCTTTTTAATTCTTTCACTTAGCTTAATGTTACTTGCTATATGCATCTGATCACTCTTCTGATAACTGCTTTATAATACTTGATTCCTTTAAGTTTCGTCATCTAAATTCAGTAACAAGTCTATTTATTTATGTTTGAAATAAAAAAGCAAACTATTATTTTACTTATTTGCACAATATGTTTATGGAATGAGCTACGTCTGTATCGCGTTGATGATGGGCAATATTGTACCTTCTAACGTTGTGAAAATATTTGTATTTTACAAACGTCAAGCGAGATCTGATAATATACAGAATTTTAACGGACGATAATGAGTCGTCTACTAAGCAATCCGATGGCAATTACAAGAGCGTTTATAGCAGAAATTTTCTGATCAATGCGTAAAATCTATTTGTCGGAGAAATCTGCATACGTGAATCAGTAATAATTAAAGAAATATATATTTACTTCAGAGGGACAAAAACACCGAACTATATGTTGGTAACACTACACAAAGTGAAATACTAGGATATTAATGCATGTTACTGTAGTCTATAGAATAATCAATATTTTGTACCTCACGGTTCATTGAAGATTTTCTAGCCATGAAGACTTTTTTAAAGCATATGATCAAGGTCTGTACATGAAATATTTTTGTTTATTTCAGCCACTTAACTTGCGCGGGATGAAAATGTAAGATGGTGTGAAACAATCGATTCGGTAAGGTCAGGGGTACAATACATTCCAAGCAATTCATCCAACAACAACGTATTCAGTAAATGTGCTATCGTCTAAACTTAAGTTCATTGTTGTTTGCAACTTAGTGCCTTACTTAACTTAAATGGTCTTAGTGCACTTGAACTGCTAACTCATGTATTGGATGGATTTCATCAAGTGTATAAACAAATGTAAAAATATATATGAAACTTAATTAGTGGAGCAATCTTAAAAAGACCAAAAATGTACTTGAAAAGAAATATCAGAAAAGGGAATCATTTATTCCTACGCTTCTTACAATGCAATGGAACAACGAAGAAAAAGATAATAAATAAATGCACAATGAGGACATGTATCATTCCTGGAACGGATCCGCAAACCAGTGAATAATCCACAAATTTCAGTAAAAAGTTAGTGTATGAGGTCGGTACGTGAAAATGTTGATCTCTGTCTAGTTTCATTCAAGATTATATTCGCTTGTTTATTCCATAATTTACATCGCAAGATTATGACCCAAATAAAATGATTTTATATATTAATTTATGTGAAAATCAAATTTCAGACCAGAGAAATCACCAATATTACATTATTTTTACTTTATTGCTGGCGGTTTGTACTATAGATGCGTTGAAGAAATAGAAGAATATAGTTCCTGGAGTGATTTTAATGGCACTGTAACTGACAATATAAATTATTCAAAACTATTTCACAGACAAAGTTTGTTTTTCAACACGTTAGCAAGGACAACATTAGTCATATTCCGCCTGATCAACCTGACATGTTGATAAAGTTTGATTTTGCGAATACTAATTACCAGATGATTCTTCAATGGATTCTGTATGGACAACCAAATTGCATTACTCGTCCGTAATCAGTCATTAAATATAAATTTTAAGATACAAATCCGATGCATATTGTAACTCAGAAACCTTCATACGTTATCTATAACTCACTCCCATCGAAATTTAGAAGGAATAATGAACAGGAATAGTATAAATCCTCAGAAATATCTGAGAGTAATTATGATAGTAATTGTTTTGTTTTGCTGTCCTTTCCAATATTTGTTTGCTTGATCAACAGTTGAATTTAACAGGATATTTAACTTTAAATATAAAATAGGATTAATATATAAATTATTTTCCGTATAGTTTTATTCTTTACTTTTGATTAATATCGTGTATTTCACAATGATAAATAAGTTATATGTTGAAGTGAAAATACACTTTAAAAATACACATCTACGCCTAAATCGCAAAGTATTCAAATAAATCAATTAATAACACAAATTGAAAGACTGTTTCATTGAAAATAACATGCCAGAAAGTCAATGATGACACAATATATTTTACACAAATTGCTATTTTTAGTAAAAACATATATATTAAAAAGACTATGTTTACCTTTATCGAATAAAGTAATTTAAATCAAGTAATATGCGTTTGCAGAGCTTGATAGTTATGTAAAATGATATCTTCCAAGATGAAGGAAAGAACCAATCTTGTAGGTGAGGTTAACATTATACTCATTGTAAATTGACGATGATGAATGATAGCAGTGGAAATCCAAAGAAGGAAACAGATCGTGTGCCGAAAATACGCAGATTAAAACTACGGAAACCAGTAAGATAATGGATCCAAAGTTGACCAAGTCGGATACCAACAAACATTGAGGCTATGAGATTGAACGAGACGACTAACATGAGCAATATATCTTAGGTTGACTTAGGAGGGTTCCAATGAACGAGCGAAAATGAAGCAGACTAAGGTGTAACCCTGGTGATGAAATGAAACTGAGGTAGTCAGAAAGGCACACTAGTCACATAACAAAAACATTACTATAAAGACTAAAAAATCCGAAAGGCACACAAGTCACATAACAAAAACATTAAAATAAAATCTGAGGTAGTACGAAAGGCACACTAGTCACATAACAAAAACATTAAAATAAAGACTGAGGTAGTCCGAAAGGCACACTAGTCACATAACAAATACATTAAAATAAAGACTGAGGTAGTCCGAAAGACACATTAGTCACATAACAAAAACAGTAAAATAAAGACTGAGGTAGTCCGAAAGGCACACTAGTCACATAACAAAAACAGTAAAATAAAGACTAAGGTAGTCCGAAAGGCACACTAGTCACATAACAAAAACATTAAAATAAAGACTGAGGTAGTCCGAAAGGCACACTAGTCACATAACAAATACATTAAAATAAAGACTGAGGTAGTCCGAAAAGCACACTAGTCACATAACAAAAACATTAAAATAAAGACTAAGGTAGTCCGAAAGGCACACTAGTCACATAACAAAAACATTAAAATAAAGACTGAGGTAGTCCGAAAGGCACATTAGTCACATAACAAATACATTAAAATAAAGACTGAGGTAGTCCGAAAGGCACACTAGTCACATAACAAAAACATTAAAATAAAATCTGAGGAAGTCCGAAAAGCACACTAGTCACATAACAAAAACATTAAGACTGAGGTAGTCCGAAAGGCACACTAGTCACATAACAAAAACATTAAAATAAAGACTGAGGTAGTCCGAAAGGCACACTAGTCACATAACAAAAACATTAAAATAAAAACTGAGGTAGTCCGAAAGGCACACTAGTCACATAACAAAAACATTAAAATAAAGACTGAGGTAGTCCGAAAGGCACACTAGTCACATAACAAAAACATTAAAATAAAATCTGAGGTAGTCCGAAAAGCACACTAGTCACATAACAAAAACATTAAGACTGAGGTAGTCCGAAAGGCACACTAGTCACATAACAAAAACATTAAAATAAAGACTGAGGTAGTCCGAAAGGCACACTAGTCACATAACAAAAACATTAAAATAAAAACTGAGGTAGTCCGAAAAGCACACTAGTCACTAACAAAAACATTAAAATAAAGACTGAGGTAGTCCGAAAGGCACACTAGTCACATAACAAAAACAGTAAAATAAAGACTGAGGTAGTCCGAAAGGCACACTAGTCACATAACAAAAACATTAAAATAAAGACTGAGGTAGTCCGAAAGGCACACTAGTCACATAACAAAAACAGTAAAATAAAGACTGAGGTAGTCCGAAAGGCACACTAGTCACATAACAAAAACATTAAAATAAAGACTGAGGTAGTCCGAAAGGCACACTAGTCACATAACAAAAACATTAAAATGAAGACTGAGGTAGTCCGAAAGGCACACTAGTCACATAACAAAAACATTAAAAAAAAGACTGAGGTAGTCCGAAAGGCACACCAGTCACATAACAAAAACATTAAAATAAAGACTGAGGTAGTCCGAAAGGCACACCAGTCACATAACAAAAACATTAAAATAAAGACTGAGGTAGTCCGAAAGGCACACTAGTCACATAACAAAAACATTAAAATAAAGACTGAGGTAGTCCGAAAGGCACACTAGTCACATAACAAAAACATTAAAATAAAGACTGAGGTAGTCCGAAAGGCACACTAGTCACATAACAAAAACATTAAAATAAAGACTGAGGTAGTCCGAAAGGCACACTAGTCACATAACAAAAACATTAAAATAAAGACTGAGGTAGTCCGAAAGGCACACTAGTCACATAACAAAAACATTAAAATAAAGACTGAGGTTGTCCGAAAGGCACACTAGTCACATAACAAAAACATTAAAATAAAGACTGAGGTAGTCCGAATGGCACACTAGTCACATAACAAAAACAGTAAAATAAAGACTGAGGTAGTCCGAATGGCACACTAGTCACATAACAAAAACATTAAAATAAAGACTGAGGTAGTCCGAAAGGCACACTAGTCACATAACAAAAACATTAAAATAAATACTGAGGTAGTCCGAAAGGCACACTAGTCACATAACAAAAACATTAAAATAAAGACTGAGGTAGTCCGAAAGGCACACTAGTCACATAACAAAACATTAAAATAAAGACTGAGGTAGTCCGAAAGGCACACTAGTCACCTAACAAAAACATTAAAATAAAGAGAACCTATTGCATTTCGCTTTTTCATTAAAAATTCTCTGATTGGTGTCTTTATGATATTGCCAAAGAAAATATCTGCATAAATATGGCCGTGGATCTCCATGCATTCACCGTATGTGACCAGAGACTTGAAATTTTTCCTCTGTATCTTTCACTTAGCGTGAAACACTAAAACTATTGTTGCATTTGTACATAAATATGGGTTACGAGGGATATTTCATTTCATGTTTATAACCATTCAGATATGTTGAAGTCTGTAAGATCGTTCACCTCAATCAGTTCTTTTATTTCGTTCTGTATTTACACTTTAATTTGAAATACAGAAACTTCTTTGCTATAAAAGCTAGGTGAAGTTACGAAAAGTGTTAGGGGTTCGTGTGTTCTGCTTAAGAGTGTATTTAATCTTGATAACTTCGATTCTTGGTCAAGTGTGGTATATAAGAAAAAGAAAATCTTTCCTTGCATTAATACCTGCTATATTTCCTCTGGACTACCAAAATCGATATAGTTTAACTTTATACTTTATTCATTCCAACTTCCCTCTCCGGATACCAAATTTGTTACAAGAACAGAGCGTTCACAATCAGAGATTTGTTTTCGATATATCTAATTTTTAACTGGAATCAATAGTGAAAGAGGGAGACATTAAGATAAATAAATAAACAATCATCTAAGTATTCAACCTTTAAATAAGAGCTTGAAAGACATACATTTAGATCTGTATCATCCTTGTTAGCTACGTAGGCAAGTAGTTTGATAAACCAGAATGATATTGTTGATATCTAGAACGTGATGCACCACGCATTGTCCTTTCATTGGGTAAATCGGAGCATCTCCTAAGGAAGTACATTTTGACAACGTGACTCACTCTGGTTATCGTACTTGGGGGGTCAGTGAAGTACAGATTACATGGTGGAGGGGTTGCCAATCCTGTGCATTTTGTTCAACGATGTCAAGGGATTGTTTATTATAAATATGCTGGTCTGTTAACTACTTTTGTATTTAAAGATCAATTCTGTATTAATATAATTACCGATTCGTGTAAATAACAACAACAACAACAACAAAAATAATAATAAGAATAATAATAATAATAATAATAGTAGTAGCAGTAGTAGTAGTAGTAGTAGTAGTAGTAGTAGTAGTAGTAGTAGTAAAGATCTAATAAAAGACTATAGAAAAACACTAAATAAAAACAAATATGACGATGAAAATTAAACATCGGCTTGGAAAGACATCCAATGATTTAAGCTCTTATATGTGTCTTCTATTGCAATTCAAATTCAGAATCACAAACCATTTGTCTGTGATAGGTGGAACCTATCTGAAAGGAGAATTAATACTTTTAAAAGTACTTCCAAACATCCCAGTTTTATGATTGCTCTAGGTTCTACTTCCCATAAACAAATTACACACAAATTGTCTACATATATTAGATGCTGGATAAATAACTTTTACGCCAACATTCTCTACAGGGACAGCAATTTTGTGTCAGACACGGGGGCATCAATTTTCAAGATAAAGTATATATTACAATTGAAAAACTTTATGTTGGGTACGAGGATAATGTTAAGCTTGTAAAACATGCAGGTGTCAAATCATTCAAACTCATAGCTGTGTCTGTTCTATTTTAATTCTTCTTCAGAATGACGAAACATTCGTCTGTATTAATATCTGGAAACAGTTTGGCTTAATATTTTCTGAAGTGCTTCTAAACATACATTTTTTATGATTGCCCCTTGGTCCGGTTTTACAGGTAAATTTATATTTAAAATATTATATTTACATTAGATGATAGATAAATGACATTGTTCATTTTGAGTCAAATGAATAATGAATATATGGATGTATGATTATATGGATAGAGGACATTTGCAAACTGTCTGAATATACGAAACCCAATGAATGAGTTGGCAGTGGATGAATGGAAAGACTCTTAGGTACATGACTAGACAGATAGAGGGATGAATGGGATAAACTGATCCAGGTATTGACTATCATTTCTCACTAATTGGCCACTATCTTTGGAGGAAAAAAAAGAAACAGTTATTTTGATAAAATTTTGTAAATACGTGTAGCCTCGTACATAATTGAATTTTATCTTGTCGAATCAAACTTACATAGCTTCGATTCTACTGGTGGTTCAAGATGGACTAATAATAATAATAATAATAATAATAATAATAATAATAATAATAATAATAATAATAATAATATAAGCCTAGTGACACAAGTAATGTTTCTCTTACGCCTTCCGTCCTCCACCCTTCTGCATTCTATTTTGGCACGTGCATAAATCAGTCGAAACTGAAATTTTTCTTGAATGTTTATTTTCATAAATCTTTATACCTGATGATATTTGTATAATCCCGCAATCATATCACTATATGTTGTATTTAATACATATCTAATTTCACTTTAGCTGCTTTTACACTATTGTGACATTGAAATTTATTTTGTTTTAATTATCTGTCTTCAAATTGTTATTTAATCTTATTATTTTACACATGTTAAAAGATTGTATAAACCGATTACGGTGTCATTTCATCAATCAATAACAAATTGAAGGGAATCATGTTTAATAATAGGATTTTATTGAATCTAACATCATGTGATTGAACTAATTTTGATGCAAAAGTAAGAACAAGGTCGTTTATTGTATTAGCTTTACCAGTTTTTTGTAGTTGTCTACAACATTAAATTTTGGATCAATTTACAGCGGTTATTGCAGGTTTGTAGGGCAAGAATGTTCCTTCTAAAATACACAAAACAGTATCTAGTTATACTGTCTTTTGAACTTCGTGCGATTACACACAGTTAGGTTAGGCGGACTTTGGTCGGGAGCGGCTAGATCCCTGTAGCATGTAACACGATAATACCGTCAATTTACACAATGTTCAACAAAGAATTCGTTTACAAAGCTCAGATGCAAACGTAGATGAAGAGTTGATGTCACAGATGACTCGAATGGCATCGGAAGTTGATATACAAACTAATTTTTGTATTTCAAATAATAAACATAAACTCTCTCTCTCTCTCTCTCTCTCTCTCTCTCTCTCTCTCTCTCTCTCTCTCTCTCTCTCTCTCTCTCTCTCTCTCTCTCTCTCTCTCATGATAAAACGATTGTAAACCATTTACTCGGTCACATTATGGGACATTATTTAGCATTCATACGACCGCAAGATAATTACCTGATTTACCAGATTAAAGCGTTGAATCACATATTAACGCTGTTCAATCTCATATTTTGGAATCACATTCGTTCACGAAACGCACTGCTGTTTCTGGAAAAACATATTTACACTAAACTCACTACTCTTTCTGGAATAATATATTTACACAACACCCACTGCTCTTTCTGGAATAACATATTGTTACACGCACAGGGGTATTCACTTGACCGAGCGGTGTCAAAACCCTGGCGCGAGTCACGCTGGAAGTCATGTTTTCCCCAAATTTCCAAAGACTTCCATACAACTTGAGTTGTAAAATGGAAAGAGAGACCTGTCTGCTATATTTAATAACCTTTGCTCTAATCAATTGGCGACCTAGATGAGACAACTTGCCCAAAAGTCCATTAACTGCACCTTTGCATGGTTTTTCTTCATTATCATCCGATTTCCGTACCGATAGCTTGTCATGCCATAGAAATTACACTAGTATTCCCTTACTAACTGGGAAATATTTAACTGCGCGACGCTAGGCCAGTCAATCCTCATAATTTCCGGCGTATCACGCTCATATACATACGCCCATTTTCCACTATGGACACACAAACGGTACCTACCAAATTCCAACTTATTGATTCCATTATATTCCCCCCATAAATACTGCCATTTAAATCCCATCACTTTTATACACCGCAGAATTTTAATTTGGACTATGTTACAAAAAGGGACAGTCATTCGGCTTGTACCCAAATTCACTACTAACGACCCCAGCATGGTTCAAACTCACTAACACTCGGCTCTGTGATGTTTGCTCCTACTAACTGGCTAACTATTTCGGGCTAGTAATGTTTCCATGGCACCGAAGACCAAATACTCGCACAAATTAAAAACGGGATGCTGTCAAATACGCATACTTCAAATTTATTACAATATTTACACTACACTCATTGCTCTTTCTGGAATAACATATTTACACTACACCCACTGCTCTTTTTGGAATAACATATTTACACTACACCCACTGTTCTTTCTGGAATGCATATTTACACTACACCTACTGCTCTTTCTGGAATAACATAGTTACAGTAAACCTACTGCTTTTTCTGGAATAACATATTTACACTAAATCTACTGCTATTTCTGGAATAACATATTTACACTACACCTACTTCTTTTTCTGGAATAACATATTGACACTAAACACACTGCTCTTTCTGGAATAACATATTTACACTTCACTCACTTCTCTTTCTAGAATCTCCTATTGGTACAAAATCTACCGGTATTTCTGGAATCGCATGTTTACACATATTGGTCTTTCTGCTATGACATCAAATGCAATATATATATATATATATATATATATATATATATATATATATATATATATATATATATATATATATCACGTGGCTCAGCATTAAGGGTTGAGTGTTAGGACTGGTCGGCCTGGTGTCAGGATAATGTGACTGGGAGGTACATGATGCTACATATATGTGGCTCGATGCCCTAGCGCTAGACATCACTATCAACTGCCACTCTAAAGACATCGTAGCGACATGACTGAAACATTGTTAAAGATACGTTACAAATCTAAACCACACACACACACACACACACACATATATATGTATTCGCTTTTGATTTACATCGCTTCTTTAAAACGCTTCCACAACTTCACGAACGAATTTGTTTCATTATTATTAATCATTCAATCAATATATCGTTGTTTGCTTGCGTTAATGTACTTATCTAACTCTATATCCTAGTCAACTTTATGTTTATAACATAATTGTTGTTTCTTGTTTTTTGTGTAGTAGATATATAAAAATTATACTTTTAAAGTTCTTGAAAAGTACAAAGTATCTACATGAAAAGCATTCATCGTGACAGACTGATTTAAGAATGAACATAAGCTGAACCGACTTAAGCATATGTTTTGCTAATTGTAAGATCTGCCCATATAGTGCATGAGAATCATGATACATTCACAAAATCATTGTCTTTAACGTTATGTCTACGAATGATAACAAAAAAAAATGTATTTTAAAACAAAAAAACAAGCAGGACGCTAATTGCATGAAAGATGATCATTGTTACGACTAAAGCACATAAATTATGCAACATAAACCAAATCGTTTTGCTAGTAGAACATAAGTTATTTCGGTAATTTAGAAAGTGAAAATTTAAGAGCAGCAGTATAATGAGGTAAATTCGAAACAGTCCTAAATGTCTTATCCCAAGTTTAAAATGTTCCGAATGAATTCCAATAGTTTTTTTTGTCGCGATGTACCAGAATGATACAAGCATGAATGTGAATGACATATTACAGTCATCATCCCACCTTTTTTTGTCTTCAGCATTTGAAACAATAGACCAAGAGATATTACTTCACGGTCTCCAGCACGTATTTGGCATTCACAATACAGCCTTACTGTGGTTCAAGTCCTACTTAATCAACAGGGCAACAAATTGGATCTGCAAATGGAGTACACTCCAGCCCAGTTTGATCTATGTTGCGGTGTGCCACAAGGGTATGTTCTTGGATCTGTTCTTGGACCTGTTCTCGTCATTCCATACACTCAGCTGCTCTCAAGTGTTATATATAATCATCCAGTGTCTCACCAGTTGTACGCTGATAACATATTGCCACCCAACTGAAGATGGTGCTACAATCCAAGGAGTAGCGATATGCATTTCTGATATGAAATCATGGATGACATGTAACAAGATGCAGATGAATCATGATACAATTAATGACATCCTGATCACAACCCAAAGACTTTCTCATTCACATCCTTTACTTCAAACAATAAATACCAGCAAAACCAACATTAAAATCACATAATCAGTACGAAACCAAGTTGTTACTGTACTCTCCTGTTGCACCAACATGTCATGAATATATGAAAGGATACATTTCTGAGCTAAGACGCAGCAGCTCCATTCGCAAATATCTTTCAGTTGATGCCACTATAACACTTGTACTAATGTAACTCTGTCTAGCTCGTCTCAATATATACACCAAAAACTTCAAAATGTTCAAAACACAGCTGCTCAGATCATCCTTAGAGTCCCACGATCAGACTACACCTACCCACTGTTCTGTATCCTACACTGGCAATTCATTCAATCTTGAGTGAAACACAAAATGTGTTCTCTGTGCTACGTTTCACAGACGGACTCCAGTCCAACATACCTATATGGCCTCAACCATATGTACACACCAGCAAGATATTTACACTCCTCTTCTGACAATCGTATACTCATTATTCACACTATGAAAACGAAGTCATATGAACAACGTTCTTTTGCATAACACGGCCCAGCAGCGTGGAACGAATCGCCCATTGAAATTAAACACAGTGATCCCTTTCAAGAGTGCTCTTAAAACTCACCAAGAACAAGAACTGAAAGACCTAATAATGTTTCCTATCTTAAAAATGTCAGCATTATTTATGTTTCCTATTTTCATGGTGATTGTTTTCTTTTTTTTGTAGTCATCTCATTTTAGATGTTTTGAAGCACTTAGAGCTTCTAAAGATTAGGCGTTATACAAAGTCTTCATTATTTTTATTATTATTATCTGAATAAGTCCTCCTACAAATTATGACAAACGTCATGTTAAACTCAATTCAGCTTTAGTGACCGTTATGACAATTGACAAGTATACAATAAATATATGCACAAGCACACTAGATAAATTAAATGTACCTGATATCAAACGTAGGCAACCACACTAAACTCGTGTCTTAAAATAAAAATGCAAACGATCCCAAAATTTCGATAAAGTCACATTTTGGCATTGTATAAACACTGATTCTGTAAAATGACGTAAATTAATTGTATATAATGTATCGCCTTAAAAATAAATCTAAATTGTTGTGTAACCAAAGGAAATTTGATTAAAGTGTCAAATAATTAATGGAGTGGATATCATTCCACTAGCATAATAGTTAATATCTTGACCTAAAGCTTTTCTGAGTGTTCGGATACAAATATAACTATTCCCTTCTTTTGTACTGTTATACGATTTTAGAAATTTAGTACGACTTTGTGAATATATGCAAGTTTGAAACTCCTTGACGAGTCTCAGTTAAAGAATGTGATTTATGGCGGCCTACAATACTGCTGAAAGTTTTTAAAGACTCCGTTTGAGCAACACTGATGACTTACTAGTATACCAGGTTAGTAAAAAAAACGTTTATACAAGTTCTGCAGATTGAAATACCTCAATATGTCTGACCAACCATACTGATACTCTCTCTCTCTCTCTCTCTCTCTCTCTCTCTCTCTCTCTCTCTCTCTCTCTCTCTCTCTCTCTCTCTCTCTCTCTCCATATTTATTAATTTATTTAAATATTTATTTATTTATTATTTATTTAACACCTCAAACTATTATACTATATATTATGTAATAAATATATTTCTTAATCTTAACATCTATAACTGAAGCATACTAGCCCTAGTACTTTTACGACGCTTAAGAAAATTAAACACAACGCATTTTTAAACTTAACATCACATTTTCAATATGCGCTACTTGTGAATCGTTTCTTCCATCATGATATATCAAAACAATGCGTGATGCAGCATTGCAAAGCATATGGTATACCTTTCCCTTGAAAGAAATGAATTAAAAGCAGAAAGAAAAAAAAAGTAAAAACAAGATCTAAAATTCCTCGTGTTTGAATTGTGCACAAACAAGAAAGAAAAAAATATCTATACCAACATCATGTAAACTATAACGTTTTCTTGTGTGCACAATTTTTCAGGATGGCCCTGCAAAGTTCCATGCTTAGAAATGGATGATAAGTTGCTGCAGGTGTTACCGTACTTTATATACGGACATTTACTTTCTTGATTCAAATAGAGATTTAAAAGTATAATAATGGTAAACGATGCTTTTACAAATATTAGGCGTTTAAATAAGAACAGCAAGAAATACCAAATTCTGAAGTAGAGACCACTTCCTCCTATACTGCAAACTGAACAGTTTTCATGTTGTACAAGAAGGAAATTTTGTCTTAATGGAGGAAACATGAATGACCCTGAAAAAGATAAGAATCTTTGTCTAAGAATAACAAAATTATTAATGGATACAGCAAAGCGAATTATCACAAAATGTTATAAAATTGTTTTAATATTAAATTTCTTTCTGATTTTATGTTGTACTTTCTGTTTGGTCGATTTTCTCAATTATATAATGCACATTTTCATTGAATTGGAAAGTGTCTGATGCTCTTCATGACTGCGGTAGTCATTCAATTACAAATATAACACATCTATTGAAACATTGTTCGTTTTAGTCTGCTGATATTACCATCGACCCCATGCTAAAGAGAAGAATCAAGTTTATCGTACATTACATATCCTTCTCTATATAATGACAATTGCCACCTGTCCAAAGTCCACATCAAGGACTCCACTGCTGTATAAAAGTATGGAAAGATTGCCAATGTTATCATATCAGTGTGGTATTTACGAACAAATGATTGGTTTGATTAGTTCGTAGTTGGTTTTTCTTTGATTTGATACCAGACTGACTGAGAGGCATTACATTGCCATATTTAATTGAAAGGTTTATTTTGCTTGTAATATTTGACATTTATATACATCTTGCTACAAGCCTTTCAACTTCAAGATTCATAAAGATATGAGCTAGTGTCGATTTAAACATTCCTTAGAAACCTCTGGTGTAATTGGGAGCACAACTTATTTGGGGTTTATCACATTTATCGTATATTCATATTTATGGTCAGGTGTATCACAGAATGGATCAGAAGGCGCTGATTTTCATAATTTGTTTCCTATGTATCGGAGTAACGTTAGCAGTCGTAAACGGAAAAACGTTCTGGGAAATGAATCCAACGGATCAGTTTTTGTTGATATTTGATTTCCTGAAAACCGATGCGAACCTTACTCTAAAGCTACTGAAGATTGTGAACGCATCCAGACTCCTTCTATCGAATGAAAAGGAGAATGTATCAGCCCCATACCCAGATTCGCCTGCTGTTTATTTCGTGCTAGATAAATTTGCGGAAGTTCTGCAAAATCCTGATTTTCTTGATATTGCAGTCATTATAGAAGATGAGGTGAGTCACTAATTAGTTTCTATCACTGTGTTTACCTGTCTGTCTTTCTCATATGAAGCGCGTATTAATTTATTAACCTTTTTTAATTCATTTCATTTAATTTCAGATCATTTTCTAGATGTAACTTTGTCACTCTAGTTAGCTTCAATTATGTTTATTTCTGTTTGAAAAAAATAAACAAAATATTAGGATGTTTTGTTTCTTATTTGCTTAAAATTAATATGGAACGGTCAACCTCGCTCTTGTTTGATGATCTGCAATGTTGTACTTTCTAAAGTTGTGAAAAGATGTATTGTACAAACCTCATGGGAAGTCTGAAAAGTATAGACTTTAAAAAGATGTTAATGAGTGATCTACTAAGCTCTCAGATGGTGCATAATTGTGCGTTTATGTTAGAATTTATCTTTTTGTTGCAAAAGATTCATTTTATGGCAAAATCTTCAAATTCCATCCATCCAGGTAAGTGATGATCTACAAAGTGGCTAATTCTTGGAATCAGTTTCTTTATAAGACAGGTGTATCAGTATCTACATTTGTTAATACTCAAAATATAATTAAGAACTCGTGAGGAACGAAAACAGTGAAATGTCTAACACATCACTACACTAACGAAACAATCGGCTATTACTCCATGACATTGTAATCTGTATATAAAAAAATCTCTATTCTTTCTCAGTTTCTTTTCTTTGAGATTTTCTAACTATGCCGAATTTTGATACTGTGTATTAAGTTTGGCCTCAACCTTTGACCAGGATGAAAATGTTACTTGGCGTGAAACAGACGGTTCTGAAAGGTCACATGTGCAAAACATACCAATCATTCATCAAAATGCAACTTTTGTCCAGTAAATAGGCCACAGCCTAAGCTGAGTTTCATATAATGTCTCCAAGTTAGCAC
The DNA here is from genome assembly GCA_030141615.1 of Unio pictorum. Classification (NCBI taxonomy): domain Eukaryota; kingdom Metazoa; phylum Mollusca; class Bivalvia; order Unionida; family Unionidae; genus Unio; species Unio pictorum. The sequence goes on from JARLTB010000442.1 coordinate 6,888,749, forward strand.
ATAACATGAAGAAAATGGCCTTCGTGCATTTGAATTTCTAACTAACGCACTGGATATAATGAAGTGTACAACAATGAAGGAGTATACAAAGAACTAGATTAGTGTAGTAATGTATAAAGTGACCAAAAGAAAATATATTTGAAAAGAAATACCAGAACAGGAAATCATTATAATGACTTTTCTTAGAAAGAAAAGAAACACACAATGATATAATTAATAATAATTATAATTCCTGGATCGTATCCGCAAACAAGTGTGTGTGTGTGTGTGTGTGTGTGTGTAATTGAATTTGTAACGTAGCTTTAAAACATATTCAGTCACTTCGCTGTCATGTCTGCAGTGTGGCAGTTTATTGTGATGTCCAGCACGAGGGCATCATGCCACAGACATGTTGCATGATGTCCAACCCAGTCACATTATCCGGATACCAGCCGATCAGTCCTAACATTAACCTAATATTGCTGAGCGCCAAGCGAGGCAGCTGTTAGTACTATTTTATTTTTTTGGTGCGACTCAGCCGTGGTTCAAACATGCGACTTCCCGCATCCCAGAATGATGCTCTAACCACTAGGCCACCGGTGCGGTGATCAGCAAACCAGTGAATGTTATGTAAGTCACGGGAAATCGGTATGTGTGGTCATTAAGTCACCTTTATACATCATGTTAATCTTGATATCAAAGTCCGTTATAATCTAGAGTTTGCTTGTTTGTTCCTAAGCGTACATTGCGATATTATGACCTTAATAAAATGTCACTATTCAATCATTTATTTATTTTGAAAATCATCTTTCAAACTAGAAATAATAGCTAAATACCAGAATTATGTTTTATTTACTTTATTGCAGGTGGTTTCTATTATAGGTACGATAGAGATTGAGAAGAACTTAGTTCCCGGAATGCATTTAATGACATTGTAATTGCCAATATAAGTTCAAACTATTTCACAGAAAATGTTTGTTTTTTCAACACAGGTTCGCAAGGTCAACATTAGCCATATTCCGCCTGATCATCCTGACATGTTGATGAAGTTTGTTTTTGCGAATATCAATTACCCGATGATTCTTCACAGGATTCTGCACAGACAACCAAGTTGCATTACTCATCCGTAATCAGTCATCAAATATAACGTTTAAGATGCAATTTGATGTATGTTGTAATTCGTACACCTTCTTGTATTATATACAATAAATATAGAAATAATGAAATTAACGTTTGAAATTCCCCAGAAATAACCAATGAGTTTAATCATGAAAGTAGTCAGTAATTTCGTCTTTTCCATTTTTTTTCTTCTGCTTTTTGTTTCTTGATCGCCAGTGGAATTGAACAGGAAATTTAACTTGGAACATAAATTATGCTTAACTTGTCAATCAGGGTTGATATATTATTATTCTATACTTCGGATTAAAATCCTGTTTTTCACAACGAATAATTTAGATGTGGAAGCGAAAATACATTTTAAAATATACACTTGTTCATTTAAGTCGCATAGTGTTAAAATAAACAAATAATTCAAATGGAGAGACTTTGTTTTGTGGCAAATGATGTATCAGAAAGTCAATGATGACACTCCGCATTTTACAAAAATTAATACATGTGAGTAAAATCAAAATTGAAAATACATGTGTTCAGCTTACTCGTATAGAATAATTTAAATCAATTCAAATGCGTTTGAAAGCTTATATAAATATGGAATTATTATTTTGAAACTTGAAGCTATGAATATAATCTCGTCGATGATATTAACGTCATACTCTTGCAAAGTGACAATGGTGATTGCAGTAGAAATTTAAAGAAGGAGACAAACCGAAAGAAGTGTGAGAACCATATATGCTACAAATCATTACTGTGACGTACACCAGTGAGCAAATGGAACCAAGGCCGACCAGTATGGATGCCCATACACATATGGTGATGAGACTGAATGAGATGCCTCACATGATCAACGTGATCTCGGGTTGACCTAGAATGACTCCAGTGAGCGAGTGGAAATGAAGCAGACCGAAGGAAACCCCGGTAAGGAAATGAAACTGAGGTATTATTCCCAAAGGTAAACCAGTCACAAAAGTTTAATAGAAGAGAACTTACCGCATTCAACTTCTTCATTTCTGGATCGGGATTGAGACCTTGAAATATTTTGTCTTTAGATTGAATTCAAATACCTGCGGAAATACGGGTGTGGACCTCCAAGTATTGATCATTAGTGCCCAAAGAATTGACATTAGCCTACTGTAAACCACTCATTATCTTTTTTGCATATAAATATGAGTTCCGTAGGATAGTTCATCTTTTTTATCCATTAACATTTTTGGAGCTTCCAAGATCCTTAACCTAAACCAGTTCATTATTTTCGTTCTGTATGTTACACTTAAGTTTAGTGGCACTTATTATTTTTTTTCCTTGCTATATTTTCATGTGAAAAATATATCCTTTTATTTTCACTTGGGAAAATATAAGATTTCCCAGGACGCCATGCGACGCTTAATTGTGTATTCAGCAACAAAACACAGGAACTGTTAGAACTAGAATAAATAACAAACAGAAACTGCTTTGCATTTCAGACATGGAAATTAATCATTCATAAAGAAATCTGACTAGACGCCATTAATGTCTCTCTGAAACAAGTTTACGTTAATTGTATTGACAACAAAGGCAAACCATCTGTTGTACATTGTTGAATAAGACTTTCATTGTTTTCAGACTGGGTCAGAGAGTTTAGGAAATGACAATATTAAAATGTTTTGGCAACAGATTAGGTCAATCGAATCCAACTGCTTTACTGAGTCATAAGTTACGTATATTTATATGATAAGGCTATAACAATAATGTGAATTTACGAAAAGGGGATGAAGTGAGCATGCTGTGTCGGAGATCCTGTTTAATCTTGTTAACTTAGATTATGGAGCAAGTCTTGTAAAAAGAAAATCTACACCTGATAGATTTCATCCTGTGGTACCAAACTTAATATATTGTGTCTCTTGGCTTTGCTAATCGTTATAATATCATGCATTTGGTGCCATGTGATGAAATATAGCCGGCATTTATTTATTTACCTCACTATTACTGTCATTAGAGTAAAGCAGACGAATGATCAATACAGACTTTTGAGTTACGTGTGTATTAAGTTAATTACCTTCTAATATGTTGGTTGTTCTGTTAGGATAACTAGAACGACTTATAATGAAAGATTAACAAAGATATGTCATTCGATAAACAATATCTTCACTGGCAGCTGAAGCCTAAAAAAAAGAGGCAAAATAAAATAATTTAAAGTAAATGTTTTTTTATCTTTGTTACTGATTGCGATGTGCAAGCTGCTGTTATTTTGATTTTTATGATTACTTCATTCCGAATCACATATGTTGTTTATGTTTTTAATCATGGCGTGTGAATACATTTAACATCAGGCTCATGTATATAAAACTTGATACAACAATGTGATGAATTCAAGTCGAATAACCCTGAATTCACCAGGTGAACGTTTAATCACGGACAGAAATCTTTCAGATAAGTCACACGATGGAATATAATTATTAATAGCACTGAATTCAGACAGCGTATATTCCATATGCTTTATAATATTGATGTTCATGAAGTGTTTTAGCCATCATTTTCAGACATTTATATGAGTAAAAGCTACAATGATGGTTTATTTTGGTAATTAAAAGAAAAGCTTAAGGTTAGGTATTATTTATTAGATGTGTACGGTATTACCGTTATTCCCGTTTACCGCGGTATTACCGTTATACCCGTTTACCGCGGTATTATCGTTATACCCGTTTAATATGCTGGTGGTATTACCACGGTACTTTCTCACTGTGCCCGTAGTTCGAAAGTTTCAGTCAATAAGGTGTTTACAGAAAGTGCAGAATAGACTATTAACAGAAAGCTTTCCTTTTACATGATAAAATAATTCAACATATCATTCATTAAAACAGTGGCCTCGAATGGCCGAGTGGTCTAAAGCGCTCTCCGTGACGGATCACTGCCATCTCACCTCTGGCGGCCTGGGTTCGAGTCTAAGATTCGGCTAATGTAGTTATATGAGAAAGCTTGCCAGTAGCTTCTCGTGGGTCGGTGGTTCTATACGGGGGTTTTCCCGGGTTCTTCGTCCACCAATAATACTGGCCGCCATGTATAGCCTATCGTGTGCTGAAAAATGGCGTTAAATCCTACAACAACAACAACAACAACAAAAATTCATTAAAACAAAAACGAATCCTATTCTTACAAATGAAATTGAAGTAGTACAAATACAAATTTGTGTGCCGTTACTCACCTGTTCGACACATGTCACGTATGTCAACGTGGTGGAAAATAGTATGTTGTGAAAGTTTTCCGTTCAAGTTCATCTTTTTAGAAACATTTTTTGATTAAAAATAACAGATAGATGTCAGTTGTTAGTTTCTAGCGAATATTAATGTGTTAAAGATACGTGTTCCTTTGCAAATCATCCCAAGTTTTAAATGACAGTGGAACGATGTCACGGGATTGTTTGATATAGGTATGCTGGTCTGTTAACTAATTTTGTGTTTTAAAGATCAATTTACATATAATTACCTATTCGTGTAAAAAAAAATAATAATAATAATAATAATAATAATAATAATAATAATAATAATAGTAGTAGTAGTAGTAGTAGTTTCATCATCATTAGTAGTAGTTGTATCATCATCATCCTCATGATCATCATTATCATCATCATCATCAATATTTATGTTATTTGTACCTCTTAAACCATCTGTAGAATCTAAACTACGTGAGATTGATAGGACAAAGTAAAATTCATTGATCAGGAGACTACAGGTATTTCCTTAACTTTATCAACATACCTCTTTCTGTTTCATTCCAAAGTTCGTTTGAAATGATAGGCAATACCTGGATCAGTTTATCTCATTTCATCAGTCTATCTGTCCAGTCATGTATCCAACAGTCTGAAGTTTTTCTAAACAGTCTTTCCATTCATCCACTTCATCCTCATTCATCGGGTTTCGCATATTCAGACCACTTGCAAATGTCATAGCAAACCATCCAGCCTCCATCCATTCCGTTTGTCCGTCTATCCATCTAATTATACATGTATCTATTCATTATCGATTTCACTCAGAATCAATAACGTCATTTATCCATCTAATTATACATGTATTTATTCATTATCGATTTCACTCAGAATCAATAACGTCATTATCGATTTCACTCAGAATCAATAACGTCATTTTCCATCTAATTATACATGTATCTATTCATTATCGATTTCACTCAGAATCAATAAGGTCATTATCGATTTCACTCAGAATCAATAACGTCATTATCGATTTCACTCAGAATCAATAACGTCATTTTCCATCTAATTATACATGTATCTATTCATTATCGATTTCACTCAGAATCAATAACGTCATTTATCCATCTAATTATACATGTATCTATTCATTATCGATTTCACTCAGAATCAATAACGTCATTTATCCATCTAATTATACATGTATCTATTCATTATCGATTTCACTCAGAATCAATAACGTCATTTATCCAGCGTATAACGTATGTAGAAAATTTACCAATTAATTTTCATGTGAAACCGGACCATGGCGTTATCATAAGAAAGGGATGTTCATAAGCACTTAGAGAAGTATTAAGCCTATATGTTTCCAGATGTTAATACAGACGAACGTTTTGTCATACTAAAGTTGAATTACAATAAAATACACACATTTCTGCTTAACCCAAGTTGACTTTTCAATTTATTCGTTTTAAACAACTAATACATAGCTAAACTATCATCTATTTAAAATCAATAATATTATTAAAGTCAAAGGTTAGGAATTTCCTATGTGATTTATACATAACCCTTGTTATTGTTTTCTAAACAGTATGACTATTCTAGATGGTTATTTTGCATTAGGTAATTTGTTATAGAAAATGCTAACTGTGATCTGAGGTCAAGTAGCAACATAATCTTATAATTGTGAGGACTGGGTCATCCAGGCTTCAACATTTATCACTTTCAAGTTGTATTATGCTTTAACCAGTTGCGCTGAATTTTATTTCTTCAAGTTATTTAATTCAAGTGAGTATTTCCTTGAAAAGAATCGAGTAAAAATAACAAATCACTGACAAATAGCCGGTAAGTATTGTGGTCCATGCACATGATAAATGTAATCAAACTATACCGCACCAGATTTCGTTTATGTTGTCGCGCATACTTTATTGACTGTGACTCTCGTATTATCATAGAAGCGTTCCGCAACAAAGACAAAATAAACCGCTTTAAAATCAATAATAGCAATATAATAAAATACAGTGCAAACAATACTGAAAAGTATCTGTCAGTAACACTCGACAAGTTGAGATTAATTGATAATCTCCAGTTTATGCCGTCATCGATACAAGAGCTCGTTAAAGGATGTGAAAATTTTAATAGTTTGACTGATAATTTCGGTGATAAAGATTGTTTACTTACAGGAAAAAGCAAATTTTGAATGAATTCTACTGTACGATCTTTGGTGCTAATTATGATCTATATCTGATCATAGAATTGTTTTTGCTCGCGGGGATATTTGAAAATTTTAGAGATGTCAGCGTCAGCAAATACATACTTGGTCCAGCCTGGTATTACTCAGCACCGGGATTAGGCTCGGACGCATTACTCAAACATAGCAAAAAAAACATGAATTGCTGACAGATCCTGTCATATTCAACTTTATCGAACGTTTTTATCAGAGGTGGTATTAGTGAAATAAAAAAAATATTGGATGCTAATACATGGGTGGATACGACAGCAATCTTCCTTCGAAGTACTTGATCCAGCGAATAATTTGTATGATTTTGTAATGTTGAGATCGATCCAGTTAAGCTACATGACGCTCATGACGAGTATCCATTCATGCTATGATCAAAATTATGCGTTTGCGTTTAGCAGCCACATATTGGGCGGGATAAAGCGAATCAGAAAAGGAGAAATAGGTGACTTTGGATCAAAATAAAGCGTCAAGCGACCGTTGCAATATGGAAATTTTAACAACAAGGTCACATAAATGTGTATCTCTGTACATGACATGAAATGTTTATACAACTAATTCTTGGCAATTTAAATTTGATCCTGAACCAACCACAAACAAGTACTTGTATTTCAGGATTTATGATTTAAATAATGAGAATTGTTATCCTTGTTCAGGACCTCAAATCGAAATTCAACAGAATTATGTACACACATTTCACCATGATTCGACAGAATTATGTACACACATCTCACCATGATTCGAATCATGGTGGGTGATCGTTTTACTCAACCGGGTTTGATATCGGGAGGGGGTGTACATAATCTGTAGAGAGGTCATCGTTTACCTCATTCACCAACCACATCTCCCTGAGGCTCTAGACTGTTATTTAACAGATAAGAGACTCACACAACGAGGGATCTGTGTTTCGTGTCTTCATATTATATTAATGTTGTGTTTTTCATGTGCCTTTGAACTTGCTAGGATACGGTGGTACCCTTGGGGTTCAAAGGTTGTGCTATCCTTAATTAAGATTATATGTTTCATGTGTCTTAAACCTACTAGGACACAGTGGTACCCTTGGGGTTCAAAGGTTGTGCTGTCCTTAATTAAGATTATATGTTTCATGTGCCTTAAACCTGCTAGGATACAGTGGTAACCTAGAGGTTAAAGGTCAAAGAAAATATTTTTTTAAATTTAAATATCTATGTTTTATATATGAACATCGAAAATATTAATGCTATAATATCTGCAGTAAAAAAAATTAAATGAAAATTAAAATATACAACTCGATCCGGAAGAATAATTTGTGATTTCGAGTCAATCCAACAACGAAATCTTGAATATGGTTATACACTTTCAACGGAGTATAGGCTGATAAAGAACATACAGTCTATAATGGTCCAGTCCTTATCAATGGTAAAAGATACAGATGTAAATAAGTTCGTACCACTTTCTATCGCAGTAGAAAATATTAAATCAAAACTGTCTCACGAATATCAAACGATCAAAATTATCAGCACACGCGTGAGACAACTAAAATAGATTATAAATGAAAACGCTGTTACCGATGGCAGCTTGGATTAATTCCTCTACAGTTCTGTTGTTTTATTCTGTTATAATATTTTGTATTCAGTAATTATATCTCTTTTTATTCTGTTATAATATTTTTTCGTTCTGTTATAATATCTTTATAGGGGCCCCGAGTGGCCGAGTGGTCTAAAGCGCTGTCCGTTACGGATCACTGCCATCTCACCTCTGTCTGCGTGTGTTCGAGTCTAAGATTCGGCAAATGTAGTTATGTGAGAAAGCTTGCCAGTAGCTTCTCGTGGGTCGGTGGTTCTTTCTGGGGTTTGTCCGGGTTCTTCCTAAACCAATAATACTGGCCGCCATGTATAGCCTATATTGTGCTGAAAAATGGCGTTAAACCATTAAAAAAATATCTTTATTATTCTGTTATAAGATGTTTTTAATTCAGATTTGTAAATTTTGATGAAATTTTACCCTTACTCATTTTAGTCGAAATATCATAGAAAAATCTATCAAAATTGTAATATTTGTAGGGTGAAACCCGGAGCCATTATCTAAATGATTTATCGATAAATCGTTAAATTTTCCATGTTTTCCCATAAATCAACTAAAATCGGATATATTTTTACAAAAATATGCAAAAAACACAGAGCAAGAAAATATGAAATTAACGATTTATCGCTAAATCATTTAGAGAATTGATGGGGTTTTTACCTTACAAAAATCAGAAATCTGACAGATTTTCTAGGATAAAATTAACTAAAATGGATTAAACAAAGATGAAATTTCATCAAATCTGTAAAGAAATATTGTTTTACTGAAATCAGACTTTTATTCAGAACTATATAAAAAAAAATTAAAGTTCATCAAGTTTAATGCAGAAATGCGCGTAGTTTATAATCTGATCTTGTTCACACGTGATCATAGAAATATGTTCTCGCCGCAATCTATTTAATTGTTCTTGCGTCAGTAAAAAATCTTCGTCACCAAACTCATCAATGACTATATCAAAGACGTTGAATGAAGACTGTAAATATTAATTTGACTGCATTTCCAAGTGCTTCCTTGTCGTGTATAAAAACCTTTACGTACTGGTAAATATGTAATATTTATCAGATTAATTCGTGAATCAAGACCAAAGGTTAAGATTTTACATTGAGATTTATCAGTAAAACCTCACCACGTAAATCAATCAAATGTCCACTCTGGTAGGTGAGTTTAAAATTTATTCTTGACAAGTATTGATTATGCGTGCATAGATAAACTGTATTGATTGGTTCTTGCACGATCAAGGATCCAGGAGGAACCAGTGGAGTAAATGTGTAAAGAACGTACCCTTGTTGAGCTTGATTTCAAATCACAAGATCTGTTTGATAACTACCATCGATTACATCACATATAAGATTGACTGCAATTGTTGAGGTTATATTTACAATCTCTGGTCAAATATGTCTGCCTTCAGCATCTGGATTATTGTTAAATCTGAGAACATCATCAGGATGTGGTGGAGTTTCATCAGGCCATCCTAGAACAGTTCTTATCGATGATCGATAAATATATACGACGTAATCGGTAGCTTTTACTTCAATCACAGATAATAATGTTGGTTCGTGAACAGTTATAGTAATTTTTTATTCTTTTTTTGTTGTTGATTTTATTCTGCGCTGGAATTCATCGTTGATTTGTTCAATCTGATAACTACCTGTGGGAATAGAAACATCAAAGAAATCTGGGGTTCCATCTGGTTTATTTTTATTTGCTAGTACAAGCGAATTACTTGGAGTTAATCCACCAAATGGTTCAGATTTGATATTTGGCGAACTATGATATACTCGTAGTTGTGCAAGAGCAATCTCCCTTGCTGAAATTGCAGTTGGAAAATTAATACTGAATTCAGGATTGGTTGTGCTCACTGATATCAAAGTTGTTTTCACCGGTGTTGTGCTCGTGGCAATCTGTTGCAATAGTTCTTGTGCTGACATTTGTCTATTTATCTGTAACTTTAATGGGTGTAGATTCTATCACAGTCATTGCTTCGGGGAATATTTTAGTCATTAATGCGAACTCAGAATCCGATACTTAAGCATCTTTGTGGCTTTCAGATATTAACTGAGATAGTTTAGAATACGCTGCCATTGCCGCGTGTAACTTCACCGGACAATCGGATAATTTTTCATTCGTGCACGTCGATATTTGTTTTGCGATTATATTAAAAACTCTAGCGATCGCAGTTGACGCTGAAACACAGATTGTTATGACCGCAGGTGATGTCATTGTTACCGTGGAGAATAAAAGACTGGCTCCAGCAACAACCGTGGAGACTGAGTATACAATTATGTCAATGACAATTACACGTCTGTGATATTGTTTTCCTTTTATCGTGTAAGTATCAACGATAGATTTTAATTTATCTTGCCACTCACGCGCTTGATTGTATCTGTAGTCCATATTATTTACCCTGTAATCAATTGAGGTGTTTCGGCAACAAATTCTAGACACCACCAGACCGTTGCTGCAGTTAATATTTTTGTCGGATGCAACCAGGATAAATGTTTCCTAATCTCCACGGTTCGATATAACAGATACGGTTCCATAACACTTGTCTGTTGAGTGATGCCATGGATACGTGGTAAATATCTCGAATTTTGTACTACTAAACACAGACAATCTGTACACGCCAGTAACTTCCGCGGTATGTTTGATAGTATCATTTTGTTCAGACCATGTTGTTGATCCTGATGATATTGTGTATACGACGTTGTTAATCCGCCTGTGGAGAATTTTACCCTGATATGTTTTAAGGAGATCAATTTTCTTAATAATATCAAGAGCATCACTTACAATATCTTCTTGTGTTTTCATAATTATATCGATTGATGTTTTAATATCACAAAGTTTCTTATCAACGATTAATGGTTTTCCGAAGAATCCATCTGAAATTTCATTGATCTTCCTGAAATTTCTACGGAGACTTGTAAATGCACCTACGTGAACGTCATACACGGCTCTCAACTTAGATAATTTTCCGTCTATGGTATTGTGATCGTTTAGGTGAAGTTCGTGTTCGGTTTTTAACGTGGATAATGTACCACTAACGGTATCATGTTCAGTTTTTAACGTAGATAATTTACCATCGACAATATCAACGTATCTTTTCCTTGCAGAATCTTCATCTGATGTTGGATCTCTTAAGACAGTTATTTTATTTCCGTTCATGGAAAGCGCTCCTGTTAATACACCACCTGACGCTGATAATCGTTTTGAACATTTTTTATAATTTCATTTCTGATATATTCTGTCGATATACATGAATCTTGTATTTTTCCGCTTTCAGTAAATACCGGAATATTATTCATAGCAGCTCCAAGAACCCTACGAACTTTATTATTCCACTTAATATTACTTGTTTTCAAAACACCGTTTGTCCTGAAAAATAACAACTTCATCTCGGTCAACCCCAGTTAGGTTCATAATATCAGCAAGGTCATCCTTAGTTGCATATTTTGATGCATCGAAATCTTTATCGGTTCCTTTGTCGGTTTTTCTGATCAAACATCTTCCTTAAATATCAACCATTATATATATGTACTATTTTTAAATACCTGTCCAACGATTACTTGTGTATTCGTGTACAACTTTATGAGGTGGTTTAGTTGATATTGTTATCGCATCAAATAGAGCGATATATTCACGACCACATATCGGTGGATCTGTCATTGTCTGTGTCGGTAACGTTGAATACCAAGTTCTGGCAGGTAATTGATTAATATAATTTAAAAACTCAACTGGTGGTGAGTCCACACGAATCAAAATAAACAATTCCGCGTGGATCAATCGCATATGCAATCCAGTGAGTTCCTGGACCGGAATTCGAATCGAGATTGATGATACCGGTTTCAACGTGATGAGGTTGTTTCGGTAATTGATCGCGTATAAACACTCCTATAAAATGTTTTATTTTTAATTTTTAGCAGCATCTATCAGATCAACATTTGACATCGGTGTTATTATATTCCTGGAAGTCTCAGTCCTTTTCCTAGATAAGTTCCCTTAAGTCTCAGACCGCGCTTCTTTTTTTTAACCTTTTCCTGTTGCTTTCTTTAATGCCATTCCAGCGGCGGTTCCAACAACACCTATGCAGCTGCTTTTGCAACTGCAGGTGAGGCCGCAGCAATTATTGCTGGTATTGCTGCAAGAAGTGGAAATACACCTCCTGATTTAATCGTATCTTTGATGGCACTTGGAGAAAATTCAAGTTAAACTCCAGTTTTTGATACCAGAGCTGTATTGAAAAGTTTAAGCTAATTACCGGTTAACGATAATTTGTTTGGACCACCACTCATTTGTTTTTTATTTAACGTTATTTTTGCCGCACATTGTTTTGCCGTCTTTTTTATTATAATTTTGTATCTGACCTTGAGTCAGAGTTGCGTTAACATGACTATACGACATTTTTATATTTACTTGATTGGTTTTAATTATATGTTCTCTACGGGTGCATCAACGACTCGCATTCGTGCACCAGCACCCTCAAGTAATACTGCTCTGTCGCTAAATATAACAGCAGGAACAACAGGTGGACCTACAGCATCAGCAGGAAAGATACCTACATTAGCTCGAAGTATATATCAACAACAGATTGTCTGTATAAATATAAATGTTCCAGTGAAAAGTAACAGATCGGATATAATGTTGTAAAATCTTGTTGTGACATTTGCAAACCGATATCTACATTTTGATCACGCCCCATAAATGACATTAAACGATGATATGCACGTGCAACAGTATTATGTTCAAAAGTTAACTTTCTATCTTCGACAGGTTCTTGATGTCCATTCATTCTTAAACTAACCTCGGCAACATCAAGTGTATCAAATATCATCGTACTTTTTCTGATTATTTACTCGTTCATTTGCCTTAAGTGCGATAAAAAATATCTCGTGGTGCTGAAACCCCCTGTTGTGCGGATATATGCCATGTAAATTGACCGGCACCATTACCTTGAGTACTATCTGTAGTCATTGTTTTCCAAGATAGCAGTGATTTACCACCTCGATTCAAGAAAGAAAGTAATTTATTTTCTTCTGTGACAGATTACCATTACTGGCATCCACAATGAAACTTTTTCTATAATTATTTTAGCTTCATCTATAACCCCATCGGCTCGCCAGACTGCATCATTGTCTGAGTCTTTTCTGACAATTACTATAGTGTGTTTAGCACCAAATATAACCTATCTAACATCTTTGCAAAATCTAAAAATATTCGATCATGGAATTACACACGAAAATTCTCCATTAGCGTTCAACAGTAACTTAAGTGCTTCAAATCCAAGGTTAAAATTGTTATTTCTTGATAATACTGCATTTACGTCTGCGGCTTCTACTGCGACTGTTACATTACCAGTAGCTAAATCTGTGTGATCTGCATGATCGGTTATATCCTTTGCAAACATCATCAATGGACCAGCTGATCTTAAATAGTCATCAGAGTATCTTGCTAGACCAAGTATCATCGTAGCAAAATCAACATGTTGCAGACATGATTCGATATGTTTTCCATCGATGATGTATGTGGCACTACTGAATAATGCCATAATACCATTATTGACAAAAGCAATTTTAGTAGCAGCTTCATAATCTGTATCGTCTACTTTTATCAGTCGCCCCTCGACTTCGATAAATGCCTCAGCGAGTAATTCTTGGTCTACGATACGTATTGTGTACAATCATTTTATTTAATCATTCACCATTATCTAAATTATGTGTCAAGGGGTTTAGTCATCTGTAATTTCATCGATAAATTCCCGATAGGTATTGATGATACCACCGGTAAATAATCGTCGACAGATATCAGAGATTTCGTTGATAATTTTATGAGAAGTATTTTCAGCGCGTTTCCCTCCTATGAAAATTTCTAGTTTATCCACGTCGGCAATGACGTTGTCAGGGCAAGTGATATGATTATTTCCCAAACCAATTCCTGTAGTAGCGCCAGAAGAGTCATCACCAGAATCCCTTTCCGTACCAAGTGAAGTTTGAAATCTCTCCTGGCGTTTGGTTTCTTTTTGTTCCATCTCTTTTTCTATTTATTTTTCTCTTAACTTTTATTTGTTCCGCCTCTTCCTTTTTTTGTTTCACCTTTTCTTCTATTTGATCACTTCTAAATTTGTCAGCCTCCAACATCATCCTTTGTTGTTCTGTTTGTTGCAGAGGTGGAGCTGGCTGATACTGTGATTGTTACTGTTCTATCTACTATTGAATAAAATAAAATCTATTTATATCGTTAATATATTCATTATACACTGGGTCATCACTTCTAGCCTGAATTTGATTGTATTACACACGATATAGCCATTTTAAAATAGTTAGCAGCATTGATGTTAACATACTTAGGTTTTAAAATATCAGACTTTCGAGAAAAACTATCATATGCAGGACGAGAAAAATCTTTCTTTATAACTTTTTCCTTAAGATCTACAATAACACCTTCCTTAAATTTACTAATCAATTCAACATTTTCTCTTTTTGCTTTAGATTTAGATGCAAGTTTCTCTTTCACATCAGCTATTTCAGTGTAAATTTTATCAATATATTGTTGGGTTGTGCGGCAGCTATTCTAGCTGGAAGATCTAGTAAAATCTCTTGCGTGGCCCTAGCGGTTTCTTGTATTGCTCCAAGAAGAGGTTTCTTTTTTCTGGATCTCCCCATACAACCTTCTCAGTTGTTGCAGTAACAGGTTTAAATAATCTTTCTCTACCTTCTACGTAATCAATTTCTTACTCCTGGCGTTCTTGAAGTATTCTTCGAAGCGAATCTCTCAAAGGAATATATTTTTTTGATTGCTTCCTGGCGTTATCGAGCTAATCTAGTAGTATATGCTTCTCCGATATTTGCCATATATATATATATATATATATATATATATATATATATATATATATATATATATATATATATATATATATATATATATATATATATATATATGTGTGTGCGTGTGTGTGTGTGTGTGTGTGTGTGTGTGTGTGTGTGTGTGTGTGTGTAATGATTTAATTACATGTATCGATAAAATATTTGGTTAATTTGTAGCAGCACCGAGAAAGAGTATTACTCAAAGTTTAAGGTTTAAGATTGATAGTTTGCCCGATTATTCATTTTGTTTGATCTATGTATAAGATCTTTTTTATATCATCAGATTGACAATTCAACACATGGAGAGAGCAGCAGAGAGGTGTTGACTACAACAATGGTTTGGGTCAAGCTAGGTGTAGTCATTGAACTGACTTCAATGTTAGTCACCATTAGTCGATTTGGTAATCAAATAAGGGTGACGTTTCGAATTAGTCTGTTCACCCTCTCTGCTGCTTAGATTGATGGACAGACGGAATGGATGGAGGCTGAGAGTTTGCTTGGACATTTGCAAATTGTCTGAATATACGAAACTTAATGAATGAGTTGGCAGTGGATGAATGGAAAGACTGTTAGATACATGACTAGACAGCTAGAAGGATGAATGGGATAAACTATTCCAGGTATTGACTATCATTTCTCACTAGTTGGCCACTAACTTTGGAGGAAAGAAAAGAAACAGGTAGTTTGATAAAGTTTTGTAAATACGTGTAGCCCCGTACATAACGGAAACAATCCAATAAAGCTTGCATAGCTTCGATTCTACTGGTGGTTCAAGACGTACAAATAATAATAATAATAATAATAATAATAATAATAATAATAATAATAATAATAATAATAATAATAAAATAATAATAATAATAATAGCCTAGTGATACAAGTAAAGTTTCTCTTTCCCCTTCCGTCCTCCACCCTTCTACTATCTATTTTGGTACTTTCATAAATCAATCGAAATTGGAATTTTTCTTAAATGTTTATTTTCATAAACTAATTATACCTGATGATATTTTAATATTCCCGCAATTATATCCCTATATGTTTTTTTAATACATATCTAATTTCACCTTAGTTGCTTTTATACTTGATTTTTTGACATTGAAATTTATTTTGTTTTAATTATCTGTCTTCAAATTGTTATTTAATCTTATTCTTTTACACATGTTAAAAGATTTTATAAACCGATTACGGTGTCATTTCATCAATCAATAACAAGTTGAAGTGAATCATGTTTAATAATAGGATTTTATTGGATCTAACATCATGTAATTGAGCTCATTTTGATGCAAAAGTATGAAACAAGGTCGTTTATTGTATTAGCTTTACCAGTTTTTGTAGTTGTCTACAACATTTAAATTTGGATCAATTTACTGTGGTTATTGCAGGTTTGTAGAGCAAGAATGTTCTATCTAAAATACACAAAACAGTATCTAGTTATACTGTCTTTTGAACTTCGTGCGATTACACGCAGATAGGTTGAGCGGACTTTGGTCGGGAGCGGCTAGATGCCTGTAGCACGTTACACGATAATACTTTCAATTTACACAATGTTCAACAAAGAATTCGTTCACAAAGCTCAGATGTAAACGTAGATGAAGAATTAATGTTAAAGATGAATCGAATGGCATCGGAAGTTGATATACAAACTCATTTTTGTATTTCAAAAAATAAGTATAAACTCTTTATGAGACAATATTTAGCAATAGATAGAACATTCAAGATAATTACCTGATTTACCTGATAAAAGGGTTGAATCACATATTAACGCTGCTCCTTCTGATTAGTTATTTCAGTAATTTAGAAAGTGAAAATTTAAGAGCAGCAGTATAATGAGGTAAATCCGAACCAGTCCTAAATGTCTTATCCCAAGTTTAAAATGTTCTGAATGAATTCCAATAGTTTTATTTGTCGCGACGTACCACAACTATACAAGCATGAATGTGAATGACATATTACAGTCCTCATCCCTCTTTGATTTGTCTTCAGCATTTGACACAATAGACCAAGAGATATTACTTCACGGTCTCTATCATGCTTTTGGCATTAACAATACTGCCTTAATGTGGTTCAGGTCCTACGTAATCAACAGGACACAAATTTTGTCTGCAAATGAAATACACTCCAGCCCAATTTGATCTATGTAGCGGTGTGCCACAGGGGTCTTTTCTTGGACCTGTTCTCTTCATTCCATACACTCAGCAGCTCTCATGTTTTCTATATAATCATCCAGTGTCTCACCTATTGCACGCTGGTGACATATTGCCACCCAACTGAAGGTGGAGCTACTATCCAAGGAGTAGCGAGATGCATTTCTGATATGAAATCATGAATGACATGTAACAAGCTGCAGATGAATCATGATACATTTAATGCCATCCTGATCACAACAAAAAGGCTTATTCATTCACATCCTTTACTTCAAACAATAAATACCAGCAAGACCAACATTAACTTCACACAGTCAGTACGAAACCTAGGTGTTACTCTTTACTGTACTCTCACATTGCACCAACATGTCATGAATATATGCAAGGATACATATCTTGAGCTAAAACGCAGCAGCTCCATTCGCAATATCTTTCAGTTTATGCCACTATAACACTTATGTGTTTATTTGTACTTTGATATTGGACTATTGTAACTCAGTTCAGTCTTGCTCGTCTCAATATATACACCAAAAACTTCAAACATTAAAAACACAGCTGTTCGGATCATCCTTAGAGTCCCACGATCAGAGTATACCTACCTACTGCTCTGTATCCTACACTGGCAATTCGTTCGATCCTAATTGAAACACAAAATGTGTTATCTGTGCTACGTTTCACTGACGGACTCCAGTTCAACATACCTATCTTGCCTCATCCATGTGTACACACCAGCAAGATAATTATGCTCCTCTTCTGACAATCGTATACTCATTATTCCCACTATGAAAACGAAGTCATATAAACAACGTTCTTTTGCATAACAGGCCCAGCAACGTGGAACAAATTGCCCATTGGAATTAAACACAAAGAGACAGTGATCCCTTTCAAGAGTGCTCTTAAAACTCACCTTTTTCGACTGCAAGAACAAACTGAAAGACCTGATAATGTTTCTTACCTTAAAAATGTCAGCATTTTTTATGTTTCCTATTTTCATGGTGGTTGTTTTTGCGTTTCGCTTGTTGGTTTTTTGTGGTCATATCATTATAGATGTTGTAAAGCACTTAGAGCTTCTAAAGATTAGGCGTTATACAAAGTCTTCATTATTTTTTTTATTATTATCTGAATAAGTCCTCCTACAAATTATGACAAAAGTCATGTTAAACTCAATTCAACTTTAGTGACCGTCATGACAATTGACAAGTATACAATAAATATATGCACAAGCACACTAGATAAATTAAATGTACCTGATATCAAATGTAGGCAACCACATCAAAACTCGTGCCTTAAAATAAGATTGCAAACGATCCCAAAATTTCGATAAACTCACATTTTGGCATTGTATAAACACTGATTCTGTAAAATGACGTAAAATAATTATATGTGATTTATCGCATTAAAAATAAAATCTAAATTGTTGTGACTGTAACCAAATGAAATATGATTAAAGTGTCAAACAATTAATGCAGTAGATATCATTCCACTAGCATAATAGTTAATATCTTGACCTAAAGCTTATCTGAGTGTTCGGATACAAATATAACTATTCCCTTCCTTTGTACTGTTATACGATTTTTCTATGACTAAAAGAAATTAAGTACGACTTTATGACTATATGCAAGTTTGAAACTCCTTGACGAGTCTCAGTTAAAGAATGTGATTTATTATATTGATCAAGCTAAATAGTGGGACCAAGGACAGAAAGAAGAGGATTTAAGTTAACACGAGGACATTTTCTGATGAACATTTCCTGTATGTGTACATTTTTCAATAGATAAAAAAGGCATTAATTCAAAGCCTGGCGGTCTAAAGTAATGCTGAAAGTTTTATAGACTCAGATATAGAAGACTCTCTCTCTCTCTCTCAGCAGAGAGGGTGAATCCTACAACGTTTTCAGACAAAATTTGATTGAAATCTTAAAACGAGCCGTCCTATAATCTCATTTTAACCAAAAAGAGGGCGAACCCTACAACGTTTTCAGACAAAATTTTGATTGAAATCTTAAAACGAGCCTTCCCTACGAAATCTCATTTTAACTAAAAAAATGAAAACGGAGATTTTACGATTTTTCAATCAATTTTTTGATTGAAATCCTAAAACGAGCCGTCCTATAATCTCATTTTAACCAAAAAAAAAATCTCAGGGGCAAACCCTACAACGTTTTCAGACAAAAAATTGATTGAAATCTTAACGAGCCTTCCCTACGAAATCTCATTTTAAATAAAAAAATGAAAACGGAGATTTTACGATTTTTTAATCAATTTTGGTCGCAACTTGTTGTCATCCACCCTCTCTGCTGCTATGGGTTAACAAAAAATAATAAATGATTTTAACCGAATATTTGATCAAGTCCGATACGATATCGTGTCCGAGGATCATGCAAATTTATTGTTGCGAATCCGTGCGGAGTCGACTGAGCATGACTAAAGAAATCTCGAAATTGATTGAAGTCCATATCAGAACACCATGTCTGCCATATATTTCTAAGAGTATGAGTATCAACTCCGTTGAATACAGACAATAAATTGCAGTTATCTCTGATGACTTTTGGAACCTGAGTGTAGCGTTGAGTGACATATATCACGTCAGTGTTTTTGTGACGCCCACGGGAAAATATTCTAGCAGGATTTTTTTGTTTATCCAACATTATATCGTCGTATACGACTAAATTGTTAATATCTCCATCAATATCATCAATACTCGGTGCTTCATCGATATCGGTTATAAAATCAATGGCGTTCTCACCCTTAATTTCTGAAGCGTTTTCATTAAAATCTTTTAGCACTTCATAACATCGTTGATCATCTACGCTAGGGGCAATTAAATACAACTTATCCCACTTCATCCATCTCATTATTAAATTGAGTAACAATTGCGTTTTACCGGATCCAGATGGCCCGATTATAATCATCCGGATAGAGTTTGGTAGCGCTGCATGATGCTTAACCGGTTCTCTTCTTTTAGTCGCTGAAAAATCAATTATATCCATATTTCTATACATAAATTATGGATCTATATTGTGTGAAGTGTAAAACGCGTACTGGCACAGATGATGTGACGACGGTTACAACTAAAAATAACCGATCAGCGCTTTCTGGTAGATGCGTGCAATGTGGTACAAAGAAATTTAGATTTGTGTCTATGAGATCTGATTTAAAAAAAAACGAGGAGGTGATATCGCAGCCAAATTGGCAAAGCTCCCTGGAACCCCATGGGCAAAGTACCCCGGAGAAAAGCACCTTCCGGGATATAGCTATTGTGGACCGGGAACCAGACTTGATATCAGACTCAATGATCAAAATCAGTCCCGACCCGGTGAAGAACCAATAAACGCCATTGATAAGGCCTGTCACCTTCATGATGTTGCTTATAAAAGCAGCAATCTGCAACACAGGCATCTAGCAGATGTGAAATTAATTCATGCGTTAAATGCTATTCCTGATAAATCCTTCAAAGAAAAATTGGCTTCATTTTTGATAAAATCGGCTATGAAAAGCAAATTGATGTTAGGTGCCGGTAATTAATAATATGGAATCAATTTATTATTCCCCAAGAGGATACTGGAGGGGTAAATCAGCAGTCCATAAACTCGCTAGCGCTGCAAAAGTGAAAAAAACCACTGCGGCTAATTGGTTATCCAAACAGGCACTATGGCAAATTTATCTACCACCGCCTAAACAAATTCAATTCTCGCATTTTGATGTGACCGCTCCTAATGAAGTTCATCAGGCTGATATATTATTTCTGCCACATGATCGTGGTTACAAATACGCTTTAACCGTAGTTGATATTGCAAGTCGATACAAAGAGGCAGAACCGTTAAAAACAAAATCAGCCACTGAAGTCGCTTCTGCATTTGAGAGGATTTATCGAAGGGGTCCTCTGCACTGGCCAAATCTATTGCAGGTTGATCCTGGCAAGGAATTTCAGGGTGCAGTATTATCTACAATGAAACATCATAATGTCACCATACGACGAGGGCATACTGCGCTACATCGCGATCAGGCCATTGTAGAACGATTTAATCGGACGATTGCTGAGCGGTTATTTGGATATCAATACGCAAAAGAATTCATTCAAGAAAAGCGATCCCGTGAATGGGTTAAAAGATTACCATCTGTGATTACTGCACTGAATAACGAGATTACTAGAACAATCAACATGAAACCTATCAACGCGATTAAAAAGAAGTCAATACCCGTACAACCACAAAAAGATTTCAAAGAACCAATTCTTGGTAGTAATGTCATTGTGAGGTACTTATACGAACCAGGAGAGCTTGAAGGGGGTAGAAAAAGGGCTACTGATCCTATTTGGAGCGTCACTACGCATAAGATATCTACTATAAAACGATCAACTGGTAGACCAGCAATCTATAAACTGGATTCAACTGCCCCTCAGCGGGGTTTTACTCGACAACAACTACAGGTAATTCCCGAGGATACTCAATTGCCACCGCATGGTCTTAACTAGCACCGTTGCGTCTATTGCACTCAAGACAAGTCAACATCACATTGTTTCTGACATGACCGAGATTGTTATTTTTTCTGTCTACGGTGAATTGGCGAGGATCCTTATCCGAATACTGCCAACGCATTATACAATTGCAACTCGCGCAGTGATTATTCTGTTGTTGTTTCAGCGTAATTATTAATTTAGCATCAATATCAAATTCTCGTTGTTTTTTTTTGTCCTGTTGCTTGTAACCGGAGAGTTTTTTATTAATGATGCTAACATCAATATCACTTATTGTTGTGTCATTATCATCGAAAACAACTCTTCGAAGTTGATTTATTTTTCGTACTCTGGATACTGCGAGATAGACTAAATTCGACCATTCGATGTGATTATCCACCATCCAAACAATTGTATCCGATATAGTCAATCCCTGTGAAGAGTGTATTGTTGCTGCGTATCCTAGCGTCCACGGGGATTTATTAGCACGCAATGCATTTTCAACGACATTGATATCAACCAGCACAATATCATTTAATACGAGAATTTGTTTTTCACTCTGTCCTGGAATATCAACTTCAATATTCTGTTTTCGTGTATCCGATGGCCTATAACAAAGGGGTACTGGAAGCGTTGCAAATTTTTCTTTATGCAATTCAAATAACTTCATCTGAAGTGTGTCCCTGACTATTTTTCTACTTGCAATTATCAAATCATTTGGTCTCCATGTTTCCCAGAAATCATTCATTGGAGTTTCTGAAATCACTTCACGCGCTATTTCGCATTGGATTCTATCCGGTTGTAATCTAATTATCGCTTTGAACTCGCGTAATCGTTCATCAATTGATCTATAATCAGTGGTGATTTCTTCATAGTAGTCTACAAAACCCCTTAGCCATTCATGTGGAGATGAACCGACAAATGGTGGTGGTTGGCCGTGATCACCGCACATGACGACTTTTGTGTTTTTGTTTAACAACCACTCAAGAAATGTTTGTAATACATCTAATGACACTGTGCATATTTCATCCCAAATGATGATTTCAGGAATGAATTTATCACCCATACGCTCAGGAGTCCATTTGTCACCCTTCCATCGAAAGAAACTATGGTAAGTACAGGCATTTACCCCTCGCTGTATCATCTCTCTGGCGAGTCTGTGAGTCGGTGTTAACACAATCATGGTTGACCGACGAAATAATTCAATTGCACGAGTTGTCTTTCCTGACCCACCACAACCGTTTAAATAAACTGTCTTGTATCTACATACTGGATCAGATACCGGTGGTGCATTAGAAAATTCTGATTGATTTTCAATACGGTTACAACAAAGATATTTATCATCCATGGCAACGTCTGCGGATTCACAATACTCATGTAGCATCTCCTTTTTAAATCGCCAACGCCCCCAATTTTCTTCGGGATCTGTGAATTTAGCTACAGCTGATTTGTACTTATTGTGTATATACATCGAATCAGTGGCCACTCTAACCGCGGTATTAGGAAATCTATTTATCATCGAAAATAGATTAATAGAAGCATATGCTAGCATTGAACTTCTCAAATGTGTATACTGGGAATTATATCCATCACAGTAGGTAACAACCGTACCCATTTTCTCACCATTGGATAGAAAAGCATCCTTACGGGATACAAGTTTTCCCTGTTTCATTAAATCCGCTACAATAAAATCGTATTCAGCGACGTCTATGATCAACCGCGAAGAATATTTTGCGTTGTCGTACCGTCCACCTTGAGTGAATTTACCGATTATTCTTCGTCCAAAATCTTTTGCTTGTTCTTTTTTAATTTCAAATAACTTCTTAGACCAATTTATGATTTCTTCTTCATTGAAATCAGGGAATTGTTTTCGTAGTTCGTTGATTATTCTATCTAGATCGGGTTGTGGTAGCCAAACTTCTTTCTGAGCTCGATAGCATATAATAGCCTCGGAAACAATCAACGATATTAGCATACCACAATCAATCATATATCGTAGTAACACTATTGGCATCCAGGCCTTTTCAGATAGGTGTCTACCGAGCCAAACATAACTACACGGATGTAATCCTGACGCTAATTCAAATGATATCACACGAGCGAATCCGGTTAAATCAAAATCAGGCAATGGTCCATTAATCGCAACACGAGTCATTTCATGCGTGGGGTGTCCAAATCGTTTGAAGTACTCAGCACATTCCCCATACCCGAGAAAACTTCCGGGATAACACGCGGCTATATCAATTGAAATCATTCCATCACGTGAGTATTTCGTATTCCACAGTCCTCCATGACCAAATTCGACGCAACTCAATTTAACATCCTCGAGAAAATCACTTCGTGTTGGACGCCATGAGTTTTTTTCTCTTGCGAAGTGAGCTACCACTGATGGAATAGTAAAACTATCCGTGAGTAGTTTTTCATGGGAATTCTCCGGTGAAAAATCACTAGCGATTTTTCTCATTCTGTTATCTAATTCTTCAACGCGATATAATTCACCATTTGGTTTTACAAATTGATCGAATCCTATTTCGGGATCTTCATCACTTCTAAGTAACCACACTGACACAGGATCATCCTTACACAACGCATGAATAGCATCAAATAATCTCTCTTCATAGAAAACATCACCGACGAACTCCTTAGGGATATATTTCACGGTTCGTTCTCGTGGAAATACTGTTACCGCAGGTGTCCACGCGTGTTTATTATGATCAATAATCTGTATTGGTGCTCCATTTTTGTTATATTTCGGTTCGTATAAAACCTCTCCGGTTATCGTCATAACTGTTATTGGAAATCTTAATGATGTTTCTAATTTAGCTATATCAGAAATCTTTGCACCATGCTGTTTCACTGTCAGTTCCCACTCGGTTATTTTCCTACGTCGCAGATCAGTTAGTTTATTTCCTCGGGATGCATTTGTGAAGTGTTCTATTATTCGTTCTGCTACACAATTAAGCCCTGACGAATATTTCATAGGAGCTAGTTTTGCGATATCGGGTTTATCATTTAACGGATATATCCCATAAACCATTGCTGTTACGGGATAAGATCTTTCGTAGCATGGTTTGTCAATGCCGGTTAGAATTCCTGGTTTGGAATCTCTACTCACAATGACAGCTTTTTTATTCTTGAGGATTGGTTCAAATTTATCCCTAATAATCCATTTGCCATCGACTTCAATAATGAATTTGATTCGGAAAAAATGCCGTTTTTCCCCAACACGTGAAATTATCACTGCTGCTTTTTCATCATTCATGGTAGCGTCAACAACACCATCAATTCGAAATGTTGACCAACAATAAGATGCTCCATCACGTTTGAATTCAGTAAAACAATCTCTGATTTTACTAATCATGGCTTTATCAAGAATTGTATTCTTTGGTGTATTAGAAACTATATCGAGATTGAATTGAGCATCTTTCCAGGGTAATTTCTTGTTACGTTTTTTGGGTTTATCGAGATTAAATCTAGGATTGATTTTCAATAATCTCTTGTTACGTTTTTTGGGTCTATCGATATTAAATTTAGGATTGATTTTTAATAATCTCTTAAACTCTTTCTTGTTTCCGTCTATTGGACGTTTTTTGGGTTTATCGAGATTAAATCTAGGATTGATTTTCAATAATCTCTTAAACTCTTTCATATTTCCGTCTCTTGGACGTTTGTTACGTTTTTTTGGTCTATCGATATTAAATTTAGGATTGATTTTTAATAATCTCTTAAACTCTTTCATGTTTCCGTCTCTTGGACGTTTTTTGGGTTTATCGATATTAAATTTAGGATTAATTTTTAATAATCTCTTAAACTCTTTCATATTTCCGTCTCTTGGACGTTTGTTACGTTTTTTTGGTCTATCGATATTAAATTTAGGATTGATTTTTAATAATCTCTTAAACTCTTTCATGTTTCCGTCTCTTGGACGTTTTTTGGGTTTATCGATATTAAATTTAGGATTAATTTTTAATAATCTCTTAAACTCCTTATCAGCATTGAATTCAGCATTTTTCGAAGGCGTTCTCCTTAATTCCCTCATGCTATAATTAAAACAAGCATTTAAATGAAAGATTTTTATATAATGAATCACTGTAAGTGGCTTATGATTGGATCAATAACCCCGTGTAACAAATCATGCAGAAATGAGTTCTGTGGGTATCATATGCAAAGCTTTCGACGTGGAAGCCTTGGTCCGTTACCTTGTATTCTATGTGGAGTTGGGGTCAGGGGAAAATCTCAGTTGTGTCTAAATTGCGGTGGTAAGCGATACAGGGAATTGAAGCGTTATTATGATAAAAGAATAAAAAATGGACAATCAATCAGAAATTATGACCCTGAAAAGGTCCTTGACCCTGACAACATCAAGGATAAAATCATAAGAACCCCTCAAGACTACATTGAAAGATTCATTATTGAACCAAACGATGAATTAGACAAACAATAGTATTATGTATACGAATGAACCAAGAATTCAGACAACACCCTGTGATCACAAATTATGAAGCATCCAGTGATGGTGTTGTAAGAAACCGCAGACTGAAGAAACCAGTTGGTGATGTGAATAATCATGGATATTTGAGGTTTACTGTTGGCGGGAAGAAGAGATATCTCAATCATCGTTTCGTATTTGAATGTTTCAATGGATTGATCGAGGATGGTTTTGTTATTGATCACAAGGATTCTAATCCAATGAACAATTCTTTATCAAATTTACGAGTTGTTACACAGAGTGAAAATAATTCATCTGGAACGACTGGAAAATGCTCAAAAAAAGCGAGACCTGTGAAATCTTTGAATACGATAACTAACGAAGAAAAAATATTTCAATCAATGAATGAAGCCGGTAGGCACTTCGATATTTGTAGAGCCTCAGTACGATATGTTGCAGAGGGGATTTATCGATCTGCGATTTCAAAAGGGACGGGACAGAAAATTCGATTTAGTTATGTCTAATGCGTCATATTTTTCATTTAGAAATATATCATTATTATAGAATAATGAATTCTGAAAACATGAATAGCATTTTATCCGAGATTTCAAAATTGAAAAGTTGGGATATTGAACTATCAGATGGGTTAAATCCTGATCAAATCATGTCTGATTTTCAGGATATAGAATACGGAGTTAGCACTAACAAGTATATGCTACCAAAGAAGTATGCGCTCATCAAGAGAATTCAGAATTCTATTCGGGACTCTCTCGCATTTTCCAGTGACGTAAGTGTGTTCGCTCCGTTGTATACCATCGTAGAACGAATACGAAAAGAATTGGGGTACGAATACGAATTGAAAAAGGAGGTTAATTCTAAAGTTAGAAACCTACGGGCGTTAATTCAAGAAAATGAACAATTTTGATTGACCATTTATCATTATTTGATTGTGACCGACCATTTATCATATTTGATTGCCCGACCATTAATCATTTTTTTTAGAAATAGAAAAGTGGCGAAACTATCAGTATTAATTATTTTTATATACAATTATGATACTTTCCTCATCATTGATAGAGCTGTTAAAACACTTCCACGGTGACTTTGTCACTGGTGTTAGGTCGGGATTGAAAAATTGTTTTACAATTGAAAAATTGTTTCTGATTTCAAATAATGGTCAATGAAGCATTAACAACCCGATTGGCTCGTGAACGATTAGATGCAATTAAGAGATTTGTACCAATTCGTGACTCTGTACGGAATAAACTACAACAACGACAGAGTCTTCAGACTGATTTTGCTGCGGGATCTGAAGAATTGTTTAAACCAGTAACCACAGCAACGAAGGAGATAGAGCGTGCTATACTGGGAGATGATCCTGACGGTAAAAGAAAAGAAGAGGGTCTTATTCCTGTGTTAGAAAAAATAGCAAAAAGAACTAAACAAACAAAAAAATCCTTGCAATCACTTCCTCAGGATATATCAACCGCTTCGAAACGAAAATTTAAAGGATTTCAGGAAGAACTAGTTAGTGGACTACCTAAATCAATTATATTTACCGAGAGCGCTAAACAACAAATTCTCAACGAGGATATAGACAATTTAGGTGAATTCGCTGCTAACAGCTATGATTCACAAGAGAAGTTTTTCACGGACAATTATTCGGATTATAGAATGTCACATAATGAATGGGCTGATATAGTGTATGAAATAAATACTGGGAGTTTAGATAGAAGGATGAAGGACTACAGAGACTTCAAAAGAAAATTTCAACTCCAAATAAGACAGCCATACGATGAGAAGAAATTTCTTGGGAGTGGTCTAGTTGGAAACGCTAGCGTTTCATGTCCTGGTAGTGTTCTCAGTGATATATCACGATTAGAGGTTCTTGTAGGAGGGTTCCGAGCTGGAAATAACTCACCGGAAATAATTAATGAAGCAGCTGATATCTGTAGACGATTATTTCAGGGTGGTATCATGGATATCAGCACATATCGAGATTTCATTGGCGAGTTAGTGGAAAGTGGGTATCATAGTGACTGAATTGAAAAGTCATTCGATTAGATAAATAACAATTGAAAAATTGTTTCTGATTTTAAATAATGATCATACACTACAATCATGATAAACCTACCCCCGTCTACGTAGTTAATTCACGGTTTCCGGTTTATAGAGCATACTACGGAGATGGTTTAGGTAATACCATTTTAGGGTTATTTGCGAGAATGGCTCCAAAAGTGATGCCGTTGGCTAAACAATTAGGAATGAAAGCAATTGATGTTATTCGTGATAAGGGTATTGGTGCTGTTGGAGATCTTGCTGGAAAAGCGTTTTCAACTGCGAAGAATAAATTAACATCATTAGTGAAATCACGGATGAAATCCAAAGGATTTTCAAAACCGTTACCGTCTACAGCGGAAATGCCTGCAAGTGTTAGTAGAATTATAAATAACGCAGTAGATGAAAAATTAGCGTCGATGGTTTTAACCCCCGACCAAAGCAATATTGCAAACATGATAGCAGGAAGTGGCTTTAAAAAAACACGATGATGAAATGGGAAATCGCGATTTAGACTCTGATAAATAGAATAAAATGTTCAAACAGTCACGTGATCCAGCATTTGATATAGACGCCCCAGTTGGCAAGGATGATTCTGTACGCGATTATCAATATTACGCCTATCATGCCATAGACTCAAATAGTCGAGCAAGAATTGATCTTCAAGTCCATGATACCAGTAAATACTTTCTACCCTGTGAAGCGTTTATCGAAATCGAAGGAGAACTTGTAACAGCTGCTGATACTCCTGCTGTACCAGCACCGTATCCAGCTGGTACTCAAGTCGGTTTTGTCAATAATGGTATCATGGCGCTATTTGAGAGTGCTAGATATCTAATTGATGGAAAAGAAATCGAGTCGATAGATCGTGATGTTGATGTGGCTACAACAATCATAGGGTTAGCGAGATATTCTGATGATTATACAAGATCAGCAGGACCTTCTATGATGTTTGCTAAGGATATTAAAAATACGGCTGGAGGAAATCAATTTATTATAAGACGACCAAAAAAACGTGATAATAATGATGCTGAGGTCGAGGATATGATTATAAACAACGAGCCTAACTTCAATCTAGGAGCTGCAACACGAAACGCAATGTTGGGAGTAGGGCGTAAATCATTTTCATGCACGATTCCACTGCATCATATATTTGGATTCTGTAGAAACGTCCGAAAAGTTATCTACGGGGCGAAGCATACAGTATCGCTTGTACGAAAGAGTGATGATAACGACGCAATCTGGAGGATTCCAGCAGACAATGCAAATCCAAATGCTGATGCCGGTAAAGTCAATTTAACAAAAATATCATTGTGGATGCCAGTGTTGACTCCAGCAATCACCGCAGAAGAACGATTACTATCATTTATGGACCAAGGAGGAAAATCATTACTAAGTTGGCTAACCGTGAGTACAGATGTTAAACAATCAAATATCAACGGGTTATTCACTTGGAACCTAGCATCAAAACAAGGTGTTGCTGCGCCACGTCATATATTTATTGCGTTACAAGATAACGCACGAGTTGGCGATCAACGTTTCAGTCATATGATATTTGATCAATTAGGTGTGAAAGACGTCTCACTGAGAATAAACGGCCAACAGGAACCATCCGAGGATATACAACTTAATTACACAGAAAATCATATTGCACGAGTTTATCATCGTCTGTTGTCATTTATGGCACGCGATCAAAATGTGGATACTGGTTTGCAAATATCACAATATGATTTTAAAAATCTGTATCCGATCTATTACTTCTCACTGGAACATCTCGATTTGATGAGACAATCTGTTGTTGATATACATTTTAGAGCTAATGTGACTCGTGGTGCTATTGCTGATTATAGAGCGGTTGCTGTCATTCTCAGTGATAAATCAATGCTACTTGAAGGTGTTGGTGGAAGAATGAGAGTGGTAGATGCACCAGTGGAAAACATGTAATTGAAAATCCTTCGGATTTTTCCATTAGAATCAATCTATTATGTATAATGTCATATAGTGTTATTAGTGTTGCGTTAACTCCCGGTCAATTAAAAAAATTGCAATCGGAATCAGCTAAAAAATGTGGAACCACAATCACGTTGAAACCCAACCAAATGACTGGTGGTGCAAATAAACTATCGCTGACAACTCGTCAGGTGAAACATTTCAATGATGCACTAGTAGCAAAAAAAGGTGTCCAGATTACTCTTTCTGCGGCTGCTATCAAAAATATGATTAAAACAGGCGGTATATTCCCGTTGTTAGCTGCGATACCAGCATTGATTGCAGCAGCAGCCCCAGCGGTGGCTAAAGCGGCAGCGTTAGGAGCCGTTGGTACTGCAGCAGGAATGGCACTAAAGAAAGCAACTGGGAAAGGATATAAAAAAAGGGACGATCCGTTCACGGATTGGGTCTAAGACTACCAGGAACCCCGTATTCGTGGTACAGCGGAAAGGGTCTAAGACTAGGACCGGTTTATTAATTCAGAAATCTTCGATGGTTCCCATGTCCAATTTTGATTTAATGGATGCTGCTAA
This sequence comes from Unio pictorum, assembly GCA_030141615.1. Classification (NCBI taxonomy): domain Eukaryota; kingdom Metazoa; phylum Mollusca; class Bivalvia; order Unionida; family Unionidae; genus Unio; species Unio pictorum. The sequence goes on from JARLTB010000442.1 coordinate 6,919,298, forward strand.
AAAACTAGCGATTAAAAACTTCAGAGGTGTCTTTATGAAAGATCAATTACCACATCAACCAAACAGCGTTGAAACCGGAATCATTAATTTAGATAACAGCACCGGACCCGGAACTCACTGGGTTGCATACGCTATTGATCCACGTGGGATTGTCTATTTTGATTCATATGGATTAGCCCCACCAAAAGAGTTTTTGCGTTATATAAAAACCCTTCCAATGAAGACTTGGTATTCTACGCTACCAACACAACAAATGAATGACCCACCAATATGTGGCAGCGAAGTATTAAATGTCCTTGACGCTATTTCTAACTCCTTGAGTAACCCAAGCGGAAAACCACCACATATTGTCGTGAATGAATACACTAGTAATCGCTGGAGAAAATCGAAGATTTTTCAACGAAGTCGTCAACAAAGATTTTAGAGAGAGAAAGAGTTTTACAATAACATGATTGATATTTGGGGGAGATCTTTGAAACCCAAACCCGATGGCACTGCACCCCCTGATTCTATCAAGGATATAAAAAAAATAATTGAAGATGAAATCGCTGAGACGTTAAATTTAGCAAGTGTTGACCCGAACGAAATAGTTGTATTTCAAGACAAGCAGGGTAAATTGAAAAGCAGTGATGTGTCATTGGATGATATTTTGATACGGCAGCGCGACGCCGCTGAAAACTCTATTGCGCTGTATTCCAACGACGGACGACTTAAAGCCAGTAATATATCCGCGGATGACATTTTAAAACGGCAGCAAGACGCCACTGAAAACTCTATTGCGTTGTATTCCAGCGACGGACGACTTAAACCAGGTGCACTTGTGTCTACGATCACAGACGCGATTGCCACCCACGACAAGATGATTATCACCAACAACCGCATGATTGCCGACAACGACAACAGGATTGCCGCCCACGACAATAAGATTGCTACCCATGAAAATGAGTTGGATAATTCTCTGTTAGAACTAGCAACACTTCAATCTAAAATTGAAGAAAACGGAAAACAGTTTACATCATTTCGTAGAAATATCATTGATAAATTTATTGGAACCCCGTTAGATAAAATTGAAATAAAACTCCCTGATATTAAAAAATCCATCGATGAGACGAAAAACTTCATCGAAGCCGTCAAAGGTGATTTTTCGAGGATGATAACAATCATTGAAAAAACAAAAATTCCTCATGAGAAAACCAACAACGTCGTGTACACAATCCAACACGGATCATTTGCGTGGACACCTACAGACAACAAATTAGATATCACTGCAACCGTTAAAGGTATTTATCGATTAACACTGGTGACAACGGCTCAATTTAATATTTCATCGTTGAGTTCATCCGGGGTTAATAATACGATTTCAACGATCATCGACAAGGATACAACTGAAAAGTTCACTATAACAGCTACTGATAAAAGTTTGGTTGGGACACCAGTAACATGGTATGTGGAATTCGTAGCGGATTTAAGTAAATAACTAAATCGTTCGGATTTCACAATTGAAAACGCTAGCTTTTTTAAAATAACAATGATTTCATCAACTCAATGTCGCTATGATCAGGTCAGAGAATTTCAGAATAGACTCAAAACCCTCACTGAGGAGTATCAAATAAAAATAAAAAAATACCGACGAAGAATCACCGCAATTGATGTTATTGTGTACTCGGTGTCAAGCGTTCTCGCTGGCGCCGGAATAATACTTGCATCGGTTACAATGATTGCCCCGGTCGTAGTTCCAATTTGCATTTCTGCGGTGGCTACAATCGGGGGTATATCAACCGGGATAGCAAAAAAGATATCATCATGCAGCCAGAGTAAACTGCAGAATTACTTAATTCAATTTCATATTGCATCAACCGCATATTCGCAGTTATCCCTGATGATATCGTCGTCACTCGATAATACAATTATATCAGATAGTGAATTCTCAGCGATGGTCAGTATTCTTGATTCAGCGATATCGAAATTAGAGCAACAACATGAATATAATAACAATGACAACACCGATGGAATCGGAAAACACGAACCCAAAAACAAACCCCAAAACCAAAATGATCTCAATAATCTCAACCATACCAGATTGTGAGTTCTCAGTGACGGTCAGTATTTATGATTCCTCGATACCAAAATTAGAAATACAACATGAGTATAATAACAATGACGACACCGATGGAATTACTTCAACAAATAGTGGAGAACACGAACCCAGTACAAACAAGTATGATATCAATAACATCAACGGAACCCGAGTTTAGTGTGAATTTCCCTAGCCCAGTCCCCGTGAAGGAGATAGCGCTAGCAAAATTACGAGTGTATCACAGTTGGCCTAATATCAGATCAAAATCATTTGGTGGTCAACAACCCAATAATTCTTTAGTGTTTGCAAATAAGAATAAGGACGACGGTACCCCAGACTGGAAAGTTGTTTCGATACCAACAGGGTCATACCAAATCGAACAAATCAATGATGAATTCGCGCGTAGAATAAAATCGATTACTGGAAAAGAATCAAAAATAGCTATAACAGTTCATGAGCCGACGCTATCATCCGCAATTGAAATAAGCACAGAAGGATACGTCGTAGATATCTATCAGAGTTCTATTAGAACCGTACTAGGATGGCCTGAATTACCACCAGGAGGAAAAACCGTTGATTTACCAGAACCACAAAAAACTGATTATATCACCGACAGAATAAAATCTGATAATCCAATAAAGAGTTATCAAGATCGCACAATCACTAGAGATTTTTTTAAGATCTTTCACGATAATGTTGGGGGAGGGAAATTTCTTGTTGCTGACGATCTTAAAATCGATGAAAATTTCACAGCAATGAATAATGATTTTTCGCTGTTGTTAATATCTCTCAAATCCGGCTCTCTCACCCGAGATGAATTTATCAGCGTCGTAGAAACATGCAATAAAATTATCAACGATATGGAAACATTTAACCTAAAAATTATTCAGGATATATTAGATGACGATAATCCCTTATCGAGAACAGAATTTGCACTGATCTATAAAATCCCCGTCAAAGATATTCGTGAGTTTAAACTACCAGGATATAATATCTCAGAACTACAAAAATCTCTCAGTGATGCCATCGATGTTGGTTTTAAAATAATTCATGATGCATGGAAAAAAACATCATCACCGGAAATAAAAATCCTCAAACATAATAATGACCCAGATGGTGGCGGCAGGCATATCGCTCCGTTCAACGTGAATATATCCTCAGTGATTGCGCTCATTGATGTTATCGAAGGAAGCTATCAAATTAATCTCGAACGATCAAATCAAGCTCAGCAAGGATATATTCTTTATTCGTTTGCACCAACAGCTCCTCCAGGATACCTAATTATTGAAAACCCAATTAATCCTGTCTACATGCGATGCCATAATAATTCGTTAACCAGAATTAATTTCAAACTCACAGATCAGTCCAATAATCTAATTGATCTACAAGAGGAGGTGTTAGTGATTAGTTTGTTTGTGAAATCCTGAAAGGATTTTCGTCCTAAGGACTTTCATCATAAAGACTGGATCAAATCATTTATTATTTTTTGTTAACCCATAGCAGCAGAGAGGGTGGATGACAACAAGTTGCGACCAAAATTAATTAAAAAATCGTAAAAGTCTCCGTTTTCATTTTTTTAGTTAAAATGAGATTTCGTAGGGAAGGCTCATTTAGATTTCAATCAATTTTTTGTCTGAAAACGTTGTAGGGTTCTTTTTTTTTGGTTAAAATGAGATTATAGGACGGCTCGTTTTAAGGATTCAATCAAAAAATTGATTGAAAAATCGTAAAATCTCCGTTTTCATTTTTTTAGTTAAAATGAGATTTCGTAGGGAAGGCTCGTTTTAAGATTTCAATCAAAATTTTGTCTGAAAACGTTGTAGGGTTCGCCCTCTTTTTGGTTAAAATGAGATTATAGGACGGCTCGTTTTAAGATTTCAATCAAATTTTGTCTGAAAACGTTGTAGGATTCACCCTCTCTGCTGCTCTCTCTCTCTCTCTCTCTCTCTCTCTCTCTCTCTCTCTCTCTCTCTCTCTCCAAATTTATTACTTTATTTAAATATTTATTTATTTTTTTTTTTAACACCTTAAACTATTATACAATATATTATATAATAAATATATTTCTTAAGCTTATCATCTATAACAGAAGCATATTAGCCCTAGTATTTTTTACGACGTTTAAGAAAATTAAACACAACGCATTTTTAAACTTAGCATCATATTTTCGATATGCGCTACTCGTGCATCGTTTCTTCCATCATGCCATATCAAAACAATGCTTGATGCAACATTGCAAAGCAAATTTTATACCTTTCTCTTGAAATAAATTAATTAAAAGCAAAAATAAAAAAAGAGTAAAACCAAGATCTAAAATTCCTTGTGTCTGAATTGAGCACAAGAAAGAAAAAAATATCTATACCAACATCATGTAAACTATAACGTTTTCTTGTGTGCACAATTTTTCAGGATGGCCCTGCAAAGTTCCATGCTTAGAAATGGATGATAAGTTGCTGCAGGTGTTACCGTACTTTAGACACGGACATTTACTTTCTTGATTCAAATATAGATTTAAAAGTATAATAATGGTAAACGATGCTTTTACAAATATTAGGCGTCTAAATAAGAACAGCAAGAAATACCAAATTCTGAAGTAGAGACCACTTCCTCCTATACTGCAAACTGAACAGTTTTCATGTTGTACAAGAAGGAAATTTTGTCTTCATGGAGGAAACATGAATGACCCTGAAAAGCTAATAATCTTTATCTAAGAATAACAAAACTATTAATGGATACAACAAAGCGAATTATCACAAATTTTTTTAAAATTGTTTTATTATTAAATTTCTTTCTGATTTTATGTTGTACTTCCTGTTTGGTCGATTTTCTCAATTATATATTTTACATTTTCATTGAATTGGAAAGTGTCTGATGCTTTTTATGACTGCGGGAGTCATTCAATTACAAATATAATACATCCATTGAAACATTGTTCGTTTTAGTCTGCTGATATTACCATCGACCCCATGCTAAAGAGAAGAATCAAGTTTATCGTACATTACATATCCTTCTCGCTATAAAAACAATTGACACCTGTCCAAAGTCCACATCAGGGACTCCACTGCTGTATAAAAGTATGGAAAGATTGCCAGTGTTATCAGATCAGTGTGGTATTTACGAACAAATGATTGGGTTTAATAGTTTTTAGTTGGTTTTTCTTTGGTTTGATACCAGACTGACTCAGAAGCATTACTTTGCCATATTTTACTGAAAGTTGTATCTTGCTTGTAATAATTGACATTTATATACATCTTTCTTTGAGTCTTTCATCTGGAAGATTCATAAAGATATTAACTAGTATCGAGTAAAACTTTCCTTCCAAACCTCTGGTGTAACTTGGATAACAAAGTAATTGGGGATTGTAACCTTCCTCGTATATACATATTTGTGGTCCGGAGCATCTAAAAATGGATCAGAAGCTGTTGTTTTTCATAATTTGTTTCCTATGTATCGGAGGAACTTTCGCAAATGTCACAGAGAAATCTGTCTGGGATTTGGAACCTAAGGATCAATTTTTGCTGATATTTGATTTCCTGTCTCACGATGCGAACCTTACTCTAAAGTTATTAAAGATCGTGAACGCATCCAGACTCCTTCTTACGGGTGGAAAGGAGAATGCATCAGCCCCAAACATCGATTCCCCAGTCGTGTATTACTTGCTTGACAAATTTGAAGAACTGCTTAAAAGTCCTGATTTTCTTGACATTGCAGCCATTGTAGAAGATGAGGTGAGTTATAACTTAATTTTACCACTATGTTTACCTGTCTGCCTCTCATATGAGTCGTGTATTAATGTATTAACATTTTTTAATTCATTTCATTTAACTTACGGTCGTTTGCTACATGCAGCTTTGTCACTCTCGTTAGCTTCAATTATGGTTATTTCTGTTTGAAAAAATACCAAATTATTAGGATTTTTCAGTACAGAATTTTAACAGACGTTAATGAGTGATATACTAAGGTAGCAGATGGTGAATAATTGTGCGTTTCTATTAGAAGTTTTCTTTTTGACGCGATTTGGGCAAATTCTTCAAATACCGTATATCCAGGCCTACAAAGTTCTCTTATGATAACTTTGAAATCAGTTTCTTTTATTAGACAGGTGTATCAGTAATTATGTTTGGTAATACTTAAAAAATAATTCATAACTCATGAAGAACAAAAACAGTGACATGTCTAACAGTACCAATACACTGACCAAACATTTGGCCATTACTCAATACCATCGTAATCTGTAATTAATCTATACTTTTTATTTTTCCTGTATATTTTCTAACTATGACAAATATTTCCTCTGTTTAACATAACTTAGCATGGAACAACTGAATAGAAAATATATGAATTCAGTTTGGCCTCTTACCTTTGACCAGGATAAAAATGTAAATTCGCGTGGAAGAGTCGGTTCTGAAAGGTCACACTCACAACACATACAAAACATTCATTCCAATGCAACTTGTTCCAATAAATACACATCAGCCTTAGCCGAGTTTCATATATCATCTCCAAATTAGTAACATGAAAAAATTGGTCTTCGTGAATTGAACTTCTAACTAAAGCACTAGATTTAATAAAGGGTACAAGAATGAAGGGATATGTAAGGAGCCTAATTTGTGTAGTAATGAATAAAGAGACCAAAGAAAATGTTTGAAAAGAAATATCAGAAAGGAACAGTTATAAAGACTTTTCTTAGAAAGAAAAGAAACAGTAAAGAAAAAAAATAAGAAGGAAACACACAGTAAGAAAATTAAAATTCCTGGATCGGATCCGCGAACCAGAGTGTGTGTGTGTAATTTTTTATTTGTAACGTAGCTTTAACAAATGTTTAGTCACATGTCGTGTAGCAGTTTATTGTGATGTCTTACACTAGGGCATCATGCCACATACATGTGGCATGATGTCTCACCCAGATACATAATCCGGACAACACCAGTCCAGTCCTTTCACTAACCTCTTAATGCTGAATGCCTAGCGAGGCAGCTGTAAGTAACATTTAATTCCAACCCGCGACCTCCCGCATCCCAGGACAACGATCTAACCACTGGCTACTGGTGCGGTGATCCTGTTAGGATTAAATTTTTAGTAAAATTAATAACATTGATATTTTCTTTAAATTGTATTAAAGTAATGTTTTATTTGTTTATATTAAGTAAGTTCTAAAAGTGTGTTAAGATTAATTTCATTTATTTCCAAAGCACAACTATATATCAATTGAAGGAAAATAGTTGATATACGAAGCATAAGTTGGCAACGCAAATCATTAGCTATACGAATATACAGTATTGTGTGAAAATAGGTTATAAAGCAAAAATCAGTTAGCTCTTAAGTTTATCAGTGAGACACATATTTTGTAAAACCAGGCATTGGCAGAAATCTTACTGAAGTTAGTCAACCCCTAAAGTCTTATCGGTAAAACACAGAACAAACTTCCGTACTGACGTAAATACAGAATGGTTCATGTCTAAATGTTGGACAGTATCTAATGTTTGACGGACATTGCTGCTGGCTTGATATATTAAACATGTTGCTGATTTAGAATATTTAGGGATTATCATGTTCGGACGTAACTAATGCCAAACGAACTACAAATCTGAGTTGTACCTTATGTCAGATGACGTCAAATTAAGCTGGTTTGGACCAGGAAAAACTGACTTTTACTTGATGAGAGAATAAACATCTATTTCCAAGGGTACGTTAACCTGACACAGGATGCATATAAAAGACCACGCATTTAAGGGTCAGGTCAGTTCCGTACCGACAAAGGAAATAGATGTTTTGTCTTCTTATTACAGGTAAAATAATTATATATTCGTAACTTCTTTAGAAATAAGTATTTTTAATGATTGAGATTTTAATAGTAAAACTGTTTTGTGTGCAACATTGCTACTGAATTCTTTTATTTATAATGTATTGTAACGGAATGTTTAAATGTTCTAAATAATTTATATTTAATTATATTTATGTACTTTTTATTGTAAGGTTAAGATTGCTACCAACTTCATGTTAGATTTAATGTTGAAATAAAGTATTTCTTAAGTAAGAAAGAGTAATATCTAGCAATATATTCTAAATCAATATTCTATTTTAAAATAAGTAAAATGCATTTCTTTAAATTAATTGTTACACTAATTATGTTTATTACATTTTTATATCTTGGCTATCTTGAAAATGATTGAAATTAACTATTTGTATAATATTCTAAAAAGTAGAAGTTATACGAATAAATGAAGTTGGAAAGCTGGAAAAAGGAAAATATAATATGTATTGCATGAACTTTTATTATAATGTTTTTAGATGTGTTTCTAGAATGTAGTCAATATATTTGTGTTGTTTAATTAAATAAAAGTCAGTTCCGTACCGACAAAGGAAATAGATGTTTTGTCTTCTTATTACAGGCAAAATAATTATGCAGATGTAGCTGGTTTAACATTGTGACGGCACGCGGTTAAGAGAGCTATCTCTCTTCTCTCTCTCTCTCTCTCTCTCTCTCTCTCTCTCTCTCTCTCTCTCTCTCTCTCTCAAAGATGTAGCCATACAACAACCTTTATTACAATAATAACTTTTATTACATAACAATCCCCAAACCAGTGAATGTTATGTAAGTCACGGGAAATCAGTATGTGTGGTCATTAAGTCACCTTTATACATCGTGCTTATCTTGATATTAAAGTCCGTTATAATCTAGAGTTTGTTTGTTTGTTTGTTCCTAAGCGTACATTGCGAGATTATGACTTTAATAAAATGTCAATTCAATCATTTATCTATTTTAAAAATAAACTTTCAAAGTGTAAATTATAGCTAAACACCGATATTACATTTTATTTACTTTATTGTAGGTGGTTTATATTATAGGTACGATAGAGATATAAAAGAATAAAGTTCCCGGAGTGATTTTAATGTCACTTAATTAATGTAATTGATAATATAAATTCAAACTATTTCACAGACAATGTTTTGTTTCTTATCAATACAGGTTCGCAAGGTCAACATTAGCCAGATTCCGCCTAATCATCCTGATTTGTCGATGAAGTATGTTTTTGCGAAAACCAATTACCTGATGATTCTTTACAGGATTCTGCAGAGACAACCAAAATGCAGTACTCATCCGTAATCAGTCATTAAATAAAACGTTTTATATGCAATTTGATTTATGTTGTAATTCGTACACCTTCGTGTATTATCTATGACACAACCCTTTTAAATTTAGAATAAATAATGAAATTAAGTTTGAAATTCCCCAGAAAAAAACAATGAGTGTAATCAGCAATTTTTGGTTTTTCTCTTCTTTTCTTCAATTTTTGTTTCTTGATCGTCATTGCAATTGAACGGGATATTTAACTTGGAACACAACATATGCGTAACATGTCAATCAAATGTCGATATATTAATATTCTGTACTTCTGATTAATATCCTGTTTTCACAGCTATTAATAATTTATATGTTGAAGCGAAAATACATTTAAAAAATACACTTGTTCACCTAAGTCGCATAGTGTCAAAATAAATAAATAAATAATCAAATAAATAAATTGAAATGGAGAGACTTTGTTTTGTGAAAAATGATATATCAGAAAGTCAATGATGACACCTGCATTTAACAAAGATTAATACATGTGAGTAAAATCAGAATTGAAAGTACATGTGTTCAGCTTATCCGTATAGAGTAATTTAAATCAATTCAAATGCGTTAGAAAGCTTAGATAAATATGTAATTATTATTTTTGAAACTTGAAGCTATGAATATAATCTCGTCGGTGATATTAACGTCATACTCTAGCAAAGTGACAAAGGTGATTGCAGTAGAAATTCAAAAAAGGAGACAGACCGAAAGAAGTGTGTGAACCATATATGCTACAAGTTATTGTGACGTACACCAGTGAGCAAATGGAACCAAGGCCGACCGGGATGGATGCCCATACACACATGGTGATGAGACTGAATGCGATGCCTTACATGATCAACGTGATCTCGGGTCGACCTAGAATGACTCCAATGAGCGAGTGGAAATGAAGCAGACCGAGGAAAACCCCGATAAGGAAATGAAATTGAGATATTCTCAAAGGTAAACCAGTCACAAAAGTTTAAAAGAAGAGGACTTTCCGCATTCAAGTTCTTCATTTCTGGATCGGGATTGATACCTTGAATTATATAATTGTTTGATCTTTATATTGAATTCAAATACTTGCAGAAATATGGGTGTGGACCTCCAAATATTGGTCGTATGAGCCAAAAGAATAGACATTAACCTACTGTAAACCACTCAGTATCTTTCACGTAGCGTCAAACGCTGAAAACATTGTTACATTTGCATATAAATATGAGTTCCGTGGGATAGGTCATCTTTTATATCCATTAACATATTTGAAGTCTCAAAGATCCTTCACGTAAACGAGTTCATTATTTTCGTTCTGTATGTTACACTTCAGTTTGAAATAGTAACACTTATTTTTTGTTCGTTCCTATATTTTCATGTGAAAAAATATATCCTTTTATTTTCAAATGGGAAAATATAAGATTTCCAATGACGCCATGCGACGCTTAATTGTGTATTCAGCAACAAAACACAGGAACTTTTAGAACTAGAATAAACAAACAGAAACTGCTTTGCATTTCAGACATCGAAATTAATCTGTCATAGTAGTAGAGAGGTGAACCCTACAAACTTTTAAAGGTGTCTATTTGACAAACCAAGACTTTCTAGAGAGAGTGAACCTTACAACTTTTAGAGTGTTCTATTTGTCAAACCAAGGTCTGTTACGAAACAGAAAAACAGAAATTGCTTCTGACGATTTGTTGTCGCGGTTTGTTAGCTGCTATGAATTAAATCATATGATATAACAATAATGGTAGGAGAATCGGTAACAATTAGACTGGCTCGAGAGCGATTATAGGCAATAAAGAAATTTATCCCCGTGACAGATTCTGTCAGACAAAAACTTCAACAGCGACAGGAAGCTCAAGTCGATTTTATAATAGGTGCTGAACAATTATTCAAACCTGTTACTACAACCACTAGAGAGGTTATATATGGAAAAGAAGTAGAGGAGGAAGAAAAAAGAAAAGTGTTCTTCCTGAACTTAAAAGAATAGCAAAAGAAACTAAACAAACATCATAACTTTTACCAAATCTTCCTGGTCCGGCAAGATTTCAATCCGGTCCGAAAAAAAAACCGATGAAGAAATTGTCGAAGAATTACGAAATAAATTTACTGAGGAAACTTTAGCATATATCGATAAAAGTGATCCAAATGATTTTATTAATTTTGCTGCTACGGGTCATTAGGATAAAAATGAAAGGTTAAAACCAGGACATAAAAATATATCACAGGTGTGCACCATTGGGTTGATACACTTTACAAAATTAAAACCAACACAAAACAAATTAACAAGGAGGAATCAAAATATGTAACATATATCGATGCGGTGGGAAAAAATATAATCAAAATTAAACAATAAAAGAACAACTAAAACAAGAACAAACCCAACGAAAAGAAGAACAAAGCGGCAAAAAATGCAAGAACAAAAAACAGCCAGGAGAAGAACTAAAAAAACGAGAAGAAGAATTAAAACAGAAAAAATCGCAAAGAAAAAGACAAAAATCTTCAAAGCAAGAGTCTTTCTCATCTCAACAAGAAGAAATAACAGATGATGATTTTAAAAGAATTAACAGATCACTGGAATCTCTGCAAAAAGAATCTGATCATACGCAAGGCGCAACTGGTGAAAAATTCGCAGCTGGATTTTCTCATTCTGGAACTCATGGTCGTGGTCTTGTTCCCTGTCTTAATAATATTCTCTCGGATATAGCACGATTAGAAACTCTCATGGGGGTAAACGAGCTGGAAATAACTCTCCGGAAATAATTAATGTAGTCGCTGATATCTGCCGACGACTATTTGAAGGTGGTATTAACAAACTAGTAAAACATCCGCTGACACAATGACAGGCAACCTCGTCATGAACTCTAATAAAATAACCGCACTTGGTAAGCCAACATTGGACACTGACGCTGTGACAAAAAAATACGTAGATAATTCCTTTGGTACTCCGCTGACTGTCCCAATAAAACTTTCTGATATTAAAGCAAAAAGCAAATATTGATACGATTAAACAAACACAGGGCAATAGCGTTAGTGATTTTCCTGCTATCGCTGCACAGCTTGATAAAATCAAGATACCACATAAACAAAATATTAATACCGTGTACTCGACACATCATGGATCTTTCACCTGGTCAACTCAAAATAATATTATTAATATTACCGCGGAAGTCAAAGGTATCTATAGATTGACCCTGCTTTCAGCAGTACAGTTCAATATGTCATCGGGTACATCTACGGGAATTAATAATGCAAGTGCAATAATAGATAAGGGTACCATGGAAACAGTTACAATAATCTCTGTCAGTGGTACTTTAGCATCAGCGTCGATGACATACTACGGGGAATTTGTAATTGATTTAAGTAAATAGTATAATGAATGTCCAACAGTATCAATATGATCAAGTCCTTGAGTTTCAAACTACACTAAAAAATCTTATTGACAAATATACGACTAAGATAACAAAAACTACCGCAGGCGAATTACCAGTGTTGACATTATTGTGTATTCGGTTTTAAGTGTAATTGGTGGAACGGGTGTATTGTTATCAGAGATAACAGCGCTGGCACCTATAGTTGTCACAATTTGTGTGTCATCAGCGGCAACAATTACAGGGCTTCTTAGCATCATCACAAAAAAATATCCACATGCAGTCAGAATAAACTACACGAGTATATAATTAAGTTACATATTGCATCAGCAGCGTATTAATAATTGTCGTCGCTGATATCATCCAATCTCGATGACACAACAATATCAGATAACGAATTCTCTGCGATGATGAACATCTACCACACAGCAATATCAAAGTTAGAAAAACAACACAATAATAACAATAACAATGTCAATGTCATCGACATCAACAACGGAATTACTTCCGTGAATAGCCACGAATACAAACCCGCCAAAGAAAACCATGATCTCAATAAACTCATCCACCCCTGAATTCAGTATCAATTTCCCCACTGCATTACCGGTAAAAGAGATCGCATTAGCAAAATTACGAGTATACTACAGTTGGCCTAATATTAGATCAAAATCATTTGGTGGTCAGCAACAGAATAATTCTCTGGTGTTTGCGAGTAAAAATGATAAAGATGGAAACCTGGCATGGAATATTGTTTCTGTACCATCTTGGAATTACCAAATCGTACAGATCAATAATGAATCCCAGCGTGGAATAAAATCCATTACACGAAAAGAATCAAAAATCTCTATAATGGTTCACGAACCAACATTATCAGCCACGATTGAGATAAACTCGCCCGGCTAAGTAGTAGATATCTACCAGAGTTTGATCAGAACAGTGCTAGGATGGCCTGAAATCCCACCCCAGGCAACATCTTATCTTTTTGATATAACAACTTCTCAAAGCGAAATTAATTAAACACGTAGAAATATTAAATCAGCTTGCATCCGATATGGAGAATATAACCAGCGAATTGTCCAGGCAGTAATGGATTATGTTGATAGTGATGATGGTCGATATAAACAAATATGTGTTCGTACATAAAAGATAAGAGAAGACGATTTACCAAATTTCAAGTTTCCCGAGTATAATGCAACGCAATTATAAAATAAATCCGTGACTGATGTCATAGATGAGTATTTTCCTCTGCTACTCGCCGCATGGAAACAAATAACACAACCACAAACAACTATCCTCAAAAATAATAATGACTCAGACGGACGGGTAGGCATAGTGCTCCTGGTAATGTTAATATATCCTCGGTGATTGCAGTAAATATAATATGTGATGCTATTGATGGAAGTTACCAAATTAATCTCGAAAAATCAAATCAGGCCCAGCAAGGGTACATTTTATATTCGTTTGCACCGCTAATTCCACCAGGACGTTTAATAATTCAAGAACCGGTGAATCTATAATATGTGTGATGTCATAATGATTTATTAACGAGAATAAATTTTAAACTCACTGACCAGTCCAATAATTTACAGGACTTAGCGGGAGAAATTTTACAAATAAGTCTGTATTTGATATTCTAAAGGATTTCCATAGCAAGATCTCAATTATATAGGTCGGCACAACATATATTCTTAATTAAGGTATATAGAGACTGCACAAACATGTAGACGAGGCCCTTCTCTACATTCAACTGAAACCCACACTCTCCCACATTGTTTTTCCTCGTACTCCATCACTGCATCGTATACAGGGTTTTAGATCTAAGCTTTCTCGTCCACACTCTGTGAATGATATCCACAGAATTCGTTTCTGCACGATTTGTTACAAACGGTTACTGATCCTATCAAAAGCCATTTACAGTGATTCATTATATATAAATTCTTTATTTAAATACTTGTTTTAATTATAATATGAAGGAGTTTGAGAGATTATCCAAAATCAAACCCTGGAAAAATGTTAAATTTAATCTTGATAGAGTCTTTATAGATGCACCAAATAAGGGTCTAATAAGTGATAGAAACATGATCGGTAAAATTCATCAAGCTTTTAACGAATTTAAGCGCGATGGTGCATCTCACTGTTGGTCAACATTTCGAATTGATGGTAGTGTTGACGCTACCATGAACGACAAACGGGCAGAAAGAATAATAACGCATCTTGAACACCGAATGTTCAGAGTGAAACTTATTATACTATCAGAAACAACCAAATGGATTATTCGTGATAAATTCGATCCTATCTTGAAAAATAAAAAAGTTGTCACCGTGAGTCATAATTGCAAACCAGGAATATTGACCGGAATTGACAACCCGTACTACGAGCGAGCTGATCCTATGACCGCGGTTGTTTATGGGATTTATCCGATAAATGAAAAACCAAGTGTTGAGAAATTGAAGCCTATGAAACTGTCATCACTGACTTTGTCAGGGACAGGAATAAATTGTGTAGCCGAACAAGTAATAGAGCATTTTACAAATGCGTTGCATGGAAACGGGTTGACAGTTGTAAGACGTAACAAAATAAGCAAATGGGCGCTAACAGTCAAGGATACTGGAGCCACAATTCAAGATGTAGCTGAACTAGAAAAGATATTAAGATTCCCAATAACCGTAGCACTTTAAAAGGAGAAGTATTATATGTATTTAAATATAAAGAAACGGGGCTCTAATCAAGATCACTGATAGTAATGCACACGCGTGGACTAACGCAGTAACAATATTTCCGCGGGATAGAACCGTAAAATACCTTCCGGTGGAATTCTCTCCAGAGAACTCAGGGAGGGGAAATTTGTTTTATTTTATTCACGCGGAAAGTAAAAACGATCCTGTGTCAGTGTGGTTATTTCAGAGATGGTAAATTCGATCAATTTGTAAGACCTAACTGTGAAATATACCGAACGGAAACTCTTCACGGTGAGATGAGAAAACTAGCTCGGAAATTTTCAACGGATAATAACGAGCAATTACCAACAAAACTGTTTTACAGTCCCGTCAGTTGCAGATCATTTCGCCAGAGAGAAAAATATCTCGAAGCCAACACAATATGAATTTCTCTCAGATGTTCAAGTCAGTTGTGTAGAATACGGAGATAGTGGATTATGAAATACAACATATGATCGTAAAAACGTTTTTTTTATTGATACGGTGCGTGTTATCCAGGGAGTTTCATCGGGTATGGAGAGTTTGTTGGATATTTTAATCGATTTGGGCATCCTACCTACGAGATGGCACGAGTTGCGATTGATGGACCACTACCCGATTTTGATCTAACCGGATTCGCTCGTGTGGTATCAATTGAATTCATAAAAGACTTTATCCGTGCTGTTATGTTTGGTTTGGCAGACACATATTTGAAAATCACTGGGTACCTATAGTGTTATTACGGTATATGATAGATTGTAAAATACTAATTTCGCTGATTGTCAGTGAGGCAATTATATCATATCGAGCGCAAACTGAAGTTTGGTTTCCACAACCCGATAGTCTTGATTGTGTAAATTAACGATTACAAAGAAGAATTTTCTCATCTAGACGAAGAATATATTGTTAAAAACTCCAAGGAGATCTTTGAAGTCAATTATAAAATTGCAAAGGATCTCGGTAGAAGAATAGTCGGTAAATTCACCCAGGGTGGAGCATATAATCACAAGCAACATTATTCACGATTAATTCTAGATTATGCTGAATACGATTTTATAGACGCGGATGCAACAGCTAGAGATATATTTATCAGTCGTGAAAATGCCTACTTGTCTGATGGAACAAAATTCGCTACAGTTGGTAGCTACATTGATGGCGACTCTCCCCAATACACACATCTAAGGCCATCTATGCTGGATTATGTTTCTATCAATTTGCTATCGATGATAAATATATTTCCTTACACCGCAGTAAGAGTCGCCACAGATTCATTTTATATAGATATCAAACATAAAGAAGCAGTGGTTCTTTTTACAAATTCCGATGAGTTGTGGGTCATGGAGAATAAAACAAGAAATGTTGCACGATGATTCTAAATCAGCAGATGTTACGATTGTAGAGAGCTACATGAAAACTAATCAAATATCAGAACTATCGAGCACACCTTCGTTATCCGATCCAGTATGTAGATATAAAACCGTTTACTTAAATGGCTGTGGCGGGTCTGGAAAAACAACACGAGTGATCGAATTATTTCTGGAGAAGTCAGACATGATTGTGCTAACATCCACACAAAGACATGAAAGAGAGATGAAACAACGAAGAGTTAATTCTTGCAAATGTCGCAGTTTCTTTCGAAATATTGGCGACGCATGGACTCTCCTGATCAAATGGGTGAAAAATATATTCCAAAAATCATTATTAGGGATGATATATGCACAGTGTCGTTAGATATATTAAAACTGTTTCTTGATTGGTTGTTACTGAAATATACAGCTGTGATAATGTGTGGCAATCATGGCCAACCACCACCATTTGTCGGTTTGTCTCCACATAATTGGCTGAAGAATTTTGTAGATTATTATAAAGAAGGTAATACTGATCATAGATCTCTTGATCTAGAATTAAGTTAGTTCAAGAAATTAATCAGATTACAACCGGATAAAATCCAGTGTAAAATAGCGCCTGAAATAAAATCAGAAACCCCATTAAACGTTTTTTGGGAAGCGTGGAGACCAAACGATTTGATAGTAGCATTTCGAAAAATAGTCAGAGACACACTTCAAGCGTGGTTGTTTCAAACACATAAAGAAACATTCGTAACACTTCCAGTTCCATTGTGTTATAGACCAGTTGATTCACGACGACATAATATTGAAGTTGATATTCCTGGGAAAACAAAAAGAAAAACTCTCGTATTAAATGATATTGTTCTGGATGATATCAGTGTTGTGGGAGACAAATTGCGCGCTGATAAATCTCCATAGACGCTAGGTTACGCGATGAAAAAACATTCTTCGCAGGGATTGACTATATCCGATACGATTGTTTGGATCGTAGATGATCGCATGGAGTGGTCGAATTTAGTTTAGTTAGCAGTATCCAGAGTTCGAAGAATAAATCAACTTCGACGAGTCTTCTTAGATTCTAATGACACCATACTCACTGATATTGTCAGCGATGATAAAAAAAGAAAAATACTTGCTGGTTATAAATAACAAGATAAGAAAAATAACAGAGAATTCGATATTGATGTAGAATTTATAATTACGCTAAAACAACAACAGAATAATCACTGCGCTAGCTGTAATTGTATAATGCTATGACAGTATTCGGATAAAGATCCTCGCCAATTCACCGCAGACAGATAAAATAGCAGTCTTGATCATACACGAGAAAATGTTTTGCTGACCTGTCTAGAGTGTAACAGACGCAGAGAAGCTAGTTAAGACCACGCGGCGGTAATTGAGTATCATCGGGTATCACTTGTCACTGTTCACGTGTAAATCCACGCTGAGGAGCAGTTGAATCTAATCTTTAGATTGGATCTTATGTTATATATTTTATGCGATGTGACACTCCAAATAGGATCAGTAGTACAGACGAACGTTTTGTCATACTACAGTTGAATTACTATAAAAAGACACACATTTCTACTTAAGCCAAGTTGACTTTTCGATTTTATTTGTTTTAAACAACTAATACATAGCTAAACTATTTAAAATCAGTAATATTATTAAAGTCAAAGGTCAGGAATTTCCCAAGTGAGTTATACATAACCCTGGTTATTGTTTTGTAAACATTATGACTATTCTATATGGTTATTTTTACATTAGGTAATTTGTTATAGAAAATGCTAATTGTGACCTGATGTCGAATAGCAATATAATCTTATAATTATGTGGACTGGGTCATGCGGGCTTCAACATGTTTCACTCTTAAGTTGTACTATGATGTAGTCAGTTGCGCTGAATTTTATTTCTTCAAGTTCTTTAATTCAAGTGATTATTTCCTCTGGAAATACAAAAGTGCTCTGATAAAATGTTCGGACAGAAACTTTTATTGGAATTTATACTGAATGCAAACTTGGAATTATATTACTGTGATAATAAAAATGTTATTGACACATCCACACTATAAAAGCTATAACAGACACGTCACCACCTTCAGTTTTTTATTTATTTATTTGGGACTTGGGAGTTTTAATCAGGACTTTAAATTACTATGAATTGTGTCTGTAATTCTTGGATTAGTCTGGATTAGTTTGGGATTTAATTCGCAATACCGTACGTTCAGTTGTACATTTTCACCTTGCATTTTAGAGAAATAAATTATTCGTTAAATTTTGCAAAGCTTGCTGTCTTAACTCTTTTCTGTTACTTTTTTAAGATCTTAGACTCGTAGTAACAGGTTACAGCACTTAAACTGCGGATTGCTATAAATGAATTTCAAATTATTGGTAAATGAATATATGGACTAGGAGTAGGGGGTTCATAGAATAACATTATAACAACTATACTCAGTCATACAATGTAAGACACCGAATCGGATAGTGACGGTGTAGGTGTAGGTGTAATTCATACCTAATATATGATCTATTTAAAATATGTAATATTATTAAAGTCAAAGGTTAAGAATTTCCTAAGTGAGTTATACATAACCCTGGTTATTGTTTTCTAAACATTATGACTATTCTAGATAGTTATTTTGCATTAGATAATTTGTTATAGAAAATGCTAATTGTGACCTGAGGTCAAGTAGCAATATAATCTTATATTTGTGAAGACTGGGTCATCTGGGCTTCAACATCTATCAATTTTAAGATGTATATGCTCTAACCAGTTGCGTTGAATTTATTTCTTCAAGTTATTTAACTCAAGTGATTATTTCCTCTGGAAATACAAACGTGCTCTGATAAAATGTTTGGACAGAGACTTTCATTGGAATTTATACTGAATCCAAACCTGGAATTATATTACTGTGATAAAAAAAATATTATTGACACATCAACACTTTAAAAGCTATCACAGACACGTCACCGCTTTCAGTTATTTTATTTCTTTGGGACTTGGGAGTTTTAATCAGGACTTTAAATTAATATGACTTGTGTCTGTAATTCTTGGATTAGTTTGTGATTTAATTCGCAATACTGTAAGTTCAGTTGTACATTTTCACTTTGTATTCTAGGGATATAAATTATTCGTTAACTTTTGCAAAGTTTTGCTGTCTTACACTCTTTTATGTTACTTATTTTTAATAATATAGACTCGTAACAGGTTACAGCACTTAAAATGCGGATTGCTATAATGAAACTAAAACATTATAACAACTGGACTCACAGTCATACAATGTAAGACACCGAATCGGATAGTGACGGTGTAGGTGTGAACGGGAGATAGATCTGTTACTCCCCCCACCCCCACCCCCACCCCATCGTAACTGTCAGGGTAGATGCCTTGCACTGCCGGACCATTGAATTCCTATCACTATGACCATTTACCGATATTTTTAATTCCATTTTTAAGTAGACATTAGCCTAAACTGTTAATGAAGTAAAACATAGATTAAAGAAGCGAAATCTTTTACTGACGTGTCTGGACAAAATCGACTCTTCCAAATCACAACGAACTCATGAAAGCATCAAACCCAACAGTCACTCTTGTGTCATACAAAACAACACAACATTTCCTTTGAATATTGAACTTTTAAACAAATTACATATGCCAATTTAGATACAATATTAAGACCATGCTGTGGAATGTTCAAAACCTTAGATCGCCCACCATTGTTGGACATTGATGCTGACGTAGAAATTAAGTTACTGATGAAGAATCGCTGTTCTATAAATAGCTTCCTTTCAGCAGGGTTCATTGTCCAATATCTTACGATAGGTTTAAAGTAATTGCAAACATATTCTGTGCCATATATAAACAACTTTTGAAACTCAAAATCTCAACCTGTCAAGTTGAAGTGTACAATAAAGATAGAATGGTCTGCTAATATTCGAATAGGGTGCTGCAGTGTTGTTTTTGAAAGAAAGTTTGGACAGGATAAATAATCGAAGATATGACTGTTAGGGTTGGAAGTGAATAGTGTTCTTGGAAAATAAATAAAAATATCAAAAAAGGAACACTTGACATATCTGACAAAGGTTGATGGTGGCTTCTTGTGTTTAAATCGTCGTTTTGAATAACTCTCAGTTTAGTCACGCACGTCACCGAAGAAAACAGGATTTATTCGTACGCAGGTGAGAGCTCCAGCCAAATTTTTAGAATCACGGGTCAACGCGTATACCGAAAGTTTTAGATTGCTTCAGCTGGACTCTTTAAAACCCCAGGAAAAGAGAAATTGTTATCCAGACCCATACGAGTTATCACTTTCACATGCAAAAGAAACCCCACAATAACAGAATAATGCGAAATTAACAAAATGAAGGTGATAAAAAATCCAAAGAAATAAATAATCTTGAATAGATGTGGAAAAAATCAAAGAAAGACACAATAAAACACTTCAGAGAGGGTGATAAACAGTTACTGACCGATTTGAATATAAAACGTTCTATATAAAATAGCTCCATCATTGGAAACAGCACGTGCGGTGATAAGAACAACGAAAATATTGTTGTATCCAGTAGACGTAATGATTTTTTTGAAACTAGTTTTACCAAAATAATATCGTTCAAAGCTTTATAAGTAGTTTTAAAGTAAACATATTTTGACGATTAAAATTTAAATGTCTTTTAAAACTATCTTTGCCGATGAGATAGCCCTAGACGACTATGCAACATAGTTCGAATACGTTGAATATCTCGACGAAAACTCTAATGAGCCTAACAAGGCCGGTATCATAACTTTTAATGCGGGAGACAAAGATGTGTTTTATTTCTGCCGCAAAAAGCCGTACTTGCAGTATGATGTATTATAAGAACCGCTGCTGATGGTGATATTGGTGCTGCTGCAAATATTACATTAGTCAACAACAGCTATATCTTGTTCAAAAGCGCCAGATAACTTGCACCTCAAATAGTAGAAGATATTTCCATGCACTTGCCGATAGCAAATACCATTATTAACAGTGTGTCGTTCAGAGATGATTAATCGAGGTCTATTGCAACTAACATGATGTGGATCAAGGATGCATCATTTTAAAATACTGCTGATTTTGATTAGATACAAATTGGTGAAGCACCAATTTCTGGCGCTATTGATGATATAATTCGCACTAAAAAAAATATTGTTTTATTAAGGCTTCAAAATCAATGTGGAACGGCTTCAACAGTTGATAAGGTAATAGCAAATGTGGGAAATGCTTGATAGTTCTTTTTAATGCAATTGATTTACCCCACAAGATCATAATATTGAAGATAAAAACACAACAGAAACACTAAAAAAATTTCTTACACAACGACAGATAAAGAAAATGTTTGAAGGTAAGTATGTTATGCTCAACCTGTCAGTGTCACAAATATTAGCATTTGCCAGATCGAAAGTGACCTTTGATAGGTCAATCGGAACAACGATATATTCTTTAACATGGATAATATCGCCAAATCATCCTATCAGGATTGGATATACATATAACTTTTGGCGAATTACCGAAACAAAAGGTGGTTGGTGGGTGGTTGCCAGGTTATACATATCTCGACGCATAGACTCCACTTGATCAGCATCTCGATGACAACGATAACCTGCTACCGGGACAAGAACCTAATAATACTATTGATGCGATTGCGATGTGTCAGGACATTTGCTATCGTGATAACATCGACGACAAACTAGGTTGCAAAATATAAACTTGGCTTTTGGATGCAATGCACGCTCATTCAAGGATCCACAGTGCTACAGAAACTTGCGTCAAATCAGCTTCACAAACCTGAGAAAGAAATGTTTCTTCCTCCAAAGGTCGTCGCAAGCGCATATGATGACATATTGGCGATAGATCTTGCAGATATGCAAATTATTGCACAATACAACAATTGCAAACTGTATCTGTTAACGTCATTTATGCTTTTAGCAAATACGGGTTTAGTGTTCCTATTTATGATAAACTGGGATCGACAAATAAGAAATGCATTAAAATGTATTATTGTTCAGACGGATTAAAAACCAAACAAAATTTGGACCGACCATGGATCAAACTTTCTTTTAATAAAGGTTTCGAGCAGTTTAAACTGAAACAAACAAAATAAAAAATATGATACCGGTAATGAAGGAAAGCGTGTCGTTATCAAACGATTTAATCGTACGATATAAGAAAAGATCTACAAACAAGCAGTGTACAGCAAATAATGCCAACAGATATATAGATGATCTGTCAGTGATGGTATTATATTACAATGATGCTAAACATAAGACACTATCCGCACGCAGATCAGGTATGTCCCCAAACGAAGCTTAGAAAAACATTTCTTTTAAACGAGAACATGTCACAAGATAGACAGAGTCGGGACTGGATTAGTGAAGACACGGAACGCAACTGCGTTAATAAGATGTTTATTTTATAAACGCAATTTTAAAAATTAACTCTGGCACCAATATTTTACAAAATACAAGAAAAATCTATTTAAATAAATGTTCCTAACATGGAACTATGAATTTCAGTAACGTAATGACAAAAAAGAAGTATATGAATGAATTTACAAATATGAATATATATAAAAATCTCGTATAACGAGATAGATGCAAATATAAAAAGATAATGCGTCGTCAATATAACGAGACTAGAATGAAGATATTAAATAATTAATACGTCGTCCATATGACGAGACATATGCAATCGTGAACCCTAAATTCTGAAGTTCTCGTTCATGGAACGAGATTTGTGTAGAATGAAATTATGCAGGTGTCGTTCATATAACGAGACTGCAAAGAAGATATTAAATAAATAATACGTCGTCCATATGACGAGACTGGAATGAATAAAAGTAAACTACTTGCTGACGGAATTTTGCTACTAGCCTGGCGTCCGTTTTACGTCAGGAAGTACATCCGGTTACACAGAGTCAAACCTAACAGTTGTGACCTTCACCTCACGCAATCATATATAAATACCATATATCTATACATCTAAACACAGTATACATAAATGCAGCATACGTAAGCACCATACACAGGCACCACACACGGGCATTACACGGTCAGCATAGACAAGCCCACACACGTAGTCACCACAACATGGCACCACACACGCAGTTAGCACAACACTGCACAACTTCAGCACAACACGTCACCACACTTCAGCACAACACTTCAGCACAACACGTCACCACACCACTTCAGTTAAAATTAAAACAACCGAACCGTGTAATACATATGACACGGTCAAGTATTCTCACACATATGTAGCGCATGCGCGCACATGAAATAATTATCCATGTACATTTAACGTTAAGCATGCAGCGTATAATTGAACTCAATTATGTTCAGATACAAAAGAACTAATGAAACAAAATATAGTACTTCTGATAAAATGGCGCTGCCTAACCTATGTATTTATTCTATAGATTTTATAATAAATACTAAACATCTAATATGTAAAACAATGAATTATATCATAATACAAATAGCAATGAGAACAAAGTTAAATCTATTGTTACCTCTTTTAGCTGATAGATTGCTTAGGATGGAAGCGTTTCCGACAAGACTACATTGTAATGTGATTTCTGTCTTATAATTTCGTCCTTATATACCCCTAGCTGTGACAGATATGCGCAGCTAGGTACTTTAAACTGCAGGCAATTTAGCACATGCAGCATGAGCTGAGTTTTCACTCATTATGCCGAAATAACTAAAAAGCCCAAAAAATAATAAACTACCCTCGGTAAGGCTGTACGCAGTAACGAAATCGAGACTAGATTTTTGACCACATATACATATTGAACATAGTCGTATACAATTCCGTGACAAACATATATCGTATACACAAATTTAACGATATTGATCGTGTCAGAAGTTCATTAACAACAACATTTATAACAAAAACCTGAAAATGGTTTTACCCCGAACTGGTCTGAAAAAGTATTAGTCATATACAAGATGTTTAAAGCAATACCGGTAATATACATGCTAAATGATCTTGCAAACGAAGATGACATGAAGTTTCTACGAACATGAATTTCAACTAACACATTATGTATATTTTTTTTTCGAACATGTGATAGAAAACGTAATAATAAAAGTTTGGTTAAATTGCGCTAGCGGAATCAAGATCTTTAATTAGATCTCTAGTGTTCCTATTAGATCGCCATAGTTCTTTTCATAGTTTAGCTGAACAGATTTGCATTTAACGGTCTACACAATAATGTTAAATGTTGATTTTTTACTGATGACAGCGTATAGTGCTAGCTCTGTAACATAAAATTTGAAATCTTTAAACACACATTTTATATTTTTTACGACCATAAATTTCTAGTTGTCCAATGCACATGAATGGCTTGAGCATGTCCCAAAATATATGATTCTCTGTGACAGTAACATCAATTCTTGTTTTCCTTGGCAAGGTGATATGTAACATTTATCGTGATTGCTCTGCGACATAACCTTGCTTGTGCTGAGGTATAATACCTGGTTCATCCACATGTACAGGAAACAAATCTATTTAGATTAAATTGGGACTGTTCTACATGTGTGATATGATCTTTACTCGGCTATTGAGCTAACGTTAACAGATGAGAGAGAGAGAGAGAGAGAGAGAGAGAGAGAGAGAGAGAGAGAGAGAGAGAGAGTGTGTGTGTGTGCGCGTGTGTGTGTGTGTGTGTGTGTGTGTGTGTGTGTGTGTGTGATATTACATGGAAACTGTCATAAAATGGGCCCACTGTTGCTTGACCCTAGAAAATCGTAGGGATATTGCGAAGATCGATAAGACATCATTAAAGTTCATTCAATTTTATGCTAAATAGTTAAATAACATAGAACGATTTGCCACTCGAGCTAATGTTGTAAACACATATCAACTTGAAGAGGTTATAATAAATATGTTTCGTGATGTTAATTCGATGGGCCGCTTCAAAGTAGAACGAGAAAATTAAAATCTTATTTTACTTACCAAAGTTGATCGCATGCCAAAATATGGTAAGATTTGGATTTAGTACGACAGAGAAGCTCTAAACAAATATGTCTAATGCTGTCATACCAACAGTGATGCTTGCCGCTATATTAAACGATTAGTGAACATTTAAAGAAGATTCAATCAAAAGCTGTTGTTTATTGTTGTTTATTGTTGTTTATTAGGCGGAGTTCATGGTGCCAATAATCATATTTTAATGATGTTAGGTTAATGTAAAAATACTTTGCCGCTAATGGGATTGAATGAAATGTTTCTTCTCTTGTGACAGAGTTAATTGATGTAATAGGTTTGACAGGCTTTCATATTAAACTTTTCTTTACCTATCCTGTTATTTGCTTTAGAGGAAACAAGATCAAGATAATCGAGACCATTATCAACGTTGTTGATATTGATATGATCGATAACCAAGCCATTTGGAATGAGTCCATGAAAAACTTCAAACACAAAACGATGCTAATAATATACAATTTGATTAATTTGTGTACCTTTACCCATGACCATCAAATTACCAGTATTACCAACACGACCAAGGGCTTTCTTTGCTCGGATGTTTCTGACAACACCTCTGCTCATAAAGATCATAAATCGAATGTCATTTAAACTCCTCTCTCAAAGACATTGTCGGTGACTTGATCAATGATATGATACAAAAGCACTCCATCTGGAATGTCAGAATTGAACAGTGTCCAGGTAAATTCGTGGAAAGACATATCAGTATACATAACATCATCGCTGGACTCTACTTTAATCTTAGAACCAGCTGATGTTATAAGCCCGAACGACGCTTTAGTTTTAAGATTCATAATAACTTCACGTTAATTGCCTGCAAAGAAGTTATTTTTTGGATGGAACAATAATATTTCCTGGTACCTTGCAAGATTGTTTACGATGATAGGTCTTTGATATAAATTTGCCATCATATACTTTACGTTTTCAAATCTCTAATTGACAATTTTGTATCGTATCATTAGAGAAATATAAAACGTATAGTATATGAAAAGGAAACTTGGAGTTATAGCGAAACGAAGTTTATTCCTGACAGCATAAAATTGCAAAAGCCTTTGCCAGATTCGATAACAGTTAGAGATTTGATAATTAACATTTACAGACAAATTTCTCATCTAAAATATATGTTTCATTTCCTTCAACCAATAGTAAAATCTGAGCTTGCCAAGCAGAGCGGATTAAAAATTATAGCTCAGTTACTTTTTCGATTTTCAAAGATGAGTATACATCGCATGATCTAACCGATATGTCTTAACAGCAACAACCACTGCAGTTTGAAGAACTTGCCGATCCTTATATGACATCATTATCCGGTCGAGGTTTAATTAGAACAAATGTGATGTCATTGTCAGATGATATATTTCAGGAGATAACAGAAAATATAAAAGAATATACAACATCTAGATCGGGTTGGAGATTCAATAAAAAAAACAAGAAATTTTGATTCAGACAATGACATATAATCCATTGCGGTGTAGCTCATATGTCGATCTACTAGCTAAGATAAAATTCTCAAAATTCTGTATCAATGTCAAAAACAATGACCACAAGTGATTTCAATGTGCAATATTATCAGCATTATTCTCGGTAGATAAACGCTTTGACAAAGTGACGAATTACATCATTCATGTTAACTTTCTAAACTTTA
Organism: Unio pictorum; assembly: GCA_030141615.1. NCBI lineage: Eukaryota > Metazoa > Mollusca > Bivalvia > Unionida > Unionidae > Unio > Unio pictorum. The sequence continues at coordinate 6,946,536 of JARLTB010000442.1, forward strand.
GCGGAATTGTATTTCCTGATCTGAGTATTAAATTCCAAAATTTGGGCAACGAAACACATTTTATTTACCAGGTGGTGTTAACCTGTTTGGAGTCGATGATGATAAACAAAAAATTGATGAGAGATATATCAGCGATCGAGCTGCATCAGACCTTTCGAGATGCAAAAAAACAATATGAAGCTTACTGTTCTATTTTTTTAAAAATCATTACGTACGGATAAAACGTTTTAACGGACTAGTCGGTGGAAAGTATAAAAAACACAAAGAAAAGAAATATTTCTGCGGCAGATGCTTACACGACTACAAGCCCCAGTCATGTCGTGTCGAGTCTTGTTCTAACGTACAACGAATATCTACAGCTGCTATTAAATCGTCATGTCGTGTCGAGTCTTGTTTTAACGTACAAAGAATATCTACAGCTGCTATTAAATCGTCATGTCGTGTCGAGTCTTGTAACGTACAACGAATATCTATGACAGGTACATATGTAAATATATTAAAGCTTTCAAATTACAGACAGAAAAGAAAAGTGCCGTTTAGAATATACTAAGATTTTTCGGCTTCCTGTGCAACGAGCAGAAAATAACCCAGATATATCATCTACAAAACAAGCACTAGAACATGTTCCTTGTGGGTTCGAGTACAAAGATGTATGTGCATATTAATAAATGTTTATAAAAACTTGTTAACTTTATCGCGCATCTAATCCCGTTTGTTTTTTTTTTGCCACTGCAAAACTTTATAAGCGAGGTTGATGCCGTCATGATGTTGCTTGGTAGAACAATGAAAATGAAACAGATTACTGTAGAACATAAAAACATAATTTGCTTCAGCAAAGCTATGCCATATCTGTGAGAAAGCGTTTTCGACTGCGCCGCTTGACAAGGATCGAGTAAAAAATAACAAATCACTATCGTATAGCCAGCCGATAAGTATCGCGGTCCGTTGCTTATCATAAATGTAATCAAACTAAACCAGCTTTCGTTTATGTTGTCGCGCATACTTTTATTGGCTGTGACTATCGTATTATCATATAAGCGTTCCGCAACAAAGAAAAATTAAACCGCCTTAAAATCAATAATAGCAATAAAATAAAATACATTCCAAACAATACTGAAAAGTATTTGTCAGTAACAATCGACAAGTTGAGATTTATTGATATTCTCCAGTTTATGCCGGCATCGATAGAAGAGCTCGTGAAAGGATGCGGCAAGGTTGTATGTTTGACTGATAAGTTCGGTGATAAAGCTTATTTACTTACAGGAAAATATATCTTTCCATACGAATGTATTGACGACTAGGATAGATTCAATGAAACAAGTTTAAATGACAGGGAAAGTTTTTATTCTCGATTAAATCTGAAAGTGTCTTGCGATGACAACTATGCTTCACTCAGCAAATTTTGAATTAATTCTACTGTACGATCTTTGGTGCTTATTATGACCTATATCTGATCACAGATGTGTTGTTGCTTGCGAATATATTTGAAAATGTCAGAGAAGTAAGCGTCAACAACTACTGACTTCGTCCAGCCTGGTATTACTCAGCACGGGGATTAGGCTCGGACGCATTACTCGAACATAGCCAAATAAAACGTGATCCTGTCATGTTCAACTTTATCGAACGTTTTTATCAGAGGCGGTATTAGTGAAATAACAACAAAAAAATATTTGATGCAAATACATGAGTGGATACGACAGAAATCTTCCTTCGAAGTACTTGATCCCGAGATTAATTTGCATAATCGATTTTGCACTGTCTGAGCGATGCCTAATAGCGGATTTACGTGGACTGATCTGGCGCAGTTCTTTAGAGAAACGAATATAACTGTACCTGTCGATATTAGTTACTTTGTTGAGATTGATCAAGTTAAGTTACATGACGCTCATGACGATTATCCATTCAAACCATTATCCGGAAAATAATCAAAATTATGCGTTTGCGTTTAGCAACCACATATCTAGCGGCATAAAGCGAAACACAAACGGAAAAATAGGTGACTTTGGATCAAATTAAAGCATCAAGTGACCGTTGCAAATTTTAACAACAAGGTGTATTGTTACACGCACAGGGGTATTACTTGACTGAGCAGTGTCAAGCCCTAATGCGTATCCCGCTGAAAGTCAAATGTTTTCCCCAAATTTCCAAAGACTTCCATACAATTTCAATTGTAAATTAGAAATCCAGACGTGTCTGTTTTTATATACTAAATTTTACTCTAATCAATACAATACCACAGATAAAACAACTTGCCAAAAATCCATCAACCGCATATTTGCATGGTATTTCTTCATCATCATCATGTTTCCGTACCGCCAGCCGGTTACGCCATAGAAAATACAATAGTAACCCCTTTTTCACTGGAACTGTTTTAACTCCGCCACCTTAGGCCAGTCAATAAACGCTTTTACCGGCACATTACTCCAATATAACTGCATCCATCTTCCACTATGGACACATAAACGGTATCCACTAAGTCCCCTCCTATTGATTCCATTGTGTAGTTTACCGGTTTCCTACCGTAAATACTGCCACCTCAGCCACACCACTATTGTACATCACTAGATTTTAATATGGACTATCTTACTCCCAGGGACAGTCATTCGGTCTGGACCTGAATTCATTACTAGCGAACCATGCCATCGTTCAAACTCACTAACACTGGACTCCGTAACGTTTGCTCCTAGTAATTGACTAATTATTATTAAGAATATTTTCATGGCGCCGAATCACAATAATCACACAAATCTATGAATTGCTTAAAACGGGGCGCTACCAAATGCGCATACTCCAAATTTTTACAGTATCTCTGTATGTGACATCGAATGTTTATACTGCTAATGCCAGTGGCAGATGTTGTATTATCAACAATAAAGAAAACGATCAAACCATAATACGAGAACAAAAATACTTCTTGTAAAATAGCAATAACTACCTACAATAAAATTCTTAATCAACTTCGAGCTTATCTTAGAGGTGAGAAGTTTATTATGTTAGATCTGATACAGGCGTTATGTGTCAAAGACGAATTTGTAGTTGATATGATACCGAACAGAGTTGCGAAATTCGAAAAACGATGCTACGTAAATGTTGTGTGAAATATGAAATATGGAAAATGTTACTGCAAATGACAATTCGTTAAAGATATAAAAAAGAAATCGTTTCCGAGGTAAGCATATGACAATTAATGCTTGTTCGCAAGAAAGATTCAGAGTAATTTTATAAACTGTCTTGGGTCACAGATTCTCTTTTTAGTGCTATTGATAATCATTATAATCCAATATCACAAAACAACTATTCAAAGATCACAGTTAATGACGAACTCTAAAAGTGGCACGTCGATAAATCGTGAGTCTCACATGAAAATTTGTAACAAGCTACTAGAACCGAGCTATCTTAACTTGTACTTGTTTTGTCATGATGATGGGAATTATATAATAGCAAAAGCTGAGATTTTAAAATATATATCGGCAAGTTAAGGGGCAAAACTTTTGTGTGAAGACAATATAGTAAACACCTCAGTAATGGAGGTTAAGGGGATTATTTCTTAGCTAACCCTATTTTATTTGACGACGATGATGATTTCCTTAATAGGTAATCGACTACGAAATCGACGCTGCTGCCTCAACAAGATTGATTTCATATTTCATATTTGTTTTGCTAGCTCGGAGTCTATGGTTGAGATTGTCTGGTTGTCCATGTTCAAGATAGGGTTAGGCTAAGAAACCCCTTAACTTCGACAACTATAGGCATCTTTGACATGGAAGTGTACAGGTTGCTAGCTACGCTATTTTCTGCAATAACCCGAAAAACCCGAGCGGGGTACAAACTGCAGGGAAAGATTTTTTTATCAAAGAGGGTCAATAAATATAAAACACTTACTCAGCAAACGAGAAACTATTTTTAGTGGACTTCAAAAAGTGCTAAAAATTCAATCAGAAAACAATTGCTCTCACAACATCTTATGATAATCGGCTGCCTTACAAAGTAATACGTGTACTTACGATATTAATGTACGCTAGTAAATAACTAAACAATAGTAAATAATGTAATCTTCAATTTTCTAAAAGTTGTATTTGTAGCAAATATCATTCACAACATCACATTCGGCAACCGCGCTGGAATACTAAACACGTATCAGAAATGTGATTTAAGGAAAATAAATATAATTAAAGTTATAATATTATAAATTAATTTTAGAAAATAAATATAATTAAAGTTATAATATTCTAAATTAATTTTAGAAAATAAATATAATTAAAGTTATAATATTCTAAATTAATTTTAGAAAATAAATGATTTGTAAAAAAAAAGGCGTAAAATGACATAAAACTATTTTTAAAATTATTTTGTCATGAAAGAATGAAATCAAATATTAATCTAGTGTATACTGTTGATAATGAGAAGTGTGGTGGACAACATTGTATGATGCGAAGGACTAGGTATGCTCACAACTTTATGAGCAGGACACTCAAGCTCAGACAGAGCATCCACGTCCCACCCAATCTCCTTCCCATATGATTTGCAATCACACTTTGAATGCATCCAGTTCCATAGAATCTAGCAGTCTAGGAGAGGGACTCAAGTGAACAAAATATGTAGTTATATAAATATTCAACTTAGCTAATGTGGAGTTTGTGGATATTTTAACTCGACCTGAACGCCAGATCTGTTCTCTTTGATTACAAAGGTATCAAAAGCGTGGAATCAAGCTTAATACACATTTCACGAAAGTATAATTAAAAATGATTGTTGATAACAGTTACCGCAATCAAAATGTAAAGAAATTGCTTATCATCTCCGTAACAAAAGAAACAAAAAAAAATGTAACATTTCGTTTACCGAATTTGTCTATTCATTGTACATTCCTACTAACGCAACATTAAGGGGAGATTAAACGATCATACAAATTTATTTTTGTTGGAGTTGTGTCCCATACAAACTCTCGCATGTGATCTCTCTCTCTCTCTCTCTCTCTCTCTCTCTCTCTCACGCACACACACACACACACACACACGGATATACATATTTTCGAAGCATACTAGAATTAACGTTCGCCTTTAAAACACCGATATTTTGTTCCGTTTTTTATGTTTCTATATCAGACCAATTTAATTCTAATTCCGATAATATTGTATTGGATATTTTTCCTATCATATAATAATACATTGCTTTAATCTTTATTACTAATTAAATCCCTTTACGCACTGACTAGATTCCTGTAAGTGAAACCACTCATACCAACCCAAACATGGTCAAAATTACCGTGTTAAAGCTCTCAATATCAAATTGCGGATAATATCTCAAATAACTACGAAACTCATAAAATTTACAGCAAAATAAATTCACAATTTTACATTAGTCACGAATATTAATTTTTTTATTTTGTTAATATCATTTAAAGCAACTGCCTGAAGTATCATCCCACTAAAATCAGCAACATAAATATTTGTATTCGAACTGAAAATTTTATCATAAAATTCTTTTGCGACTGGTACAATTGGTTATCGTCATTTATCGTCGTTATCTTATATTTCACTTTACATTAAATCGTCGACGGTATATATTTGAAAAAAGGTCAGACCAGGGTAAGGACTTTAAGCTGCATCAACAAATATTCTGAAATCCTTGTACTTGTTAGATGTGTTTGTTCTAGCAAGCGTAGAGTAAACTGGATTACTAATGTAAGTATTAGTTGTGTTGTACAACGTTGTCCAAGTTGTATTGTCAGACAATACTTCTAATCGCCAACTGAAATACCTTCCTTGGTCATTTTTATTTATATTCCTGCAACTTCAGCGACTATTCGATTTCAAAACAAATTCTAACAAGCACACGGGACCAAATGAGACAGGCTCGTTGCATGCGGCCGTTGTTTCAACTCAACGAAACGTGCAGTGCATCTTTTAACATACAACTTCATTGGAAGGGTAGTGTTTATAGTTCAGAGCTTTATTGCATTTTCTATTCAATGTGTTTATAATAAAATGGTTTTTAAAAATTTTTGAGAAAGTAAAGTACATTGCTTCTTTCTTTTACACTAGTTATGTTTATAATTGGTAAACATCTTATAAAACAACAACAACAACAACAATAATAATAATAATAATAATAATAATAATAATAATAATAATAATAATAATAATAATAGAGGTGTAGAATAAATTCTAACTTGAAAGCAAATGAGAAAACATAAATGAAAATAACTGAAGAGGTCTTTATCATAAATCAATGGCAGCAAGTTGTGCAGGACAAAATGACGCCATATATCTTTACTCCAATGTTCACATAGTGATAACTTCTTGGACGATTTATTAAATAGTCATGCCGATATCTGCCTTACAAATAAATGAAAACAAGATTCGGAAGAATTATTATGCATGCGTCGCGACATCTGGATAATGCCTTCCTTCAGACCTATGTCAATCATTTGGCTCGTGTCTAATAGTATCGTCAATCATAATCATCAATATGTGCATTTTGTTAGTGTAAATGCTCTTTCCTGTTTTGGTGTACATTCGTGTGTCGATAAGAAACAGTCAAAAATTTGACATTGTCCATGTTTTACCAAAGTTTTACCAAAGTCTATCTGTAAAATTCCTAAGAGGAAACTTCACACCTGGTATTCCACAATTAAATACATGTACCAAGCAGTTGTTGAATAGCAACTACATTCTTTTTTGAGAGAAAAAGGACCTGAGTAATTGTAACTGCATTATTTTTGAGAGAAAATGTACCTGAGTATTCGCAACTGCATTCTTTATGAGAGACAATGTCACTAGTCATGGCAACTGCATTCATTATGAGATTAAATGTACCTGAGTCATCGCAAATGCATTCATTATGTGTGAAAATGCACCTGAGTCATGGCAACTGCATTCATGATGAGTGAAAATGTACCTGAATCATGGTAACTGCATTCGTTATGAGTGAAAATGTTCCTGAGTCATGGCAACTGCATCCATTATGAGATTAAATGTACCTAAGTCATGGCAACTGCATTCTTTATGAGACACAATGTCCCTGAGTCATGGCAACTGCATTCTTTATGAGAGAAAATGTTCCTGAGTCATGGCAACTGCATTCTTTATGAGAGACAATGTCTCTGAGTCATGGCAACTGCATTCTTTATGAGAGACAATGTCCCTGAGTCATGGCAACTGCATTCTTTATGAGAGACAATGTCCCTGAGTCATGGCAACTGCATTCTTTATGAGAGACAATGTCCCTGAGTCATGGCAACTGCATTCTGTATGACATCAAATGTCACAGAGTCATGGAATTATAGTCAGAAGTTTGAAGTATGCTCTGAGCTTCTTTGTAATTATTTTTTTAAATAGACCGCTGAATAAATAAGTTGCATTAAAATCCATTTGAATGAAAGATTTGGTGATTGATTTGCATATTCCAACTCAACAGGAAATACAATTTTCTTTCAGAATATTTTTAACTGTTTTGCCTGTATAACAAAATACACAAAAAAGTCATGTCATACCGAACTGAATTCCTAAAACGAAAAAAAATGATAAGTTTCATCCTTGGAAGATACCAAGGACCACGAAGCAAATTAATATTCCAAACAACATCAGATTCTTGACATCATGGACCACGTATCTTTAGTTTATAATTTACTGTTTCGTGTTGAAGAAAGATAATATTTTATTTTATTTTAAATATAAACTTACAGTAATGGGTGTCACAAAACGCTGGTCAGATAACCAACATGAGGCATGTATAGTATTGTCATGTTGAGCAGATATGGAGGAAGTTAAGGTAGAATAATTCGTCTTGTCACCGTTGCGCGTAATATCATTTTAAGACTTAACGAAATCTTTCAATCTAAAACATATAAGAACAGGTCTAACTGTCATTTCATGCATGCAATAGATGTATAGTAGACGTTTGAGACGGCGTTTTCTATTCTGGATCCACCCAAAACCCCAACCCCACCCACGGGAATTTACCATTTTGCACATGCTAGTGCATTCCTATGTATGACAAGCATAGGTATGAAGTGGTTGGGTGAAATAGCTGTTTATCGCCAAATAGTGTTATGTTTGTAAACAAGTTCTTTTCACCAACTTGTACGGTTTGCATCTTATACTTTGTTAGCAGGTTGCACGCTTTGTCGAGACACCCCAAGTTTAAATCAACTTGATGGAACATCCTGGTTGAGGTGCATACAAAAATGTGAATTCTGAAAATGAACCGCCACTGTCGATTTAAGTACAAGCCATGCGTACTTCTTTGAAGGTAGTCTGACGTGAAACAACCTCTTCCTTTTAAAGGATGTTGTTTGGCATCATTCGAAAACAACTGGGAGTAATAGATAATGTCGAATGTACCACTGTTTGACACGTACCTCGTTATGAAAGAATTTATTTATGTAGCTTTTCCAGGAATTAAATTACAAGATCAGTGGTGTGTTTGTGTCGTTACAGTTAAGATAAAATCGCTGATTAGCCAAAATGCGTCTAATCAATTTGTCAACGAAGCTCAGAAAATGCTATATAATTTTTCAAATACGTACCTAAAGCTTCATAATAGAAATAATGAAATAACGGCAAAAGCTCATCGAAGAAGACAATAAAATACGAGAAAAGTTATCGTTTGATGTCGTAAAAAAATAGCTTAAATTGCTATCATTAACGGATTAGACGATGGATGAAAACAGTGACACGTCGATTGAAGATTACTACCAAGAGCAAATCAATTAGATAACTCTTTTGGTAATATAATGTAGCGATGACATCCACGCTCAACGTTCACGAGGTTCACAAACCACGCCGCAGAAACGAAGCACCTCAGACAACTGAAGAAATTATTTATACTATTTTCATGTCCCATGTAATAAAATTCAAAATCCATACCTGAAACGTAAAAGCACTACAAGACATTTCGCGTTGTTGGATACAAAGCTACAAAGTCTGACCCTATTTCCAGTTGGTGCAATATTTTGCAATGAATCGTTTGAGCTCAGTAGAGTCAATACCGATTTGGACGAATTTCTGTTCAGGCTGGCAATCAAACTTTACAAATTCAAATTTACTTAACAGAAAGATTGTACTTTACTGGAATCTACACAGTTCCAACCTAACATCTGGAATATCTCCTCCAGTATGAGATATCACCGTGTGCACGAGATGCGATAAAACAAAGACTACTGAAAAAAGAAAGAAATCTAATTAAATAATATCGCATATATTTAACAAGTCTGATAGCATTGTGGTTCAATCCATGTAAAGGTGTTAGTCGTAGTAAATGTTAATTCTATGGTAGAACACGTCATTATGAATACTGTAAATCTAACTTTCTCGCGTTTTGCGTTTGTGTGGACGCTTATTCGTGTCTTAAATGTGGCATCGGAATCATATAGCGTAATTAGATGTGTCCGTTATTTGGATCATTATCTGAAAAGCTTTGACGAGAAAGGCACAGAAAGAAGTAAGTTAACGTGAATTAGATCAAGCAATAAGCACAAGATCGTAGAAAAAGAATATCAAGAGGTGCAAGATGAGCATATATATTTGCAATATTGGGACATCCCCAGATGAGAGACGGTTGAAATTGCAGAGCTTCATGCAACAGCAGCTGGGTTGCATATCAAAATGTCTTCACGTGCAAACACAAGCTAAAACTGCACGCGTGGTCGCCGACGAGGAAAATCGTTGTATCGCAGGTATTATTGCCGCTGAGGCTATCATGTATACTCGGCAATAAATCTAGTTACCCGGATAATCATCCCGCACGCATAGAAACCAGGTTTTAAAAAGCTGTGAAAGTTCTCACGAACATGCGTCCGGGAATCATATCAATGTTGCAGCACGCTGCCGTAACACCACACATGTCTGGATTCAAGGTGAACATTGTTCTAGTTGCTGACCTTCTTATGACGAGATCATGGCATCGGCACAGTTTACTGGATCTTAACGAGGCTTATTTCGGTTTTGGAATCCATGCGTAGATCCAATCATGGTCCATGACATCAATAATTGTATCCAGGGATATGCTATTTAGCAGGATATTTACTCCACACTACCCCGTGAGGTCTCAGTAACATGCCAGCAATATCACCGCCAATTTGGCTGTTTCGGATATGTGTTGCGTTCCACACATAATGAACGCATAATGATAACTATACAATAATAACTATTAAACTTGCCATCGATGGGGTACATAAATGGTTGTCCTCTTATTGATCCTTTTGCCTCGGTAAAGCGTCGGACACTCAAACACAGTTCCATATTTTCAAACTAGGTTAGCACATTAATTTTAGGACTGTTCTCATCCAAAATAAACACTTGCTGAATCTGGCAATGGCTGCGTTGAATTAGCTGTATGTGCTGTCCTACCTCTGACGCCAAAGCGATCATATATTCAACAAATCGTCACCGATCTGCAAATCTACCTGCCAGTTCTTGCCCACGATCAGTTAAGTTCTCGTCGTTGACGACTAATACCCAGGAACAAACAATCTTATCGTGTACGACGATGTGATGCTTGCCCGACGAAAACCCCAAGTGTGAGAATATTTTCTAGGTTGAAGTACACAAATGAAGACGCGATGTCGCACAAGGATACATGCATGTGCCCAAGTTATCCGGGACAACTGAAAAATGTTGATATTTCGTGGGATCGACGTGTACGGCCTCGCAAACATGTATTGAACCTGGTGAGCATCGAGCTCTCTTGAGATGACTTCCGGAATATGTCTGGTGGGTTCACAGGTAGTTTCCTTACGATCGACTTTGTGGTGTAGGTAAAAGGTATCAAGCGGGTGTCTCACGCGAACGTGTCTGACAAATCAGTTTGATGACCATATGAATGTATACCATGACAAACACAAAGAAAACTGTCAGCGATGTCATAACCGAATAAGTGTACGGATGCCTCAAAGTATCCTCAAAGAACTCGAACTTCTCTGCGTCTATATGGTGTTCTGCGAACATGTTAAAGATATGTTTGCGTCGAGGCAATCCGCACGAGAAGATCTCGGAGTGGCTTTCGAGCAAACATTTTGCACCGTTGAGTTAGCCCATACGCAAAAACACAAAACATTAGTGTGGTTACTGTCTATCATCGGTTGCTCACCGACGACATATTGGACATGGAGACATTTGCGTGTTTTTGGTTCAACTCATTGAAGACATGGATGATCTACATAAAACGGATGATGAGTTCTGAGGAAAAAACTTTGTGTTGAAACAGTATGTGTGCTGCACGAAATCAGTGTCGGGATCCATGAATGCGTTATAGATACAATTCCAAGTGCACTGAAATGATCAGTATCACGACAACAAAGACATAATTCCACGTAAATTCCCTGGTTTTACAGCCATGGAAATCCCACACACGTGATATCGCACTAGCCTCGTTGCAGTTTATCGCATTTTGCCTGATATCTGATCTCAGCGGTTAGAGGGTTTTGACACCAATGATCTCGTATGTTCTCAGATAACGGCAGTGTAAACTGTAATTTAATTAGACTTTGTTGGTATCTAAGATCTATTCCAAATATTCACATACGCGTATGCGACCCCATAAGCAGGTCTGTCTTCTCAGTTGAATACTTTCAATACGCGGTTGTCATCGCACGAATTTTGTTGGTAACTTAGAAGCGACATGAAAATGTATATGAAATGGTTGTTAATATTTACAAACGATCATGTCAATTTTTAATAACGAACCTGAAACCTGCAACTCCAACGTGGATATACGTAATGTTATTGTGAAGCTACGGGGCTCCGACACGAAAAACCTTACCGAAATAATAGAGAACCTGGGAATCAGATAGTCTGGTGGATTGTCTGATTCATTAGAAGAAACAAAACATGCCGATAATGACAGTAGCGAGACGAAATTGTACGCGAATGCTAAAGACAGACGATATCAGTCTTGCCCTAATCAATATGTGTAGAAACATCATGGGAATATATCAAAGAAATATCGACCAGTGAAGTATAGGAAAACGGTAACGTCTTAACAAATGGTCGAGGTACTTTTGGTGTAATGGCGCGATTACTTGGATAGACCTGAACCTTACATCTTAAAGAGTCTTGATCGTATTTGTTAATCGTATGTTGACAGAGAGGCGAGCGGGACACAATGGCGATATTGGTAAATGATCACCTTCGTATTATTTTATCACTCAAGCATGCCGTTAAAGACCCCTAGTTGCAATACATTTACATATACAGTACCAAAACTATTAGTATATAGAGATAAAATGCAATTCATATATATCCACGTCTATCTGGTGTATCCCGTGGCGCTATCAAAATAACTTCATCACGGCAGCACAGACGACTATTTGTCTACTCAGACATTCTCGAGGCCGCACATTGCAGTCTAAGCAGATCTACTAAGTTATATTCGGTGGCCATCGAAGATGAAACTATTATTACGGCGGAATTAGAGACCATGTTGGTGGGAAACGAAATCTCAGACCAATGCTGTTAGAAACCGTGGAGCCTGCATGGAAATAGAATCAACGCTTACAACTAATTTGCGCGCAGTACAAATCGAGTAAACGGTCGCAGATGGCTCCGACAACAATTGATTCCCACTAGAGACGCATGGAGTGGTTTCTCATGCGACAAAGCCCAGAATGTTGCAATATGCTCTCCAATTGTTCATGCAGTGGCATATTTTCATACTATATTAATGTTGTAATAGCACGTAACATGCCATAAAAACAACAGATGACACTTTTGGTATTGCCTAAGTGATGCCTAAAAGACACGTCTAGTGTACTGCTAGCATGCATATTTCATGGTGGGTGATTTCAAGGGGATTTGAGTTTATCTAAGTACTGTATAATATTTTGTTTTCTCTTCGTGTCAGGGAAACATCTAAAAACTGAAATGCTGAATTATGTTTCAGAAAATATCTTCATAGATGGCATAACTAAAGTTACTTTAGTTCAAAGTAGTTTCGAATACGTGTCAATGCAGATATTATCAGCAGAGTTTTCATATCCTGGCCATCTGGCTTTTGTGTCTAATCATACGGTATTATTAATTGATTTTAACCAAAATAAAAAAGAATCAAATGCATTGTACAAAACCCCATTGTTCTACTTATTTTCATTTATTGTTACTGCAATGTATGATTGTTACGGCAAGTTGTGTGTACCTCTTTAAAGAGTTTGGGGTACATTGCAATCATAGCATTTTTTCTGTGTTTTGTTTCGCTTTGTTTTTTCGGGTTGGGGGGGGGGTGTTTATTATGTTTGTTGTTTTGTTTAAAGAGGGGTTTTTTTTCTTCATAAAAGGTTAGACTTTTATTGAGGAGTACCTGGAATCAACTTTTCACAAATGAATTATTATTTCTAAACTAGCTATTTGCGAAATTGGATATAAAATTAACTCGGACAATCTTATATGCTATTTCAAAATTTGCCGAAATAATAATAATAATAATAATAATAATACTAATAATAATAACTTCTCCTTAGGCAAAAATTCTTGGAATATAACTTTATTTTCGTGCGGTAAAATAACACTGAATAGTGAAGAAACTGCGGTGTTATTTATGGTAGTTGCATAAACTTTATTAAGGCAATGGCGTAAATAATTGTCAAGATATTTCAAAATGTAAATCACCATATTATCTCAACTTCGTGTCGAAAGGATTAATTATTTTGATAAGACACTTTTACTTTTTAATAAAATACAGCGTTGATAGAAAGGCCGAGATAGAGAAACTATTGTAAATTTGTACAAAACAAGGTAAGGAAGGCGTGTTATCTTTGATAAATGGACTGATTGATTGAAGGATTATTGATTTATTGATAATAAACATCTTTTAAATATTTATTTACATTTGTCAGTAAAACAAAACACAAAATGCTTCATGCATCACTAGATTACCTGTAGGAAACAGCATGTACCATCGTACTGTTTAATAATGTGTCGGTATAAAGGGGTAAATTCTGACAAAATTAGTTCCATTGAAGTTTTTTCTGTCTCCGTTAGAGGCCATTTACCTAGTCTTTCTCTTCATTTTCCCCACAGTTTGGATGTACTCGTGCCACGCAGTGACATTAAACCGATAATGTTTGTTGCGTGTGTACCGGTTAAGAATTTGGGCAAACTGAATTGTCCAGGTAAGTTGAAATGTACTATAAATAGAAAGTAAACAATACACCTGCAAGTATTTGACGCGTAAAGGAGCAATCTGCCAATCGGGTGCGCTCTTACAACGGTGATCGGTTAAACACGATAACAACGCATAGTTACGGCAGTTATTGATATCAACAGCGGTGAAAATATGGCGATATGATTATACACATGCCTGTCTGTTTGTCTGAGGACAATGAAACTTTTGTGACCATAATTCGATTCAATGAATACGGTATGGTGGTGTACCAATTCAGAACTTATCATTCGAATATTAACCAACCTTGCGAGTGATATATACATAGATCCAATGGTGACTGAATTGTTCGTGTCTGTTCTCGCACCAGCGCAGTTACAGTGCAGAAATCACGTTGCCTCAACATGAATTTTGGCACAGAACGGAGACGTGAGTTGACAGGGGTCTGAAACATTTAAATTATTAAACTGTAATTTTACCAGATGATATCTGGATTGTGTCGTAAATTGTAAGATATTTCAGTGATTACAGGATTATGTTAATTGTTTAAATCGTCATAATAATTTGATATTGAAGAAAGTTATCGACATTTAAATGGTATCGCTGAATTTGCGTCAGGTGATTACGTTGTACAGAGAGAACATAGCTCATTCAATGTCGGATTTTATATAGTGGTCATACGACATACAGGTTGGATATGTGAAATTCTTTGATGACCGGATAAAGTGAAAAACTCGATATGACAACCTCATTACCTCCCCCATTAAAACTCACAAGCGGCAAAAGGGGACCATCTGGACCCCTAATAGTCACGACAAGCGACGAAGACTCGTCATCAGATGGTGAGGCATTGCCCCAAGCGTCTCCAAGAGCAACCTTGGGGTCCAGGATAAGCCCCAGGTACGAGACAAATGTCACCCAGCATAGTTCTTTAAAACTGGATCTAAACCATGGCCTCAGTAAGATTGAGTCGTCAAGAGGACGTCCCCTCTCCCCTACTTTGCAACAGAAACTGGCATATGATGCATACGAACATGACCATGATTATGAAAACGTTGCTTCCCCAAGTGGAAGTAGTACAGCGAGTGGACCAATCTATGTGAGACCACCTGGCTTTCAGCATCATGCACAAGAAATAAAAAAGGACAAGGTCAAAAAGAAAAAGTCTCTTTTGGAATTTCGAGAGGGTTTGAAGAAAAGGGCACCAACCCCACCGAAAATAAGAGCTAGAAGAGGTAGGTTTATTAATCAATGCAGCCATCGATATGACTGCATGTCTGTCTCTCTCTCTCTCTCTCTCTCTCTCTCTCTCTCTCTCTCTCTCTCTCTCTCTCTTAATTTATTACATTATTTCTTGTAGCTTTTATATGTATGTACGTACGTATTCATATGTATGTATGTATGTATGCATGTGTGTATGCATGTATGTATGTATGTATGTATGTATGTATGTATGTATGTATGTATGTATGTATGTATGTATGTATGTATGTGTGTGTGTATGTATGTGTGTATGTGATTCCCTGTCTTTTACTTTCAACATAGCGTTTCGCCCTCCATGACCTTCATATTATAATAGCTAATTTAGTTTATTATATAATTGAAATGTTAGATGGTTATCTCTTCTTCGTCTTTTTTATTCATTCAGTGAGTTTAACAACACTGACTGCAATGCAGAACTTTATAATTAAGCCATAATGAAAGAAGACGATAACAAAAAAAATTTAACTTGACAAAATTGTTTGAATACTTATCCGAATGAATACTGTCATAATTCGTCCATCTGATAAGTGCGGAGACAGTATTTCGTGTGGTGTTAGAAGTGCTATTGCTTGTCATGTTACATAAAATTTTGTACCCTCATAAAAGCCTCAGTCAGCGCTATTTCGCGGAATAGCACGGTCTATAATATGTGGCATTACTTACACCTCACCTTTAATTATGTTCTAGAATCTGAACCTCATAAAAATTAATACTCACCCTCCCCATTAACCAGGTCCCACTCCGCCATTCTCGTGTTATAGAGACGACGATTCAAACAAATTGCAGCAGTGTTACACTGGAAGGTAATAATTAAACAACAAAGTATCAGATATACTCTGAAGATATTAAATGTTGTGACTAAATGTAAATTACAACAGCTGAGAACATTAAACGTTCGCTACATTTACTGTAATAAACTCAATACATCTATTTGGACTTATGACTCCATCAAAGCTTGTTCCATATGCCAGCTTAGTGTCCAGATTTTGAAAAGCCATCTCCCCACTCCCTTTCTCAGGTTTAACATTTGTTTTGTTATACGACCAATACTATTTCAGTAGCCATTTCACTGATCTGAAAAGAGATTGCAAAAATATTAGATACCAAATGTATCATTCAGTACAAAGAATACCGTATGTATCATTCAGTACATGTCAAGAATACCGTATGTATCATTCAGTACATGTCAAGAATACCGTATGTATCATTCAGTACATGTCAAGAATACCGTATGTATCATTCAGTACATGTCAAGAATACCGTATGTATCATTCAGTACATGTCAAGAATACCGTATGTAGCATTCAGTACATGTCAAGAATACCGTATGTATCATTCAGTACATGTCAAGAATACCGTATGTATCATTCAGTACATGTCAAGAATACCGTATGTATCATTCAGTACATGTCAAGAATACCGTATGTATCATTCAGTACATGTCAAGAATACCGTATGTATCATTCAGTACATGTCAAGAATACCGTATGTATCATTCAGTACATGTCAAGAATACCGTATGTATCATTCAGTACATGTCAAGAATACCGTATGTATCATTCAGTACATGTCAAGAATACCGTATGTATCATTCAGTACATGTCAAGAATACCGTATGTATCATTCAGTACATGTCAAGAATACCGTATGTATCATTCAGTACATGTCAAGAATACCGTATGTATCATTCAGTACATGTCAAGAATACCGTATGTATCATTCAGTACATGTCAAGAATACCGTATGTATCATTCAGTACATGTCAAGAATACCGTATGTATCATTCAGTACATGTCAAGAATACCGTATGTATCATTCAGTACATGTCAAGAATACCATATGTATCATTCAGTACATGTCAAGAATACCGTATGTATCATTCAGTACATGTCAAGAATACCATATGTATCATTCAGTACATGTCAAGAATACCGTATGTATCATTCAGTACATGTCAAGAATACCATATGTATCATACAGTACATGTCAAGAATACCGTATGTATCATTCCGTACATGTCAAGAATACCGTATGTACATTTGTCCTTCTGACACAAACCATTCTTTTACGACGTCAGGATAGTAGAATAGAAATGTATTGACATTTTACATCTAAATTCGATAACCAAGAAGAAAAAAACAGACAAACAGACAAGGAGTTCAGCTTTTGCAACCCAGTTGTTCATATACGTAATACTTGCCCGGTTCTCTCTCAATAAACTCACCTTTCTCTAAGAAACTTTCCCCTGCATATGCAGTGTCAAACCAATCCAGAAACAAAACTTAACCTGTAGCTAATGACCGTAGTACCTCTTTCTACGAATCTTTATTGCAGTCAACCTTTGAAAAAAAAAGTGAAAAATTAACAGCCACAAAAGTCTTTTGATTTGCAATAACTTATATGTAGAGTGAACTACTAATAATACTGAACTAATGGATTTCATGAACCGTTTAATTTACATGGCATGTACCAATTGAATAAGATTTTATAATTAGCTAGCAGTAACAATACATTCACTTTAATTGTGGACAGAGTGCCTTCATGTAGCCTGTTGACAAGAGTAATCTTTGATTATTTATTCTACTTATATGAACACAGTTGAATTTGCGTTTGATTTAAGGAAATACTGCTAAAGTTGTTACTATCATAAGAGTTAGTATCACAACTTGTATAGTTGAACTGAGAATTTGATCAATGGACTATATGTGTTAAAATTTTTGTATAAATACATGCGTGAAAATTATTTTTCAAACCAGATACATGATTATTGACAATTTACTTGCATTCTTTACGCCGGTAAGAAAAACCAAGTTATTTTTTTTTATCTTTTTAAGAATGCTTTTCTACAAAATAGCAATATTTGTATTATGTTTGCCAATTTCATCATTCATTGCTAAAAAAATCACAAATACTTTAAATGCCATGAAAAAGGCGACACTGGTGACATAACAAGGAACGAGAGTGAACACAAAGGAAAGTATGAAACAACATGTGGTCATCCGAAAGCGTATATTTAAGTTTTAATTTAAAACATGACAACTCTGCCTAGTCCGTAGTACACTATATACTAGTATGTCCGTCCAATCTCGAAACATACATATTTACAGTCAGAAAGAAATAGAATTATGTAAGTTAATATAAAAGAGTGTGTTTCTCCCTTTACATAATTACTGTTTTAAAATAGTTTCTTCAAGCAAATAGGAGAGCTTGCAATTATATATTAAAACATGCATCAATTTGTGTAGATGCAAGTATTGATTGGCAATTGGATGTGGTAATTCTTCATTACCAAAGTACCTGTAATGACTTGTACGAGTATTGATCCGTATATAATCATCGGAGCAATCAATGTTTACCAAGAAATAGTTCGAGATTGACGCACCCATTTAATTCAGTCAAACATCATTCAAATATAATTGTCATTTTCTCTTAAAATCTATATATTTGTAATTAATTATTCAAGGCCATATGGTCAGCGGTACCCTCGCTGCAATTTCTCACCCGTACGACAGAGAAACCTAGCTGTTTTCCTAACCTGACTTTTCTTATCTCAGTCATTTCAGACCTGTCGTGTCCAAGCCCTCAGAACTACTTTAAAAAAAAAAAAACGAAACCCGTGTTGTCTTCTACACTTCCGGCCTTGCTTATTATATAATCAATCAACAACAATAACAAAAACAATTATGAAACAAAAATATAGTAACGTAAGGTCAATCCATCTTTGAGAACACACAATACAAAAACATTTCGAGAGAGAATCAAAGATGCACTCGCATAAATGTGTGGTATTATGCAGAGGCGTAGCGAATGGGGGGGATGGGGGAGGGGTACATATGTCCCCGGGCGCCAAGGTACAGGGGTGCCAAAATGAGGTTTGCAACGTTACATTATAATAAGAAAACAAGGGTAATAAATCTGTCACAAGATCGCTGGGGCGCCAATTTTATAGTTTGTCCCCGGGCGCAAAATATCATCGCTACGCCTCTGGTATTATGCTAGGTTTTTTTTCCACACAGCATGATCAATTTTATGCTATATGCAGACGTAGCTCAGTACAATTTCAGGTCAGCATCATTAAATGTAACTAAATCTACCTAATTAATTTTAAAATACTTCGTGTGAAACAAATTTTATACTGTTAGCTACATTTAATGACACTGACCTGAAAATTGACTGTGCTACAGATAGGATAAAATTCTCAATGCGTTGTGAAATGAACTACGACAGAAAACACTAATCCATTCACAGACTATAGACCTATATAATTCATAGCGTCCCTGCTCTCTTATCAACTACGGAAAACTTAGTAACAGCTAGAAATTTGTTACGTCAAACATGCTTTATTTTAATTTTGTTAAGCATCCCCACTGTGCCCCAGATGAATAAAAAATATACCTTCAACAGTTAATGACAAATAATGCACTTACCGGCCGGTAGGAATCATTTATCTGTCAGCACATTAATCCATAAGCAAATTTCACTGTAGCACTTGCAATATTTCCAAGACAGAAAAATAAATTTTAAAAAAATCAGTGAACTTGAAAATTTAGCACATGGTTTTCTGCTATGGCCTTTATTTGGAGGAATTTATTTTATACACGGGCGTAATTTTCCAATCAATATTAAGGACAGCGCACTTATGTCATTAACAATTGCACCTTCTTCAAAGAAAAGGAGAGCATAAACGATAGTGACACAGATCGCTAATTACCCAAGCATAATCTCAGGCAACTTGTTATCTTCGTTACAGATTGTACTAAGTATGATTCCAGTAGAACTGAACACAGTATCGTTTCATTATTTACAATATAACTTTTCAAAATTGGAACTGATCAAAATAAAACAGTTTCTTGTAACTAATATTATTTATTGTCAGTTTCACATAACATCTATACATTAAGTGTGATAATACATCATTACTATGCAACGTTTTATGTTGCTAGTGTTGTTATTTTATTCGTCGCTGCAATATTTCAAATGGTCAATTATTGTCAATCTTTACAACAACCTTGCAAGCAGAAATAAATTGTGATTTCCGCATGACACAGAGAAATACGCCATAAGATATTTCGAAGGTATATTCCTAAACTGGCAAACCGGTATCATACGCTGGGAACTATTTAAACTTGGTTCTCTTGATCGGTTAGTTGGTGACGTCATTCGCACTATAACATATAGTTTGGAATTTTCCCCCATAACTGTAGTGATTGGTTGGTACCTTCACATAGATTCAGTGCATCACAGGAAAAGATGTAGGTATTTTCAGTACTTAAATTAAAGATGGAGGGGGTCATTATCTGGTGTCTTACAAGTGTGACGCAGTTGTCAGCGAAAGTTCGGGTCTGGTGAAGGTCTATCCAAATGATACTTACGTCCAACTCGAGGCATACTCATTCTGTACCATTGCCGCTAACTAAGGTCTATCCAAATGATTCTTACGTTCTACACGTGGCATACCCATTCTGTACCATTACCGCTAAGTAAGGTCTATCCAAATGATTCTTACGTCCAACGCGAGGCATACCCATTCTGTACCATTACCGCTAAGTAAGGTCTCGGAAATCTAAATATTTACTTTCCAACTTTGTATATTATTCCTACGTCCACCAGCTTGGCAGCCACGTATGTTATCAGTCAGGTCATGAAATAACATCGGAAGTAATTGTATCAATAGATATCAATTTGATGTGTTGGGCGATTCACCGCTAGCCGAGTGCACCACATATGCTACGACAGCTAAAAACAAAGTTAGATTGATTGTGACTTTTTCTCCTTGCTCCGCCATGGTGTTCAAAATAACTCAAAGTAGTTGACAATATAGTTCTCAATGGCCACGAATTACTTCCTATGTTTTACGACCCAACGGAAAGGGCCGAGTGATATTCCGGTCGGTATGTTATGCTAAGTGCATGACGTAATACATCCACATTCTTGTCACTTTGCTGTGTTTGACTTGCTCAGGTCAGTCTGATCTTGCTTAGGTCAGTCTGATATATGTCTTGATTGTGTTTGACGTGCTTAGGTCGGTCTGATATATGTCTTGTTTTTTACTTGCTTAGGTCAGTCTGATCTTGCTCAGGTCAGTCTGATATATGTCTTGATTGTGTTTTACTTGCTCAGGTCAGTCTGATATATGTCTTGATTGTGTTTGACTTGATTAGGTCAGTCTGATATATGTCTTGATTGTTTTTTACTTGCTTAGGTCAGTTTGATCTTGCTTAGGTCAGTCTGATATATGTCTTGATTGTGTTTGACTTGCTCAGGTCAGTCTGATATATGTCTTGATTGTGTTTGACTTGCTTAGGTCAGTCTGATATATGTCTTGATTGTTTTTGACTTGCTTAGGTCAGTCTGATCTTGTTTCGGTCAGTCTTATATATGTCTTGATTGCGTTTGACTTGCTCAGGTCAGTCTGAAATATGTCTTGATTGTTTTTGACTTGCTTAGGTCAGTCTGATCTTGCTTAGGTCAGTCTGATATATGTCTTGATTGTGTTTGACTTGTTTAGGTCAATCTGATATATGTCTTGATTGTTTTTGACTTGCTTAGGTCAATCTGATCTTGCTTAGGTCAGTATGATATATGTCTTGATTTTAATCTGAATTAAATAAAATTCGTTGTAAAAGTGTTTTAATGTGTTTTTGAACAACGTAAAATTGCACATGCAGAGTGGAGTCCTTCCGTTGACAAATCGGAGATAAGTAGTTTTTGCACGATGACAACTTCGGGTGTCAAATCGTTAATTTTTAAGATCGGAAAATCTTGCTTTTAGTCTACAGTTACCACAGAAAACATCTACATACAGTTTAAATTTTCACTTTATGTGCGAACATCGTGCAATTTACAGGCTCGCTTAATCGACAGGGTGGCATGCATTGCCTGTTTTAGCGCCATTTCTGTTTTATCGTCATTACGGTCTAGTAACTCTCTAAAGTACATAACGTCATCGTTATGACACATACACGTTCGATAAACCTAATAATAAAGCTAATGAATTGTTCGAACAGAAAAGAAGAAAGAAAAATGACTGACATCTCTCGATAGTATTCACTTATGAAGAACTTTACCAAAATTTTTTCTTGGTGTACATTTCTCAGTCACACGAACGTCTGGTTGATATTAGTCGAGCAAATGCCCCTCCCAAAATACTGATTAAACGAAACTGGTATTTATGAGGTGTTATAAAGCCCAAATCAGAAAACGCACATTGACTTACGTTGAAGCCTGTGTATTTTGTTCAACAGAATGTCAGATCATTGCTATAAACAAGACTTTAGTTCGAGTGTGTGTGTGTGTGTGTGTGTGTGTGTGTGTGTGTGTGTGTGTGTGTGCTTCTTGCTTCACCTCTAATAACGCTATATGAATTCTTCTTCTTGTTGAATTTACGCAAAATATATTTTTCCCCATGAGAATAACAAATGAATAATCTAGACCAAAGAATGAATTATTCGTTAGGACATAATATATTTTTATTTAATTATCATCTATAACATATATCTGTGAAACTATGTGTCAGTGACGAGGTTGCTTTGCTTCATTGACTAGTTATTCAAAAGCTAATTTAACTAAATAAACTGACAAAATATTCACCGTAGTAAAAAAAAAAATTTAAATTGGAATAAATTTGAATCAGAATAGAAGAATATCGTTAAAACAAAATACCATAATAATCGTGTGTAAAGAATGTCGAGGACATTTTCAAACCACTCAAGATGGAAGTGACGTTTGGAATGAAGCCATAATGACAATATAGGGTAGGTAGAATTCAACCCACAAGACTGCCAACAATGCCACTAATATATGCCACAAAGGTTTTTCTCCACCGAGAAAGCCTCAATTTAAAAAAAGACGATAAAAAAAATTCATATTGTTCACCTTATTTTGGAGACAATGAATACCTAATCTGATGGGAAAGTTGCCTTCATGACATATGCCTGTGTCGAGGTGATGATGACTAATATGGTGTCAAATGAGAACAAACACCAAATTACTCCAGCTGTCATTTTCATACCAATCTCTTGATGACGAGAAAGCTTCCTAAAATTTGAAGAAGTATAATGGAATGAACCCAAAAAGACACGACGTTCAGCGTCACTTTGTCGCTTGTCAATACTACACATACAATGTACCATGCTCTCTCTCTCTCTCTCTCTCTCTCTCTCTCTCTCTCTCTCTCTCTCTCTCTCTCTCTCTCTCTCTCTCTCTCTATGTATGTGTGTGTGTGTGTGTGTGTGTGTGTGTGTGTGTGTGTGTGTGTATGTATGTATGTATGTATGTATGTATGTATGTATGTATACACCAATTTCTAAAATCTTACTACGCATAAGCAATTACTTCAGCAACACTTTTTGTACATCGCACATTTCCATTTAATGTAATTCTAACGTTTGACCCAAAATTGTTGTGTTTAAATGCCCTTCAGTATTTTGGATTACTGTCATGTAAACCTAGGTGCGCAAAAAAGCTAAATTACTGGCACAGTAAACTATTACCGTATGTAGGGTCACGTGTACACAAACGTTACATCCCTTATACAATAAACAATTAGTATATGAAGGGATCACGTGAACACAAAGTAATATCACTGGTCCGAGAAACAATTAAACAAAATGTTCCATTACTCATATAAAAAGATTTATAAAATTTTGACTATGAAATCTAGATTAGGGTCTTTAAAATTTATATTATTTTCATTTTAACGTTTAACGTTTTTAAAACAGACGTTTATGAGCGACACAAAATACAGACCACTTCATTCGATATCAGTTTATTTGAAGAGGTAAATTACAATAATATATGTGAATAACGTCTCTAACTCCAGTAACAGAAATAATGTTGGAACACAGCGGAGGGAGGGGAAAACAACGACAAGAGGAAACAAAATAATCTTCTCCCAATTTCCTGACTTTTTCTTCAAATAGTTAAAAATTTACATGTTAGCAATTTCAACAAAAAATTCTGAATACTGCCTAAGTAAACCAATTTTGTTACTTGAAATGGATCGTGAACCCGTATAATAACAATTACCCAGCGACTCCACTCGTCAGAGCATTACAACATAGATACATGTATTGCTCATAAACCTTCGCAAATTAGCAGGTTTGCGGTGCAGTTTACGAAATATCCATGTTCTTTTGACATCCACTATTCTGTCACGCATGCCCTTTATCAATATGATTGATTTCAGTAGCTCTGTTGTTTGATGTGCCTTATTTCAGTTAATAATTTGGCGTGTGTATGATATATATAAATTTCAAAACGTTTGGGAGGAATATAGATATATAGATAATTATTTGTATTATGTCTTTACTTTATATATAAGTCACGTGAATGGGTACAAACTCAAATATCTTGACAGATAAGTTTGAATCTATCTACGATTTATGTTGTGTGTTGCCATGTGTATGCACATGCTATGTTAGCCTGTATTACTGCTAGAACCCGAGAAAACCTCCTTCCCTCTTCTTCCTCCTTCTTCCTTCATCATCATCTACTTCTTCCTCCACCTCTTCTTTTTACTCTTCTTGTCATGGCGATAAAGCGTTACATTAGCGTATTTCATCCACATTATAAACTCACCATTTTTTTCTTTTATTTTAACCATTGATGCCAACAGTTTCTAGTACTCATGTAACATGGTTATTATTGAACAATATTTAATCTGTCCGACAATAATGGTTTATCTGCTACAGTCGATCTGCTTTATTAGTAGCAGGTATTCCATAATTAGAGACCGGAATGTTTGCCAATATCACCTGATATTGTCTACGTGACATCCATAAGGCAAAACCATTACATATATCGTTTAGATCTTACCGTCAACTATTTATTATCTATACCTTTAGTTTGCTCAAAGGAAATTTCGTGAACAAAATATATGATTTTAGAACACGTTTTGTCAGTAAGCATTAATATGTAATTATCATGCGATATTGTCCATAGTGAATAGTTCGATTGAATAAAACAACAATATATATATATATATATATATATATATATATATATATATATATATATATATATATATATATATATATATATTGAGAAAAGAATGGACTGGTAGCATTCTGAGTTATAGTTTATCCATGACCACATGCTGTCTTGATTTTGCCATTGATTTGGAACTATGTTGTTACTTTCTCTTCGATTAAATATTTTGGCATAAGTCTTTTGTACTGTTTAACTTGGTACAGTTATACTAAAGAATAGTTAATTGTGACATACTTGTGTCAGAATGGACAGTTATTAAACTATCTGTTATATAAATATCTTTTTCTGAGATCCTCACGTGCATTACATATTAAAGAAAAATTGAGTTTTATCTTCTACTAGTTTGAAGCTATTATTTTCTCAATAATAATTTTCTCAGTCGCTAAACAATGACTGGAACACTGTAGGCTAAGAATTGCTTTAATATGTAATTATCATGCGATATTGTCCATAGTGAATAGTTCGATTGAATAAAACAACAATATATATATATATATATATTGAGAAAAGAATGGACTGGTAGCATTCTGAGTTATAGTTTATCCATGACCACATGCTGTCTTGATTTTGCCATTGATTTGGAACTATGTTGTTACTTTCTCTTCGATTAAATATTTTGGCATAAGTCTTTTGTACTGTTTAACTTGGTACAGTTATACTAAAGAATAGTTAATTGTGACATACTTGTGTCAGAATGGACAGTTATTAAACTATCTGTTATATAAATATCTTTTTCTGAGATCCTCACGTGCATTACATATTAAAGAAAAATTGAGTTTTATCTTCTACTAGTTTGAAGCTATTATTTTCTCAATAATAATTTTCTCAGTCGCTAAACAATGACTGGAACACTGTAGGCTAAGAATTGCTTTTCTAAAATGTAATTGATGAAAACATGTTGAGGATTAATAAAGATTTATAACACTTGTTATTTCCTTCCGCTGAACGGGTGATTTGGCTGTCATCAAGATTGTAACTATCTGACAACTATCTGACAGCTAATAGATGTTGATTCGTACGCCGTTTTTTTTTTTTTTTTTTTTTTTTTCTTGAAGTGAAAAAGCGGACGCTGTTAGTTAAGCCATTCAACTTGTGTGTATGTGTGTGTGTGCGTGCGCGCGCGCGCGCGCGTGTGTGTGTGTGTGTCCTTGTGTGCGTGAAAAAGCGGGCGATATGGGTTTGGTCTGCCCATCTGTCGGTTTCTTTGTCTGTTCATTCATGAAACGTTTTTTTCCACATTTTAACTATAATGTCTTCATAAATAAACTTCATTAAACATTATGGGCTGATGTTGCATATCACATTTAACGTGCGACCTTCAAAATCAAGGTCATAGGTTGGCATTTTATTTATTTATTTATTTATTTATTTATTTATTTATTTTTTTTTTTTTTTTTTTGCTGATAACTTTGTACCTGTTATATATAATAAAAAATCAAACATGGTACAGATACGTGTGTTGATGTTATAGGGAATATGTGTTAGGTATTACATTCGATGTCATACACGTCTGTTCAAGGTGAAGGTCACGGGATAAATGTGTATTCCCACCCTATCAGCAATAACGGACTTTGAGATTATGAAACCTTTCAGCCAAAGTCATAAACTGTACTGCTCACTGCAAGGAAATGAATACCAAATGAAATGTAAAAAAAAAAAAAATTAAAAGGAACAAGGAGAGGGACACATTTTTAAAATCTGTTTTGTAGGTCCTGCTTCTGAGCTTGAAACAAAACGTCTGGCAGATATAAAAAATAAGGTTCTAAAGACACATGGTTTGGGTGACTCTTGAGTACTTACTCCATTATTTTGTATTTTACGTCATCACTATGCATATTGTTCTTACGAAAACGTGGAAAATGTTGTCTTGAAAGGTATATGATTATTTTTAAAATACAGAATACCTGGGAATATTTACCCTTCAGTTTGGTTCTATTATACTTGTAAATGCTAAAAATCCGAACTAGCCACAATCTGTCAATACAACTCACATTCTTCGCATGGGACCAAATATCACAAAAAAGAATTGCCGTTGTATATGTGATTTATCACACTTTTAAAGCCTTCGTGACGTAAGCTCCTAAGTAAATGAGGTTTTGTAATTTATACTTCCCTAGTGATTATCATTATTTGCGTTGGATATGTTGATCCCAGATTGGCCTTCATGTATATGTCAAAACTTTGCCGCCAAAGCTACAGTCCTGACTGCCAACAGCTCGGAGTTTGATCGCGAAAAGATTGTGTACGAATCGGCATATCTCTAAAACAACAACTTAAAAACGTCCAAGAACCATTTTGCTTAATAATGTTTTCATTTAGATACACTTACGTTCATCAGAATATCGGAACACGTTCACCTGAGTATTTTTTTCTTCTACAATTTGTGCACCTATTAGTAGGCATATTTGTCTTATTTCAATTAATTTTGTGCACTCTTCCCCCCCCCCCTGCCCAAGATTGTTCAAAAATCGGTAAAATTAAGAGATTTCATCAGATAAGGTTTTGATGCTGTGATTCGTATCATTCGCATTGTGTTTTAAAGTACATTCAGGTAATCTTAGGATGCAGTAGCAAACTTATTTAGCAACGATGTCAACGCATCCTAACCTCATTTTAGGAGAATAAATATTACAAGGTTGGATTGGAAACATTTTCACCTAGATGCACTGTATGTTGTTTCGTGTATGACAGTTTCAACTGGATAGAACACTCGGTTCAGATTCATAAAACACCAATGAAAAAGATAATAAAAATTTTAACGGCGTAGATACTCAAAACCAAATTCTAATTTTATCTCTAATATGCAACTAGAGCTCTATTTAAGATTTAATACGGTACGGTTTATCAATTATACGACTGCACACAAAAGCACTCTCCTGACTATATTGTGCTGGTTAAAAGTTAAGTTCTAAAATCGCAAAGGACGAAGTGATTAAAAAATGTAGTGTAAAAACCTTCTAAATAAATGTAATGATATACTCCTGAAAGGTAAAAGCTAAAGGTGTTAAAATTCTTTTACAGGTATAAGCGATAAGGTTTTGAGTAAAATGCTTTAAAAATACAATCAAATATATCATTGAAATAAAATAGACGCATTTAACTTCAGAGTTCTTTAAAAACCGAATTAAAATTAAGTAAGGAAATGGAGATACATTTTGATATTGATAACGAAATACAAAACTTGATAATGAAAACTGTTCGTGATATAGCGACCTCCAGCAATCATTCACAGTGTCATCGTTACACTATATATATTTTTTTTATATATGGCTGCTTTGAACTTACACTGGAAGCTTTGTTTGTTTTTTTCATAGTTACGAAGGGATCAAGGAAACTTCAAGTAGTGTTTGCATTTGCTGTTCATCCTCTTCTGTTTTTGTTTCTTCTTCTTCTTCTTCTTCTTCTTCTTCTTCTTCTTCTTCTTCTTCTTCTTCTTCTTCTTCTTCTTCTTCTTCTTCACTCATTCATTTATATTTCTAATGCTGGTAATATTTATTTCTGTTTTCATGCAGCATGGCTTGATTTTATGACTGACGAGCAGTCTTCACACGTCAAGACAACGGCGTCATCTCCTTGACTGTTACTCAGACCAATTCCTCCTTTGTTTATGGTCGCAGTATTTCAGTCGATAATTTCACTTTTAGGAGTAATCTTGACAAACTTTCCGAAATTTAATAGTATGGGGTGGCGTCCTGTTTTTCTATAGCGTCATTATCTAGTCTTTGTCAAGCCAAACATATTCTCACTATACATCATTGATGCGATCCTGACAATTACACAGTAATGTTATATATCCATTCTCATAATATTATATGTAATTCGCGTTCAGTACAATACATTATTTTATCTTTTAATTGTAATAAAACTTTCAGTATATGGTTGAAAGTAAAACAAAATAGCAAACACTACACGATGGATTGATTCTAGTCTTACGTTAGACCTATTTAAGGATTAAGGACCGTACAGATTCCATTCAGGGTGTTTCCGTATCAGATCGAGCTTGGTCTGTCTTTCAAAAATGGTCACAGCTACTCGGTTTTCAAGAAGATCTCTACATCAAAATGAGTATAAGACAAAGGCTTTGTTTATGATTTTACACGAACAGTTTAGTGCTAATTCATTTAAAGTACAAAGGAATAATGAAAACAATGGATTGTATCAAGTTACGACAAAGCTCAACTTTATTTACGATCAGGTCAATGTAGTAAGTACATGATGCGTGAAACATGTAACAGTTGCAGCCACATGCCTGTGTTACTCGTATTTATCTAATTATATACGTAAAACTTACTTGAGAAATGTTATCAGCCTTCGTGTACAGACAGCTAAAACTTATCAATTTATATTAATGTTACATAACAGCTTTTAAATTCTAAGCTGAAACAGGTTACATCGCTATTACAGCCTTTTGTTACATTTTAAAGCAATGAGATAATGCGATTACTCTCCAATATCAGTTTGTATTTACTTCTTTTCAAAAATCTTCACTTTGTCTTCTATCTTATAAAAACCACGTAAGGTTTGAGTTCCAACATTTAGAGAAACGTTTTCGCTGTTTACGTGGCAAACGTTTTTAAATATTTAAGAAACGAAATGAAATAAGTTTTGAAAATATTATTAGAATTATATTTAATTCGTGTCGTAAAATGTAGCTCTGTTGTCGAAACTTTGATTATATAAGATAAAACTGAAACGAAGTTTGTTCTTGTTATTAATAAAGTGGTTTTCACCAAAAAAGTTAGGTTTATTCATCACCTTTTTTATAGAACTATCATTGAAGTTAGTCACTGTGTGTTACATGTAGCTTCATGCAGATTTGGTCAAAAGTGATAATTCAGGAAGTACATGTACTCACATAACCAATGATCGGCACTTCTTATGCCAAGCAATGATGTTATTTTTTAGCTCTGGTGTTTAAAGAAGAACATTACCAAAAAATGAAAATGTTTCCTGCTGACACAAAATCAAACAATATAAAATGAGTTTTCTTATTGTAATTTACCATTCTCAAGATGAAACGCTGCACGCTATTGTTGATAGATTTATGTCTATTTGTTTGATTATATTTCCCCCAAATGTTTTGATTCTAAGATACATAGATATACATATTGGTACTCTTCCAAGTTCTTCATTTAGTCTATGTAATGGAGTAGATATGATATGGTCTAATTAGAGCGATTTCGTTCAATGGTTTATGTAGGTGATTCATCTGCATAAAGTAGATTAATTTACACCTGACGTTGACATGAGTTTTCAAAAGGGGTTGGTGGGTGGGTTGAGACCCTTCCGGGATGGATAAAGCTGTAAAATAAGTTGAGAAAATATCACTATTCTCGATTTCACACATCTGCGTATTATAAGCGTCAACTTCAATGAATGTGAAAAGTTCGCTCATCATATTTCAGAGATTACCAAATTTAAGAGATTGAATTCGGTAAAGAGCGGTTTCAATCATAATGAACCATATAAAAATCGCTGCTGAAAACTGTTTTTATATCTTGTAATTTTGCATAATTACTATTCTATTTGAGTCAAGAAGTATTTCTTTGCTGCTACAAAGTTTGGAAGAGCGGTACATAAGTGATAGTCTTTCACCAAAACAGTTGAACTGTTGTGCAAGAAATGAGGGATTGCAGCACGTGACATCATTGCAGTGTCACGGGGATACAATCGCAGTATATAGAAAGTATTTTGACCATGATGGTCCGAATGTTCTGGTTCTGACGCTCTTACATTCGAGAAAAGAGGAGGGAATACATATATCAAAATGTATGGTTCGATACAGGGCCGGCGCTTCCGCTAAGCGAACTAGGCAATCGCCTAGGGCGCTGGGCTAAAGGGCAAACCATGATGGGCGGGTGGGGGAAGGCGTGAGTGGGAAGGGGGGCGCCAGATATCTGATCTCGCCAAGGGCACCAAAATGCCTTGCACCGGCCCTGGTTCGATACACACGAAGGTCAACATGTGCTTACGAGAGGCACTTACTTCCCATTTCTTAGAATAGTATAACTGCAATGTTTAAATGTGACATTTAAGCTAACAAACAATATATGCTTGTTGCAGAAACGTTGAAACATTTGTAATAACTAATATCCCATAGCTAATATATAGCTAATATCCCATAGCTAATATCCCATAGCTAATATCCCATAGCTAATATATAGCTAATATCCCATAGCTAATATCCCATAGCTAATATATAGCTAATATCCCATACCTAATATATAGCTAATATCCCATACCTAATATATAGCTAATATCCCATAGCTAATATATAGCTAATATCCCATAGCTAATATCCCATAGCTAATATATAGCTAATATCCCATAGCTAATATATAGCTAATATCCCCTTGCATAGTGTTCATTCATACGATGGTTAGTGTTTGTTAGCGCCATCTATACTTTTCAATGCAGAGCCGAAGAGTCTTAACTGCAAAATCTAAATTTGTAAAAGACTAACTAAATTCAGAATGAATAAAAGAGAAGTGGTAAAGATAGAAAAATCTGTAATTATATCGATGCTTTTTTACTTCTTTTATCGCAGTGTATTACTCGTGCAATTATTAGCAAATTGACTGGAAAGCTTGACATAAAAGTTTACAACTGTTGATTGTGGTCGGTCCTCAAGAACAAGTAATGTATATATTTTAATAATATTACTTAAATATTGACCTTTTTAACAATGGAGCTGGAGGACTATGTATTCACTCTCTTAATCGATCCTCCGAGATCAAAGAATATGTTTATAATCGATTTTCAAGAAATAGGTCAAGTTTTGTATTGATAAGGTATCACAGGTATAGCCATCTAGTGTTTGTTGGAACGATTTACTTTTTCCTCGTGGAGGAGGTCCAAACCTATATACATGATTAGACGTTAGCGACTAAATCAAGCTATTTTTGTATCTAGTTTTTTTTTCTTTCTCCTTGCTAATAGTAGCTAAATAACTACAAATGCGACGGGCATTTAAAAACAACTTTAAATTAGCTTTGATTCAAAAAATCGGATTTACACATCTTTATTCTTTGTTTTTCATTACAACGGTGTCTTACCGGTAAACGGTATAGAATTGATTCGCGAGTATTTGTAAAGTAAATGTGTAAGAATAATTCGTAGCTACTAAATGCAATGAACTTGGCAAGGTAATTGGTCGTATTTTAAACAACATGGGATGCCTTCATCTTACCGTATGTACTTTGACCAGATCATAATGTAAAAAAAGGAACTTAAAATGATCTAAATGATGCACCTATCAAAAAAAGACTTTACAGTTTTCATGTAGTCGCAAACTGCGTACGCATACCAACCCATCATGCAAGAGCAAGGAAATCCTAATAAATCATTACATGCGCAAATAAATCAGGATATTGAAATTCCCTATTGTTCATCTCATGGTATTTCTTAGCACTCCAACGAGTTCGTACCCGAAATCTAAGTCAAAACAGAATTGAAAAACAAGTGATAAATATTGCAAATGTTTGGATAGCATATGAATATTGGACCAGTTCATCAATAAATTTCTTTGGTTACGTGTTTAATTTTATTTGTCTGGGTTGAAGTGGTTGCTACGCAGGCCCGTACATAAAGACATAGGGCCTCTAGGAAGTTAACTGAGTCAGAACACCTTGTTTGGTAATCTACCAAAAACAAACTTGTCTCCTCAGTGTGTACCATTTCGGCCCTTGGCCGGGGCCCCCTCCGAGGTTGTGGCCCTTGGCAGCTGCACAGTTTGCCTAGGCAGATGTTCGCCACTGTTGCTACGTAATACTACTAACATGCTTTAGGCGTATGGCAAGGCTAACAGGAGAAAACGCACGCGCGCGTGTGTGTGTTAGATTGGAATTTTTAACCACGCTTAAACATTTTTGAGTGATATCGCTACGATGTCTGCAGTGTGGAAGTTTACAGTGATGTCTAGCACAAAGGCATTATGCCACAGACATGTAGCATCATGGCATTATGTCTAACTTTGTCATATTATAGTGACACCAGGCCCACCAGTCCTAACACTAACATCTTAATGATAAGCGAAGATGCTGGAAGTACCATTCTTGTAAGTATTTGGTATGACAATTTTGTTCACAAGTTTTTCATTTATACAGTCATCATCAGAGTAGATGTTATGTTTGGGACAGTGATGACCCAAGGGGGTACTTGGGAGAGGATAATTGTATTGGGCAACGACGACAGTAGTGCCGTCCAGTTTTGTTTTGTTTTTTGTCTTTTTATTTTTCGGGGCCATAGGATTGATGGCTTTGTTGTTGTTTTTTCTACGAAGCTAAAAGTATTGTAGTGTATTTTACCATTAAATAATGGGAGCAGTTATTTGCAAAGTTTATATTTAAGAGGGGATTTGGAGGTTGGCAACTGAATTAAGAATATTCTTTATAGCAAAGAAGGGTCGTCACTAAATTACATTGCTCCTAGGCACCTCGAAGCCTCGCAGCGTCGCTGGTTTCTGGTGGATTTACGGAGAGGCAGTGGGCTGGGGGCTAGCTAGTGTTATTTCAAGGTCAGAGGCGTAGCTAAGGGGGGGGGGAGGGGCAGGGGGTACATATGTCCCCGGGCGCCAAGGTACAGGGGCGCCAAAATGAGGCTTGCAGCGTTACATTATAATAAGTAAACAAGGGTAATAAATCGACCACAAGAACGCTGGGGCGCCAATTTTATAGTTCGTCCCCGGGCGCAAAATACCATCGCTACGCCTCTGTTCAAGGTCTTTAGTATTACTGTATATTCTAATTTTTTAAAGAATTGTCTTCGTGATTATGATTGCTGTTATCAACGTCCGTGAGCTTATAGTTTCTTTTCCGTTTCCATGAAGCTCTCTCAGACTGACATCAAGATGTAATAACTGATGTGTCTCGCTTCCGATATTTTCACACTTCACGGCTCTAAAATGTCTTGAGATTTTGTTCACGTTGAGATTTTGAAGATTGAGAAATGAGAAGGTCATCTTGTTTCTCACGGCATCAACCTATAAAGCATCGTCTGAAAACAACAATATATATAGAATAGAATCTGAAAACAATAATCTATACCAATAACGTGTCGCCTGGAAACATCAATCAATACCTACAACGTTGATATTTATACCATATCCGTCTAAAAACAACAATCGATACAAATAACGTATCGTCTAAAAACGACAATCGATACAAATAACGTATCGTCTAAAAACCAATCGTTCGAAATAACGTATCGTCTAAAAACCAATCGATACAAATAACGTATCGTCTAAAAAAAACAATCGATACAAATAATGTATCGTCTGAAAACAACAATTGATTCCTATATCGTCTGAAAAGTATTTAAAAACTATGTAAAGCATTTAAATATGTTTAAGTAAAGGTCAATAAGCTATAGAACTTTGCTATTTAAACACCTCAGTTAAAGTTGATAGACACACGATAGATAAACAACATATTCAAAGTCTTGTCGTATTTAATACGTTTTGAAGTTTTAGCGCCAAAGAAATTGGGGTAAGTGGACAAACTGAAAAGAAAACATTGTTCAGTACATGGTGGAAACAAATTAATAAAAAGAAAAAATAACTCCTCCAGATCCCTCTGAGATACAATGGTCTGTATAATATCTTCCGTTTCCTGTAAAATGGTGTTACATTGAGTTTCTACTGACATATGATTCTGACAAATCTTTTAATTCTTTGTCCAATAAAATATAGAGGTCAAACATGAATATTGAACCTTTGTTTATTATTTGTCTCTTGTGTAAGTGTTTCAGTTTTATATAAGATGCATCAAACATATCATATCAGTTAAAACAATTCTGCAAATAGCTAGAAGAACCTTTATACCAGAAAGTCATGCCATTTAACTATGTCCTTGCTTGGCAGCAAATATTCATTGATTGCTGCAAGTCACGCGTCTTTTTAGTGCATAACTTTTTAAGAGTCTTTGATTCCATTACATAATCCCAATCGTGTATCAAACTAGATCACATCATTAGATGATATTATTGAAAACACTGCAATGAACAAACACTGGAGCACTATGCAAATTTTCAGCATAACTTATGATAAAACAAACTAATTTTCTTTGTATCTGGGGACGCATATTTAGAAGGCATTTTCGGAATATGCAATATTTTCTGTTGGTTTATTCATGCGTGGTACATTTTCTAATTAGCTCATACTTGTGCTTGCTGATTGAAACCATTTTAGTACCTTGGTACCTGCTAATACAAATTTGCAAATAAGCAACTATCTCGTTGTATCAGACAGTAGGTAACTGATTTGTGTATTTTTATGTATGTGTTTTGTGATCTTGGTTTTCGTGCTCGCTTTTTATATTTGTTTGTCGGCATTTATTGCAACATTAACACTAGCAGGACAATATTTTATTTTAAAAAATGCTTAAAAAAGAGAGAATGACAAAACTGCTGTTGTACCCATAAGTATTCTAATATGTATTGACTTCGTGCAATGCAAGAGCTGAAGTTATGTGCCCCAAATATGAATTTGATTGAAAACTCAGAACTCTCTGTGTGTGCGGTTCCAAGCCCAGAAAAGATAAAGTAAGACAAAAAAATAAATATAAAGTTAAGCGCATAAAGGAAACTAATTGGATTGTATTTTAGTATGATGCGAAAGGTAGAAAATTCAGTGGAAGCGAGTCACAAAGCTACATGTAAATTACATTATTAACCACATTGTGATATATGTGTTCCTATTGGATTATTGTGGATGGATTTTTTCAATTATCATGCAGTATGAACATGTTTAAGAACTATCTCTAGTCTGGTGAATTACTAACTTCAATGAATTTATGTTTAGAATTCCAAAAGTCTTAGTCATCTTACGCGCGCGCGCGCGCGCGCGCGAGAGAGAGAGAGAGAGAGAGAGAGAGAGAGAGAGAGAGACCTTTTGGAATTATAAATTTTAGCCAAAACCTCGTTTTCACGATTTTGCAATTATTACTTTATACAAACTAATTAAATCTGGTAGGCGGTTATATGCATATTTAGTTGACCTGGTATGATTTTCATGGCAGTAAATAAAATTATGTAGTTTCCGTTTTAAAACTTTGGATTTCTGCTAATATTTATAATAGATAAATTTTTGTTTTCAGATTTGCTTAAAACCCACTTGATATATTCAATTTCAAGTTAACAGGCACTTTTGTATTCATACTTTGTTGATTTCATTTATTTGAATGACGATAAAGTAATTTTCTAAGGTTTTGTATCAATGTTGTAACATCGTTGGATTTACACTGGTATGTATTTTTTGTTTTCTAAAGACACGAAGATAATTTACATTTTTTTTAAATAGATTTCGAGAACCAATGATACAAAGTTAGGTACTTAATTTTCTTTCTTTCCAGTTACTTGTATTGTAGTAGTTCAAGAATATAAACACAAACCACTATATACATAATGATAAAATCGTCATGTCTCTAAATTGAAACTGTATTACTATGGATGTAAATCAATACAGATTGGCTAACTGCTTCACCTAATGCACATGAACATTCAGGGGAGATTGGAATGCCTTTTATTGAGAATAAATCTAAGTGATGAATTGAGGGTTTTCTCCATCTCCGAGTATTGATCAACACATGTTCGTCCTTTTTTCTTTTCGTCGAAGTAGTGAATACCGTTATATCAGATTTATTGATTCCGATCAGTTAGATGGCTTAAATATGATGGCGTCGTCTGCTGATGATTTTGAATGGGGGAAATGGTCTTAAACGAACTATAACTATAACCAATACGGGCTCAATGCATCGTGCAGTTGTTATTTAATCAGTATAACACACTTACCATTCAACGTTATATATTTCTTAATCTTTATATAAATGTGTGTGTGTGTGTGTGTGTGTGTGTGTGTGTGTGTGTGTGAGAGAGAGAGAGAGAGAGAGAGAGAGAGAGAGAGAGAGAGAGAGAGAGAGAGAGAGAGAGAGAGAGAGAGAGAGAGAGAGAGATTCCATTATGTTCAACGTCCATTTTCTTGATTTTGCATGTATTGGTCGCAAGCGTCTGTGTGAATTTCAACGCACAAAAATATATTTTTAAAAATGGGTCCCTCAGTCTAAAGCACTGAAAGATGGCATTTACTTGAAAAGCTTTCCATCTCGATCAATGTTGTTTCATTCGAAACGTAACTTGTCCGAATATAACAAACGTCCTTAGGAAAATAATTTGCATTGACGATAAGAATAATGATAATAATTTATGAACATTTCAGCTGAATTGTCTGTAGTCGACACCAACGAGAAGAAATATGGTAATCTATAAGAAGATTGTTACTTTATTGGAAAACCTTGCTCTAGAATATGTCTGTAAATCTTTCTAAGGATGAAAATAACGATAATATATTTACCTGCAAGGTAGATATAAGGAGAACAGCATATCTATGTTAAAGGGTTATCGGGGTCTACGAGAATAATATTCAATTATGCTAGTAATTGGCAATTTTTTTAAAATCCAATTAAAAGAAAGTTTTTGTTTGGTGTACTTGATTGTTTTGGTGTTTGTTCGTTTTCATTTCTTTTGTTTTTATTTGTTTTATGTTTGTTTGCTTTTTTTGTTGGTAACGTTTCTGTTTATTTGAAGTGGGGTTCTTTCAAAAAATGTGTAAATTAATAATGAGACCATATATAATGGTTATGAAATTTTCATCTTTTGTACTATAAAAACAACTTTCATTCATTCATTCATTCATTCATTCATTCATTCATTCATTCGTTCGTTCGTTCGTTCGTTCGTTCGTTCGTTCGTTCGTTCGTTCGTTCGTTCGTTCGTTCTTTCGTTCGTTCGTTCGTTCGTTCGTTCGTTCGTTCGTTCGTTCGTTCGTTCGTTCGTTCGTTCGTTCCCTTCCATGCTTCCTCCGCTCATGCACACATTTTTTTTATTTAGTCTTGTATTGATTATTTCAGTTTTTTTATTTAGTCTTGTATTGATTATTTCAGTTTTTTTATTTAGTCTTGTATTGATTATTTCAGTTTTTTTATTTAGTCTTGTATTGATTATTTCATTTTTTTTATTTAGTCTTGTATTGATTATTTCAGTTTTTTTATTTAGTCTTGTATTGATTATTTCAGTTTTTTTATTTAGTCTTGTATTGATTATTTCAGTTTTTTTATTTAGTCTTGTATTGATTATTTCAGTTTTTTTATTTAGTCTTGTATTGATTATTTCAGTTTTTTTATTTAGTCTTGTATTGATTATTTCAGTTTTTTTATTTAGTCTTGTATTGATTATTTCAGTTTTTTTATTTAGTCTTGTATTGATTATTTCATTTTTTTTATTTAGTCTTGTATTGATTATTTCGGTTTTTTTATTTAGTCTTGTATTGATTATTTCAGTTTTTTTATTTAGTCTTGTATTGATTATTTCAGTTTTTTTATTTAGTCTTGTATTGATTATTTCATTTTTTTTATTTAGTCTTGTATTGATTATTTCAGTTTTTTTATTTAGTCTTGTATTGATTATTTCAGTTTTTTTATTTAGTCTTGTATTGATTATTTCAGTTTTTTTTTTTAGTCTTGTATTGATTATTTCAGTTTTTTATTTAGTCTTGTATTGATTATTTCAGTTTTTTTATTTAGTCTTGTATTGATTATTTCAGTTTTTTTATTTAGTCTTGTATTGATTATTTCAGTTTTTTTATTTAGTCTTGTATTGATTATTTCAGTTTTTTTATTTAGTCTTGTATTGATTATTTCAGTTTTTTTCTACACGTCCCTTTCGTTTCACTTAGTGCTGTGTTTGTCATGACTTTTCTTTTGTTCTTTCAGAACCGCTTCCAATGAGATTACGAGCTTTACCACAATCTTTTTGGAAACAACCAAACGTTCCCAATCAAATGTCACCAGCAAACATGTTTTTATCAACGTTACCACCGCTGAGTAATAAAGATTCTGGAGAGGATGTTACTGGTAAGGTCAAAAGGTCAAAGGTAAAGCTATTCGTGTTCTTTATATTGTTCAAGGTATAGGCTGTAAGACCAGAATATTGATTATTTGCTATTAATCTCTAAAGTTGGATCATTTCCAGGATTAGGTATGGATAAAGAGAGCTGATTGCTAATATGCCATTCTTTTCATTATCATCGACTTGTTTATAGAACTACAACTTGTTGATAAAACTCACTATCTATTCCCCTTTTTTTTAAGGTAAATTCCTTGGAGATGGTACTTACTTACTACAGTAAACAAAAATACAACTATACCAGATAACATCATATTTTATGTTGTCATATTAAACCAATAATCGAATTAAATAGCGGATCTAAGAAGACAGTTAATGTTAAATGAAATAGTACACAAATTTATTACTTTATATCATTTGTGCAAGCCCAATGGCGTATTCATACATGTAAACCTGTTTTTTTTGTTGGGGGTGGGGGTCATCCATGAAAGCCTATACGGGTTTCATGCATGCAAGCCTTTAGAAGTTTTACTAATGCAATCATTCAGGGGCTTCATACATGCTACACTTTACGAGTTTCATAAAAACAAGCCCTGACGGATGTCATATATGCAAGCCTTTAGGGGCTTCATTCATGCAAGCCCTGAGGGGTTTCATTCATGCAATCCCTGAGGGGTTTCAAGT
Organism: Unio pictorum; assembly: GCA_030141615.1. Classification (NCBI taxonomy): domain Eukaryota; kingdom Metazoa; phylum Mollusca; class Bivalvia; order Unionida; family Unionidae; genus Unio; species Unio pictorum. Next base: position 6,986,466 of record JARLTB010000442.1, read on the forward strand.
CTTTTGGAGCTTCATGTATGTAAGCCTTTAGGGGTTTCATTAATGCAACCCCTGAGGGGTATCATACATGCAACCCTTTTGAGGGCTTCATCCATGTAAGCGTTATGTGGTTTCATCCATGCAAGCGTTATGTGGTTTCATCCATGTAAGCGTTATGTGGTTTCATCCATGTAAGCGTTATGTGGTTTCATCCATGTAAGCGTTATGTGGTTTCATCCATGCAAGCGTTATGTGGTTTCATCCATGCAAGCGTTATGTGGTTTCATCCATGCAAGCGTTATGTGGTTTCATCCATGCAAGCGTTATGTGGCTTCATCCATGCAAGCGTTATGTGGTTTCATCCATGCAAGCGTTATGTGGTTTCATCCATGCAAGCGTTATGTGGTTTCATCCATGCAAGCGTTATGTGGTTTCATCCATGCAAGCGTTATGTGGTTTCATCCATGTAAGCGTTATGTGGTTTCATCCATGCAAGCGTTATGTGGCTTCATCCACGTAAGCGTTATGTGGTTTCATCCATGTAAGGGTTATGTGGTTTCATCCATGTAAGCGTTATGTGGTTTCATCCATGTAAGCGTTATGTGGTTTCATCCATGTAAGCGTTATGTGGTTTCATCCATGCAAGCGTTATGTGGTTTCATCCATGCAAGCGTTATTTGGTTTCATCCATGCAAGCGTTATGTGGTTTCATCCATGCAAGCGTTATGTGGTTTCATCCATGCAAGCGTTATGTGGCTTCATCTATGCAAGCGTTATGTGGTTTCATCCATGCAAGCGTTATGTGGTTTCATCCATGCAAGCGTTATGTGGTTTCATCCATGCAAGCGTTATGTGGTTTCATCCATGCAAGCGTTATGTGGTTTCATCCATGTAAGCGTTATGTGGTTTCATCCATGCAAGCGTTATGTGGCTTCATCCATGTAAGCGTTATGTGGTTTCATCCGTGTAAGGGTTATGTGGTTTCATCCATGCAAGCGTTATGTGGCTTCATCCATGTAAGCGTTTTGTGGTTTCATACGTGCAAGTCTATTGGAGTATAAATTTAAACATTCGGCCGTTAACTTGTATTACCTGGTGCAAATCCCTATTAAATCGTCAACCATTGTGTCAACTATCCCAGAGATACCACTGTGTATTGCATTATTCAATGCCCAATCAGTAAAACCACCAGAAAAGCACACATAAAAAGTTAAATTTGTCAGCGATCAGAATATCGACTTCTTCTTCCTAGAAACATTGCAAACAACATCAGGCGATGAGCCCAAGTGCGCGGATCTAATACCCACCGGTTACTCCATCAAGTCGTTCCACCGCCACTCTCGTGGAGGTGGAATTTCTGTCCTCACAAACAAGTCCATGGTATAATGTCTCAACCACACCACAACCTTCAATTTCTGCCACACGTCGTTTTAACTAGTCCAAATAACACTCACACTAGAACAAAGGTCAGTCCATTTTTCTGTTTCTACCGTCATCCTCCTCGTGGAAAAAAAACACATGCTGACTGAATCTATCATTCTGGAGCAGTTTCCGAATCTCCTGGGATACAGAAATTCGATAGGTGACAACCTGATTATTCTTGGAGATTTCAGCTTTTACTTTGGCTGTCCTGGAAACCCATACACATCAAAACTCTTAGATTTCATTCATGTTTTTAATCTTAAAAAGCCAGTTAACCGACCCACACATACGCTTGGTCAGATTTTAGACTAGATTCTTCATAGACCTGATGTTATAATTATACGGTCCATCATTGTATCCAACGAACTTGCATCAGATCACCTCTGCATTATATGCCATCTGGACATATCAGTCCCTAATCCTCCACCTTTATTTGCTACTAAGAGAAACTTCGGTATGATAAATAGAACCAAACTAATGCATGACATTCAAGCAAACCTAACAACTTGCTTACCTCCTACTGTAGATAAAATATTGATAACTACCTGCGTTCATTGCTTGAAAAATATGCCCCAGCCACCAACTGCAGTGTATCAATTCAAAAGTGTTCTCCGTGGTATAGCAGTGTTGGGGACCAGTTTCGCATTGATAAAAGAGACCGCCATAAAGCAGAGATGATTTGGGTTTCCACCAGACTCACTATTCCTAAGCAAATCTATGAAGCCATTAAGAAGAACATCGCAAACATAGTCCATGCAGCCAAATTACCCCACTACTGTAGTAAGATCACGGAATGTTCCAGCTGTAAAGAGCTCTTTGAGATTAATAACAAGTTAATGACAAGGAACATATGCACACCACTTCCAACCACCTTCTCTCCAATAGACCTTTCGGACCTGTTTGTAAATATCTTCCTTAACAAGGTAATGTACAAACTATGAGAGATAAGCTGGAGAACACAAGTTCAATTGACTCGTCGTCACCATACAGCTGTGATACGGAGTTTTAGCGACAACCGTTAGCTGCATTTGAACCTGACTCTATGTATTTAGATAATAACAATCGTGATGTAGAATAAACCAAAGTCATGTGAACTTGATCCAATTCTAACATCACTGCTGTTTGAGTGCTTATACCCGATATTGCCTTCACTAACTGATGTTATTATTATCTCTCTCATCGGGGGTATATCCCATCATTTTTCAAAACTACCATTATAAAGCCTCTGCTAAAGAAACCAACACTCGACCATAACGATTTAAATGACTTGTGCCCAGTTTCTAATTTCCCATTCATATAATAAAAACTTAGAAAAAGTTGTTCTTCCCCAACTTGTATCTCATCTAAATTCCATCAGTCTTTTACCAATGTACAGTCTGCGTATCACCCTTGCCACAGTACTGAAACTACTCTTCTGAAAGTAGTTAATGACATTCTCTCTGCTTTGGATAGCGGAACGATTACAGTCTACACCCTCCTTGATTTGTCTGCAGCATTTGACATAATAGGCCATGATATATTACATCACCGTCTCCAGGATGTATTTGGCATTCACAATACAGCCTTACATTGGTTCAAATTCTACTTAGTCACCAGGACATAGAACTGTATCTGCAAATGGAATACACTCCAGCTCAACTGATCTATGATGTGGTGTTCCACAGGGGTCTGTTCTTGGACTGTTTTCTTCATTCTATACACTCAGCTGCACTCAAGTGTCATGGATCATCATCCAGTCTCACCAGTTGTACACTGATGACACCCAAATATACACATCTAGCCACCCAACTGAAGCTGATGCTACCATGCAAGGAGTAGAGAGGTGCATTTCTGATGTGAAATCATGGATGACATATGACAATCTGTAGATGAATGATGATAAAACTATGAATGATGATAAAACTGAAGCCATTCTGATCACAACATAAAACTTTCTCATTCATATCCTTTACATCTCAAACAATAAATATTGGCAACACCAAAATTAAATTCATACAGTCAGTATGAAACCTAGGTGTTACTCGGGACAGTACTCTCACATTGTATCAATATGTCATGAACATATGCAAGGCTGCAAATCTTGAGCTCTGATGCATCAACTCCATCTGCAAATATTATTTAGTTTATGCCACTAAAACACATGTGTGTTCATTAGTACGTTCAAGACTGGACTATTTTAATTCAATTCTGTCTGGCTTGTTTTAATATCTACTCCAGAAACTTCAAAAAGTTAAAAACACAGCTAATTAGATCATCCTTAGAGTACAATGATCAGAGCACACATACCCACTGCTCTGTACCCTACACTGGCTATCCATTCGATACAGAATCAAGCACAATTTCTTTCTTTGTGCTACGTTTCACTGACAGACTCCAGTTCAACATACCTATCTGGCCTCACCTATGTGTACACATCTGCAAGATACTTACGCTCCTCTTCTGACAATTGCATACTCAATGTTCCCACTATGTAAACGAAGTCATATGGACAATGTTCTTTTGCATACCAGGGCCCTGCAACATGGAATGAATTGCCCATTGAAATTAGGCATAAAGACACAGTGATACCTTTTAAGAGTGCTATTAAAACTCACCTATTTCGACTGAAAGAACAAACTTAAAGACCTAATAATGTTCCTACCTTAAATATTTTCAGCATTTTTATTTGTAGTCATATCATTATATATGTTATAAAGCAATCTGAGCTTCTATAGATTAGGTGCTATTATTATTATTATTATTATTATTATTATTATTATTATTATTATTATTATTATTATTATTATTATTTAATGAAATTCAAGCCTTTAGGGGTTTCATACATGCAAGCCACGAGTGGTTTCATAAGGCAAGCCATGAGGGGTTTCATAGATTTGTTATTTATACATTGTCCCAACTTTGAGGGATTCCACACATTTATATAATAGTGATCGCAGAAATGATCATGACTCTATTTTATTAAAGAGTAGTAAAAATATATCTAACACGTACTTCTTTATTATGAGGCATTTTACACTGGTCTCCATTACCATAATTTTAAGAAGAAAAAAGAAGTATTGTATTAGGGACAGTGTCAAAGAAAGCATCAATTTTCAACACTTTGTCTAAAAGCACATTGATTATTAAGACTTTGTCAAAAAAGAAAAGTCTTTTGAGAAATCTGAATTCAAAAGTCTAAGCTTTACGAATTTGTCATGTCTTGAATACAACAAACTGTGTATGTCATGTCTTAAATACAACCCATTGTGTATTGGCATGTCACTTAACTGGTCTTGTTCCAAAAGGTCCTTATCAAGTTAGCAAGAATTTAATATCAATTCATACCACCTGATTTCCTTTGACTGCATGGCATATATTGGATCAATTCAGTTCGGATTTCATACTTTGTCAATATTTGCATATTATTTAAGATCAAATGTTTTTCTAATGACTTGCCAAAAAAAATACAATGTCAAAGAATATTTCCTTGTACATTAAAGGGTAACTAAAGCAAGACCAAATATTTTCGATTCTAGGTTTAATTTGCAGAGTTTGATCACCACTGAGTGTCACACTAAAATTTTAATATACATCCGGCTAAAATGTGTGTAAAATATATTTTATTGTAAAGTATATTTTATTGTAAAATATATGGTATTGTAAAGTATATTGTATTATAAAGTATATTGCATTATAAAGTATATTTTATTGTAAAGTATATCTTTGTAAAGTATATATTATTGTAAAGTATATTTTATTATAAAGTATATTTTATTGCAAAGTATATTTTATTATAAAGTATATTGCATTATAAAGTATATTGTATTGTAAAGTATATTGTATTATAAAGTATATTGTATTGTTAAGTATATTGTATTGTAAAGTGTATTGTATTGTAAAGTATATTGTATTATAAAGTATATTGTATTGTAAGGTATATTTTATTAGCTTGTTGGAAGGCTTTACCTTATGACCAACTCCTATACCAAGAATTCATCCTTTCATCATTACCAGCATTACCTGTGCACATTTTGCAACTTTGTTTTTCTCCACTAATTTGATGACTAGTGTCATACTGTCAACACAAGAAATCACTGCATCTAAACTCTAAATAAAGTTTATAAATATTCAGCTATAATTATATATGCACTTCATTGTTGACAGCGAATACAGTGATTTCTCATTATAATGATGTTAATGGGAGCCATAGCGTATATTACCATAAAATTAAGCTGTATTATAATGAAGTAAATTTTAAGGATTCACTCAAAATGCTGACCATGAAACCCATAGAATTTACCACCATACAGGGAAACTAATTTGTAATGAAGTATATGTATAATTCCCTCACTATAATGAAGTACATGGTGCATAATTCCCTCATTGTAATGATATACATGATTGATAATTCCTTCATTGTAATGAAGTACATGATTGATAATTCCCTCATTGTAATGAAGTATATGATTGATAATTCCCTCATTGTTATGATGTACATGATTGATAATTCCCTCATTGTAATGAAGTACATGATTGATAATTCCCTCATTGTAATGAAGTACATGATTGATAATTCCCTCATTGTAATGAAGTATATGATTGGTAATTCCCTCATTGTTATGATGTACATGATTGATAATTCCCTCATTGTAATGAAGTACATGATTGATAATTCCCTCATTGTTATGATGTACATGATTGATAATTCCCTCATTGTAATGAAGTACATGATTGATAATTCCCTCATTGTAATGAAGTATATGATTGATAATTCCCTCATTGTTATGATGTACATGATTGATAATTCCCTCATTGTAATGAAGTACATGATTGATAATTCCCTCATTGTAATGAAGTACATGATTTATAATTCCCTCATTGTAATGAAGTATATGATTGATAATTCCCTCATTGTAATGAAGTACATGATTGATAATTGCCTCATTGTAATGATATACATGATTGATAATTCCTTCATTGTAATGAAGTACATGATTGATAATTCCCTCATTGTAATGAAGTCTATGATTTATAATTCCCTCATTGTTATGATGTACATGATTGATAATTCCCTCATTGTAATGAAGTACATGATTGATAATTCCCTCATTGTAATGAAGTACATGATTGATAATTCCCTCATTGTAATGAAGTACATGATTTATAATTCCCTCATTGTAATGAAGTATATGATTGATAATTCCCTCATTGTTATGATGTACATGATGCATAATTCCCTCATTGTAATGATATACATGATTGATAATTCCTTCATTGTAATGAAGTACATGATTGATAATTCCCTCATTGTAATGATGTACATGATTGATAATTCCCTCATTGTAATGATGTACATGATGCATAATTCCCTCATTATAATGGTAGCCATGGGAGTCATAATACATCCCAATATTTTTATATTGCCTGATACTGAAACAAAAAATATAGTGTTCCTCATTATAATGTTAGCCATGAGCACCATATAGTGTATCGCTTTATAATGAGACTACCTTGAAATGAAGAATATTACATAGTAATCCCCAATTATATTCCTGTCCACAGTGAACACCATCATAAGTACATAATACATTTAATTTGGGTAAAACTTAATACAACTGGATCTATAACAACACTCTTGTAATAACAGGAACTGCATTGTAAAGAACAGCCTTATAGTGAGGGAGTGATGTATATAGAATTGGAAAAAAAATTCTAGTCTGTCAGATGTTTGAAAGAATTATAAATCTAAATCAGATGAGAAATGAACCTGGTAATGTGCTTATCTACAATAAAAAAAATAAAAGTAAATCAAGTTGAATGATGATAAATATAGCTTCTGACCAAATTAGCTCCTTGATTTTGGATTACTACTCTTCAAATACTGACACTACATACCTGTATACTTTTTTATTATTATTATTATTACTATTATTATTATTATTATTAATATATATATATATATATATATATATATATATATATATATATATATATATATATATATATATATATATATATATATATATATATATATATATATATATTTCCGTCTAAAGAATTAGGCATCATAAAAAGGGTTATGTAAAGTTTATATTTTAAGGAACAGCTTTCAGACCACCTGGTTACATCCGGGATTGATAATCACTACGTAAATCAATCTGTATAAGTGTTGACCAATTTACCAATACAACAACAACAACAACCAACAAGTCTAGTCTAATTGCAATATACTTACTAATACGTCTAGTCTAATTGCAATATACTTACTAATAAGTCTAGTCTAATTGCAATATACTTACCAATAAGTCTAGTCTAATTGCAATATACTTACCAATAAGTCTAGTCTAATTGCAATATACTTACCAATAAGTCTAGTCTAATTGCAATATACATACCAATAAGTCTAGTCTAATTGCAATCTACTTACCAATAAGTCTAGACTAATTGCAATATACTTACCAATAAGTCTAGGCTAATGCAATATACTTACCAATAAGTCTAGTCTAATTGCAATATACTTACTAATAAGTCTAGGCTAATTTCAATACACTTACCAAATAAGTCTAGTCTAATTGCAATAAACTTACCAATAAGTCTAGTCTAATTGCAATATACTTACCAATTAGTCGAGGCTAATTGCAATATACTTACCAATAAGTCTAGTCTAATTGCAATATACTTACCAATAAGTATAGTCTAATCGCAATATACTTACCAATAAGTCTAGTCTAATTGCAATATACTTACTAATAAGTCTAGTCTAATTGCAATATACTTACCAATTAGTCGAGGCTAATTGCAATATACTTACCAATAAGTCCAGTCTAATTGCAATATACTTACCAATAAGTCTAGGCTAATTGCAATATACTTACCAAATAAGTCTAGTCTAATTGCAATATACTTACCAATTAGTCTAGGCTAAATGTACACAACAAAATCCTAATTTTCTGTTGCATAATGTAATATCAAATCAAGATCTTGGTTTTTGTTAGTAATTATTTCTAAACATAATGTAATAGCCAATCAAGATCTTAGTAATTATGTCTAAACATAATGTAATATCAAATCAAGATCTTAGTAATTATGTCTAAACATAATGTAATATCAAATCAAGATCTTGGTTTTTGTTAGTAATTATATCTAAACATAATGTAATATCAAATCAAGATCTTAGTAATTATATCTAAACATAATGTAATATCAAATCAAGATCTTAGTAATTATATCTAAACATAATGTAATATCAAATCAAGATCTTAGTAATTATGTCTAAACATAATGTAATATCAAATCAAGATCTTAGTAATTATATCTAAACATAATGTAATATCAAATCAAGATCTTAGTAATTATATCTAAACAAACTACATAGACCCAGATCTACCAGTGCATTATATGCCAGAGGATCAGGATCTGTGCAGTTTACATTTGGATCTAATTTATAAACCAAATATATAAATGTCTCTTAAAAGCCGACTTAACCGATAAAAACTCTGTAATCATGATATGACCCTTAACTAATTTTGTTTTGTAATTCTCACTAGTTTATTCCACACTTTATTCCAAAAATGAATAAATCCAAAATATTTAAAAACAGAAAAACCAGTATCAACTAATACTGCAATATAATGTCCAAATTACGACAAAACATGCTTGTATGTAGGTGAGGCGAAGCAATAATTTCAAGTTAGGAGCAGAGATGACATCACTCATATTTTCACCATAGAGTTCATTGTGTTTCATGTCAAATAATTCAAGTTATGCGACTGATCATCTACAAGTCATACACATCAGCAAACAACATGGCAGACTTGAATCTGTGCAGTTCCTTAGAACTAATAAAATGAATAAAACTTCAAATAAGAGTCTATATTGTTTGCAATGTCAATCAACTTATATTCAAATACATGGTTTAAGTATATAGGTAGGTTATTATACATGTATATAGAGTAGGTTATTATATTAGTATATAGGGTAGGTTATTATACATGTATATAGAGTAGGTTATTATACTAGTATATAGGGTAGGTTATTATACTATTATATAGAGTAGGTTATTACACAAGTATATAGAGTAGGTTATTATACATGTATATAGGGTAGGTTATTATACTATTATATAGGGTTATTATATAGGGTAGGTTATTATACATGTATATAGAGTAGGTTATTATACTATTATATAGGGTAGGTTATTATACTATTATATAGGGTAGGTTATAACACAAGTATATAGGGTAGGTTATTACACAAGTATATAGAGTAGGTTATTATACATGTATATAGGATAGGTTATTATACATGTATATAGGGTAGGTTATTATACATGTATATAGGGTAGGTTATTATACTATTATATAGGGTTATTATATAGGGTAGGTTATTATACAAGTATATAGAGTAGGTTATTATACTATTATATAGGGTAGGTTATTATACTATTATATAGGGTAGGTTATAACACAAGTATATAGGGTAGGTTATTACACAAGTATATAGAGTAGGTTATTATACTATTATATAGGGTTATTATATAGGGTAGGTTATTATACAAGTATATAGAGTAGGTTATTATACTATTATATAGGGTAGGTTATTATACTATTATATAGGGTAGGTTATTACACAAGTATATAGAGTAGGTTATTATACATGTATATAGGATAGGTTATTATACATGTATATAGGGTAGTTTATTACACAAGTATATAGGGTAGGTTTTAACACACATGTATAGGGTAGGTTATTACAAAAGTAAAGTATTGATAGCTATTAGTTTTGAATTTAAATGCATTTCAGAAATGCGACCTATCACTCCTCCTGAGGAACGAGAGAAAAGCAAAAAACATCCAAAAGTGCCAGAAAGGAAGCTGATAGTTGGGGATACAGATCTGTTGCTCAAACACTTATTTACTGGAGTGATGGAGGAAAAGAAGGACTCCCATTATCATAAGAAAGGAAGGTCTGGATTTTTTTTGGGCAAAACAGTTTTTAAACTATGAGCAAAGGATGATTAAGAGTGCCTTATTTAGTATCAAATCATCTCAGTTAGTATAAAATCATCTCAATTAATATAAAATCATCACAATTAGTATCAAATCATCACAATTAGTATAAAATCATCAAATTTAGTATCAAATTATCTCATTTAGTATCAAATCATCTCATTTAGTATCAAATCATCTCATTTAGTATCAAATCATCTCAATTAGTATAAAATCATCTGAATTAGTATCAAATCATCTCAATTAGTATCAAATCATCTCATTTAGTATCAAATCATCTCATTTAATATCAAATCATCTCATTTAGTATCAAATCATCTCATTTAATATCAAATCATCTCATTTAGTATCAAATCACCTCATTTACTATCAAATTATCTCATTTAGTATCAAATCATCTCAATTAGTATCAAATCATCTCATTTAGTATAAAATCATCACATTTAGTATCAAATTATCTCATTTAGTATCAAATCATCTCATTTAGTATCAAATTATCTCATTTAGTATCAAATCATCTCAATTAGTATAAAATCATCTCAATTAGCATCAAATCATCTCAATTAGTATCAAATCATCTCATTTAGTATCAAATCATCTCATTTAATATCAAATCATCTCATTTAGTATCAAATCACCTCATTTAGTATCAAATCACCTCATTTAGTATCAAATCATCTCATTTAGTATCAAATCACCTAAATTAGTATCAAATCATTTCATTTAGTATAAAATCATCACATTTAGTATCAAATTATCTCATTTAGTATCAAATCATCTCATTTAGTATCAAATCATCTCATTTAGTATCAAATTATCTCATTTAGTATCAAATTATCTCATTTAGTATCAAATCATCTCATTTAGTATCAAATCATCTCATTTAATATCAAATCATCTCATTTAGTATCAAATCATCTCATTTAATATCAAATCATCTCATTTAGTATCAAATCACCTCATTTAGTATCAAATTATCTCATTTAGTATCAAATCATCTCAATTAGTATCAAATCATCTCATTTAGTATAAAATCATCACATTTAGTATCAAATTATCTCATTTAGTATCAAATCATCTCATTTAGTATCAAATTATCTCATTTAGTATCAAATCATCTCAATTAGTATAAAATCATCTCAATTAGTATCAAATCATCTCAATTAGTATCAAATCATCTCATTTAGTATCAAATCATCTCATTTAATATCAAATCATCTCATTTAGTATCAAATCACCTCATTTAGTATCAAATCACCTCATTTAGTATCAAATCACCTCATTTAGTATCAAATCATCTCATTTAGTATCAAATTACCTAAATTAGTATTAAATCATCTCATTTAGTATCAAATTATCTCATTTAGTATCAAATCATCTCATTTAGTATCAAATCATCTCATTTAGTATCAAATTATCTCATTTAGCATCAAATCATCTCATTTAATATCAAATCATCTCTTTTAGTATCAAATCACCTCATTTAGTATTAAATCACCTCATTTAGTATCAAATCATCTCATTTAGTATCAAATCATCTCAATTAGTATCAAAATCATCACATTTAGTTTAAAATCATCACATTTAGTTTAAAATCATCACATTTAGTTTAAAATTATCACATTTAGTATCAAATCATCTCATTTAGTATCAAATCATCTCAATTAGTATCAAATCATCTCAATTAGTATCAAATCATCTCAATTAGTATCAAATTATCTCATTTAGTATCAAATCACCTCATTTAGTATCAAATCATCTCATGTAGTATCAAATTATCTCATTTAGTATCAATTCACATCATTTAGTATCAAATCATCTCATTTAGTATCAAATCACCTCATTTAGTATCAAATCATCTCATTTAGTATCAAATCATCTAAATTAGTATCAAATCATTTCAATTAGTATCAAATCATCTCAATTAGTATCAAATAATGTCATTTAGTATCAAATCACCTCATTTAGTATCAAATTATCTCATTTAGTATCAAATCATTTAGTATCAAATCATCTCAATTAGTATCAAATCATCACATTTAGTATCAAATCATCACATTTAGTATCATCTTATTTAGTATCAAATAATCACATTTTATGTACCCGTAATGCTAGAGAAAAGTATGAGATAGTTAAATGTTAATTACCATATGTACTCGTGTATAAGTCACATTCAACTACAAACTGCGCATACCCAGATTGTCTGGTGCATAATGTGCATGCAGATCTGTGTCTGTGTAGTTGATAGGAGTAATCAGTAGAACAAATAATACAGACAGAGATCTGCAGATGCATTATGACATGACAGACCAGGATCCTTGTTGTTTACAGTTTGACTTGCCTTATAAGCAAGTACAGATGATATGGTTGCATACCAGTAGCTCATTTTTCAGCTGTCCTTCAATTTTTTGGTCTGAAAATATTTTTAGTGTAGAAATTGGTATTGTGCATCAAATTGACCTAATGAGGAATCTTTTAGTACCAACAGTGAAATTTACGTCTGAAAACCAACCCTTTAAATACAGTTTGCGAGATCTAACAGTGAAATTTATGTCTGAAAACCAACCCAGTTTGCGAGATCTAAATTGTTTGCAGCAATCATTGTCTAGACTAAGAGTTGCTTATGGAAATGACAATGAGGATGCTGATAAAACTCTAATGTCATTATCATCATCAAGTAACTAATATATTGGTTTAGTTGTTATTATTATTATTATTATTATTATTATTATTATTATTATTATTATTATTATTTCAGACCAAGAAAGATTTCAAATTTACGGAAGTGCACAGCAAAAGGCCTTCTCTCTGGTGATGACCCATACCTTGTTGATGCTGTATCAGAAAAGATGTTCCCACAGTTGACAATAGAGGGCGCCAGGCATGCCAGTTCTTTAAGTGGCAATTCCTCATTACAGTTGATAACATTAAGAGAAGGAGACAAATCAGTGACTTTACCATCACTGAGTATTGAACAAAATTATTCTCAGATGTTGTCAGAATTGGTAATGAATATTTGAGATCAAAAAGAAAATCATCTTTTTACAGAAGTTGCTTGTTTTTACCAAGTCATAACATTCGGTAGAACCTAAAAAAAATGTGACAAATTTCAGTCTTTATTGAGATTTTTATGAAATTTGAAAATGCTAAGTCTGGCCTTGAAAAATCTGTGATATGACTTATTTATTACAAGTTTCTTATTTCTGAAGTAGAGGCTAGACATGTGTGAAGCTTAATGAAGAGTCCAGCCAGCAATTAGCAGAGTGACTTATTTATTAATTGTAGTGATTCAGAGAGTCCAGACAGCAATTAGCAGAGTGACTTATTTATTAATTGTAGTGATTCAGAGAGTCCAGACATCAATTAGCAGAGTGACTTATTTATTAATTGTAGTGATTCAATTTAGCCAAGTTTTTATAATGCAGTACTAAGCTAATGTTAGTTATTATCAGTGAATTATGAAATTACGGTTATTCATCACAACATCAGCTTGCTGATGACTACGTCTTTTGTGCTAAATTTGTAAGCTCAAGATTATCTTGCTGTTGGTCTACTTATGTTGTTTTAAATCTGAAAACCAAAGATCAGTTTGCTGATGACTGCTTCTACTATGGTAAATTTGGAAACCCAAACAAGTCCTGCTTGCTGATGACTGCTTCTACTGCGGTAAATTTGGAAACCCAAGTCCTGCTTGCTGATGACAATTACTTCAGTTGTGATAAATTTGGAAATCTAAGATAATCTTACTGATGTCTGCTTCTGTTGCAGTAAATTTGTAAAAAAAAACAAGCTACTGAACCTTCCAAACAAGAAAATTTGTGGTTTTCCAGACTTCGTGCAGAATGTTGGCAAATTAAGCATAAAGTCAATTTTACATGACTAAATACTCCTAATCTAATTTCATTTTGAACTTGTATATTTATCTGTAATTAGTTATTTACTTCTGTGTTACTATGGTAACAAACCAACTGGAATGGAATAGAAGTCATATACTGCATGAAATAGAAGTCATGAATAGTGACACCCATCTCACAAATAGACAGACATTTATTGAAAATAGGCTGTTGATTCTATGTATTTCACCACAGAAAAATTGCAGCTTAAATTGGAAGTGACATTGTGTTTGATGAAGCAAGGTTCAAAGTAAATTGCTGAACAATAATGAAATGAAATTGCATCAAAGAAAATTGATACTTTTATTGTGTTTGTAAGTGTTAATGAAAGTACCAGCATAGCTACAGGTTTATATCAGAATCAATCCCAGCATGCCATCTTTGAAGCAGGAAGTTTTACCAAAAGAGTAAAACGATGCCACAATTTACATGAGTATAAAAGCTTTTGGACTAGATCTGTGATACATATTCAAGCCATCTTTAGGAAATCCAGGCCTGTTTATTGGACATTAAACAGCGCTCTCTACATTTTGGATGCATCTGAGTGTAGAAGAGGAAAGGTGTTAAACTGGACATATTTTTGTGTGCTGTTTTGATACACATTAATTTTGTAATTAAAGTGTTCTGTTTAGTCATCTGTAGAATTGATTTATTTTCAGACCCATTAATGCTTTTTCATTTCTTCCATAGTCCGTCCTAGAGTTAACATTTTTTGTAGCTCAATTTAACTTTATTTAATTATACATTTATCAAACTGTTTCATACTAAGAAAATATGAGTTAGTAGTATTATTTGTACGCTTGCAACTTTGTTAATTTTTAACAAAGGAGCAATACAATTGGTTCTTAAAGAACTTCATAAATTTTATAATGAAGTTCATGTCAATTGATGTCCCTAAACTAAAGATGTAATGACATTGATTGGAGTGTATGATGAAGATTGTTATCAAGTTGATATCCTTCATCAGTATCATTCCCTGTTACATCACATCATTGATAT
Source organism: Unio pictorum (assembly GCA_030141615.1). Lineage (NCBI taxonomy): Eukaryota > Metazoa > Mollusca > Bivalvia > Unionida > Unionidae > Unio > Unio pictorum. Next base: position 7,001,746 of record JARLTB010000442.1, read on the forward strand.
CATGTTAATATCATTCCCTGTTACATATCATTGATATCATGTTTATTTCATTCCATGTTACATCACATCATTGATATCATGTTAATATCATTCCCTGTTACATCACATCATTGATATCATATTAATATCATGTTAATATCAATCCTTATTATATTATATCATCGATATCATGATTTGAATCCATATTCAGTATTTTCATATTAGCCCTTTGATATCACATCAAGCTTTTAGCATAATGTCCAAAGATATCCAACTGCATTAGTAATTCACTGCATTTTGCTTCACATTTTTGAGGCAAAATAAAGAATAGATTCTTATTGTCTTTTTTTGTAATGTGAAATTAGAACTGATTTCATGTGACATTTACAATTCCTGTTGAATCCAAGTAATCTGAATTGTTACTCAAAAGAATATTCTTTGACATATTTTACCCTTCGTATTAAATGAGTACTTACTGCATATATACTGATCTATAAGTAGAGTTAACACTGCAAACAACATAGACCCTGTGTGTCGTGTGCTGGCATATGAGGGTCTGTATTGTATTTTTTTTAACTGATTGGTCCTAATAAAATGCATAGACCCTGTGTGTAGTGTGCTGGCATATCAGGGTCTGTATTGTATTTTTTTTAACTGATTGGTCCTAACAAAATGCGTAGACCCTGATGTGCCATTGCATTATGTCACAACAGATCCAGGTCTGTGTAATTTGGAGTTAGATCTGACTTTTAAGTGAGTACATATGGTAAGGAGTTTTAAGTGAGTACATATGGTAAGGAGTGGGTTATTACATCTGTGAAAAATGAAAGGAGATCAGCTGTCAGTGCTTATTCACAAAATGTATAATCCTAATGAAAAGATAATTTTAAACTGAAATTGAATACTGAAAATGAACTGAATTTAATTAATGCTGAGTAAATAATGAAAAGTAATTCAGTAAGGAATCAATTTAAAAATAAATGTACAATTTCATAGTTTTATATCAGGATTTCACATTTTTCAAGTGATATATGCCCTAGAAGCAAAAATCTATGTAAATTTGTTTCCAAGAATGATCTTTAAAAAATGGAATGTCACAGGGATGTTTTTTTTTGTTCATATTGAAGTGTAACTGTGAGATAGAAGAATATTTGATCCCACCCTTATTAATTTTCATATTTAAAAAAATTGCTGCATTTATAATGAATGAAAAAATTCAATATTTAATGATCTCTGTTGGAAACCAGATTAATTTATATCCTCAATTTTGCATAAGTGGAAACTTAATTATTTTCAAAATACCTTCATTTTTGAATATACAGTCATTCAAACATAGTTTAACTTTATTATGTTAAAAATACATAATTGACCATTTGCTGTTTGTGATATATTCATCATGAATTATGTTAAGAAATACATCATGAAATACATTATCAAACTGTACTACATTATTAACTGATATAGAAATTTACATTGAAAATCATCTGTGATAAGGTAATTGATACAAATAAAAATAATAAACTTATATTTCATAAGACCTTGGTCAGATCAATGGTATTTTTTGTTATGATGGTAGATGTATATGTTTACATTTTGTTATTTTAAGGATTTATGTAAATAGAGATTATTTATTTATTTGTTTGTTTACTGTGAAACTTGTATATTGGGGACACTCAATAGCCAGTTCAAAGTTAGCCTTTACAAACAAGACTGTTGCTTGGTGGTGCTGGACACTTGACCAGAAGTATACATTTTGGAATCCTGCCCAGATTAACCATTGTCATGTGTCCCTAGGCAAGGCAATTACCTCACCATGAGAAAACCTCTAAGATGATTATGTGCTGTAACCAATGGATCAAACATATGTACATACAGCTATAACATCTGAACTATTACCATGCGCTGAATCAAATCAGATGCAAACAGGTATGATAAAGAGATGTTATGTAAGGGAAAATCAAGGTCTGACAGATCTGTTATTGCATGATGTAATGGTAGATCAGGCTCTGATATCGATCTCTTATTGCATTATGTAATGGCAGATCAGGACCTGACACAGATCTATTTTTGCATGATGTTTTGGTAGATCAGGGTCTGACCTAGGTCTGTTATCGCATAATGTAATGACAGATGTGTTTGACACAGATCTGTTATTGCATGATGTATTGGTAGATCAGGCTCTGATATGGATCTCTTAGTGCATTATGTAATGGCAAATCAAGGTCTGACAGATCTGTTATTGCATGATGTAATGTCAGATCAGGGTCTGACCTAGGTCTGTTATTGCATTATATAATGGCAGATCAAGGTCTGACACAGATCTGTTATTGCATTATGTAATGGTAGATCAAGGTCTGACCTAGGTCTGTTATCACATTATGTAATGACACATGTTTGACACATATCTGTAACAGATGTATTGGTAGATCTGGGCCTGACACAGATCTCTTATTGCATTATGTAATGGCAGATCAAGGTCTGACACAAATCTGTTATTGCAAGATCAGGAATCCAATATTTTGCTGAGAATCAGACGTAGAGTAAACAGTTCACACTTCAAGCTGTTAATGTATAACAGATTCAAGCTGTTAATGTATAACAGATTCAAGCTGTTAATGTATAACAGATTCAAGCTGTTAATGTATAACAGAGGTTTTATGACAGATGATCAGGATTTATACTGTTTTCTGTTATATTCTATTTCATCCTGGTGCAATTGTATGCTTCCAGTTTTCAGAAGAAATACATCATCAAATTATAAAAAGGTGATAAATAAAACCATAACTGTTATTTGGAGACAGCAAATGAATGTATATTTAATTTAGAAGTATAATTTACACAGGTGAGCATGCTATTATACACGTTTTCTAAATTGTACCCTGTAGATAGTGATAACAGGGTGTGATCCTACCCCAGCCCCAAAAACTAAAAACAATAAATCCTATCCAAGGTCATGTGCCTATGAATTTGTAGTTGACAATGCAAGATCCAGAAATTCCTAGGAAAAATAAGACCATTTATTCAAGTCATCTTGAGTAATTTTCTGCTAGGTATATTGGATACAACTGGTTTTAAGTTGGTTTTTGCAAAAGTTTTCAATGTTAAATGGCATGAACTTACTGAATAGTCGCACATCAAACCAGTTTTACCCACAATACTTTGCAAAAATAACTTAGGCATTTACCATTGTCTGCTATAAATGATAGTTCTCATTGAAATTTATGTTCCTGCTCAAAATAACTTTCCTGTCTTCAAGGTTTGTAGTTATCATCTTAATTAATTCCAGTATTATCAGAGAAAAAAACAGTATACCAATTAGACCATTCTAAAATAGACTTTCGATAACTGTGTTATACAAAGACATATTGGGTAGAGTACATGTATATATATATATATATATATATATATATATATATATATATATATATATATATATATATATATATATATATATATTGTTTATGTTTCTTAATTAAAACTGTCATTTGAGTCTAGTTGCATTACCTAACATTTCTCATCACTGACATGAACTTCCTGTCTAGTTTAATGTTTCAAAGGTTTTAAAATATGTCATTTCTGTTATAGTGGAGACAAATCAATACACTCTTTTACACAATACACTAGTAATACTATAAATGTCCTTGTTTGGCTAATACACTATTTCTTCTCTCATAATAAGACTATGATGCTTGTCTAATGCCATACTAACTTATAAGTCACTGTCAAACCGCTAACAACATACACCCAGATTAGCTCTCAAATGCTCTCCCAGCAGATCAGAATCAATGTTGTTTTACCTTTTTACTTCTGACTAGTTGAAAAGATACAAAATTTCCTGTACATTATGTGATGGCAGATCTGTATTGATTTTGGACTTGGATTTAACTTTTAAGTGAGTATATATGATAATAAATTCATCAAAAAGGTGTGGGCTTACGACCGGTATGGGGTGGGTGGGTGTTATAATATAGACTGGATATATATGATAGAGATTTTCATTCTCTATTCTTAAAAAGTGTTCTCAAAGTACATGTATAGATGTACTTTGTAAAGAGATATATTTTAATGCAGGTTTTGCTGTATTTATTGATTTTCTACTCAATTGTCACTGAAAGCTTATCTATTTTTGGCAGCCTTATGACCAACTAACAAGTCAATGCCATTAAGGTATATAAAAAAGGTAGACATAGTACCTTACAAAATATTGATCTGATTTTCAAATAGTTTTAGACACTTGGATTTCTATCACATACAATCTTTAAATATAATTTAATTACATGTGTCCGATCAATTTCCAAACCTTTTTTCTCTCTAAATACTATGAAGGTATTTATGAAGGTATTCTTTACATAGGTTTAATTTCTTTGGTGAATTGTATAGCAGCTGTATTTTGTGATTCAGTACATGTACAAAACCTAAAAGGGCAAATCAAACAAAAAGGACAATCACCACTATTCAAAACCATCTGCACTCTTTCCATTAACTAAAGTGTGGACAAAACCAGGAAAATGATATCCAAGAAAAGACGTGAATCTATATTATAATATGGTGGTCTTTAAAACACACCATGATAATGACATTCCTAGTATAAAACGGAGTCTAGTCCTAAAGCACCTCAGTATAATGAAGTTCCCAATACAACATAGGTATAGCACTGAAATGACAATTCACTACATTGGTATCCTTGGTAAATTCTATTTTTTAAATTGCTTTTAAATTTATTAATTTCTTTTTTGTTCTTGACACATTACAAATGTAATGTAATTTCATTTAAAATTGATCCCTGTCAGACAATGGTCTTTACTTAAAATATTTTTTATTACATAGCCATATCGTAATAATATACACCATTATTAAACGGGTTTATATATAACACGACACCCTATTAAGGTGACCCTGTACAGTGTTATAGCGAGGTTCTCATCTGCATTTATTTATTGTCATTTCATTTATTTTACAGATTTTACTTTCACATAAGTGACAGTTCAGAGCTGTATTCAAATAAATGTGCATTATATTCAATCTGAGAATCTTTTGAAGTAACAATTTGGTAATGTTAAAAATGATTTTCATGTCAAGTGTGCAAAAGTCATAATTTAATCTGCAAAGAAATGATGACTTTTTTGAATTTCATTTCATTTTCTTCACTGGACATTTTATATGTAAATACACTTTGTAATTTTGTAAATGGTTTTTCATTTTTAAAGATTGCCAAACATAATGACTTAAAAATGAAGACCGACTACAAACTGCATAGACCCAGATCTGCCATGGCATAATGCATGTGCAGATAAGGATCTATGCAGCTTGTTAAGAGTTATACAACAACAAAGTTATACAAGAGTCAAACAACACAGACTCTGATTAACAACATCACATAATCTCTATGTTGTTTGCAGTAGGACCGGGCTTACAAGTGCTTACATGTTGTAAGTGTTTAATTGAAATTATTTTGGGGAGTCTAAATTACTAACTTCTATAAGAGTTCATATACCCTTGTTTACATATCTAAAATGAACTGTGCTAAATATTACACAATTTCAGACTGTGTTAATAATATTTAAATAGGTAGGTACAAGAGATTGTTTTTTAATGCCACTCTGTTCTACTTCAGACAAATCTATTTTTACTAGATAATTTTTGATAATAATGTTGATAATTTAATTAAAACTGCAGGAAATTAATTTTCATGGACGTGCTTAAGGTAGAATTTCACAAACTTGCTTGAGGTAGACTCTCATGGACTTGCTTGAGGTAGATTCTCATGGACTTGCTTAAGGTAGATTTTCATGGACTTGCTTGTGTTAGATTTTCATGGATTTGCTTGAGGTAGATTGTCATGGACTTGCTTGTGGTAGACTCTCATGGACTTGCTTGAGGTAGATTGTCATGGACTTGCTTAAGGTAGATTTTCATGGACTTGCTTGCGTTAGATTTTCATGGATTTGCTTGAGGTAGATTGTCATGGACTTGCTTGTGGTAGAATTTCATGGAATTGATTGAGGTAGAATTTCATGGACTTGCTTAAGGTAGATTTACATGGACTTGATTGAGGTAGATTCTCATGGGATTGATTGAGGTAGATTTACATGGAATTGATTGAGGTAGATTGTCATGAAATTGATTGAGGTAGATTCTCATGGAATTGATTGAGGTAGATTCTCACAGAACTGATTGTGTAGATTCTCATGGAATTGATTGAGGTAGATTTACTTGGAATTGATTGAGGTAGATTCTCATGGAATTGATTACGGTAGTTTCTCAAGGAAATGATTGAGGTAAATTCTCATGGAATTGATTGAGGTAGATTTTGAACTATTGCGTGATTTCTTGCATATTAACAAGTTTATAAAGGTTAAAATATATTTATATCAAGATAATATACCAGTAAGTAAAAACGTTAACTAGTTGTAATATTATAACATTGTTAAAGTTTAATTTTTATTGTTTCTAGCTTCTTTTATGATTTTTAAATATAAAAGTATTTATTAGAATTTAATTATATTTGCAGACTGTAAACCATTCAAGTGCTATGAAAAATTTCAGATGGAAAGGCTGGTATAATTCTTTGTCCATTAGTTCCAAAATATGATCCAATAAGGGTACAATATATATAAAGAATGTAGAAATATATCATAATATAGAATATTGCAATATTTTTTTAATCATACGATATAACATATTTTGACACCACCCTTCTGTGCCATGATAATCATTGTATGATAAATTAAAATGTTCATTTAATTATTTTACATTTGAACTAAGATGGACTGTCTGAACAACACATGATCTAAAACAGACTGGTCTGAACTACATATAAACTAAAATGGACTGGTCTGAACACCACGATAAAAAAACAGACTGGTTTGAACTACATATAAACTAAAAATGGACTGGTCTGAACACCACATGATGAAAAAACAGACTTGTCTGAACTACACATATAAACCATTGCAAAATTGAAGGTCAGTTTTGAATTTTGAGTAGAAGGGAGCCAGATAACAGGGATACATTCAACGAAAAAATTATATTTTCACAAAACAGTTATATTTTCACAATAAAGTTATATTATGCAGTTATATTTTCACAAAACAGTTATATTTTCACAATACAGTTATATTAAACAGTTATATTTTCACAAAACAGTTATATTTTCACCAAAGAAGTTATATTTCACATATCTGCTCGTATGCAAACAAAATAGTCAATTGAAAACATCTTTTGTACATCTAAGCATCTGGCAAAATGGAAATCCTTCTGAAACTATCTGTTTGGATGTAATCAGAAATAACCAATAAACTGTGTTCCCATTTCGGCTAAAACAAAAGAATCTCCAGCAAATAATGAGACAATAAAAGCATTGTATTGCATTATTTATATGAATTGATTTTGAAGACGTATAAATAGCCAATAAAAGGGTGTCATGATGAAATACATATGGGATAATTGATATCAGAAAAATTATTCTTTTGTCACTATACATAGTTTATGCAGTACTCCCTCATTATAAAGCTGTCCATGTAAAGCAGAATGATCTATGTTATTGTGAGACTGCCTTATAATGATGTACATGATAAGTACTCCCTCATTATAATGTTATCCATGCAAGCCACAGAGTATTCCATGGTATAGTTAGACTGTGTTATAATGAAACACATGATACAATACTCCCTCCCTATATAGATATCCATGTAAGCCAATTTGTATTCCATATTATAGTTAGACTGACTTGTAATGAAATACATGGTACAGTACTTCCTCATTATAATGCTGGCTTTGGGAACATTTGGTATCATAAATTAATGGATAGATATGGTAACATAAATTAATGGATAGATATTGTAACATAAATTAATGGGTTACATTTTGTATCATAAATTAATGGATAGATATGGTAACATAAATTAATGGATAGATATGGTAACATAAATTAATGGATAGATATGGTAACATAAATTAATGGGTTACATTTGGTATCATAAATTACTGGATAGATATGGTAACATAAATTAATGGGTTACATTTGGTATCATAAATTACTGGATAAATATGGTAACATAAATTAACGGGTTACATTTGGTATCATAAATTACTGGATATATATTGTATCACACATTACTGGATGCATATGCTATCATAAATTACTGTCATGATAATACTTACCAAATATATTGACACGTTTACATTCACTTTTAAATATCTTCAGCTCCCTACATTGTCAGCCTCAAGAATCATATAAATAGTTTTCGCCTTTCGTAACACACTTGAGATGGCTCTTATGTAGGAAGTGGTTCTCATATGAGAAAAAAAGAAATGCGCTCATGGTTAATGGTACATGTTGATACTTTGTTTCTAGCCGATGCTATCAATATTGTTTAGTGTTATTTATGTATCATGCAATACACAATATCAATTTTAAAATGACAGCCTTTCGTGGTGAAAATTGAAGAGAATAAAGTAACCTGCAGTATTTAATGACGAAAATGAATAAGAACCATTGCAGATAAAAAAAAGTATGAATTAATATTTAGAGGTATTTTGTCATAAGAGAAAGAAAGTAATGTTGTATACATATGTATATTTAGGACATTAATGTTGTATACATATGCATATTTAGGACATTAATGTTGTATACATATGCATATTTAGGACATTAATGTTGTATACATATGCATATTTAGGACATTAATGTTGTATACATATGCATATTTAGGACATTAATGTTGGATACATATGTATATTTAGGAAATTAATCTTGGATACATATGTATATTTAGGAAATTAATGTTGGATACATATGTATATTTAGGACATTAATGTTGTATACATATGCATATTTAGGACATTAATGTTGGATACATATGTATATTTAGGAAATTAATCTTGGATACATATGTATATTTAGGAAATTAATGTTGTATACATATGCATATTTAGGAAATTAATGTTGTATACATATGCATATTTAGGAAATTAATGTTGGATACATATGTATATTTAGGAAATTAATCTTGGATACATATGTATATTTAGGAAATTAATCTTGGATACATATGTATATTTAGGACATTAATGTTGTATACATGTGCATATTTAAGAAATTAATGTTGGATACATATGTATATTTAGGAAATTAATGTTGGATACATATGCATTTTTAGGAAATCTAGCTGATATAAACAAACTATGATGATGTGAAAAAATTAGCAGCTTTTCTCGTTTTTGGTATAAAAAAAATTATTTTCTTCTAAAAGTCAGTTTCTATAGAAACATAAAGTACATTATAAAAAAAGTTTGAAACTATACAATGATTAAAAAATAATTTTTCTAATTTTTAAAGATACCTCAATTAGAAAGAATCCTATAGACATGATTTAAAAACAGACATCCATTTATCTCCCTAATTGTTTGGAAAGTTTATATTTCACAATTCTAAGTTAGAATGTGCTAAAATTGAACATTAAATTCTTTTAATTCAGAATTTCTATTTCACTTTAAATATTTTATCATCATTGTCTCAGTTTGAAGATCTCAACTCTTTGTTCCAAAATTACCATATTTATGGCTTACTAAATACATGTTTGATCATAAACCCCACCCCCTTTTCTGTCTCACAAATGACAATGCCTCAACATATGGTTGATAACCTCAACCCCTTTTTCTATCACAGGGGATAATGTCTCCACATCTGACTGATTAATCACACCCTTTTGTTGTCTCACAAGTGACAGTCTCTCCACATCTGACTGATTAATCACACCCTTTTGTTGTCTCACAAGCGACAGTCTCTCCACATCTGACTGATTAATCAACCCTTTTGTTGTCTCACAAGTGACAGTCTCTCCACATCTGACTGATTAATCACACCCTTTTGTTGTCTCACAAGTGACAGTCTCTCCACATCTGGCTGATAACCATATCCCTTATTTTCATCTCACATTATCTCTACATCTAGCCAGCTGGCAGCAATAAGCCTAATTAAAGGGCACATCCGTTTTCATCATCAGAATCATCAGCATCATCAGACTTTGCAGGAGTGGAAGTAATATTTTTAGAGATGGATGAAATTGACAAGTCAAGATCACATGTACCATTTGTCCAAATTATAAGCGGGTGGTTAAGGATTTTGATTATAAAAAAAACTATATCTATTGGATAAATTGCCAACAAGGTACTTTTATTTAACTTATAGGATATATAAATATTGCTACATGTGTGAATGGTCAAATTATGGCCATACTGATCAACTTTTAAAGGCCGTCTTATGTGGTGGTGTATCTCGTATCTATGGGTATGTATTAGACTCGCCAATGTACATGGCCCATTCTTGGGGATAACAGATCCAGATATCAAAAGCCAAGGTCACACAATTAATTCTCATTCAGTTGTTTGAGGTACATTTTTAAAAACTGTACAAAGAGGTGATATTTTCTGTTTCTGTTCTTATCAGATTTGTAATATTAGTAGAAGAATATTAGGGGTAGGTAAAAGGTCTGAGGTCAGGGTCACTGGGATTGTTTACTGCTGTGGTATAAAAACAACAGTGATATCTTCAAAGGCAAGAAGATGTTTCAGATTATTACAAAATTTTGGTAAATATCTACTCCTGCTTTTAAGTAAATTTATTAGCTGCTTTCTATAGTCTTATTGTGAAACAGATAATGTATGCCATTTGTTATAGTGGGTGATTCCAACAATATCATTACACAAGGAAGTAACAAAATAATTGCACAATCCTAAATTACAATTGGCTGTAAATACAAACTTATTTCATACCAAGGAAACCTGCATTTCTAGGCCAGGTGAATTCCTCATGTACAAATATTGACGATGACAAATCCCTGAATTAAGATTTATCACACTGTAATCTATTTTATATTGAAACATGTCACACCTATAATAACGATTTCCAGGTAAAGTAGCTAACTACCTGTAAAAAGAAAAGAATGAGAGCCATAGACATCTCAGTATTTTACTTCCTGATTGATTTAAATTATTAGTTTCAGTTATATCAGCTAGATATACTGATTTTTGGCTTCTAATTTTTATCATGTTTTGCATGTCTAATTCTTATGTACAAATGAGTACATACACATTTACATTAAATATGATTCAGTTAACTTAGATCACAGAAATAGAATTAAAATTGTACATCAACAGTTTTCACTGCATTTCAGTAAATATTTATAGTAATAAAAATAACCCCATTAAAAAGCATCTAGATGAATCTCCAATTTTCATTCAGCCAGCTTGCTGAATTTTAAGTCAAATTAAATTTCATTCAGTCAGCTTGCTGAATTTTAAGTCAAATTAAATTTCATTCAGTCAGCTTGCTGAATTTTAAGTCAAATTAAATTTCATTCAGTTATGCTGTTGGATTTCAAGTCAAGCTTAGCTTGAATAACCAAGTCATGATAACATGGTTGACAGAGTATTGACCACTGAGTAATGCTAGGTCAGTTGATAGAGTGATTATTGACCATTGAGTCATGATAGATTAGTGGATAGAGTATTGACCACTGAGTCATGATAGGTCAGCTGATAGAGTATTGACCACTGAGTCATGATAGGTCAGTTGATAGAGTATTGACCACTGAGTCATGCTAGGTCAGTTGATAGAGTATTGACCACTGAGTCATGATAGGTCAGTTGATAGAGTATACACCACGGAGTCATGTTAGGTCAGTTGATAGAGTATTGACCACTGAGTCATGATAGGTCAGTTGATTGAGTATTGACCACTGAGTCATGATAGGTTAGTTGATAAGAGTATTGACCACTGAGTCATGATAGGTCAGTTTATAGAGTATTTACTAACAAGTCATGATAGGTTAGTTGATAGAGTATTCACCACTGAGTCATGCTATGTCAGTTGATAGAGTATTGACCACTGAGTCATGATAGGTCAGTTGATAGAGTGAGTATTGACCACTGAGTCATGATAGGTCAGTTGATAGAGTATTGACCACTGAGTCATGATAGGTTAGTTGATATAGTATTGACCACTGAGTCATGCTAGGTCAATTGATAGAGTGATTATTGACCACTGAGTCATGCTAGGTCAGTTGATAGAGTGAGTATTGACCACTGAGTCATGATAGGTCAATTAATAGAGTATTGACCACAGTCATGATAGGTTAGTTGATAGAGTATTGACCACTGAGTCATGATAGGTCAGTTTATAGAGTATTTACCACCAAGTCATGATAGGTCAGTTTATAGAGCATAGACTCAAAGGTTGCATGTTCAACACCTCATAGGCTGAACCCATGTCAGCTGCCATAGTGTTTCAGGGAATGACCCTTATCTCCCTTGTGATGCTATAGCCATTCATATGCTTAAAGTGCCATTCAATCCAACCAACCTATGACACTAATATGGTGTTGGGTCTCATTAAACTAGTGACATATCAGATTTTGTTTTATCAATGATTGCAGTTTATTTCAATAACTTATAGCTCATTAAGAAACATTTATCATGTGATATCACATCCCACAATACCATCTATACTTCATTTTAGTCTTGTCAAACAGCATAGACCCATATATGCCATTGCATAAGGCTCTAACAGATCAGGGTGTATGTTTTTTGTTGTGATGATTACTCTCAACAAACCCAAATCTACAAGCACGTTGTACAACAGCAGATTATGGTCTGTATTCTGGAGACAACTTTTAATCAAGTATTTACAATATTCTATTTTTGTCTTATAATGCAATTTCAGAACGTAGTCATACTCGGCATACCTCAATATAGGGTTCACTTGTCTGTAATATAGGTCACATGTCTTCCATGGACAGTATCATAAAGAGGAATGATTGTAAATAGCATTCAGTTCTTAAGACAAAATCCAACACAGCGGTCATTAACCACCTTTAAACTTAAGACTGTAGGTAGCCTTCAGTTTGTTCATCCAATGTTTTGGGTATTAATAATGCATAATTCATTTGTTCACATGGGTTTTATTGATTTTCTGTTGTAATGACATACATTATCAGGTAGGCAATCTGATGATTTATACTGATGTCTACAGCTAGACCATATTATTTCATTAGATTTGTGGGGGGGGGGGAGAGGATAGGGTTAAAATAGTTTTTTACATGGTGACTGAATATTGAGGCTACAGTGCCTCTTATTGGTAAAAACTCCTCCTAGATTTATAAGACATCATGTATTATTGAGGGTCTTTTCTAAACTGGATTAAAACAAAGACATTGGCATAGTGTACTTAATTAATGAATAACCTAAAAAGCATTCCACCAATAATAGTCAGAAACTTAGTTTTCAGGTATAACATTTACAAATATACAAAGGACAAAGATATGAGAATTTTGTTTATGTAAGGAACATGGTTGCATTATATAAGGGTGTCCCTCCCTTAATGTAATGTTCAGTGTATACAGCTCATTTTGATCAGGTAAAGAATTTTTTTATTAGTAAAAGCCTGCACAGAACTGCATGACATATGGCGCTAAAATCAATCTCGCTAAAATCAATCTCGCTGAAGTGATCTACATGTCTTGTCAACGTTTGATCTGAAATGACTTGGTCAGGATCTGAAAATCTGTATTGATTGAATCCAGCCTTAAGCAGAATGAAGTATTCAGCAATCACTTGACAGGTCTAAGTAGCTATGATGAAATGTTAGCAATTATAACAGGTGAAGTAGGAAATAGTAACTCAGGTGCAAAATCCTCAACAGGTATATGATCATTAAGATTTATGTTACACTACATGAATTTGATCAGGTTAGAGAAACATGAGAATTTTTTTTATTTAAATGTTGATGTTGCCCATATAAATAAGTTCAAAATTTACAATACTTAGGTATTCAACTTTACACCTGTTACCCGTATGAACCATTGTTATATTTACAATACTTAGGTACTGAACTTTATATTTTCATGCTTCATTTCTTCAGGTAAAATATGTTCTAATTATTATAAATCAATATACAAATAATAATGAATGTCAGAAAAACAAAGGGGGCCCCGAGTGGTCTAAAGCACTCTCTGTTACGGATCACTGCTATCTCACCTCTGTCTGCGTGGGTTTGAGTCTCGGATTCAGCCAATGTAAGTATGTGAGAAAGCTTGCCAGTAGCTTCTCATGGGTTGATGGTTCTTTCCGGGCTATTCCGGGTTCTTCCTCCACCATTAATAATGGCCGCCATGCATAGCCTATCATGTGCTGTAAAATGGCATTAAACCCTAATACAACAACAACAAAAAACAAATAACAGAACAATGATTAAACCCAGGTTTAAAAATATTACTAAGCAAAAAAAAAAAGAGTACTTTAATATATTAGAAGTTATTTTTTTTAACGTTATTACCTAATAGCTAAGCAATTTTTCTCTGTCACATGTAACCAAGATATGCTTGTTACAAAAGGCTTAGTAAAAGCGTGTAACTAGAATTCCAATCTAAACACTTGTTACAAAAGCCTTAGTAAAACTGTGTAGCTATAATACCAGTCTAAATGCTTGTTACAAAAGCCTTAGTAAAAGTGTGTAACTATAATACCAATCTAAATGCTTGTTACAAAAGCCTTAGTAAAACTGTAACTATAATACCAATCTAAATGCTTGTTACAAAAGTCTTAGTAAAAGTGTGTAAAAATAATACAGTTTTTAGGGTTTTGAAGGCATAATCAAATATTTATCCCAGGAAATGTCTTTTTATAACTAGAGCCATCAAATCTACTTTACAGTGTCTGTTTTTTGGATAAAGCATAAGTTTTCTAAATTTTGGTTGTCTAATCCTTTCATTAATTTCATTTTATTTTCAAAACTCTTAAAATATTTCCAAACTAATTTTTCCAGATTTTAAAACTAGATAAATGTAATTCTTTAAAAATCATGTTTTACTTAAAAGAACATTCTTGTTTACATCGTGTTTCATTTGAAAGAGCAAATCTTGGTATTCCTCAAAACAAGTAACAATAAGACATGCTGCCCAAAAAATTTCAATTAGTGAATAGGAGGGTAGAATACTGCTTTATGTTTTTATTTTTCAAACCCTCTCATATTTACACCACCATTAATCTATTTTTAAAAATGTCTTATTTTTTTACAAAGAACATTTTGTTCTAAAAAATGTACACATTTAGGCATGAAAGAAAAGCGTAACTAATATTAATAATTTTTTGTACACATTGGAAAAAATATTTTAAGTGTAATGAATTACAGGCATTATATGTTCCAGTCATTCTATCTTACTCTAAAGAGGTAAAAGACAATAACATGCAGTTAATGTTAAATGCTTAGAGGTTAAAGAAAATAACATGCAGTTAATGTTAAATGCTTAGAGGTTAAAGAAAATAACATGCAGTTAATGTTAAATGCTTAGAGGTTAAAGAAAATAACATGCAGTTAATGTTAAATGCATAAAGAGGTTAAAGACTGACATGTAGTTAATGTTAAATGCTTAAAGAAGTTACAGACAATACCATGCAGTTAATGCTAAATGCTTAAAGAGGTCAAAGACAGTAACATGTACAGTAGTTAATGTTAAATGTTTAGAGGTTAAACACTGACATGCAGTTAATGTTAAATACTTTATCAGATTAGTCAGTGTGCCTCACACATTCTTGTAAATTTTTCAAGTCTTCATTTTTTTCATCGTTTGTACCGTATAATTGTGATAATCTATGACTTATATCCATCCTTGTTCTCATTAAATACAGCAGGATTTTATTTTTTGTAATACATAAAATCTAAATTAAGTTTTGTTATGTGATATGATCATCTTGTTAAAATTGTATTTTATGTGTTTTGATGAATTGTTGAAGTGTTGCATTCATATTTGTGAATTTCTACAATATTTATCATTTAAATTTAGTGTTTGTTGTTATTTCTTTAATTAAATTAAACTCGATTTGTTAAAAAAAAAAATCCAAGATCCTTTGGTACCTTGTCTCAACATGCTTAAATAAAACCAATATGATAACAGCTTTTGTTCTAGTTTCTTTTACTCTCCCCATCAATAGTTCTAAGGTTAAAACCATGACATGTGGATTTGATCAAGGTTGTTTTAATTTTACGTTGTTAAATAACATCGCAAAAAATTTCTATAAGTCATCTCTGATTTGTTTTTTTTCATTGCTTGTACCCTTGATGCATTCGAATCACATTAGATGCACACGGCTCAACTGAGCATCTTTGCTAACTGCAACAGAATGGCATCACCCTAGTTTTTGTTAGTGTGTAATTTGGATTTTTGACATAGCTTTAAAAAATTTCAGCCATATTGATACATTGTCTGCAGTGTGGCAGTTTATTGTGATGTCTACCACTGAGTCAACATGCCGTAAATATGTAGCATCATGTCTCACCCAGTCACAATATCCTGACACCAGCCAAACCACCTGAGTGGCCGAGTAGTCTAAAACGCTCTCCATTATGAATCACTGACATCTCACCTCTGTCTGCATGGGTTCAAGTCTCAGATTTGGCCAATGTGGTATGTGAGAAAGCATGCCAGTAGCTTCTCGTGGGTTGGTGGTTCTTTCTGGGGTTTTTGCCAGGTTCTTCCTCCACCATTAATACTGACCAGTATGTATAGCCTATCATGTGCTGAAAAAAGGCATTAAACCCTACAACAACAACTGTTACAACAACCAGGCCAATCAATCCTAACACTAACTTCTTCATGATGAGCACCCAGCAAGGAAACTGTTAGTACCATTTTTAAAAGTCTTTGGTATGACTCAGCTGGGGTTCGAACCCATAACCAACCTCCAACTCCCAATGTGGATGCTCTAACCACTTAGGCCATCAGAGCAATCCCTAGTCTTTGTTATGCATAATATTCAGATCGCACCTCAATGGTTGAATTCATTTATCCAAACAGTACTTATGTGACAAGACTATAAAATGTATTTGATACATTTTCATACCATTCAATTACTTTACAAATTTTATAAAGAGGTTTTCATTCACTGTATTTCTCAAACTGCAATTAAATATATAATTCTTACAGTACCCTCCTTAAACCCTGTTGATTTGTTTTGGCCTATGTTCATACATCCCACTACAAATGTATTAATTACTATGGGATTAAACGTTTTACTATACAGGGGCCCCGAGTGGCTGAGTGGTCTAAAGCACTCACCATTAGAAATCATTCCATTCTCACCTCTGACTGTGTGGGTTCAAGTCTCGCGTTATCATCCAATGTGGGTATGTGAAAAACTGGCTAGTAGCTTCTCATGGGTGAGTGGTTCTTTCTGATGGGTTTCCCAGGTTCTTCCTCCACCATTTATACTGGCCGTCATGTATAGCCAATCTTGGGTTGAAAAATGGCATTAAATCCTGCAACAACAATAGCAACAACAACACATTCCTGATGATAACCGAGATAAACCAGTACAATATTTTTCCAACAAAATCAAGTTTTCAAAACTATGAGCTGGACTAACAGAAACAAAGATTTCTTTAAAATCCCTCAAAACTGAAAAGCCTTCCCCCACCCCACCCCCTTTCCAAATTTGCAATTTGAATAGGTTTTCAGTTTACTGAGGTTTTCACAGATATGATACCATGTCTTTATCTATGAGACTATGTGATGAGAGAAATTATATACCACTGGGCCTTAAATTGGAATGCTTTTGGTCCTACATTTGCTAAACCAATGCCACAATTGAAATGCTTTTGGTCCTAGATTTGATACAATGTCCTTGACTTTTGACCTTTTGAGTCCAATATTGATGCACAAACCCTACACCAACATTCATTGTGGTCTACAACAAAAAAACCCACAATTATTTCAGTCCATGTCACCTTGACTTTGACTTCCAAATCAATAGGCTTCATTGTTACCCAATGTGTAAGTGATCCACTAACTTTGATGAAGGTACATGGACACATTTGAGGACAAACCTTTTGTGTAAAAACCAGGTTTATTCTTTCAGTTATAGTGCCCATGACCTTTAACCCAAATGTCAATTGTACCTTTTCTTTTTTTAAAGTCATCCACAAACTTTGTTCAAGCTATATTGTATATATTTAATTTTTGGTTCATCTAGTGTCCATCATCTTTGAACTCTGACACTAAATATCATCACACGTCTCATCACAAGTGCAAAGAATCCACAAAGCGTGGTTTTATTATGCATCATAGAACAATAATGTTCTTGTGCAAAACTTATTTTCTTTTTTTTTTGTTACTGTAACCTTTCACCTTTTCATCCCATAATTTACAGACTTCTTCCTTACCTTATTTTCTTCTTTTTGTTACAGTAACATTTCACCTTTTCATCCCATAATGTACAGATTTCTTCCTTATGCAAGCGATTCACAAACTTTGATAACAAGATGGTGCCAAACTTAAGTTATTGTGAGCTCATAACTGTAATATAGCATGAATTGTGGGCTACAATGACCTAGATGTATTCCTAATATAGGACTGAAAGAATATGATACAGGCAATAAAGGAAATAAATATTGTCACTTGACACAATAATTAGATAACAGTAACCTTTTTGTAAAATGAAGTTTATCTATCTCTATTTGACTCAGCTGGTACATAATGTAATTTTATCCCCCTTTAATTATCGCTGGTACATAATGTAATTTTATCCCCCTTTAATTATCGCCATTATATAATGTAATTTTATCCCCCTTTAAATATTGCCATTATATAATGTAATTTTATCCCCCTTTAAATATTGCCATTATATAATGTAATTTTATCCCCCTTTAAATATTGCCATTACATAATGTAATTTTATCCCCCTTTAAATATTGCCATTACATAATGTAATTTTATCCCCCTTTAAATATTGCCATTACATAATGTAATTTTATCCCCCTTTAATTATTGCCATTATATAATGTAATTTTATCCCCCTTTAAATATTGCCATTATATAATGTAATTTTATCCCCCTTTAAATATTGCCATTACATAATGTAATTTATCCCATTTAATTATTGCCATTACATAATGTAATTTTATCCCCCTTTAAATATTGCCATTACATAATGTAATTTATCCCATTTAATTATTGCCATTACATAATGTAATTTTATCCCCCTTTAATTATTGCCATTACATAATGTAATTTTATCCCCCTTTAAATATTGCCATTACATAATGTAATTTTATCCCCCTTTAAATATTGCCATTACATAATGTAATTTTATCCCCCTTTAATTATTGCCATTACATAATGTAATTTTATCCCCTTTAATTATCGCCATTACATAATGTAATTTTATCCCCCTTTAATTATCGCTTAAAACTGGATCATGCAGATTGGTGGCATGATTTTACCAATCTTCAATAAACTCAAAATGGTTGTGCTAAGTTACTTGGGACTTGAATTTAAGGAGTTACCTTTCTTAAATATTGAATCAACATGCAAGAGTTAATTCCCTTACTTTATCTCAACATTGGTATTAATTCCAGCAATGGCAATTCTAAAATCTATGACTAACTATTTGGTGGAAATATTATCAACTTCACTGAGCAACTGGAACCTATCATGTAACAGGTTAGTTTGCTTTTTGAATACCATTCAATGGGTTGATTTTATATCCTTATATATCTTGAACTCTTGACAGACTGCTGCAGCTGTTTGTACATGTAGACATATTAGTAGTAGTAGTAGTATAGCATCAAACTGATAATTGAAGAAGAAAAAAAGAAATGAAACTGAAACTCTTTAATTCCCACAGGTTAAATAGTTTAATAAAACATTTATTTAAAATAAATTCTTACAGTCCATTTACTTGACTGACTGAAAATAGCAATAAATAAAAAAAACTTTACAACTGTATGCATAGTATATGATTGTGCACATCACAACATATTAGAACTGCTTTTTATGCAGACATAATTTGACACAATTTATATGCAAAAAATATTTACTTGTATGATACAATCCAATTAAGATACATATCAATTAAAACTTAGATAACATTAAAAACTTAGTCATATTCAAATTAAAATCCACAACCCAAATGAGGACAAACTGCATATTACTAACATTAGAAACTAGTAAATCAATCAGTTACTTAAGTAAATTGACAATTTGCAATGGTATATAACATGGTTCCACTAAATATAGTGTCCTAAAAACCCTGTTATGGTATACCCACTTTCCTATTTTGTCTGACATGGTCTTGTAAACATCAAGAGGGAACACTCTTATGCTTTAGAAACAAGACTGTTTTAGTATAACATAGATTGCTTCCCTTGTCCTCAAGCAGAGACCTCTCTAAATTTGTTAATTTAGTAAAATTTGCAAAGTGCAAATATTAAATCTTTTTTCACTTTTAGCTAATAATGTATATGCTGGGTTGAAATATATATGGTTCAATACATGCAAAATTCACACTGAATGGAGGATCATGAGATCCCTAAACT
The DNA here is from genome assembly GCA_030141615.1 of Unio pictorum. NCBI lineage: Eukaryota > Metazoa > Mollusca > Bivalvia > Unionida > Unionidae > Unio > Unio pictorum. Next base: position 7,022,096 of record JARLTB010000442.1, read on the forward strand.
CACTATGAATTCACCCAGCATGGAGGATCATGAGCCCATTAAATCACTATGAATTCACCCAGCATGGAGGATCATGAGGACCTAATATCGATGTGAATTGATCCTGCATGGAGGATCATGAGTCCTCTAAAATCATTGTGAATTCATTATTTCTTTATCTAGCATCCCTTTAAGTGGAATTTGTAACTTCTAAAAAGAAAGATTTAAAAACAACTTTCCCATAAAATCCACTTGTCAGTGGCATACATTAATGATTATGAAAAATGATTAACATGATCTCTGGCTAATACACATAAATGAGACAACTGAATGTAGAAAAATTCACAGAATATCTACAGCATTATTTAAATAGCTTTTCACATAACAGACACATATTTTACAGGACATGAGAATGGACCTTGATATGTTCAATATGAAATGTATAGATTATTGTAAACGCTATCGTTATAAACCAAGTCGCTTACATTACCAAAGTGTACATAAATTATCAACAGTTGTTATTCTACCAATTACAGAAATATATTACATGAATTATTAATTTTGTTAGTAAATTGACAGATTTTACACGTATCTGTAACAAGAGAAGATTTGAAATACAATCAAAATATAAAAATAACTGCTAAGTTCCATTAAAAAACTAGAATGATTGAGTACTTTCTATCCTTCATTCTCATTTTAAAAAAACCAGCATGATAAAGTACTGTATATCCCTCATTCTCATTTAAAAATACTAAAATGATGAAGTAGTGTTTATCCCTCATTCTCGTTTAAATATACTAAAATGATGAAGTATTGTTTATCCATCATTCTCATTTAAAATTACTAAAATGATGAAGTACTGTTTATCCCTCATTCTCATTTAAAAATACTAAAATGATGAAGTACTGTTTATCCCTCATTCTCTTTTAAATAAACTAAAATGATGAAGTACTGTTTAACCCTCATTCTCATTAAAAAATACTAAAATGATGAAGTACTGTTTGTCCCTAATTCTCATTTAAAAATACTAAAATGATGAAGTACTGTTTATCCCTCATTCTCATTTAAAAATACTAAAATGATGAAGTACTCTTTGTCCCTCATTCTCATTTAAATATACTAAAATGATGAAGTACTGTTTATCCCTCATTCTCATTAAAAAATACTAAAATGATGAAGTACTCTTTGTCCCTAATTCTCATTTAAAAATACTAAAATGATGAAGTACTGCTTGTCCGTCATTCTCATTAAAAAATACTAAAATGATGAAGTACTGTTTGTCCCTAATTCTCATTTAAAATACTAAAATGATGAAGTAGTGTTTATCCCTCATTCTCATTTAAATATACTAAAATGATGAAGTACTGTTTATCCCTCATTCTCATTAAAAAATACTAAAATGATGAAGTATTGTTTATCCCTCATTCTCATTTAAAAATACTAAAATGATGAAGTACTGTTTATCCCTCATTCTCATTAAAATATACTAAAATGATGAAGTACTGTTTATCCCTCATTCTCATTAAAAAATACTAAAATGATGAAGTACTGTTTGTTTATCCCTCAGTCTCATTGAAATATACTAAAATGATGAAGTACTGTTTATCCCTCATTCTCATTGAAATATACTAAAATGATGAAGTACTGTTTATCCCTCATTCTCATTAAAATATACTAAAATGATGAAGTACTGTTTATCCCTCATTCTCATTAAAAAATACTAAAATGATGAAGTACTGTTTGTTTATCCCTCAGTCTCATTGAAATATACTAAAATGATGAAGTACTCTTTGTCCCTCAGTCTCATTGAAATATACTAAAATGATGAAGTACTGTTTGTCCCTCATTCTCATTTAACTATACTAAAATGATGAAATCTAACCACTAGGCCACTGGAGCAGTGTAGTTCCATATTTCTCCCACAATAAGCTATCATATTTAATAATAAGCTGATTCACACATTATTTAGCAAATTTTACCAAAGTGTTTGCTTAAGAAATGCTAATACATTCCATTAGACTTGCCTATATATACATGTATAACCAAGACCACCACACTTTACAGTTATAATTTGATAACCTATTTACGAGATGAAAACATTATCAATACACCAGAAAAGGAAAAAAATCTGATTTTTAATAAGTAAAATTTCGAATATCAAAATTTCTCAGTTCAGAAAAAAAGCAGCCATCAGAAAACACTTGATGCATCTTTTTACCACTTGCTACAACATAATTTTGCAATTTCATGCCAATTGACCTTGATGATTGATATAACAGCTACAGACTCAATACAGTTCTAATTTTCCTCAGGTATATTGCTTTGAAATTGATATAAACTTGAGAAAGAAAGCCTGAGCAAAAATTAAATCATGTGGAATAAAAGAAATGGCAATTTGATCTCCAGTGACCTTGACCATTGATTTATGGGTCTGAGAATCATTAATGAGATGTCTCCACACAGGGGTATATTACCTATGCAGTTTGATCAATACTGAATCCTGGAAACAGAACTTTACAAGCAGAAAGAAAGCAAATTATAATGCTAGCTACATCGACCTTGACCTTGTACCTCATAACTTCAAAATCAATTGAGGGCTCCCTCATCTGAAGTGTGATGTATCTATGAAGACTGGTGCTAATTGTAAATGATAATTGACCTACCTTGCATCAATATTTTAAACTCCTGTTACCTTGACATTGGACCCAATTCAAACCCAAAATTTATAGACTTCTGCCTGTACCAATGGGTAAGACATGTGTATGGTTTGAGGAGAAAGGTCCACAGCAAACCAAAAATATGCTGTAACAACTACTGCATTTACAGACACTGTTTTCACTATATCCCACATCTTAAGTAGAGGTGGGGGAGGGGGGAAGATATAAAAACTATTTGTCTATTGTCTATTTGTCTTTACACAGAGTTAATAATGATCTAAACAATTTACCGAATCAGCATATAAACCCACAAAGATATAAAAAGCAAATATGTACATTTAATCTTTGGTATTTATATTCGTGTCACATAAGGTAGATGATTAAGAACTCATGTATATGGTTGATGATTAAGACCTCATGTATATGGTTGATGATTAAGACCTCATGTATATGGTTGATGATTAAGACCTCATGTATATGGTTGATGATTAAGACCTCATGTATATGGTTGATGATTATGGCCTCATATATATGATAAATGATTGTCACAGATTATGGCATTACTGAATACTGTTCTTGGTGTTTTGATTTGCAGTTAAGTATCTTCTCACTGTTAATACACTTCATACTTACATGGTTAAAGTCACAACACAATTCCAAAACGTAATATTTAAGCGTATAAAATATATTTTGTACTTTTTTTTAAAAATACTCGCAAGGAAACATGTGGATGAACCGACTACAAAAGCAAATTGCACAATAATAAGACAAACACCTTTTCTCCCTTTGGAAAATAAAAAGAGAGGCAAATGGATTTTGTAGGTTTTATGTTACATACAAGAATCTTTGAGAAAGTAAGAAGAATTCAGGAATAAAATATACTGTTACATTTAAAAGCATAAAATTTTAATTTCAAAGATCCTGTGACGTAAAATAATGACAAATATTTAAGTGAAAATTTATTGCAAACAATTCAATTTATATCTAGTTATATATGAACAATACAATCTGTCCCAACATAAACCTTAATTTGATTGACAAGAGCATTCAATAGTCAGATTTGACTGACATAAAACATACAATAGAAAGATTTTATGGACAGTGGCATTCAATAGAAAGATTTGACTGACATAAAACATACAATAGAAAGATTTTATGGACAGTGGCATTCAATAGAAAGATTTGACTGACATAAAACATACAATAGAAAGATTTTAAAGACAAGGGCATTCAATAGACAGATTTCTAAAGTGCTTTTTATATTATAAATCATTTCAGTACTTAATTACTGTGGACAAAAATTTGCTAATTACAAAGAGAATCAAATACGTGATTGTCCTCTGGTGAACAACAAGCTTACATAAACAATAAGTACATTTTCCAAGAACTTCAAACATTCAACATAAGCCATAGATTTTTTTCACATTGTAATGTACTTGAAAATTTCTACTGACTATTAAAATGACGAAATGTTCTCAACTAAATCAAAGTACAGCGGTATGACCAAACTGAATATACGACCGACACACACCAAGCCGTACCATCATGCTCCATGTGCACATCTGTAGTTAGACCTACAATTGCATCACGTGCAAGGGAATATGGTAGGTTCTCCTATGCCAGTGGTTTTTCAAGAGATTCAAATTTCCTTACAACCTCATGCTAATATCGAAATCTTCAAGAGTATATTGTATTAGTTGGCAGAATTTGTTGTACAATAATTCATCTTAAATTCATCAAGTCATAAAGGAAAATTTGATAAAAAAGAGTGATACTGGAGTGTAATGATCACTTAAAACTTATTCAAGAAACTTCAGTCTTATCATTATACTGTTGTATTACTAAGTCTATTCATATACAGTGCTTAAATTCTTTTTTTAAAAAGTTTTTCTTGTGAAAAACCACGAAATATTTACGAAAGTATAATTTTTTAAAATTTAAGCACCATGATGAAAAGACTGAAAAAACATGAAATAAACAAAAATTTGTATGGTCATTTTGAACAAAAAAAAATTGTTGATAAACTTGATAACAAATGTATCAAGTCAACAGTGAGAAAGAATCATGGTGGCAAAATATAAACACTCTATGTACTAAAAATTTACAAGTAAATAAAGATATTTGTATGATAAAAATAAACAAACAAAAACTTCACATGCTTTTAGAGAGATATTATTGCACAAAAGAATTACCAACTTCAAACAATTAAACATTAATTATATCACTGATGATGTTGTAAACACACAAACATGCCCTGTCATTCCATCACAGATCCAGTACTACATTAAAAATTTTCATAACTGAGCTAAGAATCCAACAAAACATTTAAAAAGACTACCTGTTCAAAAAGTAATAAAAAATATCCAATATTTTCATTTATTTTCTAAAACTAGGTAAAACATCTTATTGACAAACCATGTACTAAAAGAATTTTTAAAAGCTTGTTACGAGTAGTTATATGTTTAAAACCTATATACATGTACTGGTAATAAATCCAGTTCATCAGAGGTTAAAGGTCAGTGTTCCTGAAACCGCAGAATGTATATGCACTGAAATCTGTGGACAGACCATCACTGGCTATCTTCAAAAAATGTGAAATAAAACACAATACAATCATCAAAATGATATTTGCATGGCGTCAGATATTTTGTGCATGGATTGACATTGTCATGGCAGCTGCATGTAATTGGTGTTTTAATTGGTCAATACAGGTATGTTGATAAACTTGATTGGTTATAGTAATGTTTCACTGGTAAATGAAAATGTAACATTGAACATGATTGGTGACATTGCATCATGTGACTTGTTCCAATGCTGCATCCAGCTCTTTGATTGGATCAGGAATTTCATCCAAGGTAACAGGGGCTGAAGTTCTTTGTTTAGAATTGTTTGTTTTCTCAGTTTTATTCCCTGGCAGGAGAGCTGCATCATCAGAAAAATCTTTTGAAATAAGTTCCTCCTTTGCTTTTCTACCAAAAGCCCTCCCAATAGATCCCTGTAAAGTAAGACAAGCGTCTCAGATGTAAGGTATACAAGTACATTTTGCTTGAAATATAATCTAGGAAAAGTAATTTCTTGTCAAAGAACTGATACAAGTCACAATGTACATAGATCATTATAACAAAATTCCTCAAGTAATGCAAGTTTGGTGACAAAACATATATCATTATGTGCTAATAATGTAGTGTGATCTGCTGTAACATGATGGTTGGGGTCCAGAGAACCAGACTGTGTTATGTACAGAACTTATTACCACATAAATCAGTTAAATGAAGAAAACGAAAAATGTACCCAAAAAAATGGCCTGGGGGATGGGGTATAATAAAAGTGGGTGCAAAAAATGTGCTTATAATTAAATGAAAACAAAACTAATTTGAAATTTGAATTTGTATATTGACAATTGCATTTGTGTAGAAAAATAAATAATGTGTTAAGTACCATACATAAACAGTACATGTTATGTAGTGCACATGTTAAGTACTGTACATGTTAAGTAATGTACATGTATATGAAAGATCCATGTATTTGAGTATAGATCACATGATGAAAAATTCATATATCAGTAACATCCCATTAGAAAACACAAATAAAATGGTAGTCGTCATTTGGTCTATATATGGGAATCAAGAAACATTAACTAAACAAGTTACTACATTATTGTCACCAGTACAATGTGAATATAGTTGTTTACATGCTACATGTACATTTACTTAAACTGGCCTAAACTTTGACAGCTGGCAACAGTTGTTATCTTGATAATGCTACCTAGGGGATGGAACTAATCATAAGGATGTGAAAAAGTGGACAAAATTATAAATTAAATTATTTTTTAAAGGAAACATTTTGTGTTGTCACTCATGCTTTTGCCACTTGTCAATGTTCCGATTCACTCATGAAATATCTCCTTATACATGTATCTATTAAAACATCATAGATACCCCACCCCCATTTACCATGTGCCTGGAGCACCAGCTGACAAAATCCAAGATGAGGATGCACACTTTGGGTCATTTGGAGCCCCCCCTTGTTTCAGAAGGTAGGTATTCACTACAGAACTGTCTGGTATTATGAGGATCACTTTCCACACAGTTGGTTCTCCCACAAAATGTGTTCATTACTACATTCATTTCCATAGTTGATATCTCCAACAACAAAATGTTTTCATTATTGCGTGCATTTTTACAGTGGATATATCCAAGAACAAAAGGTGTTCATTACTGTATTCATTTCCAGAAGATTTATGTTAATTGCCATCTGAGCTCTAAATTATCCACTCACTGCAGTCAAGTGAAACATTACAGATGAACCCTAACAGCTGAACAAACTGGCATCAATGCAAACTGTAGCATTTGGTTCAGGGTTGTCCAGAGGAATTCCAGTCATGCAATTGTTCATTTTGCCACTGACGCAGGAATTGTTTCATCTTGGACAAGATTGAAAAGTTGGAAACATAGTGTTCTGACAAACTGGAAAAGTGGCATCACTGAGCCAGCGATGCTATATGCAAAGGTAGCAAATAATAGTGGTCAGATGAATCAATTTGCAGTTGCATTTAACAAGCCAAGGAGTTGCTATAACCCATCCTAACCAACTTCCCATTTCTGATTACCACAAAGAGCTCGATAAATCCACACAGTCTGTATCCAAGGGAGAAATACGAGATTGAGATGGGTCAGAAATTTCATACCCAGATGAAGAATGTCAGGAAGGTCAAGATCCATCTTCACCTAATTTGCTATAAAGCCCAAGTGGGTGAAACATTACAGAAATCTGTTGTAATTGTGCAATGAAAATTACCATGTGTTTCTGATGGACATTCATACTATGATGTCACTGTCTATAGTAGTCCTAATCTAAGCTCTAAGCGCTTTACAACATCTATAATGATATGATTACAGAAAAACAAAAAATCAAACCCAAGAAATTGGAAAACATAAGAAATGCTGAAAATATTTAAGGTTTGAAATATTATTAGGTCTTTAAGTTTGTTCTTGCAGTCGAAAAAGGTGAGTTTTAAGAGCACTCTTGAAAGGAATCACTGTCTTTGTGTCTAATTTTAATGGGCAATTCGTTCCATATTGCTGGACCCTGGTATGCAAAAGAACGTTGTCCATATGACTTCGTTTTCATAGTGGGAACAATGAGTATATGAATGTCAGAAGAGGAGCATAAGTATCTTGCTGGTGTGTAAATATGAATGAGGCCAGATAGGTATGCTGGACTGGAGTTCGTCAGTGAAACATAGCACAGAGAAAAAAAATTGTGTTTGATTCTGCATCAGATGGATAGCCAGTGAAGGGTACAGAGCAGTGAGGAGGTGTGCTCTGATCATGGTATTCTAAAGATGATCAGAGAAGCTGTGTTTTGAACAAAATGATTTCATCTTTCCAGGATTGCTTGATTCAAAAGGTAGCATAGCCTAATTCCTAATGGTTAATGTATTTGATGTAGAAACAAGGTAAAAAATTCAGAGAATAAAATACTTTCACACAAACAAATAAAATTTCCTTGCACAAAATTAGTCTTTATTTTTGGTAAGACAAGCAGGTTTTTACCCTTAAACTGTGTTTAGATTTGTTGCTGCTAAAGGTATCTGAGAGTGAATTCCTCTGGGATGATCTCCCCAGACTTCCCTTCCTGAGGGTCACCACTGACAATGCCGATCTGGAGAAAATGAAATGTAGAATAAGTTTATATTGATTTTGTATAAGTTTAATACAGTGGACAGCATTATTACCTGTTTGAAATTTTCTCACATAACAAACAAACACTGGGCCCCATTGTGGATTATAGCAACATACTTTCAGGTGTGAGTGAGGGAGAGAATGTATCAATTGAATCCAGAATCTTGACAATTAAAATGACTCATCACTGTTTTCATGCTCATATTGCTGTTTTGTTATTTACTGAAGGTAAACTTTTCATTAGTTACTAAATACAGACTTGTTACTGTTGGAAAACTTATACAAACATATTGTTATTCTAAAGATGAAGACTTGTTACTGTTGGAAAACAATTACCACTGTCTGGTTATTACGTAGTAAAGACCTGTCAATGTTATAAAACAATTACCACTGTCTTGTTATTATGTAATAAAGACCTGTCAATGTTATAAAACAATTACCACTGTCTTGTTATTATGTAAAAAAGACCTGTCAATGTTGTAAAACAATTACCACTGTCTTGTTATTATGTAATAAAGACCTGTCAATGTTGTAAAACAATTACCACTGTCTTGTTATTATGTAATAAAGACCTGTCAATGTTGTAAAACAATTACCACTGTTTTGTTATTATGTAATAAAGACCTGTCAATGTTGTAAAACAATTACCACTGTCTTGTAATTACATAATAAAGACCTGTCAATGTTGTAAAACAATAACCACTGTCTTGTTATTACATAATAAAGACCTATCAATGTTGTAAAACAATAACCACTGTCTTGTTATTATGTAATAAAGACCTGTCAATGTTGTAAAACAATTACCACTGTCTTGTTATTATGTAATAAAGACCTGTCAATGTTGTAAAACAATTACCACTGTCTTGTTATTACATAATAAAGACCTGTCAATGTTGTAAAACAATAACCACTGTCTTGTTATTACATAATAAAGACCTGTCAATGTTGTAAAACAATTACCACTGTCTTGTTATTATGTAATAAAGACCTGTCAATGTTGTAAAACAATTACCACTGTCTTGTTATTACATAATAAAGACCTGTCAATGTTGTAAAACAATAACCACTGTCTTGTTATTTACTAAATACAAACTAATCAATGTTGGAAAACTAATACCCTTGTCTTAATATTTGCTCAATAAAGTTACCGTATCTTGTTATTTACTAAATACAAACTAATCAATGTTGGAAAACTAATACCCTTGTCTTAATATTTGCTCAATAAAGTTACCATTAACTTGTTTTTTACTAAATACAAACTAATCAATGTTGGAAAACTAATACCTTTGTCTTAATATTTGCTCAATAAAGTTACCGTATCTTGTTATTTACTAAATACAAACTAATCAATGTTGGAAAACTAATACCCTTGTCTTAATATTTACTCAATAAAGTTACCGTATCTTGTTATTTACTAAATACAAACTAATCAATGTTGGAAAACTAATACCCTTGTCTTAATATTTGCTCAATAAAGTTACCATATCTTGTTATTTACTAAATACAAACTAATCAATGTTGGAAAACTAATACCTTTGTCTTAATATTTACTCAATAAAGTTACCGTTAACTTGTTATTTACTAAATTCATGTACCATATTCATTAAAACAGTACACTGTGTAATTCAATAACCAATAAGAAAGTCAAAACAACTTAATGTACTAATGTTTTCAGTCAAACAGCGATGTACAATATTCAATGTGCCCCTCCCTGGACAGTGTGTGTGTGTGTGTGTGTGTGTGTGTGTGTGTGTGTGTGTGTGTGTGTGAGACAAAGGACTTCTTAACTAATTAACACGAACCTTGCTGGTTTTATAAGGGACTCTAACTCTGAGGCAAGGTGTCGGCGTAGAAAGCACTTGGATGGTGGAATTCCTAAAGCAGTGGCAAAGGTATCAGCAGTAAAAGATGGTTCCAACACCATCAATGCACCATGCACACCACTCTCCTTTAAATTTGAGGCAAACTCCTAAAACAAAAAAGACATGTTCTCTAATTGAACAAATCTCTTTCATGATGTTAAATTGAACAATTTTAGAAACAACATAAACTTGGCAAGGTAGATACATTCTCCAAAATTTTACTAAACTTGTTAATTATTAGTAAATGATTATTTTATAAACAGTTTTAGTCATGAATATGTAAAATTCAGTCAACTCATGAAAACTTAATGAGGGCAACCTATCCTGTATTACACTATCAACCATGCTAGAATTTTTATTGTTTCTCAGACAAGATATTTGTGGAGGGGGTAAGGGATGGGGGAAGGGAATGGCTAGTGGAGTTGGAGATTAGATTGAAAATGAATAACTTTGAATCAGATGAAATGCGCCTATACTTGGGCTCTTGCTAGCGCACAACCTCTTTCTAATGGACTCTTTCTAGTGGACTGACTCCAAAATAATTATTTTTGCTTATTTGACTCCATCTCTTAGTCCTCTCACAGGTTAAAATGTTGAAACAAATGTTCATCCTTTCAAGGCCAGTTTTATTTTATTTATGCAAATTAAATGATACAAAGTACAAGGATGTCATTTCCAGAATATCAACTCAAGGTTATGAAAACATCTACTAGGTTCCATCAATGTAAACCTGTGTATTCAATTTGATTAAAATTCAATATTCTTTGGTCACATGCATATTCAATTTGATCAAAATTCAATATTCTTTGGTCCCAAAATAAAGACACAATTCAGAAAGAGAGGTAGTCATGGTCAAAACTCATCCAAATGATAATGTAGAATGCTAGAAATTCTATGTGTTGTGTGGTGTCATCCAAAAGATAATGTAGAATGCTAGAAATTCTATGTGTAGCATGGTCTCATCCAAATGATGATGTAGAATGCTAGAAACTCTATGTGTAGCATGGTCTCATCCAAATGATAATAAAGAATGCTAGAAATTCTATGTGTTGCATGGTCTAATCCAAATGATAATGTAGAATGCTAGAAATTCTGTGTTGCATGGTCTCATCCAAATGATAATGTACAATGTTAGAAATTCTGTGTTGTGTGGTCTCATCCAAATGATACTGTAGAATGCTAGAAATTCTATGTGTAGCATGGTCTCATCCAAATGATAAAAAAGAATGCTAGAAATTCGATGTGTTGCATGGTCTCATCCAAATGATAATGTAGAATGCTAGAAATTCTGTGTGTTGCATGGTCTAATCCAAATGATAATGTAGAATGCTAGAAATTCTGTGTTGCATGGTCTCATCCAAATGATAATGTACAATGCTAGAAATTCTATGTGTTGCATGGTCTCATCCAAATGATAATGTAGAATGCTAGAAATTCTATTTGTAGCATGGTCTCATCCAAATGATAATAAAGAATGCTAGAAATTCTATGTGTTGCATGGTCTCATCCAAATGATAATGTAGAATGCTAGAAATTCTATTTGTAGCATGGTCTCATCCAAATGATAATAAAGAATGCTAGAAATTCTATGTTTTGCATGGTCTAATCCAAATGATAATGTAGAATGCTAGAAATTCTATGTGTTGCATAGGTCTCATCCAAATGATAATAAAGAATGCTAGAAATTCTATGTGTTGCATGGTCTAATCCAAATGATAATGTAGAATGCTAGAAATTCTATGTGTTGCATGGTCTCATCCAAATGATAATAAAGAATGCTATAAATTCTACTTATAGCATGGTCTCATCCAAATGATAATGTAGAATGCTAGAAATTCTATGTGTTGCATGGTGTCATCCAAATGATAATGTAGAATGCTAGAAATTCTATGTGTTGCATGGTCTCATCCAAATGATAATGTAGAATGCTAGAAATTCTATGTGTTGCATAGGTCTCATCCAAATGATAATAAAGAATGCTAGAAATTCTATGTATAGCATGGTCTCATCCAAATGATAATGTAGAATGCTAGAAATTCTATGTATTGCATGGTCACATCCAAATGATAATAAAGAATGCTAGAAATTCTATGTGTTGCATGGTCTAATCCAAATGATAATGTAGAATGCTAGAAATTCTATGTGTTGCATGGTCTAATCCAAATGATAATGTAGAATGCTAGAAATTCTATGTGTTGCATGGTCTCATCCAAATGATAATAAAGAATGCTATAAATTCTACTTATAGCATGGTCTCATCCAAATGATAATGTAGAATGCTAGAAATTCTATGTGTTGCATGGTCTCATCCAAATGATAATGTAGAATGCTAGAAATTCTATGTGTTGCATGGTCTCATCCAAATGATAATGTAGAATGCTAGAAATTCTATGTGTTGCATAGGTCTCATCCAAATGATAATAAAGAATGCTAGAAATTCTATTTATAGCATGGTCTCATCCAAATGATAATGTAGAATGCTAGAAATTCTATGTATTGCATGGTCACATCCAAATGATAATAAAGAATGCTAGAAAATCTATATGTTGCATGGTGTCATCCAAATGATAATGTAGAATGCTAGAAATTATATGTGTAGCATGGTGTCATCCAAATGATAATGTAGAATGCTAGAAATTCTATGTGTAGCATGGTGTCATCCAAATGATAATGTAGAATGCTAGAAATTCTGTGTTGCATGTTGTCATCCAAATGATAATGTAGAATGCTAGAAATTCTATGTGTAGCATGGTGTCTTCCAAATGATAATGTAGAATGCTAGAAATTCTGTGTTGCATGGTGTCATCCAAATGATAATGTAGAATGCAAGAAATTCTATGTGTTGCATGGTCTCATCCAAATGATAATGTAGAATGCTAGAAATTTTATGTGTAGCATGGTGTCATCCAAATGATAATGTAGAATGCTAGAAATTCTATGTGTAGCATGGTCTCATCCAAATGATAAAAAAGAATGCTAGAAATTCTATGTTTTGCATGGTCTAATCCAAATGATAATGTAGAATGCTAGAAATTCTATGTGTTGCATGGTCTCATCCAAATGATAATAAAGAATGCTATAAATTCTACTTATAGCATGGTCTCATCCAAATGATAATGTAGAATGCTAGAAATTCTATGTGTTGCATGGTCTAATCCAAATGATAATGTAGAATGCTAGAAATTCTGTGTTGCATGGTCTCATCCAAATGATAATAAAGAATGCTAGAAATTCTATGTTTTGCATGGTCTAATCCAAATGATAATAAAGAATGCTAGAAATTCTATGTGTTGCATGGTCTAATCCAAATGATAATGTAGAATGCTAGAAATTCTATGTGTTGCATGGTGTCATCCAAATGATAATGTAGAATGCTAGAAATTCTATGTGTTGCATAGGTCTCATCCAAATGATAATAAAGAATGCTAGAAATTCTATGTGTTGCATAGGTCTCATCCAAATGATAATAAAGAATGCTAGAAATTCTATGTTTTGCATGGTCTAATCCAAATGATAATGTAGAATGCTAGAAATTCTATGTGTTGCATAGGTCTCATCCAAATGATAATAAAGAATGCTAGAAATTCTATGTGTTGCATGGTCTAATCCAAATGATAATGTAGAATGCTAGAAATTCTGTGTTGCATGGTCTCATCCAAATGATAATAAAGAATGCTAGAAATTCTATGTTTTGCATGGTCTCATCCAAATGATAATAAAGAATGCTAGAAATTCTATGTGTTGCATGGTCTAATCCAAATGATAATGTAGAATGCTAGAAATTCTATGTGTTGCATGGTGTCATCCAAATGATAATGTAGAATGCTAGAAATTCTATGTGTTGCATGGTCTCATCCAAATGATAATGTAGAATGCTAGAAATTCTATGTGTTGCATAGGTCTCATCCAAATGATAATAAAGAATGCTAGAAATTCTATTTATAGCATGGTCTCATCCAAATGATAATGTAGAATGCTAGAAATTCTATGTATTGCATGGTCACATCCAAATGATAATAAAGAATGCTAGAAAATCTATATGTTGCATGGTGTCATCCAAATGATAATGTAGAATGCTAGAAATTCTATGTGTAGCATGGTGTCATCCAAATGATAATGTAGAATGCTAGAAATTCTATGTGTAGCATGGTGTCATCCAAATGATAATGTAGAATGCTAGAAATTCTGTGTTGCATGCTGTCATCCAAATGATAATGTAGAATGCTAGAAATTCTATGTGTAGCATGGTGTCTTCCAAATGATAATGTAGAATGCTAGAAATTCTGTGTTGCATGGTGTCATCCAAATGATAATGTAGAATGCAAGAAATTCTATGTGTTGCATGGTCTCATCCAAATGATAATGTAGAATGCTAGAAATTCTATTTGTAGCATGGTCTCATCCAAATGATAATAAAGAATGCTAGAAATTCTATGTTTTGCATGGTCTCATCCAAATGATAATAAAGAATGCTAGAAATTCTATGTGTTGCATGGTCTAATCCAAATGATAATGTAGAATGCTAGAAATTCTATGTGTTGCATGGTCTCATCCAAATGATAATAAAGAATGCTATAAATTCTACTTAAAGCATGGTCTCATCCAAATGATAATGTAGAATGCTAGAAATTCTATGTGTTGCATGGTGTCATCCAAATGATAATGTAGAATGCTAGAAATTCTATGTGTTGCATGGTCTCATCCAAATGATAATGTAGAATGCTAGAAATTCTATGTGTTGCATAGGTCTCATCCAAATGATAATAAAGAATGCTAGAAATTCTATTTATAGCATGGTCTCATCCAAATGATAATGTAGAATGCTAGAAATTCTATGTATTGCATGGTCACATCCAAATGATAATAAAGAATGCTAGAAAATCTATATGTTGCATGGTGTCATCCAAATGATAATGTAGAATGCTAGAAATTCTATGTGTAGCATGGTGTCATCCAAATGATAATGTAGAATGCTAGAAATTCTATGTGTAGCATGGTGTCATCCAAATGATAATGTAGAATGCTAGAAATTCTGTGTTGCATGCTGTCATCCAAATGATAATGTAGAATGCTAGAAATTCTATGTGTAGCATGGTGTCTTCCAAATGATAATGTAGAATGCTAGAAATTCTGTGTTGCATGGTGTCATCCAAATGATAATATAGAATGCAAGAAATTCTATGTGTTGCATGGTCTCATCCAAATGATAATGTAGAATGCTAGAAATTTTATGTGTAGCATGGTGTCATCCAAATGATAATGTAGAATGCTAGAAATTCTATGTGTAGCATGGTCTCATCCAAATGATAAAAAAGAATGCTAGAAATTCTATGTTTTGCATGGTCTAATCCAAATGATAATGTAGAATGCTAGAAATTCTATGTGTTGCATGGTCTCATCCAAATGATAATAAAGAATGCTATAAATTCTACTTATAGCATGGTCTCATCCAAATGATAATGTAGAATGCTAGAAATTCTATGTGTTGCATAGGTCTCATCCAAATGATAATAAAGAATGCTAGAAATTCTATTTATAGCATGGTCTCATCCAAATGATAATGTAGAATGCTAGAAATTCTATGTATTGCATGGTCACATCCAAATGAAAATAAAGAATGCTAGAAAATCTATATGTTGCATGGTGTCATCCAAATGATAATGTAGAATGCTAGAAATTCTATGTGTAGCATGGTATCATCCAAATGATAATGTAGAATGCTAGAAATTCTATGTGTTGCATGGTGACATTCAAATAATAATGTAGAATGCTAGAAATTCTATGTGTTGCATGGTCTCATCCAAATGATAATGTAGAATGCTAGAAATTCTATGTGTAGCATGGTGTCATCCAAATGATAATGTAGAATGCTAGAAAATCTGTGTTGCATGCTGTCATCCAAATGATAATGTAGAATACTAGAAATTCTATGTGTAGCATGGTGTCTTCCAAATGATAATGTAGAATGCTAGAAATTCTGTGTTGCATGGTCTCATCCAAATGATAATGTAGAATGCAAGTAATTCTATGTGTAGCATGGTCTCATCCAAATGATAATGTAGAATGCTAGAAATTTTATGTGTAGCATGGTGTCATCCAAATGATAATGTAGAATGCTAGAAATTCTATGTGTAGCATGGTCTCATCCAAATGATAATGTAGAATGCTAGAAATTCTATGTGTTGCATGATGTCATCCATATGATAACGTAGAATGCTAGAAATTTTATGTGTAGCATGGTGTCATCCAAATGATAATGTAGAATGCTAGAAATTTTATGTGTTACATGGTGTCATCCAAATGATAATAAAGAATGCTAGAAATTCTATGTGTAGCATGGTCTCATCCAAATGATAATAAAGAATGCTAGAAATTCTATGTGTTGTGTGGTGTCATCCAAATGATAATGTAGAATGCTAGAAATTCTATTTGTAGCATGGTCTCATCCAAATGATAATATAGAATGCTAGAAACTCTATGTCTTGCGTGGTCTCATCCAAATGATAATAAGGATGCTAGAAATTCTATGTGTAGCATGGTCTCATCCAAATGATAATGTAGAATGCTAGAAATTCTATGTGTTGCATGGTCTAATCCAAATGATAATGTAGAATGCTAGAAATTCTATGTGTTGCATGGTCTCATCCAAATGATAATAAGGAATGCCATAAATTCTACTTATAGCATGGTCTCATCCAAATGATAATGTAGAATGCTAGAAATTCTATGTGTTGCATGGTGTCATCCAAATGATAATGTAGAATGCTAGATATTCTATGTGTTGCATGGTCTCATCCAAATGATAATGTAGAATGCTAGAAATTCTATGTGTTGCATAGGTCTCATCCAAATGATAATAAAGAATGCTAGAAATTATATTTATAGCATGGTCTCATCCAAATGATAATGTAGAATGCTAGAAATTCTATGTGTAGCATGGTCTCATCCAAATGATAATGTAGAATGCAAGAAATTCTATGTGTAGCATGGTGTCATCCAAATGATAATGTAGAATGCTAGAAACTCTATGTGTTGCATGCTGTCATCCAAATGATAATGTAGAATGCTAGAAATTCTATGTGTTGCATGATGTCATCCATATGATAACGTAGAATGCTAGAAATTCTATGTGTAGCATGGTCTCATCCAAATGATAATGTAGAATGCTAGAAATTTTATGTGTTACATGGTGTCATCCAAATGATAATAAAGAATGCTAGAAATTCTACGTGTTGCATGGTCTAATCCAAATGATAATGTAGAATGCTAGAAATTCTGTGTTGCATGGTCTCATCCAAATGATAATGTACAATGTTAGAAATTCTGTGTTGTGTGGTCTCATCCAAATGATACTGTAGAATGCTAGAAATTCTATGTGTAGCATGGTCTCATCCAAATGATAAAAAAGAATGCTAGAAATTCGATGTGTTGCATGGTCTCATCCAAATGATAATGTAGAATGCTAGAAATTCTGTGTGTTGCATGGTCTAATCCAAATGATAATGTAGAATGCTAGAAATTCTGTGTTGCATGGTCTCATCCAAATGATAATGTACAATGCTAGAAATTCTATGTGTTGTGTGGTCTCATCCAAATGATAATGTAGAATGCTAGAAATTCTATTTGTAGCATGGTCTCATCCAAATGATAATAAAGAATGCTAGAAATTCTATGTGTTGCATGGTCTCATCCAAATGATAATGTAGAATGCTAGAAATTCTATTTGTAGCATGGTCTCATCCAAATGATAATAAAGAATGCTAGAAATTCTATGTTTTGCATGGTCTCATCCAAATGATAATAAAGAATGCTAGAAATTCTATGTGTTGCATGGTCTAATCCAAATGATAATGTAGAATGCTAGAAATTCTATGTGTTGCATGGTCTCATCCAAATGATAATAAAGAATGCTATAAATTCTACTTATAGCATGGTCTCATCCAAATGATAATGTAGAATGCTAGAAATTCTATGTGTTGCATGGTGTCATCCAAATGATAATGTAGAATGCTAAAAATTCTATGTGTTGCATGGTCTCATCCAAATGATAATGTAGAATGCTAGAAATTCTATGTGTTGCATAGGTCTCATCCACATGATAATAAAGAATGCTAGAAATTCTATTTATAGCATGGTCTCATCCAAATGATAATGTAGAATGCTAGAAATTCTATGTATTGCATGGTCACATCCAAATGATAATAAAGAATGCTAGAAAATCTATATGTTGCATGGTGTCATCCAAATGATAATGTAGAATGCTAGAAATTATATGTGTAGCATGGTGTCATCCAAATGATAATGTAGAATGCTAGAAATTCTATGTGTAGCATGGTGTCATCCAAATGATAATGTAGAATGCTAGAAATTCTGTGTTGCATGCTGTCATCCAAATGATAATGTAGAATGCTAGAAATTCTATGTGTAGCATGGTGTCTTCCAAATGATAATGTAGAATGCTAGAAATTCTGTGTTGCATGGTGTCATCCAAATGATAATGTAGAATGCAAGAAATCCTATGTGTTGCATGGTCTCATCCAAATGATAATGTAGAATGCTAGAAATTTTATGTGTAGCATGGTGTCATCCAAATGATAATGTAGAATGCTAGAAATTCTATGTGTAGCATGGTCTCATCCAAATGATAAAAAAGAATGCTAGAAATTCTATGTTTTGCATGGTCTAATCCAAATGATAATGTAGAATGCTAGAAATTCTATGTGTTGCATGGTCTCATCCAAATGATAATAAAGAATGCTATAAATTCTACTTATAGCATGGTCTCATCCAAATGATAATGTAGAATGCTAGAAATTCTATGTGTTGCATGGTCTAATCCAAATGATAATGTAGAATGCTAGAAATTCTGTGTTGCATGGTCTCATCCAAATGATAATAAAGAATGCTAGAAATTCTATGTTTTGCATGGTCTCATCCAAATGATAATAAAGAATGCTAGAAATTCTATGTGTTGCATGGTCTAATCCAAATGATAATGTAGAATGCTAGAAATTCTATGTGTTGCATGGTCTCATCCAAATGATAATAAAGAATGCTAGAAATTCTATGTATAGCATGGTCTCATCCAAATGATAATAAGGAATGCTATAAATTCTACTTATAGCATGGTCTCATCCAAATGATAATGTAGAATGCTAGAAATTCTATGTGTTGCATGGTGTCATCCAAATGATAATGTAGAATGCTAGATATTCTATGTGTTGCATGGTCTCATCCAAATGATAATGTAGAATGCTAGAAATTCTGTGTTGCATGGTCTCATCCAAATGATAATGTACAATGTTAGAAATTCTGTGTTGTGTGGTCTCATCCAAATGATACTGTAGAATGCTAGAAATTCTATGTGTAGCATGGTCTCATCCAAATGATAAAAAAGAATGCTAGAAATTCGATGTGTTGCATGGTCTCATCCAAATGATAATGTAGAATGCTAGAAATTCTGTGTGTTGCATGGTCTAATCCAAATGATAATGTAGAATGCTAGAAATTCTGTGTTGCATGGTCTCATCCAAATGATAATGTACAATGCTAGAAATTCTATGTGTTGTGTGGTCTCATCCAAATGATAATGTAGAATGCTAGAAATTCTATTTGTAGCATGGTCTCATCCAAATGATAATAAAGAATGCTAGAAATTCTATGTGTTGCATGGTCTCATCCAAATGATAATGTAGAATGCTAGAAATTCTATTTGTAGCATGGTCTCATCCAAATGATAATAAAGAATGCTAGAAATTCTATGTTTTGCATGGTCTCATCCAAATGATAATAAAGAATGCTAGAAATTCTATGTGTTGCATGGTCTAATCCAAATGATAATGTAGAATGCTAGAAATTCTATGTGTTGCATGGTCTCATCCAAATGATAATAAAGAATGCTATAAATTCTACTTATAGCATGGTCTAATCCAAATGATAATGTAGAATGCTAGAAATTCTATGTGTTGCATGGTGTCATCCAAATGATAATGTAGAATGCTAGAAATTCTATGTGTTGCATGGTCTCATCCAAATGATAATGTAGAATGCTAGAAATTCTATGTGTTGCATAGGTCTCATCCAAATGATAATAAAGAATGCTAGAAATTCTATTTATAGCATGGTCTCATCCAAATGATAATGTAGAATGCTAGAAATTCTATGTATTGCATGGTCACATCCAAATGATAATAAAGAATGCTAGAAAATCTATATGTTGCATGGTGTCATCCAAATGATAATGTAGAATGCTAGAAATTCTATGTGTAGCATGGTGTCATCCAAATGATAATGTAGAATGCTAGAAATTCTATGTGTAGCATGGTGTCATCCAAATGATAATGTAGAATGCTAGAAATTCTGTGTTGCATGCTGTCATCCAAATGATAATGTAGAATGCTAGAAATTCTATGTGTAGCATGGTGTCTTCCAAATGATAATGTAGAATGCTAGAAATTCTGTGTTGCATGGTGTCATCCAAATGATAATGTAGAATGCAAGAAATTCTATGTGTTGCATGGTCTCATCCAAATGATAATGTAGAATGCTAGAAATTCTATTTGTAGCATGGTCTCATCCAAATGATAATAAAGAATGCTAGAAATTCTATGTTTTGCATGGTCTCATCCAAATGATAATAAAGAATGCTAGAAATTCTATGTGTTGCATGGTCTAATCCAAATGATAATGTAGAATGCTAGAAATTCTATGTGTTGCATGGTCTCATCCAAATGATAATAAAGAATGCTATAAATTCTACTTATAGCATGGTCTCATCCAAATGATAATGTAGAATGCTAGAAATTCTATGTGTTGCATGGTGTCATCCAAATGATAATGTAGAATGCTAGAAATTCTATGTGTTGCATGGTCTCATCCAAATGATAATGTAGAATGCTAGAAATTCTATGTGTTGCATAGGTCTCATCCAAATGATAATAAAGAATGCTAGAAATTCTATTTATAGCATGGTCTCATCCAAATGATAATGTAGAATGCTAGAAATTCTATGTATTGCATGGTCACATCCAAATGATAATAAAGAATGCTAGAAAATCTATATGTTGCATGGTGTCATCCAAATGATAATGTAGAATGCTAGAAATTCTATGTGTAGCATGGTGTCATCCAAATGATAATGTAGAATGCTAGAAATTCTATGTGTAGCATGGTGTCATCCAAATGATAATGTAGAATGCTAGAAATTCTGTGTTGCATGCTGTCATCCAAATGATAATGTAGAATGCTAGAAATTCTATGTGTAGCATGGTGTCTTCCAAATGATAATGTAGAATGCTAGAAATTCTGTGTTGCATGGTGTCATCCAAATGATAATGTAGAATGCAAGAAATTCTATGTGTTGCATGGTCTCATCCAAATGATAATGTAGAATGCTAGAAATTTTATGTGTAGCATGGTGTCATCCAAATGATAATGTAGAATGCTAGAAATTCTATGTGTAGCATGGTCTCATCCAAATGATAAAAAAGAATGCTAGAAATTCTATGTTTTGCATGGTCTAATCCAAATGATAATGTAGAATGCTAGAAATTCTATGTGTTGCATGGTCTCATCCAAATGATAATAAAGAATGCTATAAATTCTACTTATAGCATGGTCTCATCCAAATGATAATGTAGAATGCTAGAAATTCTATGTGTTGCATAGGTCTCATCCAAATGATAATAAAGAATGCTAGAAATTCTATTTATAGCATGGTCTCATCCAAATGATAATGTAGAATGCTAGAAATTCTATGTATTGCATGGTCACATCCAAATGAAAATAAAGAATGCTAGAAAATCTATATGTTGCATGGTGTCATCCAAATGATAATGTAGAATGCTAGAAATTCTATGTGTAGCATGGTATCATCCAAATGATAATGTAGAATGCTAGAAATTCTATGTGTTGCATGGTGACATTCAAATAATAATGTAGAATGCTAGAAATTCTATGTGTTGCATGGTCTCATCCAAATGATAATGTAGAATGCTAGAAATTCTATGTGTAGCATGGTGTCATCCAAATGATAATGTAGAATGCTAGAAAATCTGTGTTGCATGCTGTCATCCAAATGATAATGTAGAATACTAGAAATTCTATGTGTAGCATGGTGTCTTCCAAATGATAATGTAGAATGCTAGAAATTCTGTGTTGCATGGTCTCATCCAAATGATAATGTAGAATGCAAGTAATTCTATGTGTAGCATGGTCTCATCCAAATGATAATGTAGAATGCTAGAAATTTTATGTGTAGCATGGTGTCATCCAAATGATAATGTAGAATGCTAGAAATTCTATGTGTAGCATGGTCTCATCCAAATGATAATGTAGAATGCTAGAAATTCTATGTGTTGCATGATGTCATCCATATGATAACGTAGAATGCTAGAAATTTTATGTGTAGCATGGTGTCATCCAAATGATAATGTAGAATGCTAGAAATTTTATGTGTTACATGGTGTCATCCAAATGATAATAAAGAATGCTAGAAATTCTATGTGTAGCATGGTCTCATCCAAATGATAATAAAGAATGCTAGAAATTCTATGTGTTGTGTGGTGTCATCCAAATGATAATGTAGAATGCTAGAAATTCTATTTGTAGCATGGTCTCATCCAAATGATAATATAGAATGCTAGAAACTCTATGTCTTGCGTGGTCTCATCCAAATGATAATAAGGATGCTAGAAATTCTATGTGTAGCATGGTCTCATCCAAATGATAATGTAGAATGCTAGAAATTCTATGTGTTGCATGGTCTAATCCAAATGATAATGTAGAATGCTAGAAATTCTATGTGTTGCATGGTCTCATCCAAATGATAATAAGGAATGCTATAAATTCTACTTATAGCATGGTCTCATCCAAATGATAATGTAGAATGCTAGAAATTCTATGTGTTGCATGGTGTCATCCAAATGATAATGTAGAATGCTAGATATTCTATGTGTTGCATGGTCTCATCCAAATGATAATGTAGAATGCTAGAAATTCTATGTGTTGCATAGGTCTCATCCAAATGATAATAAAGAATGCTAGAAATTCTATTTATAGCATGGTCTCATCCAAATGATAATGTAGAATGCTAGAAATTCTATGTGTAGCATGGTCTCATCCAAATGATAATGTAGAATGCAAGAAATTCTATGTGTAGCATGGTGTCATCCAAATGATAATGTAGAATGCTAGAAACTCTATGTGTTGCATGCTGTCATCCAAATGATAATGTAGAATGCTAGAAATTCTATGTCTTGCGTGGTCTCATAAAAATGATAATAAGGATGCTAGAAATTCTATGTGTAGCATGGTCTCATCCAAATGATAATGTAGAATGCTAGAAATTCTATGTGTTGTGTGCTGTCATCCAAATGATAATGTAGAATGCTAGAAATTCTATGTGTTGCATGGTGTCATCCAAATGATAATGTAGAATGCTAGAAATTCTATGTGTAGCATGGTCTCATCCAAATAATAATGTAGAATGCTAGAAATTTTATGTGTTGCATGGTGTCATCCAAATGATAATGTAGAATGCTAGAAATTCTATGTATAGCATGGTCTCATACAAATGATAATGTAGAATGCTAGAAAATCGATGTGTTGAGTGGTGTCATCCAAATGATACTGCAGAATGCTAGAAATTCTATGTGTAACAAGGTCTCATCCAAATGATACTGCAGAATGCTAGAAATTCTATGTGTTGCATGGTGTCATCCAAATGATAATGTAGAATGCTAGAAATTTTATGTGTTGCATGGTGTCATCCAAATGATAATGTAGAATGCTAGAAATTCTATGTATAGCATGGTCTCATACAAATGATAATGTAGAATGCTAGAAAATCTATGTGTTGCATGGTCTCATCCAAATGATAATGTAGAATGCTAGAAATTCTATGTGTTGCATGGTCTCATCCAAATGATAATGTAGAATGCTAGAAATTCTATGTATAGCATGGTCTCATACAAATGATAATGTAGAATGCTAGAAAATCGATGTGTTGCATGGTCTCATCCAAATGATAATGTAGAATGCTAGAAATTCTATTTGTAGCATGGTCTCATCCAAATGATAATGTAGAATGCTAGAACTTCTGTGTTGCATGCTGTCATCCAAATGATAATGTAGAATGCTAGAAATTCTATGTGTTGCATGGTCTCATCCAAATGACACTGTAGAATGCTAGAAATTCTGTGTTGCGTGGTGTCATCCAAATGATAATGTAGAATGCAAGAAATTCTATGTGTTGCATGGTCTCATCCAAATGATTTGTAAGATTAGGATTTTTAACGTAGTTTAAACAAATTTTTAGTCGTATCACTCGATGTATGCAGTGATGCAGTTTATAGTGATGTCTAGTTCTGGGGCATCAGGCCGCAGACATGTAGCATGATGTCCCACCCAGTCACATTATCCTGACACCAGGTCGACCAGTCCTAACACTAACCTCTTAATGCTGGGCACCAAGCAAGGCAGCTGTTAGTACCATTTTTGCAAGTCTTTGGTTTGACTCGGCCAGGGATTGATTCATTGAAATTCTATTTGTAGCATGGTGTCATCTCAAAATGATAATGCAGAATCATAAAAATTCTATTTGTAGCAAGGTGTCATAAAAATAATAAAGGATAATGCTAGAAAGGTCTTGTCAATATAAAATCTCCATTCCAACTTTGGTTTAATTCAACAATTCTTGGTACTGAAATGCTGTGGGAGACAAAGTAATGATGACAGCCAATCCAGAAACTGTAATACCATTAAATGACATGGAATCCTAAAAAGTAAACTAATGGAAATTGTTACCAACCTTCACTTTTCAAGATAACATAAACTATAAATTCATTGCTGTTTTAGTTACTTTGTTTATGGCAATATTTACTATTTTTCCATTATATATGCAATCCCACAACATGTTGTAATCCATAATAAGTGACAAATATTTAATGAATATTTATAAATTCATTGCAGTTTTAGTTACTTTGTTTATGGCAAGATTTACTATTTTTCCATTATATATGCAATCCCACAACATGTTGTAATCCATAATAAGTGACAAATATTTAATGAATATTTATAAATTTATTAGGGTGCATAACCGATATCAACTAAAATAACTGTCATGTAATAATCACCAATAATATTTGTTAAAATTCTGAAAAACGACAATCCAAACCATCATTGATCAATTTTAGTGTTTTCATTCCACTTTTGATTTTTACATGCCCATTGTTTCATCGGTTCCTTTTAATTATAAATGGTGGATTTGTCTTTTGTTTTCTCACAGAAATCCAGGCTAGTTAAATGTTTAATACTTGAAACTGGCATAGGTAAAAACAGAATTTCATCCAGGAAATTTCCATCATTTTTCAAAACTGCTATTTTTAAGTCTCAGTTGAAGAAACTGACACTTGATCCAAATGACCTGTTTCAACATCTCTTTCATGTCAAAAATCCAAATGACCTGTTTCAACATCTCTTTCATGTCAAAAATCCAAATGACCTGTTTCAACATCTCTTTCATGTCAAAAATCCAAATGACCTGTTTCAACATCTCTTTCATGTCAAAAATCCAAATGACCTGTTTCAACATCTCTTTCATGTCAAAAATCCAAATGACCTGTTTCAACATCTCATTCATGTCAAACATCCAAATGACCTGTTTCAACATCTCATTCATGTTAAAAATCCAAATGACCTGTTTCAATATCTCATTCATGTCAAAGATCCAAATGACCTGTTTTTCAACATCTCATTCATGTCAAAAATCTTGGAAAAAAATCTTTCCAATCTTGTAACACATCATAATTCAGATAGTCTTTTTAACAATGCCTGTCACCCTCACCATAGTACTTAAACTGCCCTTCTGAGAAGAATTAATGACCTCTCTGATTTGGCCAGTAGAAAGATTAGTCATCACCCTCCCTGACTTTTCTGCAGCATTTCACACAATAGATCATGGTATATTACTTCACCATCTACATCATATATTTGGTATTCATGATACCATTTTTCTATAGCTCAAGTCCTACATACCAGGGTAGTGAACAGGATAAAAATTATGTTCATAAACGATAAACATTCTAGCCCAGCTGATCTATGTTTGGTTTTCCACAAAGCTTTTCATTCTATACACTCAGATGCTCTCAAATTTGACTGATCAATATCTGGTATCTCGCCAACTGCAACCTTACCCATGTGCACACCCATTCTATGAACATATGTTCTTCCAAAATTCGCATTCTAATTTTTCTTAAACAGAAGTCATATTGACAATATTCTTTTAACGGCCTTATGTTATGAAATATTAGCATCATTGCTATAGCTGAGTAAAAGTGTGTTTATCTTATAATCACTTGACATCAGTGAAAACTACTAGTGTGATTATTACAATATTTTCAAAGCATTATTTCAGAATGTTTTCACCACATTTTGGAGTTATTACTGAAGTTTTTAGTACCAATGATTCGAAATCAAGAGATTTACATAAAGTGCAATAACTGGTGATGTTAGACAACTTGAATGCAAGATAAACCAATAAAGGTAAACTTGAGCATTTTACCATTAATATGGTTGCAACATTGTACTCATGAAATAGGTAGAAATGATGTGAAATCAGAGGAAAATTAAATGTTATTTTAAATAAAAACAAATTGTTTTTATTTTGTTTGTTTTTTTATGGTTTAACGCTATTTTTCAGCACAATATAGGCTATACATGGCGGCCAGTATTATTGGTGGAGGAAGAACCCGGACAAACCCCGGAAAGAACCACCGACCCATGAGAAGCTACTGGCAAGCTTTCTCACATAACTACATTAGCCGAATCTTAGACTCGAACCCATGCAGACAGAGGTGAGATGGCAGTGATCCGTAACGGAGAGCGCTTTAGACCACTCGGGGCTCCATTTTTATTTTAAACATTTCTATCTAATAATTCATAAAGGTAGCTCTTAGTAAGTGCAGTCTTTTTGTGTAAAATAGTATTAAAATCAAAATAATACACCAAGCAATCAATAGAAGAAAAAAAATTAAAAGGTGCCCCATGACTCAGTACATGAAAAACGTTTTACAATTTTGTGCTGCAAGTTTTACTTTTCATAAAAAAATATTTTTGACAAAATTAAATTTTTTCCAAGCCTTATAATATCAAAAGACCTACTGTCATTAAGTTACTTTCAAAGATCAGCATTTTCATGTCAAGGTAAATCTCTGCTATAACGGAACAATGACAAGCCATAGCAAAGGAAATTAATTAAAAGTCAATCTAAGGGAGGTAAATCCTTGTAACATACCTCTAGATCTATATTTTCTACCCAGGTTATCACCCTTTGATTGGTCCATACTAGAGGATCTGTATCAGTCGACATGCATTTTGCTCGTCTTTCGTTTAACACCTGTCAAATAAATAATGCAAAATAATTCATCTGTGAACCATAATAAAAATCAGCACAATAAGAAGTAAAACCTATTTACTTAATAATTAATAAATTTCTGCATCTGGTAAGGCTGAAGGAAAATATAATAGATGCCAGTTTAAACAGTGCATATCAGACGTCATTTTATCCACACTTTTCAAATACAAGGTATAAAGTATTATAATATCATGCCAATCCAATCTAGACTGCTGGAGTGTGTAATGTTTTAAAACTCCTCATACGACATTTAATAGAGAGAGACATGAAATCGTGATATATTTTCTTCTTTTCTTCTGGAATTACAGTGGCTTTAATCAAGTTTAAAGGATACAAACATGCCATTCTGCCCTTCCTGTAAAGTGGATTCTAACATTGGCTATGGTGGTGTCATGTAGCAATAAAGCATTAATAACTGTAGGAAAAGATATATCAGTCCTGAAACTGTTTACCAACTTTATAACCAAACATAATTTCCTGTTTAAGAAAATAAATCATTTTCCTGATACTGTCAAAATAATGAACCTGGATTCATAATTGCACAAAAGTTCTAAATACAAACATTGGTGAAAATTGATTCTAACTCGTAACAGTGCTGTACTGACCATTCAACCCCATCTTTCCTGTACTAGCAATAAATGTCTTATTGATCTTTGTATGGACCAATGGATAAATGTCATCAAACAGTGACCCGTGCTTTGAATGCTCAGTTTGGATAAGAAAGTCACAGACTTGTGCCACAATGAAAATTAACCATTTGCATTGAAAATCTTTCCTCTGTTGAAGTCAAAACTCACAGAGTTTCACAAGTTTCCTTATTTGTCTTAAGCTAACTTTTCTGTTGCCACATGTATATGTCATTATGAATTGTCTACCATCATGAAATTTGATTGGACAACAGTTAGGACAATTGCAATGGGTGGCAACCTGATGTTTTATCAATTTCAGATCTGTCAATCAAAAAGATGGGGGGGGGGAAGCCTAAGTGCAGGTTTGTCTTAGTATCAAACCTAAATGCAATACTGTCAAAGTCTCAAGCCTAAGTACAATACTGTCTAAGTCTCAAGCCTAAGTACAATACTGTCTAAGTCTCAAGCCTAAGTACAATACTGTCTAAGTCTCAAGCCTAAGTACAATACTGTCAAAGTCTCAAGCTTAAGTACAATACTGTCTAAGTCTCAAGCCTAAGTACAATACTGTCTAAGTCTCAAGCCTAAGTACAATACTGTCTAAGTCTCAAGCCTAAGTACAATACTGTCTAAGTCTCAAGCCTAAGTACAATACTGTCTAAGTCTCAAGCCTAAGTACAATACTGTCAAAGTCTCAAACTTAAGTACAATACTGTCTAAGTCTCAAGCTTAAGTACAATACGTCTCAGGTCTAAATACAAGCTTGACAAAGTCTTAGGCCTAAATGCAACATTGTCTAAATATAATAAACTTGACTACTACCATTGGCAATACATTGTTGTTTTTTTCTACAAAATATTTTAACAAAAATGGTCATATGGCTTGGACTCAGGAGAGGGCTTATCACCAAAAATTACAGTAAGAAAGCAATCAATGATGTGCATCAGTTTAAGTAAACTTTACAGTAAGCAATCATGCAATCATCAGCATCAATGTACATTTATATACATAAGTTACAGTAAGCATGCATGCAGACAATAATGTGTGTCTAAGTATGGAAATACATATGTATGTATATATTTGTCCTAAGATAACTTAATTTCCCATCTTCAAATCCATTTCCTATCCTCAGGTTGTAATTTTATTTCATCTTTCCCTAAGAAGTAAAAGGTTAAAATATATGGCATTTTCAAATTTACCTCTTTATCAAAACCCAGCCTATGCAACAGTTCTACAGCATGGAGAATGCTGGACTGATGGAACTTGCGATGAATTCCAAAATATTTCTCCATGTCCTTTCGAGACAGGTGATTGAGCATGCGTCCATCGACTAAATTATTTTCAAACACAGATTTGTATTGTGGTAGCCCAAGGTCACTCATCCATTTATCTGCAACCCATGTGTGGTCCAGTTGTGATGCTTTAGGATATGAACTGAAAAAGAAACAAAACCAATAATTCCTGTATTATAAGTCAGATAAAGCTTGCCATAACCCATCCCCCATTTATTACTGCATTTTCAAATATCATATAAGCCCCTCCCCCACCCCTTCAGACTCTATATAGTGCCCTCCCTTATGACATAACCATTTGTTATAGCCATGCAGTGCCTTTCATTTGGCATAATCATTTACTGTAATTCTGAAGTGCCATTCCCAGGCAGAAGAAATATGAAAAGTCCTCACAAATGTTTGGTATTGTACAGAGAAGGAATCATTTTTTTAAAAAAAAACTAAATCAGAGTTGTGGAAGGGAGAGGGGGAGATTATTTTATCCTTATTAATGACAACTGAAAAAAAAAGACTCTCTCTCAGCTGACCCTGACACATGAAAAACAAAGCAAAATGTGCCCTCATTTCATAATGCAACTTTATACCATTATCTAAGTATTATCAATATTATCTAAATATTATCTGATACATTATCAAAGTATTATCAGATACATTATCTAAGTATTATAAGATACATTATATAGATACATTACATAAGTGTTATCAGATACATCATCTAAGTATTATCAGATACATGATCTAAGAAGTATCCAATATATTATCTTGATACCTTTTCTAAGTATTATCGGATACATTATCTATGTATTATTAGATATGTTACACCAAAGGCAGTTTCAGATTTAATGTGGCAACACTATGGATTCTGTGACCAAAATTATAAACATTTTCCTTTTCTAATTTTTTATAATTTTCAACAGCCAGCAGCTGAAATAATTATATGACATCCACTGAATTTGATTTGGACACTGCCAAAATGTGCCATTACAGTCAGCCAAAATGTATTTCTACAGTCAGCGAAAATATGTTTCTACATTTAGCCAAAATGTGTCTACAGTCAGCAAAACTGTATTTTAACAGCTATCCAGAATGTGTTTTAACAGTCAGTTAATACAGAATGTGTTTTAACAGTCAGTTAATACAGAATGTGTATTAACAGTCAGTTAATACAAAATGTGTTTTAACAGTCAGTTAATACAGAATGTGTTTTAACAGCCAGTAATTACAGAATGTGTTTTAACAGTCAGTTAATACAGAATGTGTTTCAACAGCCAGCTAATACAAAATGTGTTTCTACCGTTAGCCAGAATGTGTTTTAACAGTCAGTTAATACAAAATGTGTTTCTACAGTTAGCCAGAATGTGTTTTAACAGTCAGTTAATACAAAATGTGTTTCTACAGTTAGCCAGAATGTGTTTTAACAGTCAGTTAATACAGAATGTGTTTCAACAGCCAGCTAATACAAAATGTGTTTCTACCATTATGATGGATGATGGATCTCAGAGAGCGCTGGTGGAATTGTTCTAACTGACTGATGTGCCTTCTGTAGAGTGTCCACATTTCACAGCCATATAATAGAGACGTGAGGACAACTGCATTGTACACCTTCAGCTTTGTTGACAGCCGTATGTCCTTGTGCTGCAAGACCTTGGTTCGGAGTCGTCCTAGTGCTTGACTGGCTTTTTGGGTCCTCGCAGTGATCTCTTTGTCCAGAGAGCCATCACTTGATATTGTGCTGCCCAGGTATTTGAAACTGTCCACATTCTTCAGCTGCGTGTCGCCAATGGTGATACAGGGTTGCGAATGGACAGTGTTTGGGGCGGGCTGGAAGATGACTTCTGTCTTTCCTAGACTAATTGTGAGTCCAAATAGGTTGGAGGCTTCAGAGAATCTGTCCACGATTGCTTGTAGGTGAGTCTCTTCATGGGCCATGAGGGCGCAGTCATCTACAAAGAGTGCATCAATGACGAGTCTTTCTAGTGTCTTGGTTTTTGCAGCTAGACGACGGAGATCAAACACTGATCCATCCAGGCGATACCTAATGTAGATGCCAGTGTCAATGTCCCGTATGGCATGGAGCAGTACCTGTGTGAAGAAGAGGTTGAAGAGTACTGGAGCGAGTACACAACCCTGTTTGACACCATTAGATATGGGGAATTTCTCTGAGGGTTCACCGTCTGAGAGAATCTCTCCATTCATGTCAATGTGGAGGAACCGGATGAGCTTGGTAAACTTCTGAGGACAACCAAGTTTCTTGAGTACTACCCAAAGTGCGTCTCTGTTGACTGTATTGAAAGCCTTTGTCAGATCCACGAAGACAGGATATAGATTCATGTTCTGCTCAAGGCACTTCTCTTGGACTTGTCTCACTGCGAAGATCATGTCAACGGTGCTGCGGTCTGGGTGAAAACCAGACTGAAACTCAGGGAGGTTATTTTCTGACACTGCTGCAATAAGCCTGTTGAGCAACATGCGAGCAAGTATTTTGCCAGCAACGGAAAGCAGTGAGATGCCTCTGTAGTTACTGCAGTCCATACGTGTGCCTTTATTTTTATAGAGGGTCACAATTGATGCATCACGGAGGTCGTCTAGCATCTATTCTTCTGTCCAGATGCTGATTAGCTCGTCGTAGAATGCCTCCAGAGACTGCTTACTGAGAGTCTTGTACACCTCCGCTGGGATACCATCCTTTCCAGGTGCCTTGCCACAGTTTGTTTGTTTAATGGCCCTTCTCAATTCCTCCATCTTTGGCGGAATATCCAGTTGGTTGAGTGTTGGCTGTTGGGGTATTTGGTCAAGAACAGATTGGCTGACCGATGAGGGCAGGTTTAGGAGCTGTATTGGTACTGTATTGGTAACAGTACATGTAACTATTACAATTTTATTAAGCACTAAAGATGGTCAACCCAGTAGATCTGTTATTTGATCTCTATTAACATACCTTACTGGTCACACAAAAGACTAGGCTATTGTAGATTCCTGTTTCCAAACATCATGACAACAAAAGATCACAAATGATTAGCAATGTCTTAGGTACATGCCACTATTCTCTGTCATCTTTTACCATCCTGGTGCGAATAAATGATGGCCTACATAAATGTAGTCCCTGGTATGAGTCCTGCAAAACTAGCCATTTCTGGGCTTCATTGCAGCCCAGATTGCAATATCCAATCCCAACAGAGAAAATGACAGTCAGCTCCATTCTCCGTTTCCTAACACAAAATACGCACACTCAAATATTTATCATTTTCACTTCCTGCTATGCTTATTACAGTACATAATGAGGATGGCATTTATGGACCGCAAGTACCACGTTATAATGGGACACCAAGTACCACGTTATAATGGGACACCAAGTACCACGTTATAATGGGACACCAAGTACCACGTTATAATGGGACACCAAGTACCACGTTATAATGGGACACCAAATACCACATTATAATGGGACAGATGTCTATGCATATTATCATATTGCATGAAAGAATGAAAAACAGCAAGCAAAATATATGTCAAATCTTGAATACAACATTTGCCATTTTTCTTACCACTGCTGTGGGTTTCGAAGTTCTTCAATTGCTAGGCGTAGTTTCTTTCTGTGCATTGGAATCTTAATATCTAGTGCTGAGGCCAGCTCATAATCACTTAGACCAAGAAGTACCTGTCAAATGATAAAGTATCTTATTTTATTAAATTTTTCAAAAGTCATACTAACAGGTGACATGAAGCAGAATGCAAAACTCATTCCAGCCTGCCCTTACATTCCAGCTAATTTCTTGGCAGCTTGATAAAATAAAAAAATAGCCAGTCTATCTGTCAAGTTAGATATATTGATACATGTATATCAACTAAATTTAACTGACACATTGTATATTTTATCATATTAAAAGAAATAATAAAAACTATTTGAGAACAAAAATAACAGCAGCTTGTTAAAGTGATCACTCATGAATCTAGAGTCATACAAATCTGGTCTGCTGGATGATATTAGAATGGAAATAACTTTTGTAACTCTACCTGTCAGTGCCTGCCCACAAACTCACTTTGAATAACTCTACCTGTCAGTGCCTGCCTAAAACTCATTTGGAATAACTCTACCTGTCAATGCCTGCCCACAAACTCATTTGGAACAACTCTACCTGTCAGTGCCTGCCCACAAACTCATTTGGAATAACTCTACCTGTCAGTGCCTGCCTACAAACTCGTTTGGAATAACTCCACAAACTCATTTGGAATACTTTGCTTGTGGTCACTAAAATGTCTCAGCAAATAAAACATACTTATGCTTGAGTTTACCCACCAAAAAATATATGTTCTAAAATTTCACTCTGAATGGGGTTAGTTACAGTACATACATACATACAAGAAAAAACCAGCTACAAACTGCATAGTCCCAGATCTGCCAGTATATAATTTGCCAGTACATCTAAGTCTATTCAATTTGGTAGGAGCAAACAATAGAACAAACATATTATGATCTGCCAGCACATAATGAATGGTCAATCAGGGTCTTTGTTCTTTGACGTTGTACAAAATTTATTAGGGAAAATATAGAATACAGTAGTAAAGACAGTACATGAATATATACAGTACATGAGTATATACAGTACACGAGTACATACAGACGAGTACATACAGTACATGAATATATACAATATATGAGTATATACAGACACGAGTATATACAGTACATGAGTATATACAGTACATAAATATATACAGTACACAGGTATAGTACATGAATATATGCAATACATGAGTATATACAGTACACAATTACATAAATATATACAGTACACAGGTATAGTACATGAATATATACAATACAGGAGTATATACAGTACACAAGTACATACAGTACATGAATATATACAGTACATGAGTACATACAGTACATGAATATATACAGTACATGAGTATATACAGTACATGAGTATATACAGTACATGAATGTATACAGTACATGAGTATTTACAGTACATGAGTATATAAAGTATGAATATATACAGTACATGAGTACATACAGTAAGAGTATATACAGTACATGAGTATACAGTAAGAGTATATACAGTACATGAATATATACAGTACACAAGTACATACAGTACATGAGTATATACAGTACATGAGTATATACAATACATGAGTATATACAGTACATACAGTACATGAGTATATATAGTACATGAGTATATACAGTACACAAGTACATACAGTACATGAGTATATACAGTACATACAGTACATGAGTATATACAGTACATGAGTATATACAGTATATCAATATATACAGTACATGAATATATACAGTACATGAATATATACAGTACATGAATATATACAGTACATGAATATATTTGGCACATGAATATATATGGTACATGAATATATACATTACATGAGTATATACAGACACAAGTATATAAAGTACATGAGTATATACAGTACATGAGTATATACAGTACATACAGTACATGAGTATATACAGTACATGAGTATATACAGTACACAAGTACATACAGTACATGAGTATATACAGTACATGAGTATATACAGTACATGAGTATATACAGTACATACAGTACACGAGTATATACAGTACATGAGTATATAGAGTACATACAGTATGAGTATATACAGTACATGAGTATATACAGTACATAAGTATATACAGTACATACAGTATATGAGTATATACAGTACATGAGTATATACAGTATATCAATATATACAGTACATGAATATATACAGTACATGAATATATACAGTACATGAATATATACCGCACATGAATATATATGGTACATGAATATATACATTACATGAGTATATACAGACACGAGTATATACAGTACATG
The DNA here is from genome assembly GCA_030141615.1 of Unio pictorum. Classification (NCBI taxonomy): domain Eukaryota; kingdom Metazoa; phylum Mollusca; class Bivalvia; order Unionida; family Unionidae; genus Unio; species Unio pictorum. The sequence goes on from JARLTB010000442.1 coordinate 7,057,467, forward strand.
AGTATATACAGTACATGAATACATACAGTACATGAATATATACAGTACACAAGTATGTACAGTACATGAATATATACAGTATGTGAGTATATACAGTACATGAGTATATACATTACATAAGTATATACATTACATGAGTATATACTGTACATGAGTATATACAATATGTGAGTACATACAGTGCAGGAGTATATATAGTATTCAAGTATTTACAGAAGAGGACACAAGTATATGTACAAAAAAGTACATACAGTATAGGAGTATATACAGGTCACATACTTTTTCTCATTTACCAGTGGAACAAATAGTGAGATAAATTATGTCTTTTGAATCACATGAAAGATTTTGTTTTATATACACACTCTGATCTGGTAAATTATGAATAAGTTTGTTTCTCTGAAAAAAAACTTGTAGTGACAGTTATTGTTTGATTTACTTCCACAATTTAAGGTTTACCTAAACTAGATGCTGGCATGGCATCATGTTTATCAGGCCTATTTCTCACATGTGGAGTTGTTCAATGACAAAATGTCTATTTCTCTCATTTGAAGCTGTTCAATGGCAAAATGCCTATTTCTCTCATGTGAAGTTTGTTCAATGAAAAAATGCCTATTTCTCTTATGTGAAGTTGTTCAATGACAAAATGCCTATTTCTCTCATGTGAAGTTTGTTCAATGACAAAATGCCTATTTCTCTCATGTGAAGTTGTTCAATGAGAAAATTACTATTTTGCAAACAAATTATGTTTGCTCACAGTAGTGCACTTATAAAATAAAACTGATCAAAATATACATCATGATTGTAGTCATAAATGACAGGTGGCTGCTCAAAGTTGGTGTTGCTCAAGACAGGTTTTACTGTGATAGCAAAAGCACTACAAATAATGAGAATCTACTGTATATGATGAAGAAACCATTTAATATAACAACAACAAACCGCATAAAACTGTCATAGTGTTCTGTAATAGTGTCATTATCAAAAAATAATGTAATGAAAGCATTTATGTTTCATAGCATTCATTTACAGACAAAACAAAAATGGTAGACAAGTCAAATTAATTTTAAAATGTGCCAGCTAGTATATTTTACACACTGATATACTATCATAACTCACCTTGCCACTTTTAATGTTAGCTGCACACTTTTTGCCATATATGGGCATGTTTAAGACAATCTCCAACCAGGCTAGCACATGATTTGCCTTCCAAGTGGTCACATGACTTGTATTGGACTGCTCCACCAGCTTCAGTTTCTCCTGGTAATTGTCAGGATTTAGTAGAGTTATCCTCGTAATTGCTGGTAGCTCTGAAATCAATCAATGAAATGTGTTTTCATTTTACAATTTTATTGATTTGTAACAAAGCATGAGACTCAAGAGGTCCCAAGATAACATGCTCACCTAAGATTTACCTAAAAAGCAAATGCAAGGAAAATTGGTCAAGATTCTTACATTTTTCCAAGACTCTTGACCGTATTTTATAGATTTCTCAATTTTGCTGTCTTCATTCATATATGACGGCACATTGGCATCCTTTATGCAATATTGAAAAGTCACGATTCCATAATTCTTTTTGTATAAGTTGTTCCAATTGTGTAATAATGTTTTTGTTTTTAAATTATTTCATTTGGAAATCATTCAGAAATTCTTTGATCAACTCAGTAATACAAATTTAACCATTAATTTGAGTAAAACTGTGTTATGTGGTGCTTGTATTGCACTTTTAGGACATATTGTGGGGCAGAGTCAAATTAAACCTGTTGACGTTATATTTAAACCTATCTCTGAATTCTGACTGCCTATAAATAAGGAGCATCTGGATTAATATTTGGGTATGACTGGATATCATCGAAAATTCAGCTGAAATTATTCCATAATAATTGAAGCCCTGACCAATTTCAATGATCTGATAAATGTATGGCTACTTTTGATAAACTAATGGCCATACTTAAAAATGCAAAAATTTTCAACATTTTTTTGCTTTTCAAGCCACTAACGCTGTCAACAACACAAGATAATATTTCTGAAAGCAATGTGTGCCCCTGCTGGTGCCCAGGTTTTAATATGCTATTTATATCCTTTTAAATTCTATATTTATATTATTTAAAATTCCCATATTATATTTATATCCTTTTAAATTCCCATATTATATTTATATCCTTTTAAATTCCCATATTATATTTACATCCTTTTAAATTCCCATATAATATTTATATCCTTTTAAATTCCTATATTATATTTATATCCTTGTAAATTCCCATATTATATTCATATTATTTAAAATTCCCAAATGTTTAAAATTTCATAATACATGTAAATAAGAACAATTAGGAAAGTACTCTTCTAATTTTCTTAAACAATACCATTCGTGGATTGAGGAAATTCTTAAAGTTCATCATTAGGGACATGAAATGCTCATCAAATATCATCATGGAGTGGAACAGGGCACTCTGTTGATACACAAGCAAGAGAGGTCATAAAGAATTAAATACCATATTTTGTGGGTTTCATGGACTATTACAGCGCTTTTTGTAACACACCACAGATTTAGTGCAGTTATAGTGCAAATCAATTTTAAGGTTCATATGACCAGTTTTATGGAGATGGGAACATTGTATCAAAACATTACCGCTTGAACAGCATTACAAAAACTGAACCAATGTATCAAAACATTACCGCTTGAACAGCATTACAAAAACTGAAGCAATGTATTAAAGCACTACCCCTTGAACAGTGTTACAAAAACGGAAGCACTGTATTAAAACATTACCCCTTGAATAAATATAACATGTATTAAAGCAGTACCACATGAACAGCATGATATAGAGGAAAGCGCTGTATTAAAGCAGTCCCACAAAAATATCTTTGAATTTATTTGCATATTAATGCCCCTTTTAATGATGTCCAAAGAAAAGGTAATTTTTTTGTATCTTACCATCCTCTTCTGGTGGTAATGCTAATGACCTTCTGGAGCGCCCCCTAGTGAACATCTTGGAAATGGAACCCAGGCTGATTCTCTTCTTCTTTTTGGAATCAATGGAAGTATCTTGGGATGTCTTGTGTACTGGTTCATTTTCAAGTAATTGTATGAGAGGTGTGAGGGATCCCTTCCTTTCACAATTATCGTCACTTTTGGGTGTGCTAGTTGGGACTGAAATAAAAACAAAACATCCTGATTTCACTACAAGTACTAAATAAATATGTAAAATATTATATCAAAAAACGATTTTCTTTTTAAATCTGCATTATTTATCATTAGGGTATCGATTTCTGAATAAATGTACAAATTATTTCAGTGAATAAACTGTACACAGTAATATAGTTGTACTTCAAGATCAGCCACTGTAATTTATATCAATCTGGTGACATTCATAATATTTCAAAACTCTGGTCCTCATATCTCACACTGGTCCTCATATACAATCTCACGCACATAATATACAGATAAAGTAATTAGTTTGCAGCCAGCAGAAATAAGGGCACATGAAAAGCTCTCATCCACTCATCCAACTGGGTGAAAATGACAGTGCCAAGGAAAATATTTTACTTTGTACTTGTCCCTGAGTAAATGTAGATTCACACTTTGATAATAAATCTGGGTTTATTTTGTACCTTAGCGAGTGCAAAAGTTCAACATAACTTAACACATGGCATACATAAGTTATAAATATCTCTGCTGAATCTGATTACTCATTGTCAGTCTATAGTGTGTTGCTTTTTTACACTGGTACGAAAAGTTAAGTTTGATACTAACAAATGTGTAAATAATATAAATACGTTACATTTTACACTTAGTCCTCAATTTCTTAAAGGTGTTTGCATCACTAATTTAGGCTCCATTTTGATGTGGAGAAATATTCCCTTTTAATGAACTATCACACGTCAAGTTAGATGTGCCAGAAGATAAGACAAAGAGAACATCAAAATGTATGATTCTTAATAAGGTCACTGTTACATTTCTATGGTCTTAAACTAAGTAAATGGAAAAGAGTGAAAGCAACAAGTTCAGTAAAATTCAATAAACGTATTTCCCTGGAAAATAAAGTGAAAATTTAAAAGGAACTTGCAGTTTGAGAATTAAATCCAAAATAGTGCAAAGGGTTCCATCATAAGTCTAGTATAGAAGGTTTTAAATGAAATTCACTATTGAACCAAATGAATCACGCTTGTGAATGTGCTGATGTGTGAAGTTTAAAATGTGTTTATGTGCTAACAATGTTGCTGTATCACAATAATATAATCCATAAAGTACAAGAATGAATTCACAATCATCCCAAAATAGTGACTCAGTCCAAAAGTATCAATGAGCACTATATAATTCCAATGAAGAATTTACATAAATAAATTCTCCCAGATAACAGAACTAAAAAGATGGATTCCACTACAGATGTTAAAAAAAGAATAAATCATTATGACATAAACAATCTTAATATAAAACCTAAGACATAACAAAAGGAAAAGTATGAGGGTTAAAAGTTAAATTTCAAGAACATTCTAAGTTGTAAATAAGATCAGGACTTTTACATAAATTTTAAGAAAGAACACGATAGATATCAGATACACCAGGAATTTCCAAGGGAAAAAAACAGTGTCCTGAACTCATATCATAGTATCAAAGTAAACATGTTTACCTAGAAGTAATAATTATCTTAAAATATAAATCTAAAATCTGAGACAATTATTAGATGTGCAATATGTTGTTCATAAAATTACCCTTATGATCAAAACACACAATTTTGACAAAAAGAGATCATTTAGTATGAAAGTTGGTGGAAATCTGTGCCTGTTGGAATTCTATCAAATGCACGAACTTGACTTTGACCTTGTGAAAAGTTAAAACATACTTAAATTAATATATGTTTGTGTCTTTGGTTTGGTGTCTTTCCTTTTGTGTCTTTACTTTGGTGTCTTTAGTTTTGTCTTTACTTTGGTGTCGTTACTTTGGCTTGATAATATATCAATAGAGGAACAATGTCTTATTTTCAAAAAGAGGCAAATTAAATCAGAAAATCAGAAAATTTTGGCATTTTTCATCTCTAAACTTCTCTCATATCATAAACTCAATTGAAAAGGAAAATTTTAACACCTGGAATACTGAAAGGTTTCACTTTAAAAGTAGCTACTGAATAACTAATTTCAATTTGGGAAGCGGATGCCACCAGTACTACCGTATTTTCGCACATATAAGATGCACCTAATTATAAGACGCACCCATACATAAGACGCAGTTTTTGACGATTTGTGCAAAAATATTTTACATAAGACGCACTCATATATAAGACGCACACAGAAATTTGTCCAATGTTTTATCACCCGTTGGATGTAAACAAAGCTACATTACCATTTTTAGTTTAGATCAAAGAATTGTCTGAGGCAGGACTGCAACGATTATCATTTATTCTTATCTGCTGCCGGGCCAATAGCGGATGGATTGAGTACCTGGTATCTAGATTCTAGAACAATAAATGCCAGATGTAAAGGCGGATTCATTGATCTGCTAGGCCAAGTCTTCAGCGAGTGGGATTAGTACCGTACAAAATAAAAACCTGCATTGGATTGGTACACATGGTAATTACTGAACACTTACCCAATTGCTTTTACAACTAGGAATGAAAATTGTGAAACGTGAATATCGACCGCAATAATCGTCCTTCAATATCACACACTGAACCGTTCGTTCGTGTTAAAAAATACTTAGATAAGATGCCCACTAATATAAGATGCACCCTGGGTGCGGGGTACATAAAACTTTGTATAAGACGCGTCTTATATACGCGAAAATACGGTAACTGTATGGTTGATAACATCCGGCCAGTAGGTACAAAATCTCCTTTTTTTGCCATTGTCTGTTAATACAAGCAGTATGCAATAATCCTCAAACTCATCTTTAAGTACTTCATGATCCAGGTGTGGAGCAACTAAAAAACCAAAGTGTTGCTACTAGTTTTGAAAAGAGGGTATGTGCAAAGTATTTTGAAAAATGAATTTTCACGGTGTCATATTAACTTCTTTGGAATTATCATGGTCTCATTATTACATATTTATATTTTTCTCAAATAAACCCTTAGTCCTACAATACAAGACCTTGACCTGCTATTATTTTTTGGGCATCAAGTTTTTATTACCCAATGACGACACTGTCTAACATGTTCTGATGTCAATTAACTTTGAAATATCAGGAATATCTCTTACACTTGACATCCCAACATCATTTTTTTGGTACAAATTTTATGTTTTTGTCAGACTTTACTTACACTGATGTCTTTTTACTAATAAATTCAAATTCCCACACAAACATATGGACATGTTTTCAGAGGCGTAGCGAGGGGGGGGGCAGGGGGGTACATATGTCACCGGGCGCCAAGGTACAGGAGCGCCAAAATGAGGCTTACAATGTTACATTATAATAAGTAAACAAGGGTAATAAATCGGTCACAAGATCGCTGGGGTAGCAATTTTATAATTCGTCCCCGAGCGCAAAATATCATCGCTACGCCTCTGCATGTTTTCAAGTTCTGTTGGCCTACATTTCATTTGGCTGGAATGCGATGATAGTTCCACATGATAAACCATACACTGCCCAATGCCAAAACCAGTTAAAAAGATCACAAGAATCTTGAACAAAATGAAGACATCTAAACACTACTTTCAATATTAAGATATATTTTTTATTCATTTTGTTAAGGAAAGATACTTTCATTTAACCCTATTTGGGCATTCCCAGAATCCATTGCTTTCCAGAGCATGTTAGAGTTATCCCCCATGTTAATTGTGCATACCGGTAGTTTAAAAAGATTCTGGATCATGCTTGATTTTTAAAAAAAAACATTACATCCAGAATCCAAGGATTAACCAAAAAAACTTAAAAATTAGAAAAAAATGTTAATTATTATAAGAAAAGAAATGTACAAAACAGTTGAACAATGATAGCAATGATTTTTTAAAAAATACTTACGGGTAAACCATACAAGAGATTTTACAATAGCAAATTCCAATGGACGATTCAAGCTGGAAATAAGACACATAATAGATGCAGGACCATACAATAAGCTCACTGGACCTTACAGCCAATTAAACAAATTTTAAACAATTATGTTTTGCCTTTTTCCAACTTTAACCACAGTGAAGTTAAATGATTAAACCATTTTATTGTTTAACAGCTGATTCAACAAACGTCTTAAATTTACTATTAATTTTGAGGGAACAGGAAGATCCTAGCATGAAGTCATCTAAAGATATCAAGGAGACTACACAACCTAGAAAATGTTTAAATCAACCACTGACTCATGCAGAAACTGAACCTCAGACCATACAGGGCAGAACCTAGTACCACACATGGGCTGAGCAAATGTATTTACTGTTGTAATATCTCAACACTAACCTTTGAAATATTCTTCTTTGCTGGTATGGTTTGCTGATGATGGAGGGGTTTCATATGGAGGGAGATCATCACTTGTGGTAGCAGACTCCATACTTTTGGGTGTATCTGGGAAGTCAAAGGATAGCCTGGTCCCATTGGATGAAAGATGTTCCTTAAGCTGTAAATAGAATGGACAATATGCATCCATTGTCAAATCCCTGTACTATATATTATATAATCACCAGGAGACCGGACCAAAGGCTGATAACCAATGACTGCAGCTACCAATAACAATCGAGAAATATCTCACAATGTTTTTGTATATTGAATTTTTGTACTTATGACCTTTCAGCTCCTTCCACAGACAGCAGAGCCAAATATTATACCACTCTTACAGATGTTTATTTGTAACAATACTGATCAAGTTTAGTGAAAATCCACCCAGCAATTTAGGAGATCCTGTAACAGACAGACATTATCATGCAAGATTCTAAATCTCAAGAACAACAAAGGTCCCTTTTTAGGAGATCCTGTAACAGACAGACATTATCATGCAAGATACTAAATCTCCAGAACAACAAAGGTCCCTCAGAGATTCATCTACAATCTCAAAAGAATTTAAAGGAATTAATGATAAGACCATATCTTTTTCCGATAGTCTTGCAAATTAGTCAAAAACAGCCAATTTATCAACCATATCAGATATAAAGCTGCCATCATTTTCATTTAAGACAAACTAGACACCATTTGAAGATTTTTTATATGAAAACCCAAATTTATATGATCATTCATTCATGAGACTTAGTAACAGGATCTCAATATGTGGCAGCCATATTTGATGTCAGATTGGATGTCAATATGTGGCAGCCAAATTTGATGTCAGATTGGATGTCAACAAGTGGCAGCTGTTATGTGCTTAGGCTCGAATAAACAGTGATCACTATGATCAATACCTTCTGATTGATCCAAACAAGGAGTAAAAGTGACCTCATCAAAAGCCTGACCTATACACGTGTCAGCTAAAGGAATACTGTCTTCATCAACATCATTCTCAAGAGCTTTTTTTGCCATAGCTCTGGTAACTGCACAAGCTTGAAATATATCAGGGAATTCTTTTTCAATTGGATCAACTTTCTGATCCAAATCAGGCTTGTCAGTTACAAGTGGATTAACCACAACCTTGTCTCCAGCTAAGTCGTTGCCTAGCAATAAATGAATGCCCTCAACGGGTAAAACCGAGACTGTTCCAACTGTCATAGGTCCTGATACTAAGTCTGATGACAAATTTACACAATGGAGAGGAACATTAACAAAGCCGCACTCTACTCCCTGAATAAGAACACTTTCATTAGAAGAAGACTTCTCAGAAAAAGGCAAAGTACCTGACAATAAAAGACTCTGAGAAGCTCCTGTGTCCCTTAAAATTTTAATAGGGGTGGGATTGGCTGAATCATCTAAGAGTGATATAGAACCCTTCGATATGAATGGTTCATAATTCTCCATAATAAAATCAGACTGGGATTTATTAGACCCAACAAATGTATTGCTTTCAATACATGACCGTGACCTTGACCTCTTAGAAATAAGAGCATTTGGAACAGGTCTGTCTTGATTCTGATTCTTATTTTTCAATCTGTAGCAATCAGAAATAACGTGTCCTGTTTTTCTTGCGATAGGTACACGTCGGAAGAGACAAGGATCTAGAATCAAGCTTCTCTCTCTTTAACCGCTCCGGTGGTCTAGTGGTTAGAGCGTCCGCCCCGGAAGCGGGAGGTCGTCGGTTCGATCCCCGGCCGAGTCATACCAAAGACTTACAAAAATGGTACTAACAGCTGCCTCGCTTGACGCTCAGCATTAAGAGGTTAGTGTTACGACTGGTTGGCCTGGTGTCAGGATAATGTGACTGGGTGAGACATCTTGCTACATGTCTGCGGCATGATGTCTCAGTGCTAGACATCACTATAAACTGCCTCACTGCAGACATCGTAGCAATATGACTGAAAAATTGTTAAAGCTACATTAAAAATCCTAATCAAACAATCAAAAGCTTCTCTGAAGTTTGATTTTTGAAAGTTGTGCTAGTTTGAGTTTTAAAAGGGCTGGTATTAAGATGAAATACTTTTCTGCCAAAGACTGTTGAGTAGAAGTCTTGTTAACAAAAGAAACTTTATGTGTCAAAGAATATTTGTCAGCAGCTCGAGAAGCATTCTCCAAGGTTTCAATCCTATGCTCATCAAGATAAGACATAACGTCACTATGGACACAGTTTTTGAACTCTTCAATTAATATCATTTGCTTGAGAGTTTGATAATCTTGTTTGACTTTCTTGGCTGAGCACCATCTATCAAACAATTGCTCTTTTTCTCTAGCAAACTCGACATGAGTTTGTCCAGCTTCTTTTCTGTAATTTCTGAATTTTTGCCTATAAGCTTCAGGGACTAACTCATAACCCCTTAGAATGCATTCTTTAACCACATCAAAGTCACCACTTTGGTGAACAGACAGTGAAGTGTAAATCTCAATAGCCTTACCAGTGAGTACACATTGCAATAACTGAGTCCAATGCTCCCTTGACCACTTTAAATTTTATGCAACTTTTTCAAAACGAATGAAGTATATGTCTACTTCTTTTTCTCTGAAAGGGGGCACTAATCTAATATTCCTTGCTAAATCAAAATTTAAATTTGGATTTGATGTATGAAGGTGTTTTTCACTTGCCAGCTCTATTTCTTTCATTTTACATTGATATTCCTTTTCTTCCTTCTCTCTCTCTTTATCAATTTGTTTTTCTTGTAACCGAATGTGCATCTGCTCTTTTTGTAAATCAAATTGTCTTTCTTTCTCCTCTTTGTCATATTGTAATTGTCTTTCTTTCTCCTCTTTGTCATATTGTAATTGTCTTTCTTTCTCCCTTTCCTGTCTCTCTCTCTTCTTTTTCATATTTTTATTGTCTTTCTTTCTCCTCTTTGTCATATTGTAATTGTTTGTCTTTCTCTCTTTCCTAAAATTCCAGCTTCTTCAACTCTAATTCCATCTTGAATTTTAATTCTAATTTCTTTATTTTAATGTCAGAGTCTGATGCAGACTTACTGACCAAAATCAAAGCACTTTTTTCCAAAACATTCTTTTCTACCAAATATTGGACCAAAATCTTTTTGATATCTTTTTTCATTAAAGAAGCCTTGTCTTCAGAAAGATTATATTTTCTGGCAAGTTGAATCAACTCATCCTTTTTGAAAGATCTAATTGCTCCTGAGTAGGATTAGAAAGAAATATTTCTACTTTAGATGTCATTTTAATACAAGCCTGTCAATCTCACTAAAGATTTTTAATAAAATTCAAAAACTAGGGGAATTCAAATTCAAAACAGAAGTTTTCTGAAAAATTTCTAGCCAAATTCCAATTGATCCCAATCTCGGACGAGGCCACCAATTTCTATGTTACGTGCTTAGCTCGAATAAACAGTAACATAGAAATAGTGAGAATAACAAGCTTGTAAAAACTTAATAAACAATTTATTGAGCACAAATATTTTCCAGAAAAGAAAAATAAACTTACGGTTTTAAGAATCAATTCCAAAATTAATCCCAAAAAAATTCAGAATATAATCCACTAGAGATATTGCAAAAGTCCTGGTAATAAAATGTCCAAATAATTCCCAGCTCGAATCTTAGTGAAGCATCCAAGATGGAAGACGATGTCATGTCATGAAGTCAGTTCATAGTAATGAAATTCAATGAGCACAATTATTTTCCAGATAAATAACAAAATAAATCCTCTTGATCCAAACGAATTGAAATAATTTCCAATACAAGGTAATTTAAAATAACTCAAAACGACACACAACTTAGTATTCTAACAGCCCAACTTCTACTAAATAGTTCACTCCAAATCATAATTTATATACCTGTTTTTACGTAAACAAGAAAGGGTCTAGAATGATCTAGAATCTTTCATAACAAATTTACGTTCAAAAAATCTCGTACACACCATATGACCCAACTAAAAATAGAAAGATGTTTATAACAAAGCTCCATAATGTCCTTGGAATCAACCAATCATTTTAAAAGCTTGTTTACAACTCTGAAGCCAGGTCACAAATGAGGTCAACACCTGATGTTTATTTGTAAAGTACACATCATCTCCCAATGAATGAATCTTAAACTTTAAATGTCAAATTTGAATCTGACAAACAATTAAAATAAAAAATAAATGACCCAAATCAAATACACGTAACACAGCTATACTTGATGTCACATTGGATGTCAATATGTGGCAGCCAAATTTGATGTCAGATTCAATGTCAATATGTGGCAGCTATATTTGATGTCAGATTGGATGTCAGTTTTCATTTAGCACTAACTAAACAGCATACTTAATCTGATTTATTTTCAAGATAGCTGCCATTTTCAATTTTCTAGGACCAACTAGAAATCATTTTGGTGAAAACTTGTTTGATACAACAACCATCAGCAGAGTAGCAATGACATCAGATCTGCACCATTTTCATTAAAGACCAACATTATGTCACAAGATGTCTTTTAGTTAAAACCAAATGTTGATATTTCAATTTCAAACTGAAAGAGTAGCAAGATTTTGAAGGTGACTGCTGGGACAGTCATACTTGATGTTTGAGCTACACCATTTTCATTCAGCACCAACTAGATCATGAATGTGTTACATTGCAATCCTTCAAAATGTTTAGTAGAAGTTATAACAAATTTTTGCCAGTGGATGGATGAACAGACAACACGGCATCCCATGTGCTCTCCTTGTCTATGACCAGTAATGTTTTTAAAAAAAATAACATTTAGTACCTCACAATTAGCCTGACTTTTAACAACTTGTCTCAAACAGAAAACAAGTTTAGAGAAGATATGTATTCAGGCACTATTACCCTTTTAAGTGATGGCCTGGATTGTGCTGGCAAGCCAACTCATTCAAAGTCTCATCCATATAAAGGTGCAAAATAGCTCTTGCTGCAATGCCATATTCCTAATTAAAGGTATGCTGATGACTGCAAAGTTACAAGGAATGGCAAACAGGGGCCATAACTCTTCTAAATGAGATGGAATTCAATCAAGGCCTTATCAACATAAAGTTACATGTCAAATCTGGTTGAAATCCAGCAAAGCTTAACAGTAATCAAGTTATTCTACAGAAACAAAAAATCAGGATTGTGTACGATCAGGGGTGCTAACTCATGTAAATGAAGTCAAACTCATTCAAGGGTTCATCAATTTTAAGTCACATGCCAAATTTGGTTTTAATTCAAAGACATTCTCATGGAAGGTGTCAATGTTCATACAGAAGTGCATCAAGGGCCATAACTCTTTCGTACATGAAGCTGAGAAGAGTAAAAACCAAAAAAGGCATCAATGGCAAAGAGACAATAAACATGCCTAATTTGAGCAGAAAATGTTGAATGATATCTGAGCTATACCGATTAAATGGATTTGCACCAATATGGAGTTTTAAAATTGATGACAATTGCAATTACTCTTTTTAAAATGGACTTAAAAAGATGAAACCATTAAAAATCATATACATGTATATAGGAAATTTACCAACCAAATGTCATAAAGTTACTTACAAGGGATGATGAACTATGCTGGTTACAAGTAAAATTTCATATAAAGATGTGAAGTTAACGGTCAAGGGACTTAACTCAATTTGAAATGCTGTGATGAAATAAAATCCATATTAGGCTTATCTAATACATGTTCAATATAAAAGCCACATCAGAATATGTTAAATGGTCTCTTGACTATGCTGGTCTGTTATAGTGATGAAGTAAAATTATTGAAAAAATAGTTTTGTTGCAATTCGGATTAAAAGGAACTTTTAAACATACATCTATACATGTATTGGGCAATTAAGCACATGTATTGGGCAATTAAGCACATGTATTGGGCAATTAAGCACATGTATTGGGCAATTAAGCACATGTATTGGGCAATTAACAAATGACATCTAATCAGGTGTCAAAGTTGCAGAGCTATGCTTGTTACTACAAGTGTGAATGGATGGACATAGCGGCCTTATAGATGGACATAGCGGCCTGACAGATGGACATAGCAGTCTGACAGATAGACAGAATGGCCTGAAAGATGAACAGAAATAGTGACTACAAAAGGGCTCTTGCATCACAGTGCAAGCCCTAATTAAGAAAACTTCAGGGCTTCCTAGAAAGGGGATGGGGAAAGAAGAGAAGGTATTTCAATTATAACATTGTATTTTGCTGAAAGGTATTCTGCAATATTATTCCAAATAATCAATCTTGTTATGGGCTTTGAACAAACAATTCCTAAAATTACTTTTTACGAAATGGCCAGTAAAATGTATCCCAATACCATTGCTAAGTCCGCTTCCTGCTTGCGTATATGTTGTTCTTGTGCATCATTCTGTGTCTGTAACAAGACAACTTTCTTGACGGCATCCTGAGCCCTTCTAATTATTTCCCACCTTTGCCTATCACTGTCTTCTTTCTCAGTCACCAACTAAAAGAAATCAAGAAAGAATCAGATAAAACAATTTAAAGAAATTTATCATATTCCAAAAATTAATACAATAAGCAACCAAGGAAAGAAATTGAAGCTCTAGACATGTATAGTGACCATGAAAAGTCCTACACATGGATTTCACCAACCAAACTTAAGCCTGGAATTAAACTCAACTCTGGCATCCAGAGCTTTGATGTCATGATCTTTTACAAAAAATAAGTTTAAAAAATCAAATGGGCAAAAGTTTGAAATAAACATTATAACATGTTCCTGAAACGCCAGAGCTTTGCCTTTACAATGTGAAATATGTCTGCCCCAAATCTGATTTTCAAAATAGGACTGAGTGGTAGATGGGGTCAATCATTCATGAAAATTCAGATTGTAAATATTTATACATCAATTTGTTGATACTAACTGAATCAAAGCAAACAACCATAATCCAAAGTAGGTTACAATAACCCAAGCTATCCTGAAGTTATTTCACTAAGTCAAACATACTTCATGTACCCATCTATAGCACAGTAAAATACTGGTGACCACATGCAACATAAAATGTTTTTTTTAAAAGTAAAGACAAGAATTTATATCAAATATCCAGAAGGAACAATCCTACGCCTTCATCTCATATCAAATATTAAATTCAAAACACCTACCATTAGCAAAATTCTAATTATCATAATTGTCCACATTAAGTATTCCCTAACTATAAGACCCTTCAATATAATACCATCCTGTAATAAGTCATGTATCACCATTCATGAAGTGGTAGTATAATTATAAAAGTCATGCACTCCATTATAGTCAGTCTTGCTATAACATGGTGTATGCTATGGCTTCAATGAATAACATTTTAATGAGAGAGTACTGTATTATGACTTCATTATAATGTAGCCTCACTATAAAGTTGTATATTATTTGGATTACATGGTCAGCATTATAAAGGATAATATATCTTGTACTTCATTATAATGTAGTTTCACTATAAAGTTGTATATTATTTGGCTTACATGGTCAGCATTATAAAGGATAATATATCTTGTACTTCATTATAAGACAGCCTCACTATAATGTGTTATAATCTATGACCTACATATACAGCATTATAATGAGGGGTACATTAGGGTAATGTGTTATAATCTATGACCTACATATACAGCATTATGATGAGGGGTACATTAGGGTAATGTGTTATAATCTATGACTTACATATACAGCATTATAATGAAGGGTGCATTAGGGTAATGTGTTATAATCTATGACTTACATATACAGCATTATGATGAGGGGTACATTAGGGTAATGTGTTATAATCTATGACTTACATAGACAGCATTATGATGAGGGGTACATTAGGGTAATGTGTTCTAATCTATGACCTACATATACAGCATTATAATGAGGGGTACATTAGGGTAATGTGTTATAATCTATGACCTACATATACAGCATTATAATGAGGGGTACATTAGGGTAATGTGTTATAATCTATGACCTACATATACAGCATTATGATGAGGGGTACATTAGGGTAATGTGTTATAATCTATGACTTACATATACAGCATTATAATGAGGGGTACATTAGGGTAATGTGTTATAATCTATGACTTACATATACAGCATTATGATGAGGGGTACATTAGGGTAATGTGTTATAATCCATGACTTACATAGACAGCATTATGATGAGGGGTACATTAGGGTAATGTGTTATAATCTATGACCTACATATACAGCATTATAATGAGGGGTACATTAGGGTAATGTGTTATAATCTATGACTTACATATATATCATTATAATGAGGGGTACATTAGGGTAATGTGTTATAATCTATGACCTACATATACAGCATTATAATGAAGGGTACATTAGGGTAATGTGTTATAATCTATGACTTACATATACAGCATTATAATGAGGGGTACATTAGGGTAATGTGTTATAATCTATGACCTACATATACAGCATTATAATGAGGGGTACATTAGGGTAATGTGTTATAATCTATGACTTACATATACAGCATTATAATGAGGGGTACATTAGGGTAATGTGTTATAATCTATGACTTACATAGAGAGCATTATGATGAGGGGTACATTAGGGTAATGTGTTATAATCTATGACTTACATATACAGCATTATAATGAGGGGTACATTAGGGTAATGTGTTATAATCTATGACTTACATATACAGCATTATAATGAAGGGTACATTAGGGTAATGTGTTATAATCTATGACCTACATATACAGCATTATAATGAGGGGTACATTAGGGTAATGTGTTATAATCTATGACTTACATATACAGCATTATAATGAGGGGTACATTAGGGTAATGTGTTATAATCTATGACCTACATATACAGCATTATGATGAGGGGTACATTAGGGTAATGTGTTATAATCTATGACTTACATATACAGCATTATAATGAGGGATACATTAGGGTAATGTGTTATAATCTATGACTTACATATACAGCATTATAACGAGGGGTACATTAGGGTAATGTTATAATCTATGACTTACATAGACAACATTATGATGAGGGGTACATTAGGGTAATGTGTTATAATCTATGACTTACATAGAGAGCATTATAATGCGGGGTACTATATGTTGTACTTTATTATAAGACAGCCTCACTATGATGTATAATCTATGCCACGCATTGACCTTAAGATCATACAGAAGAACACAAAATATATATAGCATCTTCCATGTATTTTTTTATGTTACTTGTTACGCTTAGGCATTTCTTGTTTTAGTCATAAATGATTTGCATCATGACTGAAAATTTTGTTAGTACTGCATGTCAGCTTCATATACCCATAGATAGAATAATCCATTAATATTATAATCCATAAATAGTATAATCCATAAAAGTATAATCCATAAATAGTATAATCCATAAATATTATAATTCATAAATAGTATAATCCATAAATATTATAATCCATAAATAGTATAATCCATAATAGTATTATACATAAATAGTATAATCCATAATAGTTTAATCCATAAATATTATAATCCATAAATAGTATAATCCATAATTGTATAATCCATAAATAGTATAATCCATAATAGTATAATACATAAATAGTATAATCCATAATAGTATAATCCATCAATAGTATAATCCATAAATAGTATAATCCATAATAGTATAATACATAAATAGTATAATCCATAAATATTATAATCCATAAATATTATAATCCATAAATAGAATAATCCATAAATAGTATAATCCATAAATAGTATAATCCATAAATAGTATAATCCATAAATAGTATAATACATAAATAGTATAATCCATAAATAGAATAATACATAAATAGTATAATCCATAAATAGTATAATACATAAATAGTATAATCCATAAATAGAATAGTACATAAATAGTATAATACATAAATAGTATAATCCATAAATAGAATAGTACATAAATAGTATTATACATAAATAGTATAATACATAAATAGTATAATCCATGAATAGTATAATCCATAAATAGTATAATCCATAATAGTATAATCCATAAATAGTATAATCCATTAGATGAATATTTATTGAAGACAATGGAAATTGTAAGTTTACTTATCAGTGGAAGGTTACTATCACTGCCCCATCTGATAACCAAAGTCTGAATCTCAGTTGCACTCTTATATATGCAGTGATTAATCTTCAAAAATTATCTTCCATGTGAAGAAGTATGAGAGAGATATACAAGACAAAATTGACAGAAATAACTGTTGTAAAGAGAAGTGACACTAAAACTTAAACGCAACCTGTTTAATGCTTTCATCATTTTCTCTCATGCGCTGCTCGTAGGTGCACATAAAATCCCGTAACTCTGCTTCCTTGTCCTCAAGAGTGCCATACAATTGTTTGATCTGATTCAGCAGCTCAAGCTTCTCTCCCTTTAGTCTCTTTCTATCTGCCTTCATTGCTGGATAACAAAAAAAGAAATTGATGGATTTCCTAAAGTTTCATTGTGTCCTAGTTTAAATCCTTTTTTTTCTTATGACATAATTTATTTCAGTCTTATAAAATAAAACGTTTTCTGCTGTACTTTGCTGCACTTGAATACATACCAAGAATACCAAGGTCTTCAATGCATATAAAAAAAATAAAAAATTAACATAGTGCCACTGTAAGTTATTTAAGCTGAAATCATATTTTTCTTTCACTCTTTGTGACCATTTACTTCTGGATCATAAAACTGAAACAATTCTTCCTTACACAAACCATCCATAAAATCTGGTGAATGACGATGGTGAAAAAGACAAGTTATTGCATGGACACCATTTTCTTCTTACATGAAGTGGCCATGACTTTTGACATTTTGTCCACAAATCTGATATACTTTTTCTTACCACAAGTGCAATCCATCCAGAAAGTCAAGTAACTGTAGATGGTGAACAACGCAGTTCATTGTGCATAAATAAAATTAGTAATCGATGGACAGATGGACAAAGAAAAGAATAGATGGTCAGCATCATATCATAATGTGCCCTGTCTTACATGACAGGTAAGTAAACACACGATAAAAACAGTCTTGGCACATATTTTTCTTCAAAATAGTGTGTGTGTGTGTGTGTGTGTCTATGTGTGGTGTCTGTGTGTTTGTCATGCAAATATATATGAGAGAGAGAGAGAGAGAGAGAGAGAGAGAGAGAGAGAGAGAGAGAGAGAGAGAGAGAGAGAGAGAGAGAGAGAGAGAGAGAAGAAAGACTTTAAAATGAACCTGCTTGCCATAATCAAATGGATTCCAACCAGGTATAAGAGAAACAAAAGCTAGCATTGACTGATGCATTACAAAGGGCTCCACTCTCTACTTAGTATGACCCTATATACCAAGGGTCAGAAAATGTGGGCATACTGGGGACAACTCTTGTAAATGAGACAGATTCTGAAATTTTGGAAATTAAATTCATTCAAGGTCTCGTTAGTATAAAGGTACATGATAAGTAATTAGTAAAAGAATTGCTGCAGAAAACAAACTTAAATGGTGAGGCAGTCAGAGGCCAGAACTCTTCCAAATGAGACAAATCTAAAAAAAGGCTCAAGTTAATTTTTTCTCATACCAAACTGTATAAGAATGTGACTGAAGGATGCAGGTTCCAATTCTACCATTAGACTAGCCCGGGTCTGCTATCATGATGTACCCTTGGGCATAGACCAGCCCTGGTCTGCTATCATGATGTACCCTTGGGCATAGACCAGCCTGGGTCTGCTATCATGATGTACCCTTGGGCATAGACTAGCCTGGGGCTGCTATCATGATGTACCCTTGGGCATAGACCAGCCTGGGTCTGCTATCATGATGTACCCTTGGGCAAGGCACTTAACTCTAATTTCCTTGCCACTAAACAACCTACTTGTGTTGCTTTGCCATAAAGGCCAAAATTGTACCATTTGAAAAAATATGTATGAAGGTAGTTGTCATGGGGCATAACACTATTCAAAATGGAGATGAATGACAAAACCAATAAAAGACACATCTGGATCTTGAGACATTGCACTTACCAAATATATAATATACCGAATGATTCATGAACTTGAAAAGTCTTGTCCAATCAAACATCTTACATGACTCCATGAGATCAGACCTCTCATATGACTCCATGAGATCAGATCTCTTAAAGGACTCCATGAGAGCACACCTCTCATATGACTCCATGAGATCAGATCTCTTGCATGACTCCATGAGAGCACACCTCTCATATGACTCCATGAGATCAGACCTCTCACATGATTCCATGAGATCAGGTTTCTGGAAGTGTGAATGGACAGATATATGGATGGATGGACCAACAGACAAATGGATAGATATATGGATGCATGGACCAACAGACAGATGGAGATATATGGATGGATGGACCAAATGACAGATAGACAGATATATGGATGGATGGACCAACAGACAGATGGACAGATATATAGATGGAAGGACCAACAGACAGATGGACAGTTATATATACGGATGGACCAACAGACAGATGGACAGATATATGGATGGATGGACCAACAGACAGATGGACAGATATATGGATGGATGTACCAACAGACAGATGGACAGATATAAGGATGGATGGACCAACAGACAGATGGACAGATATAAGGTTCCTGCATCATGGGCACTAAGAAGTATGTTTAACCCATTATAAGGAATGTAACTCTGTGTCTTACCTGTCAGTGCTTCCTTGGCTCTATTAAGTTCCTGTTTTATCTGAATCATATTCAATTTCAACTCCCCATATGATGGATGTTCAGAGTTTGATGTTTTGGCCAGTTTCAATTCCTCAGTCTCACGGAACTGTGCTCGCAAACGAGAATTTTCCTCACGTAACTGAATCAATTCATTTTCCTCATCAGTTTTTTGCCTTGCTGTAAGAGTACCTGTTGGATGACAAAATTAGTCATGTAAGAGCAAATGGTTGGCAGAGATTACTCTAGAGTGTGGATTGATGTAGATTTGGAGAGACACACAGACAGACACCAAAGTGTCACAATATGGAATTTCTGCCAAGAGAGGCCAGATAAACATTATATACAAAAGGTTAATTAAAATAAGAATATGTATGAATCTAGAAAGCCAAGCCAGTGTATTACACATTTACCTGTACTAGGGTATTACTGTAAACTGCTTGACTAATATGGTGTTTTTGTCAATAATTGAACTAAGATGAGATGATAACTTAAAATACTGTGCTTAGTCAAATAAAAACTTAATCTAGGGTGGACAGATAGAGGGAATTAAGTTGGTATGTCCTTTGCACTTAACTTTTTGTTTAAAATTACTATAAACTACATAATAATTGCAAAATATATCCATCACATCTGCTCCAGTTTATCAACTTTATTCCATCCCTCACATCTGCTCCAGTTTATCAAATTGATCCCATCCATCACATCTGCTCCAGTTTATCAAATTTATTCCATCCATCACATCTGCTCCAGTTTATCAACTTTATTCCATCCCTCACATCTGCTCCAGTTTATCAAATTGATCCCATCCATCACATCTGCTCCAGTTTATCAAATTCATCCCATCCATCACATCTGCTCCAGTTTATCAACTTTATTCCATCCATCACATCTGCTCCAGTTTATCAAATTTATTCCATCCGTCACATCTGCTCCAGTTTATCAAATTTATCCCATCCGTCACATCTGCTCCAGTTTATCAACTTTATTCTATCCATCACATCTGCTCCAGTTTATCAAATTTATTCCATCCATCACATCTGCTCCAGTTTATCAAATTTATCCCATCCGTCACATCTGCTCCAGTTTATCAACTTTATTCCATCCATCACATCTGCTCCAGTTTATCAAATTTATTCCATTCCTCACATCTGCTCCAGTTTATCAAATTTATTCCATCCCTCACATCTGCTCCAGTTTATCAAATTTATCCCATCCATCACATCTGCTCCAGTTTATCAAATTTATTCCATCCGTCACATCTGCTCCAGTTTATCAACTTTATTCCATCCATCACATCTGCTCCAGTTTATCAAATTTATTCCATCCGTCACATCTGCTCCAGTTTATCAACTTTATTCCATCCATCACATCTGCTCCAGTTTATCAAATTTATTCCATTCCTCACATCTGCTCCAGTTTATCAAATTTATTCCATCCCTCACATCTGCTCCAGTTTATCAAATTTATCCCATCCATCACATCTGCTCAAGTTTATCAAATTTATTCCATCCCTCACATCTGCTCCAGTTTATCAACTTTATTCCATCCATCACATCTGCTCCAGTTTATCAACTTTATTCCATCCATCACATCTGCTCCAGTTTATCAAATTTATTCCATTCCTCACATCTGCTCCAGTTTATCAAATTTATTCCATCCCTCACATCTGCTCCAGTTTATCAAATTTATCCCATCCATCACATCTGCTCAAGTTTATCAAATTTATTCCATCCCTCACATCTGCTCAAGTTTATCAAATTTATTCCATCCCTCACATCTGCTCCAGTTTATCAAATTCATCCCATCCATCACATCTGCTCAAGTTTATCAAATTTATTCCATCCCTCACATCTGCTCCAGTTTATCAAATTTATTCCATCCATCACATCTGCTCTAGTTTATCAAATTTATTCCATTCATCACATCTGCTCCAGTTTATCAAATTTATCCCATCCAGCAAATTTTCCCCATCCATCACATCTGCTCCAGTTTATCAAATTGATCCCATCCATCACATCTATTCCAGTTTATCACATTTATTCCATCCATCACATCTGATTTAGGTTATCAAATTTATCCCATCTGTCACATCTGCTCCAGTTTATCAAATTTATCCCATCTGTCACATCTGCTCCAGTTTATCAAATTTATCCCATCTGTCACATCTGCTCCAGTTTATCAAATTCATCCCATCCATCACAACTTCATGGACAATGTAATATATTGGTATCTATAACTAGTAAAGAATCCATCTAAATACAAGAAAACTTAGAACTTGATTCACAGAATATGAATTCTCTAGTATCACATTTATTATGATAGAAGAGTAACTAATAAGACATGGTGGCTCAATAGATTAAGATTTGTTTGTTTGTTTGTTTAATTAGGATTTTTAACGTAGCTTTAACAACTTTTCAGTCATATCGCTACAATGTCTGCAGTGTGGCAGTTTTTAGCGACATCTATCACTGGGGCATCATGCCGCAGACATGTAACATGATGTCCCATCAAGTCACATTATCCTGACACCAGGCCGACCTGTCCTAACACTGACCTCTTAATGCCGAGTGCCAAGCGAGGCAACAGTTAGTACCATTTTTGGAAGTCTTTGGTACGCCTCAGCCGGGGGTCGAACCCACAAACTCCCACTTCTGCAGTGGACACTCTAACCACTAGTCCACCTGAGCAGTTATTAATGGGTTAAGGAATCAGACTGCTGGCCAGGAGGATGCATGTTTGATTCCAACCATCTGATCATTACTAATCAACTACAGGACATTTTGCGTTCCTTGGCATAATATAATATTCCTGTGTTGCTGTAAAACACAAAATCTAACCAAACCAAGCCAAACCAAACCAAAGTGGACAATACAGGCAAACATACATGGAGAAACTATAGCCCCTGAATGGAAATCTAATACAAAGTACCAGTGCGAGCTGGGGAGAAGCCTGAATGATAACAGATAATGGTGACACTTCAAGTTTCAAATTTGTGCCCAAGATAAAGAATTAAAAAGTCATTTGCTATTTTATATTCATACTAAACTGTAAATATAAACCTTCACTATGACAAAGTTGTAGCCATCAGGGACCGTGTATATTCTCACTTATAGGTCAAGGTCAACTGCAAACAACAAAGATCCTGAGCTGCCATAGCATAATGTGCCTGCAGATCAGCACATATTTTGTTTGTTCTATTGATTACTCCTCATAAATTGCACAGATCCAGATCTGCTGGCACATTATATGATGGCAGTTTTGTGTCTGCAGTCAGATTTTACTTATAAACAAGTAAAGATGGTATATGGACCCACGAACTGAACAATGTTTTTCAAATTACCGGTACTGTTGATTTGGTCTGACAACTTTGAATTGGAACATTTCACATTTTTCCACTCCAGGCAGAAACAGTCAATAAGGACAACTATAAAGCAGAATTGAAAGCTTAATGAAAAACTGGACAACCTGATACATGTACAATAAATGTAAATTGTCTGCTGCTTAATTCAAATTTCTGATATGTTTGCCATTAATCAACTTTATGGGAAACTTTTGAAACCAGTTATCTTTATCTCATATGCTTGAATTGAACTTTATTCAAATCCAAACCAAAAAACAAAAAGAAAACTCACCATCAGAACTAACTTGAACTCCCTGATCTTTTCTCTCATTGGCAGCATTGTGAATGTCCATCAATCGTTTATTTGTATCCACAAGTTCAGCTCGCAGGGTGTCAACTTCTTTATTGGCTAAATTAATTGACCCATCAATTTTGGCAGCAAGCTGTTTGTTATCTTCTACCATTTTCCGGAATTTTGCTTGTGCATCCAGAAGCAACTTACGGATCAGAACCATTGAAGATCTGAGAGTTTCATGTTCTCCTGGCCGAAGTTCCTTCTCCAGCTCTAAGCAGTCACCATATCCATTGTCCGATGTAGGTGTGAAAATATATTCCACAATCTGGTCATTGAGGGTGTCGAGAGACTGAATTGCTGAAATAAAAATAATAATGGAATCAAGATCAGAAACTATTTAAATTTAAGTCTAGGCTGTAATAAAAACACTGGACAAAAAAAACATAACTCGTCAATCCAATGAACGCTACATGCTCTATTTTCCAATCCTTCTTATACTCATCTCATTCCTAACCTTACTTGCCCCTATTAAGGATTTTAATTCCATATTTCAGTTCACTGGGAGCCATTTAACACTGCAGACTTGCAGGCCACCCACATCATATTTTACAACAATGAATTATCTATCATAAGAAATGTGAGTAGAATTAATGCTGTATAACCTTTAAAAGAATATCTATACACACATGCAGAATATAGTCATTATTTTTTTTTTTGTATGAAAGCCCCTAGAACAGTGAACTCGATGCAAAACACTGATGTCTACAGCAACATCAATGATAAGAATAAAAATGCTGTAGAAAAAGTGATAATTATATTAGGTCTATGCTTCACAGGTGAGACAAAAGATAATATCACACTTTGCCTTTATAACAGTCACAGGTGGAAATAAAGGTAAAATCACACTTGGCCTTTATAACAGTCACAGGTGAAAAAATATTTCACACCTGGTCTTTATAACAGTCATAGGTGAAAAAAATATAATATCACACCTGGCCTTATATAACAGTCACAGGTGGAAAAAAAAGATACTTGGTCTTCTTTATAGTCACTTGCAAATAATGAACATTAGTTTTCTTAGCTCTTTAAAATAGATTCCATTCATTAGTACATTAATTAGGATAATTCACCTGCATAAAGCCCACCTGCTCAAAAACAAAGAGGTAAGGTAAGGGTGTTCATAATATACTCAAAAACAAAGAGGCAAGGGTGGTCATAATATTCTCAAAACCAAAGAGACAAGGGTGGCCATAATATACTCAAAAACAAAGAGGTAAGGGTGGTCATAATATGCTCAAAAACAAAGAGGTAAGGGTGGTCATAATATACTCAAAAACAAAGAGGTAAAGGTGGTCATTATATACTCAAACACAAAGAGGTAAGGGTGGGCATAATATACTCAAAATAAAGAGGTAAGGGTGGTCATAATATACTCAAAACCAAAGAGGTAAGGGTGTTCATAATATACTCAAAAACAAAGCGGCAATGGTGGTCATAATATACTCAAAAACAAAGAGGTAAGGGTGTTCATAAAAGATGTAAGGGTGTTCATAATATACTCAAAAACAAAGAGGTAAGGGTGGTCATTATATACTCAAAAACAAAGAGGTAAGGGTGGTCATAATATACTCAAAAACAAAGAGGTAAGTTGTTCATAAAAGAGGTAAGGGTGTTCATAATATACTCAAAAACAAAGAGGCAAGGGTGGTCATAATATACTCAAAAACAAAGATGTAAGGGTGGTCACAATATACTAAAAAACAAAGAGGTAAGGGTGGTCATACTATACTCAAAAACAAAGAGGCAAGGGTGATCATAATATACTCAAAAACAAAGACGTAAGAGTGTTCATAATATACTCAAAAACAAAGAGGTAAGGGTGGTCATAATATACTCAAAAATAAAAAGGTAAGGATGGTCATAATATACTCAAAAACAAAGTGGCAAGGGTGGTCATAATACACTCAAAACCAAAGAGACAAGGGTGGCCATAATATACTCAAAAACAAAGAGGTAAGGGAGATCATAATATGCTCAAAAACAAAGAGGTAAGGGTGGTCATTATATACTCAAAAACAAAGAGGTAAGGGTGGTCATAATATACTAAAAAATAAAGAGGTAAGGGTGTTCATAATATACTCAAAAACAAAGAGGTAAGGGTGTTCATAAAAGAGGTAAGAGTGTTCATAATATACTCAAAAACAAAGAGGTAAGGGTGGTCATTATATACTCAAAAACAAAGAGGTAAGGGTGGTCATTATATACTCAAAAACAAAGAGGTAAGGGTGTTCATAATATGCTCAAAAACAAAGAGGCAAGGGTGGTCATAATATACTCAAAAATAAAAAGGTAAGGGTGGTCATAATATACTCAAAAACAAAGAGGTAAGGGTGTTCATAAAAGAGGTAAGGGTGTTCATAATATACTCAAAAACAAAGAGGTAAGGGTGGTCATTATATACTCAAAAACAAAGAGGTAAGGGTGTTCATAATATACTCAAAAACAAAGAGGCAAGGGTGGTCATAATATACTCAAAAACAAAGATGTAAGGATGGTCACAATATACTCAAAAACAAAGAGGTAAGGGTGGTCATAATATACTTAAAAAAACAAAGATGTAAGGGTGGTCACAATATACTCAAAACCAAAGAGGTAAGGGTGTTCATAATATACTCAAAAACAAAGAGGTAAGGGTGGTCACAATATACTAAAAAACAAAGAGGTAAGGGTGGTCATAATATACTCAAAAACAAAGAGGCAAGGGTGATCATAATATACTCAAAAACAAAGACGTAAGGGTGTTCATAATATACTCAAAAACAAAGAGGTAATTGTGGTCATAATATACTCAAAAATAAAAAGGTAAGGATGGTCATAATATACTCAAAAACAAAGTGGCAAGGGTGGTCATAATACACTCAAAACCAAAGAGACAAGGGTGGCCATAATATACTCAAAAACAAAGAGGTAAGGGTGGTCATAATATGCTCAAAAACAAAGAGGTAAGGGTGGTCATAATATACTCAAAAACAAAGAGGTAAAGGTGGTCATTATATACTCAAAAACAAAGAGGTAAGGGTGGGCATAATATACCCAAAATAAAGAGGTAAGGGTGATTCGAATTTGCGGACTCCCGCATCCGAGGCGTACGTACAAACTACTTTGGCCACTGGAGCGGTCTCTATTAGATTAATAATAACCCAACATGTGTACTAGATTAATAACAACCCATCCTAATAGATTAATAACAACCCATCCTGTAAACTAGATTAATAATTACCCAGCCTATATATTTGATTAATAATAACCCACCCTGTCTTCTAGACTAATAACAACCCATCCTGTATATTACATTAATAATAACCCAACCGGTCTTCTAAACTAATAACAACCCATCCTGTAAAACAGATTAATAACAATTCAGCCTATTAGAATAATAACAACCCAAACTGTATATTAGATTAATAACAACCTACCCTGTATATTAGATTAATAACAACCTACCCTGTATATCAGATTAATAACATCCTACCCTGTATATTAGATAAATAACAACCTACCCTGTATATTAGATTAATAACAACCTACCCTGTATATTAGATTAATAACAACCCAAACTGTATATTAGATTAATAACAACCTACCCTGTATATTAGATTAATAACAACCTACCCTGTATATCAGATTAATAACAACCTACCCTGTATATTAGATTAATAACAACCCAAACTGTATATTAGATTAATAACAACCTACCCTGTATATTACATTAATAACAACCTACCCTGTATATTACATTAATAACAACCTACCCTGTATATTACATTAATAACAACCTACCCTGTATATCAGATTAATAACAACCTACCCTGTATATTAGATTAATAACAGCCTACCCTGTATATTAGATTATAACAACCTACCCTGTATATTAGATAAATAGTAATCCTGCCAGTGGTACAAGTGTAACTTGCAATTCTCATTAAATTGTAAAATAATGCACTTCAAATGTATACTCTCATTATATGGAAATCATTGAGAAGAACTAAGCAAGTGCGCTGAAATTTTGCACTAATTATTCAAACAACCCACTTGAGATTCACAAGTTCAGTTGTTTTTTGGGGGGCTTTTTAGTACATGATGTGCAACTTACCTTTCATATCCATTTTACATGTGTGTTTTCTTAACATGTCGATTTGTTGAAACACTAAATTCGCACAATATCTTCCTTCACTTCAGATAAGCTCATTCATTTTGCCAAATGCATGTAAAATGTTTGAGTGTTTTTGGGCTGGGATTGTTTTGTGACTACATTGCATACTGCAGTCTCGAATTTGGCCCAGATTAAGTTTGCATATCATGCACATGTCTGCAGACGTTAACCATTCACAGACTCTTCGAAAATACAAGGAATGCTCTGCCAACTTATCTGTATATTTCCTTGATTTTAAACGGGGTGGGTCACAACCTGTCTCAGCGATTAAAACAAAAATACAAGAACGTTATAATAATGAATCATAAAACTTGGCCAACACCAGCGAAGTCGGTACACACTCCACTTGCGTCTTTGACTCCTTTTAGAACCTAAACTTGGGCAACACCAGCAAAATCTTTCCACTCTCCCTTTAGCCTTTAACTTTACTCTGGGCAAAATTCGTCTTTGATGACACCAGCGAAGTAATTAGACTCTCTCCACTTAGTCTTTGACTCATTTTGGGGTGTAGACTCCAGCCTTTTTTTGTGATCCAAAATAAATACTTCCAACTTTATATAACTACTCATCAGTTCTCACGTCTTGTATAAAGCCGCAAATATGTTGGATTCCACTGCCAATGACACCGATTCTAATCTACCGTCGCACGTTGCGCTGTGTTACGTGCTTAGGCTCGAATAAGCAGCAACATAGAAAGAGTGAAAATAACAAGCTTGTAAAAACTTAATAAATAATTTATTGAGCACAAATATTATCCATAAAAGAAAAATAAACTTACGGTTATAAGAATCAATTCCAAAATTAATCCAAAAATAATTCAAAATATAATCCACTAGAGAAATTGCAAAAGTCCTGGTAATAAAATGTCCAAATAGAATCCCAGCGAAGTATCCAATATGGAAGACGATGTCACTTGATGAAGTCAAATCTTGTTAATAACATTCTATGAGCACAATTCTTTTCCAGGTAAATAACAAAATAAATCCTCTTGAATCCAAACGAATTGAAATAATTCCCAATACAAGGTAACTCAAAACGACACAACTTAATATTCTAACAGCCCAATTTCTACTTATTAGTTCGCTCTCAAAACATAATTTATATATCTGTTTTTACGTAAACAAAAAAGGGGTCACGTGATCTTCTAGAACCAATTTACGTTAAAAAACTCACGTACCCACCGTATGACCCAACTAAAAATAGAAGGATGTTTATACAAAGCTCCATAATGTCCTTGGAACCAACCAATCATTTTAAAAGCTTGTTTACAACTCTGAAGCCAGGTCAGAAATGAGGTCAACACCTGGTGTTTATTTTGTAAAGTACAGGTCACCCCCCTCCCACCACCACCACCAAAGAACGAATCTTAAACTTAAAATGCCAAATTTTAATCTAACAAGCAAACAATAAAAATAAATATAAATAACTTATATCAAATATACGTAACAGCTGGCATATCAGGTTCTATGTTGCTTGTTTTAAGGACAAGTAAAAATAAACTTCATAGACTCAGATTGACAAGTGCGTTATGCGATGGCAGATCTGGGTCTGTATAGTTTGAACCCAGTTATAAGTGAGTATATACGGTACATCCAAGCTTAATGTAGTAAATTTATACTGGTTACGAGAGACGCGGTATTCAGGTCTAAACCCCTACTTGACTTGAAAGTTGAAACCCTCTTTCCCAAATATTGGCAAGTATCTAGTGGGGATATTTCTGTCTAATAATAAATTCACTCCACTACTACACCCCACTCTAATAAGCTTCCAAGTTTCCACTCTTCCCCTCATCTTATTATGGGATGAAACATGTACAGATGAGATTCTCAATCACAGATAATATAAGTTATGTGTGTGTGTGTGTGTGTGTGTGTGTGTGTGTGTGTGTGTGTGTGTGTGTACGAGGTTAACAGTACGTTAGCAAAGTCCTAACTAGATAGTGCCAAGTTAAACTAAGGCTGTAAAAAATATAAAAGTAAAAACTGTCAGTGTCTCAAGGACGACAGTCTTCCAAATAAAAGTAAACAAGTACTTTTGAACGATTGCAGGCTGTACATGTTTGAACAAGATGACAGAATTCAATCAGTTCCTGTACATACTGTTGTAGGTTTAAAGCCATTTTTCAGCACATGATATGCTCAGTGGCGTCTCTAGGAGGGGGAACCTCACAGGGTGACAGCATCAGAGGGGGGTGACACCAAAATGACTGTCTATTAAATAAATGGTATAGTCTGTTACGGAAGGGGTCTATTAGGGTGACACCAACCCTAGTGACGTCACTGGATAGGCTATATATGGCGGCCAGTATATCAAATGGAGAAATCATTCGGAAAGGTCTGAGAATAACTACAAACATGGTGGAAAGCTGCTTGCACGCTTTCTTACATACTCACGTTGGTGGCCGATCCCAAGGCTCGAACCCACACGGGCATTGGTGAGATATCAGCGACATGTAAAGGCCAAATCCTTAGATCACTCGGCCACCCATAACCTTAGATAAATTGTTCACCCAGAGATTATCAGTTGCATAAACTATCCTAAAGATATATATATATATATATATATATATATATATATATATATATATAAACTGAAAATATTTAGATCATGTACCATACAATAATTGTGTGTATATGTGTCTGCGTTACACGAAATTATATTGCTGTACGAATATTCAAAGTGTACTGTACATGTCCGTTACATGCAAAGATCGTTCTTTTCTCTTGTTTGTAACCGTTCCTTTCTTAGCCTAAAAGACCCAATTATGCAAAACACCAGTACGCTTCGAGGTACCTCATATAGCGCGATTCGTCGTTTTAAAGTGCTTCAGTATGTATTGTTGGGAATCCACCAGAATTTCATAATCGATAATTGGTTCTTAACCAACTGATAATCGATTATAATCGGTTACTAAGAGAAAAATTAAATTTTTCTTTGTTATACAGGTTATATTTGTTCAATTGTTCAAAATGTTAATAAATGTATATAAATAATCTTTCTTAATGACATGCATACCTTTACCTGATACAAATGTTACATTTATTGTGTTGTGTTATTTTTGTTGTACAAATGTGTTAAATGAAAGCAAGTTTTTTAATGGCTGATTAGTCTTGTGTAACTGAAATACCCCAAGTCTTTACATCTAAATTTAAAGCATAGAAGGACATGGTTTTCTTGTATGTCATTATTTATAAACACTACAAAGGATTTTACATTTAAACTGAAAAGAAATCATAACATTACGTTTGAATTTATTAACTTAGTAATTTAACAGCTTAATCATGTAGCCATGACTATATTTTCCTAATTATTAACGTTTGCACCTACGGAATATGGTATGGTTTTATAATTCAAGCATTGAATAAACAATTCTGGTCAACTTTAGTGGCTTAGAAGCCCTATTTAGCTCATCATTTGCTCTGGAGTTTTATTAACCTGTGAGTTTTGCATGAAGCTTAAAATAAGTAGTCTCCCTTTAACACAATCGATTATGGAGTTTCACAATCGATTATCGTATCGGTGTTCAATTAATTGATGATCGATTATAATCGATAATCGGAACAATATCAGCGAGTCCTAGAAAGTAGACCGTGAGATAACCGAGTTCGCCCTATATTGCTGTATTTTATATATAATATATAAATTGGTCTGATTTACAGCATTAGTTAAAAGAGAACGTGTCATACTGAAGTGCCTTGTAATGACGGAACCATGGTTACAAGCTGTGCGAGCTCATCTTTTTCAATAATGAACAAATATTTTTTAAATTAAATAACCATTACCTTTAGAGTTGATTAAAAGTGTCCAAGATGATATACAAGTATAAACCTGCACTCCAATGAAACTCCTTCAATCACAACCGCGAGTAAGCATCCAATTGTGTACCGTTTTGTGACCAACCTCTTTTTCGTATGAATCGGAACACAGTCGGATGCCAAGACTGAATCATTTGTTAGTAGTAGATTTTCACAGACTCTAAAATAAACATCCATAGTACTGAAACAAAACTTCAATGAATCCTTCAAACATGAGGAACTTCACTGCATTCTGGCATATTGCCCGATTTAACTATTGCTGAAGTCGAAACCATACGACTTAAATAACATGTACCATTACGTGCTTACGCGCATAAAATCACTGGATCTCCGAGAGAGAAATAAACCAGAATAATCCTTATCCTCTGAGGATATCACTTATCATGAAATAACAATATCCGTTTGTGAAGAAAAAAAGATCTTTTGACACAGAAGGATACAACAATGTCAGACTCACTTTATTATCTAGGAAGAGACACGGCATCCTTGCTTCATTACTGATATTGTGAAATAGAACTCGTGGTATGCATCAGATGTAGTGTTTATTTTCATATCAACTTACCAACAACCAGTATAAATCTAACTGAATCGCTTAGGACTAGAAGAGAACCAAAACTAGCTCCCGGCATTCAAAAAGATACCGTACACCACTAGCTGTAGCGTGATGATATAGTTCTCGTTTTCATACAGCAGCAGCTGACGGGAACCAAAGAAACTCGAAGTCATTTGAAGAATTTCCCTGATCATCACTTGTATAAACAACAATTGTTGTGTATATGTAGCTCTGGAAAACAGTTCATAGTTGCCGCCTAAAACCAAAATAACCTCAATGAATCCGTGAAAACGGTAGTAAAATAGTTGACTAACATTGTACTTAATGGCGGAGTAGGAATGTAAGGCTGACCGCGTAAGATATGAGCCGCAGCCTATCTGTTATTTTTCAAGCAGCAGATCCAGGGCACTTCAGGTGGGCACACTCGGTCTTTCATGGCCAGACGCTCTTAAGTGAACTGGAACTACATGGCTTCATCACGTACCGTACAGTACCAAAGATTAGTTCCTTTCTTGACACAAATCTATTAATATGCAATACCGTAACTACCGCTCAAAAGTGTTGTTCTTTAAAATAAAAAGCGTTTTAATAATAGTTTCTCTCAAAGAAGAATAAATTCCAAAATAATGCTTTAGAAATAACTCTTGGCATCAAACGATTCCATGAACGATTTAGCAAATCCTAACACGGCTTCGTGAAAGAAAACGGTTTGTGAGAAAAGCAGTGTCTTTCAAGCAAAAACAAAGCTCTGAAATTAAAAAGCCAAAAACCACAATAAGAAAGACCTTGGCTGCTCTAGATCAGTATAGCAACTGTCGTATGTTCATGGCAGCAAACCCATCTATACAGAAATGTGATCTTCTGACAAACTGCGATTAATAAGAAACTGACCTAACAGAAAACCGCACACATACAGATGGATAGATAAAATGACAAAAGGATATGTGTAAGATTGATGTGATTTGGATTTTTAACGTAGCTTTCACAATTTTTCAGTCATATCGCCACGATAGCAGTTTATAGTGATGTCCAGCACTGGGCAGCATGCCGCAGACATGAAGCATGATATTCCACCCAGTCACATTATCCTGACACCAGGACGACCAGTCCGCTAACACTAACCTCTTAATGCTAAACGCCAAGCGTGGCAGCTGTTAGAACGATTTTTATAAGTCTCTGGCATGACTCGACCGGGGATCAAACACACGACCACCCGCATCCGAGGCGGACGCTACATCTACTAGGTCACCGGAGAGGTCACCATATGTGTAAGACTGCAAGCCCATTCACACTTCATGGCAAGACACGATAAATTTGAAAATGTACACTGCTACCAGGAAAATCCGAATCAAATGAATACGATTTTATTGTAAAGATATTCATCTTTCTATATGACTTCCTTAAGGGATTTTAATGAAGGCACAGAACAATTTTAATCAAGGAAAAGGGTCTATAAGAATTAACAGATGGAAGCTTAAACAAACCAAGAAAAGGATTTTTTTAAATGACTGTGGACATCAACATGGGCCTTTACAATATTTTTGTACCATCTATTTCTTCAAAATGCCTGCCTTAAAATAGTTTGCTGAACTAGTATTGATAAGCTTCCATCAACAGATGATACCAGCCTGCTGTATTGCTGCCGTACTGCAGTCACTGGTTTACGTCACAAGCTTCAGGGGGGTAATCTGTCACGGGTCAAAAAGCAGAATTATGCTACCTGCACAGCAGGAATTATTGCACTTTATCAAGAAGTCTTGGGCAAGATAATGTAATTGTACCGATGAAAATATTTGCTGTTAAGTATTAAATAATGTCAGTTAAAATTGTTTAAATGTGTGTGCACAGTGAGTAATACAAGTAAATTGCATTTCCACTTGTTAATGTTTAGATGTTGTTTATTTTTTTAAAAATATTAACAATAATGATGAGGACTTTGTATAGCGCCTAATCTCTAGAAGCTCTAAGTACTTTTCGACATTAGGAAACACATATATCATAAATAGCATTAATAATGATATGAATACACAAAAAAGACCATGCAATTAGAAAACATAAAACATGCTGAAAATATTTAAGGTAGGAAACAATTTTATGTCTTTAAGTTTGTTCTTGCAGTCGAAATAGGTGACTGTTAAGAGCACTATTGATCGGGATCACTGTCTCTTTATGTCTAAGTTCAGTGGGCGATTCCTTCCACGTTGATGGGCCCTGGTATGCAAAAGAACGTTGTCCGTATGACCTCGTTTTCATAGCCGGAATAATGAGTGTATGGTTGTCAGAAGAGGGGCGTAAGTATTTTGCTGATGTGTACACATTGGTGAGGTCGGATAGGTCTGTTGGAATGGAGTCCGTCAGTGTGAAACGTAGCAGTGAACAAATTTTGTGTTTGATTCTGAATTGAATGGATAGTCAGCGTAGGATACAGAGCAGCGGTGAGGTGTTATCTTATCGTGATACTCTAAGAATGATCAGAGTAGCTGTATTTTGAACTTTTTGAAGTTTCTGGAGTAGATATTGAAACGAACCAGGCAGAATTGAGTTACAAATAGTCCAGTCTTGAAAGTACAAGTGTTTTAGCGGCATCAACTGAAAGATATTTGCGAATGGAACTGATGCGTCTCAGCTAAAGATATGCAGCCTTGAATATGTTCATGACATGTTGGTACAATGTGAGAGTACTGTCCAGAGTAACGCCTAGGCTTCGTACTGACTGTAAATGTAATGTTG